>OY741973.1:5035000-6285000 GCA_963555595.1 Tethea ocularis | reverse complement strand
TCAATGCCCATTCGGCCTACTATACTATAACCGTAGTAATATTATTTATTCTTTGCCAAGGCGATGATAGCTCAGTGGTAGTGACGTCGGATACCGAGACGAAGGTCGCAGGTTCGAATCCTACAATGAGCTTGAGCTTTCGGTGAAGGAAAACATCGTGAGGAAACCATAGCACGGTGGTAGGGTACTTTGTAGTACCCGTCTGGCTGGCTACCACCCTCAAGTTGAAAATCTGTCGCCAAGCACCTACCGGTGTGTTCCGACAGCTACACTTGAGAGGTTCCATTCTAGGGTTTGTGTGCTTACCACCATCGGCCACATCATCACTGACCACGGTGAGATTGTGGTCCATCACAGGCCTATACATAGTAAAAAAAAAAAACTATACATTCCCAAAAGAAGCCTATATTATAAAATGTTTGTGAACGGACAGATGCTCGTCAGTGGACCAGTACCTGGAGAAGGGGTGGAACGCGACGTGGGGCATGGGCGGGCGCGCGGCGGGTGCGCGGGCGGCGAGCGCGGCGGTGTGGGCGAGCTGGGCATGCGCAGCCGCACTACTACTCGCGCGCTGCCTCGCCGCGCCCGACTTCCAAGTTAGGCGCACCGGTGTCTACCTTAACGACCCTCAGAAGGTAAGTCATAACAAGCCACAATTACGGCCTTTTACAAAAACTATAAATTATAATATATTATATGTAAATTAATTATAGCCATTATGCCACTCGGGATGATATAAGGATTCTATCACCTTACATACAAATCGGTTCAGGTATTGAACATTTATGATGGAATAAAAAATTCACATACCTACATGAACCCCGAAATCATTACACTCCTTCTTTGGGCAGTCGCGTAAAAAAGGATAAAGGATAACTTCATAGCTCAGTGGTAGTGACGTTGAATGCCGTTGCAAAGGTCGCGGATTTGTATCCTTCAATGTGCTTGTGCTTTCGGTGAAGAAAAACATTGTGGGGAAACCATAGCACGGTGGTACTTTGTAGTACCCATCTAAATGGCTACTTGACAACTTGAGGGATCTCAAATTGCATCAACTATATATAAGCATAGACTATTTATGTCTGTTTACATCCGTTGTTTTGACCAGACCCTCCTTTTCCTCCTAATAAATTGTTCACTTTTTGACAGAAAATAATTCCGCACCTAAAGAAGTCTTTCCGCCAAAAGAATCGCTCAAACCAAAGCTCACCGACCAAGTGTGACGCGGCGTCAGTGAAGTCAGAGCCAACGGTCACCACTGAGCTGGTGACGGCTTCAATAGAGCAGGGCCAGGATTCCATTCCAACTTCACTTAGTGCTACACCAATTAGGACCCCAAGAAACCGAGATATGATAGAGATGACTTACACGAAGCCAGAACTAACTACGACTTCAGATTTTCTTTAAGTTTTTTTTTATTAATTTCCTTTTGACGCTACCTAAAAGTATGTTGTTGTTCTGACTGATCCGTCCGATACAAGGTACGGTGCGAGAAAATGTTCGAAAGCCCTTGATCAATGTATAATTTTTCGTGATCCAATAATCAATTGCTTTTTTTTCGTTGTTTACAAACTGGCTGGTGCTAACTTTAAACTTTTTTTAGAATCTCTATTCAAATGGTCTATTTTGTGCTTAGATTGATAAAATAGAATAATAAAAGTTCAACGTATAAATCAATATCTTCCTACCTAATATTAGACACCATTTCCCATCATTAAGGTATTCCATATATTTAAACAAGTGTTTCTATGCATACTTTTACCTTATTTCGTAGTCACATAATAGCTGGGCTATTTTTTAAACCAGTGAGTGGGGCAGGAAATGGATAAGCGAAAGGCATAAGAAGCTACTTTCTATCCCATCCCAGGAACCCGGGAAACCAAGGGAACACATGAAACCATATATGGCTATAGTTTATTTTGTATTATTTCAGTAAGGTATTTTCTACCAAGACATGTTATGATATTAATTTTATACTTACATTACTTTTATCTAAAAAATTAAAGATTTTTCTTTTTATACCTATTGTGTGTTTTTAGTCCGACTAATTCCTTAAATATCTGAAGTTTTTTTTATAGAATCACGATTTAGGTATATTTAAGAATGTTAGAGCTTATAATATAGATAATAAGCGACAAAATCTAGACCAGGGGGCTTACCATCAACTCTTATTGCGATCCAAATGCAAACCTAAATTGAGTTGCTTCGCTATTTCATACCATGACATCATTATAGCGATCCAGTAATATTATGATCCTAGTTGGTTCGCAATTGATACGTAAACTCTTTTCGTTCATTTTTCGTACCATGAGGTGAGATGTCAACCTACTTTGGACCGTTCAAGTGTCAATATAAGCGAACCAAAAAAAGTTACTATTTTCTTGTCAAAACTGAATTGCTTTCTAATTTAAATTGTAAAAACTGATAATAATACATAGTTTCAGGTATTTTGATTTATTAAATCATGTGCCATAATATTAAAAATAAGTTATTTACATTTACCTACAACAAATATACAAACTACATATAAAAAAATCCTCAAGACGGCCGCTGCTGCTGCCGATCAACAGAAGTCTGGCAGCGTTTCCTCTTTGAATAACCAAGCTAACACGTTGGCGGAAAAAGCTTCCCGCCCGCCGGTCCCCCGAAACCACAATAAGTTTTTAAGTGTTCGAGCAAATCAGCAAGCCTCAAGCCTTAGAATCGGCCGACGTTAGAGAGTACCAAAGGCCACGGTGCCCAAGCTCGCCGAAGTGATCACCAGCGATGAGGATAAATTGATCCTAGAACCAAGACGAAGACGAATACCTACACGGTCGCGCGGCTCGAAGCGAGAAAGTGAAAAACATCTAACATAGTCCCGCCCGATATTTGTGGATAGAATGACTTGCAACCAGTGGACCTGAGTCCTTGCTCGAGTCCCGTTCAGAGACAGCCATATAGGAGACAGCTAGCAAGTGTGCGTGATCAGACTCCGTAGAATAAAGTGAATAAATTTTGCAAAGAGGCTTGTCCTACGCTCTCTGAGAACAACTCAAGATTATAAATATTTGTGCCTGGACAAGCTGCCTGCCTCCCTGCCTGTTATAGAGTAATTTTTTTTTGTATACGTGGAAAAGGTAAAATATACTTAGAGACATAGGTAATACAATTTTGCAGCTACGTACAAAGTTTGTAACGTGAAAATATTATGTTATTAAACAAACTTCACAAAATTACTAACACCATTGTTTGAATTTAATTTATATTTCCAATTTCTAAATAAATGCTCTTTCATTTGACCGTTGTTGATTCTTCCAATGATGTCAAGAGCAAACAAATATTACTTTTGATTCACTATCACTACATAGTAATAAAACAAAGTCGCTTCCTGTCTGTCTATCCCTATGTATGCTTAGATTTTTTAAACTACGCAACGGATTTTGATGCGGTTTTTTTTAATAGATAGTGATTCAAGAGGAACGTTTATATGTATAATACATGCATAATATAGTACAGAAAAGCCGAGAAAAACCGTGTGAGCCGGGGCGGGTCGCTAGTATATAATAAAGAATAACGCGAAATTAGATAAGTTGTCGGTAAGTCGTTGGTGTGGGATGCCACATTTGTTGATACACTTGCGCCATCTCACTTGCCAGCGGCATGTAGAGTTGCAGGAGCGGCTGCGGCTGGTGCGGAAAATTCCAAATCCAAAAAATACGCTTCTATTGGCCCAAATAATTTTTTTTTGCCTTTTGCGGTCGAGACCATGGGTCCTTGGGGGTTTGAGGCTCGCCGATTTTCTCGAACATTATCTTCAAAATTAATTGAGGTCACAGGGGACCGGCGGGCGGGGAGCTTTTTCCGCCAACGCGTTAGCTTGGCCATACAAAGAGGGAACGCTGCCAGCCATCTGGGAACCTTGCCGTTGATTGGCAGCAGCGGCCGCCTCGAGGAAATTTTTTATATATAGTTTGTATATTTGTTATAAATATTGTATATTATAGGTAGGTACTTGCCAAATCAAAGTACCTATCGTCGGTGATACTGCAATACCGCGTAAGTAGCGTGTGCTATAAGGTCAAAATTTCAACGTTATTAAATCCAAAGTTCGGCCAATTTCAACGTTATTAAATCCAAAGTTCGGCCTTATAGTAAAACCTACTTACGCGGTATTGCAGTATCACCGACACCGCGTAAGTAGCGTGTGCTATAAGGTCAAAATTTCAACGTTATTAAATCCAAAGTTCGGCCAATTTCAACGTTACTAAATCCAAAGTTCGGCCTTATAGTAAAACCTACTTACGCGGTATTGAAGTATCACCGACGCTATCATTCTACGATAAGTTACATCTTACTTTCTAGATTAAATTTGAAACTTTCTTTACCGCTTTGCCATTTGTATGTGTGTGTCACTGTTAACTATTTGGATACATTGCTGCAATTTAAGATCTAAAAAGTATATACGTCTATAGAAATACTTACTTAGTTCCAAGTATGATATCGTTAGGTATTTAATATATACATAGGTACTATTGAGAATATTTTTCTCTAAATTATAATCACTCAATAATCCATAAAACTTTAAGAAAATTGTGACACTAAAGTCAAAACGTGTATACTTTTTATACGACAAGTGCATGTATCCGATCGCAAGTTTTCCGTTCTAAAATTTCGTGGTAGTAATATTTTTTAAGATAAGTCAACATTCTTATTTGTTATTTAATGTTATGCACAGTAATTCATTGATTGCTAGAATTATTTAAAAGAATATTATTTGATACTTTGAGACGTTATTTATTTTTATTTTTTCGTAAATAGCATTTAAAAATAACCGTAACTTACCGCAAAATCACACATTTAGGTTTTTAAACGTATCGCATTGACTCAGAGTAAAAGAGACAGACTTATGTAATTACCGTATAGCGTCTTCACTTTCTAGCAAAACCCGGATCAGAGACAATTTCGTTCATTCATTCCGACCAAACGCGATTCTTTTTTATTAGCTTCATGGTACGAATTTTAGCAGATCTGTTTAGGTACCTAGACTGGATTGCATCGGAACTGAATGGCTATCTAAAAGTTGATGGTAAGCCTCCTGGGGGCTTACCATCAACTCTTATTGCGATCCAAATGCAAACCTAAATTGAGTTGCTTCGCTATTTCATACCATGACATCATTATAGCGATCCAGTAATATTATGATCCTAGTTGGTTCGCAATTGATACGTAAACTCTTTTCGTTCATTCATTTTTCGTACCATGAGGTGAGATGTCAACCTACTTTGGACCGTTCAAGTGTCAATATAAGCGAACCAAAAAAAGTTACTATTTTCTTGTCAAAACTGAATTGCTTTCTAATTTAAATTGTATAAACTGATAATAATACATAGTTTCAGGTATTTTGATTTATTAAATCATGTGCCATAATGTTAAAAATAAGTTATTTACCTACAACAAATATACAAACTACATATAAAAAAATCCTCGAGACGGCCACTGCTGCTGCCGATCAACAGAAGTCTGGCAGCGTTTCCTCTTTGAATAACCAAGCTAACACGTTGGCGGAAAAAGCTCCCCGCCCGCCGGTCCCCCGAAACCTCAATAAGTTTTTAAGTGTTCGAGCAAATCAGCAAGCCTCAAGCCTTAGAATCGGCCGACGTTAGAGAGTACCAAAGGCCACGGTGCCCAAGCTGGCGGAAGTGATCACCAGCGATGAAGATAAATTGATCCTAGAACGAATACCTACACGGTCGCGCGGCTCGAAGCGAGAAAGTGAAAAACATCTAACATAGTCCCGCCCGATATTTGTGGATAGAATGACTTGCAACCAGTGGACCTGAGTCCTTGCCCGAGTCCCGTTCAGAGACAGCCATATAGGAGACAGCTAGCAAGTGTGCGCGATCAGACTCCGTAGAATAAAGTGAATAAATTTTGCAAAGAGGCTTGTCCTACGCTCTCTGAGAACAACTCAAGATTATAAATATTTGTGCCTGGACAAGCTGCCTGCCTCCCTGCCTGTTATAGAGTTTTTTTTTTTGTATACGTGGAAAAGGTAAAATATACTTAGAGACATAGGTAATACAATTTTGCAGCTACGTACAAAGTTTGTAACGTGAAAATATTATGTTATTAAACAAACTTCACAAAATTTCTTCATAATTCATTGATTGCTAGAATTATTTAAAAGAATATTATTTGATACTTTGAGACGTTATTTATTTTTATTTTTTCGTAAATAGCATTTAAAAATAACCGTAACTTACCGCAAAATCACACATTTAGGTTTTTAAACGTATCGCATTGACTCAGAGTAAAAGAGACAGACTTATGTAATTACCGTATAGCGTCTTCACTTTCTAGCAAAACCCGGATCAGAGACAATTTCGTTCATTCATTCCGACCAAACGCGATTCTTTTTTATTAGCTTCATGGTACGAATTTTAGCAGATCTGCTGGATTGCATGGGAACTGAATGGCTATCTAAAAGTTGATGGTAAGCCTCCAGGGGTTGGGTTGGCAAGTAGATTTAAGTCGGGTCCGGATACTGTTGAATTTTTTTATCGATACGTAGATCTTTCAAGGGCTTCAAAACTTGAAAAAAAAATGGTAAGTATTTATATTACAATACTTAAAATAGTAACATAGCACAAATGTGTTTAAAACTCGGAACGTAACTTTTCAGAGCTCTTCTTAGCTTTTCTGGGTCTCGATCGTATGATTCACAAATATTAACTGGCAATACTCATTATCAAAAACATATGATTGTCAAATGTCAGACATTGTCAGATTGAATAAAGGAAAACACGAAAAATAGTGAAATTTTAATAAAATTGTGAAATGCTTTTTCTCCCATCATATAAATATAATACACAATAATGATATTATACCAGGTAAATAAGCCTTTGCTACAGAAAAATTACTTAATCCATTTCCGACGCTATATGCGGCCGGCAAAATTTTTGTACCCTTTGGAAAGTAGAAAGTTATTACGAATCTCAGGAAGCGATGCAGGAATATTTCTTCAGGGTCTCATAACCAACGATATGCGGCATTTTGAAGAAGGCGCTACATCCATGTACGCTATGTTTCTGAACAACAAGGGTAGGGTACTCTACGACACTCTAATACATAAATGGAACAATGAAGACTCCTTCATGATAGAATGCGACAAAAAAATTATCAACTCTCTACAGAAACATCTTAAAATGTACAAATTGAAGCGATTAGTTGAAATAAATGATGTAAATCTAGATTTTAATGTATGGACATTAATAACACCACCAAATACTGTGGAGGAGACTCAAATAGACCCAAAAAATAAAATTAACATATACAGAGATCCTCGACTCATAGATTTAGGTTTTAGAGTATTATCATCAGTGTCTGTTGATAACAATAAAATACTGGAGACAATTGGAAAAGATGTTGTTATAGAGCCAAATGACGAGGGTTATAAATATTTGAGATATAAGTTAGGTGTGAGTGAAGGTGCTGATGATCTGCCCCCTGGGTCAAGTTTCCCATTGGAAGTCAACTGTGACTATCTTCATGGTGTGAGTTTTCACAAAGGCTGTTATATTGGCCAAGAGTTGACAGCACGAGTCCATCACACAGGTGTCATAAGAAAAAGAATAATGCCTCTTTTATTCTCAGAAAAAGTTAATGAAAACTTGGAAATGGACTCTGTAATCTCAGCTAGTAATAATCCAAAATCTAATTTAGGAAAATTCAAAGGTGTTGTACAAAACTATGGAATAGGTTTAGTTAGGATCAAAGAAGCATTAGAGGCAAAAGCATTAAATATTGGGAAATATTCTGTACAAATCATTAAACCATGTTGGTGGCCAGTTGAAGCACCAAAAGAAAAAGCAACTAGTATCAAGACTGAATGATTCACTGGATGTATATTAAAATATCTTATAACTTTTTATGTAGGTATTTTCAATCATATTTTGTCACTAATAAAGATGGTAAAACTATTATTAGACTTATTTTATTTCAGTGAAACATGGAAGAGTCAAAGCCAAAAGATTTGAAAGAAGAACCCGTACAAATAATTCATGAGTTCAACTGCAAATCTTGTGACATAAGTGAGAAAGTACAATACAAAGGGATTAATCCCCCGTTCTCTCGCAACATAGTTCTCAAATACCCTAGTTATGTGATGAAAGACCCCTTCAGTCCCCCAGGGAAGGGTGAAATACTTGTTCTTGGAGCTGACTGTGTAGTTTGTGACAAAACTGTTTGTATAAATAAAGACTGTAGCATATTTTACATCAAAACATATTGCTTAGATTGTGCAAATAAATGTATTGATGAGTTTCCTGTAGAAATCAAAAGCAAATTAACTCAATTAAACAAAAAATAAATGTTTATATAATTAATTTTGGTTTTATTTTGGTAGGCACAGGGCGTAGGCTCTGGGGGGCGCAAGAACGGCCAGACCAGGCAGGACTATATTTTTTTCGGTATGCTCCTGATAAGTTCTCGCTGCGCCTCTTGTGCTCGATTCCAACACATACGTACCTACATGCCAGTATCATCAAAAACGCTAGCCCACATCAGTTCTAATCATTAGTTATCAATCATTAATTATCGCGCGATTCAACGTTCAACAAGATCATTTTCCCCTAAAGTACTAATAAATATGAGTAATGTCGTAGGCGCACTCTTTTCGGGTATGATCGATTTTACGAATTTTGCCGATGCTTCATCTAAGTTGTGTCATACTGTACAGTATTAACGCAATAACTTGTAAATTTAAATAATCGAATACATTCGTAAAATTGATGCGTGATCACGTTTATAAAGTATGTATTATTTGTTTATATTTTTTTTGATACATTTGATATGGATACGGCTAGAACGATGAATGTCACAAATCAAAATTAACGCCTTCGACATCCATACTTATATCGCCAGTCTCAACAGCACCTCTTGTCGTCAAACGATTCGTCGCTGTCTGATGATGATGAGTCATTTAAATTTAGGACAGTAAAGAAGTTGCTTTCGCAGTTCGCTCTTGAAGGTTTTGAAAGTGATCGTTCCCAAAAACTATATATTTACACTCCGTGGCCTCTTGACTCATAAATTGATAAATATTAAAAATAATTTCACGACTTTGACTATTATACGGCTTACCACGTATTAACGAAGTCATAGTGAAAATAAAATAAATAGCTGTACCATTAAATTGTCCTGAAGTGTAGGGAATAAATAACTCACGTGCATTCCCAACGCTGACTTGAGTCGAACTAACGCGGGAATATATTGTACCAATAGCGTTGAATGGCGCGATAATGAATGATTTTTATTAGCTGAGTAAATCGGAAGTGATCGGAAATACGAGTTTTGCCGATGCGACATCTCAGTTGTGTTCTACTGTACCTACTTGAGAAAAGATTCAAATTATATAGTTAAAAAAGTGAATTTGTAATAAAAAAAATGATATAATTTTTCGGCTAAATTATTAAACGCCACTCACATTTAAGTTGTGCTATGTCGTTATTTGACAGTTCGGGATTTTTTAGTTGGTCCTTAAATAAGACCACCTATACTATGCCTTAAGCATAAGACCTTCCTTCTTTGCAAATCTCGTGAATCTAGATCAACGGGAAGTAGTTTGATTTACATGCTATTTTCAAAATATGCAACATAAATAGGCCGTAAGTAGTTTTTTATTGCCGCGCGTTCCTAAGGTCATCACACACATACAGACAGAAAGACGAACATCGAAATGATCCTATTAATTCCATATTTTCCTTTTGAGGCACGGAATACTAAAAATAGAGCACAATTCAAAAATAAAATACATTGTTTTATAAAATACTGTTTACTTTGGCTTCCCAGTCCGATTTACAGTATTTTTATTAATTTTCACAAATTATACTCATTAACACAGTTATATTTGAGTGAAACTAGTTTCAATAATATTAATGTAATTTATAATACACAGGTTCAATTTTATCAATACAATCCATAGACACAGACAGACGGTACAACGTGACTGCAACGCTACGTTGATAGATATGATTGCGGTCACATCGTGCCACACCTTATTGGAAACATAAAATATGGTCTTAAAATTTATAAAAAAAGAAGATAATTACAGCATAGTTATATTAGTGTATATATTAATAAGCTCTAAAATCAGGACAAAATAAATACACATTTTGTCTTATTTCCAGTCACTCGATCAGATTGATAGCACCACAACACTTTCGTAACCCTTTTACAATATCGTTCAGTGACTGTCTACTCACCACACAACAAATTCTATCAATACAATTATAATAACACAATAAGTCAAATGTTTATCAATCAATAACAATATACATTGAATACAATATAAGTATTGTGAAAAGAATTGAGATATTTTTAACTGGTTAATTCGTATTTGTTACATTATTGCTTTTTGTTTTGATAGTTAAATTCACATGCATCTATTGTTATCTAAAAGGTGGTACGTATGTAGTGAATAGGATATTCGAGAAGATTTTTTTAAGTATCTATTGTAGAAATACGTACAGTACCTACGACATCAAGTTATTTCCAAATATCCTAAACGACAACTAAATCCGTGATAGTTCGCAATTACAGCATAGTTGAATCGTGCTAATAGTGCTATAAAAGATATAAAATGGACTGTTTAATATCTGCAAGTTAACTGTCGTTATATTTACAAATATTTTTATATTGTTTGACATTTCTACTTTCTGAGATTACCTAAATACCTTACTTTCATAAATATTATGTATAAATATGTTTATTTAATCGGGCAGTGTAGTATTTAGAGTCGCCTCTTTTTAGAATATTTATTTTTGTTGAATACTGATTTTGTGAATATAAGGGCGCATCTCAGATAAACAAAACCTCCACCAAATACTTTTAAGTTCGTCGTTCATCTACCTAAAGACATGAAAAAGTGGTACTTATCGATAAAGATTGATTATACGAGCTAAAATTGAAACATTGACAACATTTACAGAAGGATTTACTCGAGTCATATTTATATATTAAAAGGGACTGTTATATAGCTATCGATACTGGCCAAATTTTGTATGAATATCCACAAAATAAAGTACGCGCCTTGGACGGGTGATTTTTTATTTCTTAGATTTTTTTATTTTAACTGATTAGGGATATCAAAAGCCGAGTAGGTTCCATTTCAATATTTTGACTAATTCAATTTTTCTACTTTACGATAAAATTAAGAAAACTCTCACAGCCTAAACGTAATTATAATTTAGTTTGAAATCGCCAAAATAAAACAGGTTATACAAATCATACTACACACATTATAAAACATTAAAAGATGATTATTACCACAGTCCTCAAAATGTATTAGGCCCAATTTGATACATTCCAATGTGCACAAGATATTTTAAAATCAGGTCTATTAGATTTTGTAACTAGGTAGTCTAGTCATTCGCATCACATACCCAGATTATTAAAATACCTACTCTAAGATAATCACTAAATAAGAAATGCAATTAAGTTGAAAGCGATTATTAAAATAATATACATATATATATATTCGTAAAATGTTTATTCAGATATATATTATTCTAAAAGAACGCAAATTCAGACCTTTTTCAAAATGTGATCCAGCTACCACAGCGTCACATGAAACCATAGATGAGTTATCAATAGTCGACATGATAATCGACTACATTTATCTCTATTGAGTCAAGCTAATACTATAGTCGCGGTAAATATAAGACACAAATTATTATAATTTTTTTTATTTAATCAAGACTGAATTCCAATTTCCAAAAAATGACATCACATATTTTTTTAGGAAATGGGAATACCAGTCGATGAATGCAAGTAATTAGCCGCCAAAATGTGAGTATTTCATATTACTAAACATACATGTTACCAGTAGATCTTTATAATGTTTAAATATTTAACATTTCAATGGTGTACTGATAGAATCAATATACAAGGAGACGCAACAAAGTCACAGCGTTAACATTACCAAACTACGTTCTCTTAATATTCAGATCGACTCTGAAATCTATAACATCCTTACTAAAAAATTATAAAACAATATATAAAAGTTACTATTACCACTTGAGCCACTAGCTAGCCGTGTCATACGATTTTTGTTACATTAAACATTTTTTTACGTCAAAGCTAACAATAGACATCAGACTTTCAACTTTTGTTGAACTGAAGTAACTTATATTACAAAATAAATACGACGTATCAATTTTGTACATCTGACCGATGTGTATAGGTAGCTTTGTTTCGTAACGTCATTTACACCGTGCGTGTACATTCTCGCAAAATGTCAGTCAAAGGGAGAATAAAATTACATAATTATGCTCGCTCACCATAATTACATTGTCATCAAAGGCTGACTTTTAAAATACTCGAAAGAAGTCAACATATTCACTAACCTTAAAACATAATAAATTTAAAATAAAAATCTTCACAAAAACACTTATTTTTTATATCTTTAACAGTCAGTGGATACAGATGGCATGTGTAAAAGCGAACGCACCTTACTAAATACTATGTTAGTTTAATATTTTGTTGGCAATGTAATATTGGTTTCATTGCCGAATGTACATAACGTTTCGCTAGTACTTATTGGAGGATCACTAAAGATATTTATATATTTCACCGTAAGATTAAAATATATGCTAAAGCGATTGACCAACCAATTTAGTAGCTACTTTGAATTATCAATATCCTTCTTTACGGGTGTAAATGTATCATATGTAGAGTCTCCAAAAATCTGTAGTTTACTACAATAAAGCGCGAGTGAAGTAATCTAGAGATTAGATGAGACATTTTATAACGATTTTGTGTGAGCAAGAATTTGTGATGTTGAGTAATGGAATGTATGCTTAACGTCGATGTGTTACGTTAACAACATTAATAAGTTTATTAAAACGTACTTTACTATATAATTCTTTATAGAATGTCCAAAAATCGTTTAAGCGCCACTGTCGACTATAGTAATTGCTGAGTTTATTGCCGGCTCTTCTCAGCAAAAGCAATCTTTCAAACCGTGCATTAGAGTCTGACAATTCATAAGTAACTATGAAGGTCTCTTTGAAAAACAATATTTCATTTTACATTTATATTTGTCGGCAGTAACGGACAAAAAATATATTTTCAAATTGAAGCGACCACCACATATAATATAACTAGATGTTAAATAATCTACACAACAATCGAGGAAATTTGTAAACATTTTTCAAATCATTTGCACTATTTTATAAATCAATATATCTGCAATTCTGTCTTTAAAAATGCATAACTGTATATTGTACAGCAGTTTTATAACAAAAAAAAATGCTAAACAACAGTAAAGGAAGGCATTATTAATGTATTAATTTATGTCACTTCTAAAAGTCAATTCAATCGGTAATAAATGAAATGATAAAACAATAATAATTCGTAGCACGTATTTTTAATAATAATAATTACTTTTATCAGGTTTGAAATAACATATTTTATGTAAATTCTTTTATATAGTGGGTCAGAAACATATGACAGACTCAAACGAATGTGCCGAAAAAGTATCCTTTGACGGTTGTCGATTTGACCTACTAGCAGCGTGATAAACACTTATAAATTCGACCTTCGTATTTTGAATACATATAAGTATAGCCTGACCAAGAAAATAAAAAACCTCGCATAATGCGGAAAACGATTGGAACTTCTTTGTTCTACTGGCTATACTAACTTTGACATGGGTGCGGTCCGAATCATTAGTTTAATAAATAATATAAGTTCTCACGATGCTGACGGATATCGCTAATCCAAAATGAAAATGCGCTCACGGCGCTGTTAACAACGACATAGGCTCAGTCTTGTGATTGGACTGCCGGGCTATTGCGTATTTTTGGTGGTAATCGTAATGAACACCATTAATGATTTCATCCAATGACGCAATACGACGTATACCATTTTGTGTGCGTGGTGAGCCCTTGTTGGATGATTTTCAATAATGATATTCATTACGATTACCACCAAAGATACGCTGTAGAGGCTCTACCGGTAGGTGGAGGCACAGAGCCGAGTTTTTTATTTTTCTGGGCAAGCTAAGCTGACCAGCTGACACTACCACATCCGTACGTGTGTTAACTCATGACACAATATTTTCTATAAAATAAGAGTGCTGGAAGTACTGCTGCCCGGCTTGATTGCTCGACAACTCCATCCAATTGAACTCTAAATACTGTATTGACGGGATGTATATTGACTGCAACACAATTAAATTTGTAGTTTACTGGGAACCTATATTGTGACGCAGATGTTGATAAACTTTCGCAGTTGTCCCGTCATGAGCGAGTCCTATCCTTCGGAGAGTACCTGTTGTGCGGCATTGGCGAGTTCAGTGAGAGTGAGTGTGAGAGCGGATATGTACTCGTGGGGCCTGGGGGGCGCGGGCGGGGGCTCGTCGTCGGCCTCCTCGTCCAGGTCGGCGGCGAGGTCATCGCCCCCCTCCTCCGCGTCGCTGCCTTCAGGCGTGTGGCATCGGGCAACCGCCTCCGTGCTCGCTTCTATTGTTTCAGCTGCGGTTTCGTTGTCCGAGTTTTCGTCCTCTGTGGAAGTTGTTTATTTGTAGTATGCTAGCTTACTTGTTAAAGATGACAGCTATGTCCTAAATTTCAAATTTAAAAATATTAATTTAAATAATTAGTTTTTCTAAGTAGTATACTGAAATACACTGGGTATCTCCTCCTCCTCGAGTCAGGCTACTTATTAAGTATTGATAGATGTTACTTTAGTTTTATCGCCGGGGTACGAAATAGTAGATTGAGACTGAAATATCTAGACATTTTTAATTATGTTATTTATCTAATTTGTTTTGAAAATAGTAATTGCCGAGTTTATAGTCGGCTTTTCTCAGGATATAATAAATAAATTGAAAGTTCACTTCGAGTGGCCATCGCGCGTCGTAAAATGTCGTCATAGATACAAACAAAATAATAACACGCGCTGCTATCCATACAACGCGGGTGTGAGTTCAGAAACGGTGTGGATAAGCACGAAGGGAGGTAACGGGCAACTCGAATGAACAGCTAGTAAGGTATGTATGTATGTATGTTACCGTGAAGGTTCTGCAGTCGTTGCTGCGCGGTGTGCACGGCCCGCAGCAGGTCGCGTGCGGCGTGCACGGGCAGCCGCGCCCGCGCCGCCACCAGCGCCAGCCCGCGCGCCGGCCCCAGCAGTGACGTCAGCGGCGCGCACGTCGCCGCGCTGCAAACCTCCTCAACTAGCGCTTCCCCTGCCCCCGCACCCGCCGCTGCCCCCGACGCGCCGCCGCTGCCGCCGCCGACCCCACTCAGCTGACGTCACAATATGTGTTAGTTATCATACACTAAAGAAGCGCGCCGTGCAGATTGGGTCCATACTAGGTGTAACAATGGGTTCTGTAAGCCATTTTGGACCCCTCAGTGTTAATATTTTAGGTTGGTATTTTTTTTTTAAAGCTACGCAACATTTCAATGCTAGGGTTACTAAACTAAATAACGTACAGAACTAGGCATAGTAGAATGGAGTGTTGTGATGCCTGGTAACCTTTAACCTGGTGATTTTTATAGCCTTCAGACTTATGCAGAAGTCGAATGATCATCATTCACAATTGGTCGCCGATTGATCGCAGTGCTGATCATTAGCGATTACGGACCAAGATTGCTTGTACAGTACACACTACAAATTGTAAGCGATATTTTGAACGCTCACTCACACACTGTTTACCTAAACTAGTAGCGCAAAATTTGGTGCGGACTAAATCAAAAATATATAGTTTTTAAAAATAGATAGTTAGCTCTCACACGACACAAAAGAAAATTTCGCAAAATTTTATATCTCCATCTATCTCACCTTAGGATAATAATGCTGCATGAACTGGTATATGATGGGATCCTCAAGCGACTCCCGTTCGTCCAGTAACACTGCGTCCACGTACTCTGTCACCACACTGCACTCGAGCAGCATTTCCTCTAGCTTTGAATCCGCCTGAAACAATATGACGTCAAATGTCAAACATACTGATGAATTATCGAGGTACATATTTCTAATTAAGGCAGACTTTGACCATCAAATAAAGATTGCTTGCCTATCGCTATTCTATAGGATATATTTTGGAGTGCAGGTGGAATACCTGACTCCAACAACCCTATTTGTAACAAATACATAAACATAACTAGCATACATTTTCACATACGTAATTGAAAATTTTGAATCCTTGTTCATAATGCGAACAGCAAAGGAACATGCTTCCGCCGTCTGTTTGTGTAATCTTGACACTTCAATCAAGGCCAGAAGGGAATTAAAAGTTATCTTTATAATAGCGGATCTGTGGCCGAAGTTACTAATTTCTTTAAATTTTTCTAGTAACTGCTTCACGAGTCTTTTAAAATATGTCATGGAATAAGAACGAAAATCAATCAATAATGTTCTAGAGTGTGTAATATGAATAATTACCGGGCAAGCGGCGACGTCACGCCAGAAGGCGGCGAAGTAGTTGAAACGAAGCGGCACCGCCTCAAGCGCACACAGCGCCGACAGAAGCACCAGTTGTTCTGACATACAGCGTTGGGTTCGCGCCACACGACAGCATGTGTCTGGAAAATAATAATTATTATCAATATTACCTAACCAATACTGGAGAAGTCTTCCCCCTTCTTTGTTTTAAACTTTTATATTCATCGGACAGGGCAATCAGACTCTCAACACATCTAATGACTAAACTTAATCCCCATATTGGCTCATGTTGGGTGACGTGTTTTGTCATTTGTGATTAGAGCCAAAGTGGACTTTAGTCCTATGAGATAAGGCATATTTTTCACTGTCAATCAAAGTAATAACCGTGGTGATCAACGGGCACGCAAATTACGCATGATAACTTTCGCGGATATCCTATTTAGGTATCTATGAATTTTCGTATGCAAATAAATGATTCAACTTGGGTATTTTTTTAAATGGATAGATAGTATTTGGTGAGTTACCCTTTTTAGTAGTTAGTAGTCTACACTAATATGTATTATAAGTGAGGTAAATTCGGATGTAAACTCTCGAGTTACTGGTCCGATTCTAAAATTAGTTTCACAAATAGGTAGCTACATTAGCCCAAGTGGTATAGGTGTGTAGTTTAGAAAGGTCGGTGCGGGTGATAGTTACCAATAAACTTATGGTAGGGTCTGCAGGCGGAGGCGCGCGGATGGTGGTGGTGCGGATGGCAGGCGTGCAGGTGGGCGCGCGGGCGCTGGGGGCGCGGCGGGCGCGGGGGGCGCGGGGGGCGCGGCGAGCAGTGCGCGCCCGCCGCCAGCGGGACCAGCGCGCCCAGCGCCGCGCACCCGCCGATCATCACCAGCTCGCGGAGCACACCTGCACACGTAAGATCATCTATTTAAACAGCCTGGATCCTCCAAACTTTTACTATGCCATCTACTCGACGATCGCGAAACACTTTTTTCTTCATATGTATGAAGAGTTTAAAAATTATCATTTTTAATCTCAAGAAAAGAAAAGTTAATCATCATAAATGCAGTTTTGTGTTACGGCATGTGTGTTAGTGTTAATTTAGTAGTACTTATAGTACTACTAAATTAAATAATCAAATGAGTGTTTATCGGTTTGTCCTTCAATTTGGATCGAACTATTTTTTTACGTAGAGATAGTTTAAGCGATAGGATAATGTTAATCCTGAAACGCGTGTAAAACGGCCAACGGCTAACAGTCGATAGCCGTGAATCTAGGAATTGCATATACACTTGTGCACTTTTCAAGACTTTAACCAGGGCAACGATTTAATTGATTTTACTATGAACTGTCACAAAAATAATTTAAATTTCTGATCAAGCTAAAAAGAATTTAATTGTATTTATGTTACCTAGTGCAGCGTCCCTGAGATGGTGCAGTCTATGATGCAGGTTCAACATGGTAAGTAGTCGTCTCGCACACTCGGGCCAGTCCTTACACGCCAGCAGCAGTGCACGCGCTTCCTTTGCGTCCCTTCGAGTACGTAAAGTTCTACATAACGCTCGGGCCCAACGTAAAGCTGCTGTCAACTCCGCTCGGACTGCGCCGCCGCCTCCGCTTCCGCTGCCACTACCGCCACCGCCTTCCACGTATACTGCGTGGAGACTGTGAAGCGCCTGTCGAGACATATATTTTCAAACTTGGACTAAACTGTCATTGTCCTTTGGTATTTAATTACACAGCAGCATAGTGATGTCAAACGCAGTAGCAAAATACCAATGAACAGCTTTATTTACAAACGAGCAAATATGTTCAAACTAGCTACCTGACCTCCTCAAGATAAAAATCTACCGAAGTTGTCACAACCTATAGGTTTCGGCACAAAAAAAGTGTCCCTTCTAGTCGCACTGTCTGTCTTTTTTTGGCACTTGCAATTATATGTGCTTTCAAAACGGACCTATTAGATTATAATGACTTCAACCTATAATGCTATAAAGGCGAGTCTTTTAGGATTCGAGTACTTGCCCCATTCGGCCACTTTAACACTGACCACATATCCAAGACTAGAGGTTTTAATTTGACTCACCTCAAACGTCATCTGCAGTCCTCCATTATAGACAACATACAGTCTATCATCTTCATTCTCAACGAGAGTACAAAACGCGGATATCAGCGTCGTCCAACACGTCCTACCGTTTAAACCTGGAAATAAAAAGAATGTAAATCGAGACAGTTTGATTGTGACACTGTTTGTCTTGGTGAATAGATGCTAACCCTGTAAATAAGCAGAAAGCGTGCTCCGTCTGAAGGCAGCCGCTTCTCTGCCGTCAGCAGTTTCGCTGCCACTGTTGCCGCTATTACTGTTGCCGCTGTTGCTGTTACCGCTGCCGTTGCCGCTGTTGCTGCCATTTCCGCCGCGGGCAGCAAGGATGCGTGCTAGCCTAAATACAAAACATACAATTATTATTATTAAAAGCCTATGTTATCTTATGTGGAAAGATTCATTCTATACAACTTATTCAAACGCATTTTGAGAACCAACTTTTTATTTTTATTTAGAGCTTTTTATAGGAATTGCACAAAGTCAAAAAAATATTTTTTTGACCCACTTCATCGAACTTATTCCTTTGGAAGTGTGCTAAAAATAAGGTATTTGATGATAATAACAAATCAGCAACTTTTTATTAAACATCAAAAATATAGTTCTCTATGGAATATTAAATACTAGCATGTGACATCATAATTTTACGTGGTTCAACTGGTAATTAAAAAACATTAAATTTACATCATATCTGATCTTCGCGTATATACTGGGTTACGTCAAATAGCCTATTGAAAACTCAACTTACGCAAGATAACGGAATGCCCAATGTAGCCAGAACCAGAGACTAAACAATATACTGCTATCTCTTTTGCTCTCATAATTAATATCTGGAATCCAGGATTAGAGGATCCATAATCTACCTACCGTAGCAGTTCATCAGCAGCGCCAGGGTATAGATGCGCGTGCGGCGCGATGTTTCGGAAGGCCCAGTGTATATTCTGATGCTGCGCTAATGCCCGGGCGAAGGCACCCGAGCGTCGGCAACATAGCCTCAATAAGGCGTAATATGGAGGCAGCATAGCTCGGTTGTATGCCACTACTTCGCCGTCTTCGTGGTCCGCCCTGGTAGCGAATTGGGAGTTAGTTTTCCATATTTTTACTAAAAAATACTTGGAAGGATGTGTGAATATTCTTGAAAGAATTCTTAAATTTATAAAATAAATCATAGAAGTAGGTGGAACTTCTAGCAATCTTAGAATATAGTGAAATTGCTGTTTAACGCTCTCGATTTTTTAATTCTTTATTTGGTAAAACGGTAAATATTTGGACATAATTATATTATACTAGCTATTCCCCGCGGTTTCACTCGCTTTCCAGGGATATAAAGTTGCCTGTACCTTCGGGGATAATGAATAATTAGTGAAATCATTTTTGAAATCGATCCTTACTGGACTACTCGGAGATTAGCGCGTTCAAACAAACAAACTCTTCAGCTTTATTATTAGTATAGAAGATATTTTGTGGCAATATTTGTTACTTCGAAAATATTATCCGATGAAAACGATGAAAAAATAAATACAATACTCACAGTATGTAATTGAAAGCAATATGCTTAGTCAGCCGTTGATTGGAGACAGCCAGCTGCACGTTCTCTGGACAGTCAATGGAGACCGCGTGCCAAAATGTAAGCAACGCTTGCTTGTTCGGGTGTACCGCCACGGATGGCTCTGATATCGCCGGATGATATAGTTCCCACAGGTCGTTAAAGTATTGTCCGAACTGAAATAGGGTTCAGATAATAAAGTAAAACCTTCTTCAGTGCAATATTGAGCAGCGGATGACACCTTATGCGGCGGAATTGCAAAGCAAAGTGCAGTGGTTTAGGGCGCGTCCTTAGTAGTCTCACGGTTAGCGGCAGACTGTTTGCTTCCAGTTTGCCTCCCTACAATTTTTAATGGAGTATCCATACCGCGCGTTGTGTACGCAGATTGCGGCGTCTCGTTTACCGACTCAATGAGCGGCTGACCCATAGCGAACGATACGCTGTCGCCGACGCTCAGAGTCAGTCAGGTCTAGTCAGTAGACTATCGGGTCTGCCGCTAACTGTGAGCCTATTGAGGACGCGTACTTAATTGTAAGAAAATCCGTACACATTACGGATTGATCAATTTGTTACGGTTATTATATTTAAATATACTTTGCTGTCAAGAAATAGCGCATCAAACACAAATTTAGAGTCAAACAACTTGTAACACACTAACAGACTAAAAGAAAAAATGTCAACCGCTCTCACACTATTTTATGAACATTCAAATCTGCAGTATCTCAATAGAAAAGGCGCTATGTCTACAAATTTCTGATTACAGAACATTCAACTTACCATGAGTTTCTCAACTCTGCTGACAACGCAGTACGACATAACGCCGAAGTAAGCAGTCAGTTTCATAGTGCCGTGGATAGCAATGTCCGTGTACTTGCGGGCAGCTTTCAATTTTCCTAGTAGCATCGTGTACACCTGTTTAAAATAAATATAATTATTATGGTGAATGCAGGAAAAAATTTAGATATTCAAAGCTTTCTAATTTTTAACCGACTTTATAAAAGGAGAAGGTTCTCAAATCGACTATAAGTTTTTTTAAACGATACACGTATAAAAAAACAGTGGATTGATTCTTGAGCTTAGGTTCAAATCAGTTTTCTATTTTTTTATTTTGCTAGCTTCCGCCGAAACTTCCGGTATAAAGAATCAATAGGTGTAAAATGTAACCAAGAAAATACAGTCGACAAACGAGGTGTCGAGTGCGATATCTGATCAGATCTGACCTGGTGCAAGGTATGGTGCGCGGTGTCCGGCAGCTTGGCGAGGTGATGGTGGTGCGGGTGGTGGTGCGGATGCGGGTGCGAGGGCGCGGGCATGGGGCGCGCGCGCGCGTAGCCGGCGCGGAAGTGCTGCGAGGGCACCAGCGCCACCAGCAGCAGCGCGGCGGCCGCCCGCACGCGCGCCGCGCCCGCGCCCAGCACCTGCGCCTCCACCCACCGCTCCGCCGTGCGCAGCGCCCACGCGTGCGCCGCCTTGTTGCGCGGCACCTACCACCCGACAATACACTACACTACACTACACTACACTACACTACACTACACTAGTCTATCATACTATACAACAGTGGCGAGGGTAAGCCGTTCAAAAAACACCTGTAATTTTATAATTACAGTTTCATTTTTTTTTTTTGTGTGTGGCTTTGAAATGATAAAAATGTGTGATTGTGGATTCCTAAAAGGTAAGCCGATGAGAATCGGCTTGTATGGACCCTTCGCCACTGCTATACAACACCGATACCTCCAATCCTCTGATCGTCGTTTAGCAAACAACACCGCTCAAGTAAAAAATTGGCGGATATTACTTTTAAATGCCATTGGATAATATTTCTCATGACGCGTCAAACTGAATAATCACATTGTGAACGTTTCAACTAATAAGGCAATGTTCAAAAAATTAAGACAGCGCTCAAGTCGGTTAGTCCACCAACAGAACAGTTCTTTCCCTCTTATATCGAGTAAAGATAATTATCGAGTTCTAGTTACGATACATCCTGTTAAATCGCAATTCCTGGAATTCCATTTTTTTTCATATGTAGTTATGAGACGCCGCGAGCTTACAGATTAACAAAGCCAATACTGAGTTGTACTGTAACTTTACACAGACTTTTTGAAACAACTTGGAGATTTGACATTAGAAGTAATCTCCAATAGTCCTCCTGGTAAATCCATTTTTACAAATCAATTCAACTTTACTTGTACAGTCACGAACATAAATATATTAGCATGGACAGATCAGCAATAATATCTGATTTCATAATGTCCCCAAAAATAATTTTAACTTATTTCCTGTTGTTTGGTCCAAATATAGCCGTGGTACATGTTAACAGATACTGGATCTATATGTACGTACCTGCAAGGCGAGCCACTCAAGTGCAGCGTGCGGACAGACATCGGCGACATCCCACAGCCGCGCGAGAACCAGCTGCGTGAAGCAAGGTAACCCCCCAGTGGCGCCCGCACCGCCGCCGCTACCCTCCACTAATAGGGTTAGTAGCTTAAAAAATGGTCCACAGCTCTGTGAACAAGGATGTTTAAGCTAGAAACAAATGTCGGAACTTAGAAGGCTGCAGCTGAAAATGTTAACGCTGCAATTTTAATAGCAAAAATAAATGCAAAAAAAAAAACTTTGACAAGACACATTTTGTGTCTAAATTATATGGCAATAATTAATTTGTAAAATATTTTTTTCGGTTTCACATATTATAAATAACTAAATAATTGAATAGTCATCTACCCAATAATTTGATATTTACAAAAATTTACTACAAAAAAATATATATCATGTTCTCACCTCAGAGTGTTTAGCAATTGCTTGAAAGATCATGTTGACGATCTTTTGCGCGAGTGGCTCATTCCACCTGCACAGCGCGAATATTAGCGACCGCGTCTGTTGCAAATTGAGGCAGTCTCTAGTCTGTTGGTATATAAACGGGAACCCCTACGAAGAAATAAATAACAAGCTGTTTAGATATAGAACACCTAATTATTATTCTTTTTGGTCTCTCAAGATACTCTATTTAAAAACACGTTGGTAAAATAATGTATGGAGTAAAAATGTTCAAAAAGGACTTTTAAAGACCCTCTAAATTCCGTACTCAGTCGTTAATTAAGTTTAAAGATTGATTATGTCTAGACCTGTCCCTTTCTATAGCTTTGCAATAAACAAAGGTGGATATACTTTAATCAGTCATCAAATTATATTTAACGTCTCTGAGTACGTTACAGCCACACTAACCTTAGCATGTAACAGCGCCCGCGCATCAGGTTCCTGCAACGCAAGATGTCCGGCTGCATCTCGAGAACGTTCCACGAGCCCTCCTACTAGCGCCACCATCTTGTCTAGCGCGCCGGGACGAAGTTTGTCTCCAGCGCTTTCTGTGTTGCCACTACCGCTGCCGCTACCGCCCGCTTCTTCGGTTGGTGACTCCGTCTGTACCGCGTAGTAGTAGAATTTTGAAAAAAAAATACAATATTATGAATGAGGATGGAATTAACACCAGTGAATGATAAGTTGAGAGGGAACCATTTATCCTAGTTCGGTCATGTTAAGAGGGATGAAACTCATGTGACTAAAAGAGTCATGAATATGAAAGTTGATGGATATACGGGAAGGAGAACACCGAAAAAGAGATGGATGGATTGTGTGAAAGATGATATGGGTAAGAAAGGAGTGAATGCTGATATGACGGATAGAAGGGCTGAATGGAAGTGCCTTAGATGATTGGAAACAGTGCAGGTAGATAATGAACTTACCGTAGTAGAATTTTGTCCAAGATAAAAGTTGACCATGCTGCTTATGGCGTTAATGCGCAACATGAACTTGCCCTCCTCCTCGCCCATCTTGCTGAACTCGTACAGCAAACAGAAGTACTCAGTCAGATGTCTCAGGTGAGACCGGGCTCCGCTCTCCATCTGTTATTATAAAACCGTAAAACATTCGAAAATAATGAGCTATTTCTCGTAGGTATAAGTTCATATGTTGAAAGGGTTTGATGGTATTTTGTAAATTCATCACAGCTACTAATATTGTAAAAAGAGCGTGCTAATTTCGTGTGTTTGTGGTTTAATGGTAATCTCCGGAACCACTGATCTGATTAAAAAAAAAAACACTAATAAGATGCTACATTATCACCGAGAGATGGGTATATGTTACTTTTACTGCTAGATATGAATACATGTTCACTTACCAACGACAATAACATCCTTATAAACCTAGTAACACAACTCGCTTCACCCAACTTGCTATTATCTTCGCCTTCCTCCATACCCTGTAGGTATAAGGCACAATGACTAGATCTGAAACAACGTTATTACAACATTAACTACCTACACATAAGGATCAATTTACAATATTATTTTTTCGTGGAGAATATTTACCTGAGCCTTTGTATGACATGCATACATAGCCTTTGAAACATTTGCCGAACCATCTGATTCGGGCATTTTATTAATACCTGTAATAAATAAAAATATCATTTAATTAAATACATGAAGATTTTAACTGCGCATATAAGGAATATAAAAATATTGAGAACGTAGTTTACAAATATCGACTTGGGTAAACTACAAAACTCAAGTAAACTACAAAACTCAAGTAAACTGTATGAAGAGTTCTTTTTTTTCGCGATTTGAGAGGTAAATTACGAATACCACGTGTAAGCGGAAAGTAATAAGGCAAGTTTGTGTATTCAACTTACTTGCATAGGCCACCACGTATCGTCGGCCATGTGACCTAAGAACCACTCTGAAGCTGCCGCTGACGCGTTGAACTGCTTCGTCACCAGTTCCACCCACGAGACCATTGTCGGCTGAAAAGTGTTTATCATCATTACTAGTTCACATAAACCGCGTAGAAAAATAATGGTATTATAAATGGCGACGCCGCTATTTACTTCTCGCTCACGCCTTATTGCCGTCTTTACTCACACATGTCGGTATAGACCGCAAAAAAGTAACGTTATTCATGTTGCGTAAATTCGTGAGTTATACGCATTCTGAGATTTTCCGTAGTATTTGTAGTTGTTTGTGTTATTTGTTGATTTTTATTGTTATTACTGTTTGTATATTATGGTTTTTCTGTCATTGTTTACAATGGAGCACAAACGCGGGAAAGTACGGCATAGTGAAAGTGATACACGCAAATACCACATAAAACTAGCATATATTATTCACATAAAATAACGTTAATCCTTAAAAATACGTTATATCGAAGTGTACAGTTATAACGTTAGTATGCTGACAATTCGAACTCAATGAGCCGCCATTTATAATCCCATTCTTTAACTAAACGGGTTTGTCTCCACTGATACGGCCACCCCTAACAACATTATTAGAGCGTACAGTAAATACAAGTGGTCAAAGCAGTGGTATCTCACCTTTTCCTTAGCGTGTATGAAAGTCTCTATGAAGAATGACGTAGAGAGCCGAGCGGCGACTTCTGTCACCTCAGGTCTTAGCGTCATTAGTGACTGCGGCACTGAACTGCACATTTGCCCCATAAATCTGTATAAAAAAAGTCATTATTGTTATTTTATTGACTGAATTAACTTAATAATATCCTTTTGCGGAGAAATTCATTCTTATATGTATTTGATCACTGTCTCGCAGCTGCCATCATCAACAAATGGGAGAAGAGGATTCAAAATGCTTCCACACAATCGTTTTAAATTTTAAACGACTTGTACTGTATTTTATTTATCCACGCAGTATATCATATCATTTTGTTGATAGAAGTCTTATTTAACCTAAAATGAAACCGAGATGGTTAGGCTGCCACTAATCCATAGCAGTAAGAATCGGACAGCATTGAACCAATCAGACCCGATTCAACAATTACTAACAGTAATTTGTAACAAAACAAATCAAAATTCACTAAGCTACAGATAAAAATTCACAATACAAATACAATGTTTATTGATCTATCTATCGCGCAAGGATTATGCTAAATATTTTAGTCCAAAAAATAAAAAAAAAAGAAAAATAGACCAATAAACATTGTCCTCAAATTACGAACTCTAAACGAATATTTATTTGAGTAAACTAATATTAAAAAAATAAAATAAAACAATGTTAAAAAAAAAGTAAACTTACGTAAAATACGTATGTTGGAATATGTTCTTATCGTGCAGAAACTGCATATTATCGTCCCATATCCACTTGAGTAGATCGGGCGGCAGTTTGACCGCAGGCGCAGTGTCGCTGCTGCGACGTTCTATAGACGAGCTCGGACTTGACTCCTCCGCTGTCGATGACTGTAAACAGTTAAAGGTTCTGTCTGGGTGTTTGATCGTAATCTACCGCAATAACATGGTGCGTATATTGATTATGACAATTGACAGGCCAGTTGGCGCGGCTGGTCAAGACACCATCACCACAGTATAAGTATCTATCAGTATTTTTTCTTCTTACATACGGCCGGATCGCGAGTCATACTACGAGATCCGGGAGGGTGCCGGCAAATATCACGTAATTTTTTAACTAAAACATATTTATACTAAAATAGGGCTATATCTTACACAATAGTATTGATCGTGGCTATGCAAACCCCACAAAGTAGTTTGGTAACTCATATTGACTAAAAATACGCATTTTGAAAAATCTCCCTTGAGATTTTGAATGGGGGGAGATGGTCGAACAAATCTCATTCAGGGTGGTTAAAAATCGCTAATCACATAATTAATGGACGTCCCCTAAGATAAAATACATAATACAAGCTCTGCTTGGTTTGGGATCAGATAACCGTGTGTGAAGAATGTCCCAGGATATTATATTATTATTTAATACCTGTGCCTCCTCAATCTGTCCACAGTCTGAGCCGCGTTGGCTGCGAGGCGGACTCAGCTCATAGAATAGCATGTATGCGCTGTTCGTCTTTTCGAACGAGAAGTCCATGAACTTGTCAGTCACCGAGTCGTACGTTTTACTCTGTAATCGATAAAACAAATCTTAGTTTTGGAAAAATTATACTAAAAACACCCTTATGTACATAGCTTGTTAAAGACATTAATAATAAAAAAGCGGCTCTTAGCAGTCTTATGTTGTATGTGAGCTTGAGCTTTCGGTGAAGGAAAACATCGTGAGGAAATCATAGCACGGTGGTAGGGTAACTTTGTAGTACCCGCCTGGCTGGCTACCACCCTCAAGTTGAAAATTTGTCGCCAAGCACCTAGTGTAGGTGTGTTCCGGAAATTGCACTTGAGAGCCAGTTTGCCTTCATGGTATTGTAACAGGTCAGCAACACGTTGGCAATATCTCTGGTATAGCAAATGGCGATAGGTGACGGTAACCACTTACCATCAGGTGGGCCGTATGCTTGCTTGCTACTAGTAGTATAAAAAAAAAGTCACGCGTTCATAATAAATCAAAACCAGTTCAGGTTTTGTGGGGGGGTAATTTATGAACGTTAAAATTATTATTTTTGTCATGAGATACAAGAATAAAGAGAAGCTTCAACCATATATTCTAAAAGAGTAGACAAATATAACAAAAATAATGTTACCGTCATCTCTCCTCCGAAACACTCGGCGGCTATGTGTGCCGGGTCGAAGGGCTTCACTTCGGCGTCGTTGAACAACAACCAGCGGTCGTGATGCTCGTGCTCCCGGTCGCGTATGAACGAGTAGTAGTGTCCGCCGTCCGCCGTGCCTGTGTGTACTGTCACGCCTATTAGCTCGTACCTGTAAGATCATAATAAGCTACATTTTTCCATTACATCCAACAATGCGATACCATATTTATTTTTTTAGTTTTTTTTTTGTTTTACGATACGACTTAGCGGCCAGTGGTGTCAGAACTTGCAGGTCGAATTAGAATTTAGAAATGTAAGTACAATTTGATTGTTAATAGATATTGTTTCTATACAATAATAAATTATCATATCATATGATAAATATCCCAGGCGACGTCGATGCCCAAATACTTCGGTAATCGAGCCCGAAGTTTTGTCGAAATATGGAAAGCACTTCACTCGACTATTAAGTCGACTTGGAGTATAAAGTCGAGTAACAATAAAACATTTTTGGATTTCACGATACATGGAATATCGTATTTTACAACACATATTTATGGTTACTTTTGATATGGAGCGATCTGATATACTTACTCATAATGCTCTTCAAATTCCGTATTCTCTTCAATCTCTATGTTTGGACTACTTTCACCTTCTTTCTTTGTTTCAGCTGATTTCCTTTTTTCTTCTGTAAATAAGATACAAATCGAATTACTGTACATTTACTACTATGTTAGCTTTTCCTTTCTAGGCTTTGTATGTTAACCACCATCGGCTACATCATCACTGACCACGGTGAGATTGTGGTCAAACACAGGCCTAAAAAAAGGTATAAGGTTTAAGACTATACTCCTATACCTTGATACTGAGCCGGCATGAGATGTTTCTCAACATATCCAGACATGTCGAGCCGCATCGGGAACGAGAAGTGCGTGTTCACTTTTTCTTTGAGCATTGTGAGCATGTTGAACGTATACCGCATCGTGTTGAAGCAAAGGATGCGCGGGAGTTTCTTGAAACACGCCCTGAAGTATAACAAGAATTTTAGCATTTAATATATGATCAGATCTTATAAAGAAGGTTCAAGTTACGGGGCAAGTGATTTGAACTAGCTGCGTATGCGTTTATTGAGCCGCCAAGAATATGAGTAATAATACGCGCACCATTGATGACGTTTTAGTAAAACATTCCGCATTATCGAGGGCGTTATTTTCCAATGAGGAATAATGACAAAAAAATCTAATTAGTCCGTCAGTTAGGTTATCAAAAAATATTCGATACGTATTTTTTATTTAGTTCCGAAAACCAAAAAATAACGAAGATACAGTGCGTTAAAATTTCGCGTGACGTCACTGGTTTGCAAAAAGTAGTAGACCGATGACGTCACTAGCCCCCACTCTTTAACATTGATGGGACTTATCTTTGTAATTTCTTATTGATTTGATAAAATAAAAAATACGTATCCAATATCTTTTGATAATCTAACTGACAGACAAATTAGATTTTTTTGTCATTATTCCTCTTTCTTGTGCAGCAAGTTATTCGCCTGGTAATACAGTACAGTAAGTAAATGGTGTATACCGTTTCTCAGCGCGCACTTTGGCGGCACACTGCGAGCAGGTGTAGCAGTTGTCTCCCTCGAGCGTGTCCTTGACGGTGACCTCGTCGAGGCTCTGGTGCAGGTTGCGCATGTCCGCCACCTGGCACCGCACCGTGTAGAACTCCTCCAGCGTGCGCGACACGTGCGGGCAGTCCTGGGATTTAGACACATTTTATTGTTATTATTTTACATGACTTTGAGAAGAAATGGTTCTCTGAGAAATTTGTTTTCGTAAAAGGTGCATTAGACAATTTATCTTTTTCTTCGGCACATTTTATTGGCACAATTGGTCAAACATAGATATATAACTCAGATTTTCATTAAAGAAGAAAGAAAGAAAGAAAGAAAAAGTAAATATTACATATTACATATTTTACCATTGTTTGTAATAGGGTACTTGAATGATATTAAATATTAATTTAGATAATATATTAATATATTATGTATATACCTTATACAATAACTGAATTCAAAATCAAATTTAATATTAATCAAAAAAATAAAAAACTTTCTCTTACAAAACGAAGTTTTGCGTGTAATTTATATGACGGTACTGAGTGGTGATGTCACTGTTCTGTATTTCTATCTCTCTCGAATTGAGAATTTGAAACGTTCTTATCTTTCTCATTTTGAAGATATTAAAAAACTATTTATACCAGGCTATTTGTATTGCAAATTTAAATAATAAATATAGCCTAGTTATACTGCACAGTCTTATATAACGAAAAAAAATATAATAACAAAACTAAAATTAAATACTTACCAGTGACACTACATTGTTACTAAGCACGCCACAGAACAGTGTTTTGACAAGTTTCTTCAACTCTGGAGTCATCTCCTCGAGCTTGGACACGAGGTCTATGAAGAACTCTGCCATGTCCTTCTGTTCGCCCGTATTCAGTGGCTGATGGTCCATCTGATACACTTTGCAGAAGCTGCGCGGATTGTACGCTTTGCGTTCACTTTCCTGATAAAATTTGTATTTATTACTTTTCTAGAAGCCAAAAAGGTAGGAAAAACCTCAAACTGTAACCATGGGACAACTCATGGTAATATTTTTAGTGAAATAATATTAACAAAGACATACTTAGTAAAATACAAAAGCGTATTATATATTTTTACTATTTTTACCATTTTGGTATTATTGTAACTTAGTAGTATATATTTTTTAAAACATCTTGGTAACAAATCGCTTCGTGATCATTACCATAAGATAAGCAAACATCCTCTGCATCTCATGCAAGGTGGCCGCATGGCGCGACTCGACGGGATCAGCGCGCAACAAGGCGGCCCGCGCTTGCGGCATCATGTATAAATGCTGCATACACGAGGCCATATAACACGTAGCGCCGAGGTTCGTTAGACCGACGTAGCCGCATTCCGACCGAGACTCTTCCGCTGGCCAGTAGTCCCATGGGTAGGCTGATTGGGAGCCTAAAAATAATAGCCAGTGACTTAGTTAAATCCTGCATTATGAGTGAATAAAGCCTGGCTCACAGAAATCAAAGGTTTATCAAAGATCACCATATCATTTCATAGTACTCACGGCTACAGATCAGACAGATGTTTTGCAAAATAGCTCCTATTACCGCATAAGATGCCGCTGTGTTTACCTTGATTGTCGTCGTCCGTACAATAAGCAATACAAGAAGCTGAACAGATCCTAAATAAACACCTAACAGTACACTATAAATATTCATAAGAAAAGATAAAGTAAACAGGTTATTTATGAAGTGTTTACAAAAACTTACATAAAAAAAAAACAATAGAGATGTTTTGTAAAATGAATCTGTTCTACTACTCAGATTGCGATACTCTTCATTTCGGTTTCTTAAATTTAGAAAACATATTTTTAGCCGAAATTTCTAAAGGCACTCTATGTGACTCTGGATAAATAAATATGCGCGTTAATAAACTGTTTTTACGTTCTACGTAAGGCAAATGAAACCCGGCGGTTTTTGGGCAATACCACATTATTCCTGAATTAATGTATAACCTCTTCACTCACCAGGTTTATGATGATCCATAAGCTTATTGTGCAGAACCATGTAGTTATCAGGTGCACCCCTCACTAGTTCGATGAGTAAATCATAGGCGGCGGAGCGAGACTTCTGGGATTTGCACTTCGGCAGGATGCGGTGTTCCGGGTTCGGTACGTCGAAGAGGAAGCTGAATACCTGGATACAATATGTACTTGAATGAAAGAGACAAAATATGATAGCTGTGGCAGTGACCACGGTGAGATATTGGTTGAAAAAAAAAAACACATGACAGTTCAGAACAAAATCTTTTTGTTGAAATTTTATACTCATCTTGATTCATGGTGAAAATTATATAAGTATAATAATATAGAGATAGACTAAAGTACAATAAAAATAAACTTTACTCCCCAATAAATAAGGCTCAATATCTTACCATCTCCAAAGTCCTAGTGCCCTGCTCGGAAGTCTTGAATCTGAGCGGATGTTTCAACAGATGCGTCAATAAGCTCAACTGTCCAAAGAGCCCATCATCCGTAGTGCAAGGCTCCGTACGTTTCTCTATTATTTCTCGTTTGTCTAGAGACGAGCGAATTTGTTCGCATAGCTCATTCAGGTCTGGTGCACCGCTGTCTTCTGAAGTGGCACCCTCTGAGATAAATAAAAGTTTATCATTTATCCATAAATTTTGACCACTACTGATTATTTAACATTTTACTCATGTAATAAAATAAAATAATAGATTGATAAAAAGCTTCGGTCTCTTGTCAAGCTTTATACCGACCACGGAGCCGAACTAGATATTATTGGAAATAATATGCAGTAATATACCTTTGAAGAAATCTTCAGGAAGCCCGTCAATCAGCCTGCAGACAAGCCAGAAGTAATCTCGACATGCAGGCCCGTACGGCTCTTTGCCTTCCTCGGCGTGATGGTGTACCACCTGATAGGTGAAGGTTTTAACAAGTTCATGTATTAGACATGTGTGTATTATCTTTAATTTTAATCTTTCAGGGATTTTTATAGAAAAACACGTCTAATAAATCAATTAAAAATTAAGGAGGATTCTTTATCTTTACCATTGCTACATACTCCTTTGAAATCAGTTCAAGTCCATTTTGATTCTAATATGTAAGGATGGAATCCCAGTGGATGGCGGCGTTGATATTTACCATGACAGTCTCATTAGGTCCTGATTTACAATCAATTCTAATCAGCTTTATGCGCTTACCACCTTCAGCTTATCACTAACAATACAAGCAATCTACAGTAAACAAAACTGTTCCATAACTAACCTCGTGCTGGCTATGAAGCATGTGTGAATGGTGGGGTCGCATGTCAGCAGCACGGGGCAGATGTTCCAGCAGCAATTGCAGCAGTGGCGCTAAAACTGCTACCTCGCCACCCGCGCATAATCTGTACAACGCACTGCCGGCTTCGCGACGTACCTGATATTATATATTGCTATTGTAATAAGGTTTAAAATACTAATATAATTGCATGAAACAAATGTTTGGTCTAAGTGGGAAATGAACTTCGATGGCAAGGATATCCTACCCCACACCACCTCTTAAGTGAGTGCTGTCCACTTTTGCCTAAGCGTAATACTCATTTGGGGATATACCAATTACACCAGAATGAAGTAAAATCTATTTCTGTCAAGAATATAGAGCAGTTTATTATAGCTGCAGGTCTTGGTATTGAAATCTAATTCATGTGGTAATCACACTAGATCTAGTCTTGTTGCAGTGATACACGCTTTGGAAATACCAGAATGAGCCATTAAATTCAAATAATAAATATATCAATCGACCCTAAAGAGAGACAAAAGGTGAAATCTATTACTTAATATTTATGCAACTGTAGTAATCAGTTAGCAATCTATTTCAGAAAACGATAAACTGATAAAACTTTTATTTTAACACGTATTGTCTAGTCAAATCAATACAGCAGTATGAAGTCAGTCATCTTACATCCGAATGGTTTAAGCCATAAATGGATCAAGGTACATATACATACCGCTGGATCAGCATCGTCGAGTAACAGTCTAGGGGCGGCCCGTCTCAGGGACCATGCCAATGAAACCGCGTCCCCGCCGCCGCGAGCCCACCACACACACATACGCATCGCGTGTTGGACCACCTGGAATATTTATGGATACCATAAACACGACATTAATTTTTCCCATATGCAAAACCAAAAAATAAAATAGAGGTATAATGAACAATAACGAGTGTAAATGGGATATGTTTGGGACCAAGTCTTACCTGCGCTCGTCCCCAAAACCCAGTTTTGTACGTCGTTGGTTCTTTAAGCGTAGCAGCTTCGCATAATATTGATATCAATCTGTCTGTGGTTTCTTCTACGGTCATCAGAGACAGCAACGACTGTAAATCAATCAATAAGGTTATTATAAGCTGAGGGATGGATGTCAAAATTACCAATTATAAGATATGACGTAATGAACAATATTGACACGGTTCTTGAAAAGAAATATTGACTTGACATTCCAGCATTGTGTGATGATAGGACTTACATGTCATTTTCTTAAACAATAAATAAATACAATTCAAAGAGATTGTAGTATATTAAAGAAAGGACAACGCAGAGCCTAAACCACTGTTCAAAGAACCATGAAAATTTGAAGTTACCTTCATTTTATAGTGTTGGGGTGGAACGGATTTACAGGCTTTGACTTTGAAAATAACGTACCGGATGCAATTTGGGCGTCTGAGCTGGATCCGAGGACGGCAGGGTGCCGATACGACATAGCAACTGTAGCAGTAAAGCAAGACAATCTTGCCTCCACTCGCTGTCGTCGCTACGTTGTAATACACCTACAATAATAATGCTTATATTGATGGAAATATGGTTGGAAATAACAAATAGCACTATGATAAAAGATAAAAAAAACATTGATCCCTGCTAGCTTAAAATCCAATATTAAAATGAAATCAAAGAAATGTTTCGAGTTTTGACATCGCAAAGAAATCGGCTCTATTTATACAGCAATATTATAATAATTTCATAAGTGTTATTCAATAAATAGTATAGGCGCACTCACCAGACATCATTATATCATACAGCAGCCTTAGACCCCCCTTCTTTATGAACAACTCATTCCAATTCTCTACATTTACTTTCTCCTCTTCAGTTTTCTCGACGCTACTAGAAGGTTCTTTTACATTCGGAGTATTATTCGTAGAGCTCAGTTTGTCTATGATATGTAGAGAGTACATAAGTTTCTGTGGGCTGTTTGGGTCTAGAAGTTCTGGCAGTTTGCTTTCGATGGGGTTTTGGAAGGCTTCTAACATTGTGGGATTTAGTGGCACGGCTAGTAGTATGTCCCATACGCGACGAGACAGGAGCTGCGCTTTTGTGTGGGCTACTGGTTCCTACGAATATTATACATGTGATTTATTACATTTTCAAATCTTAAAATTTTCTGAATCAGTGGACATTTATGGAGCCCACAAAATCATATAGCGCTTTTCAAATACAAACACAGATAGTAATGCATTAAGTTAGTAGAATACTAAAAAGAATGGAAATATTTAAATAAGACACAATATCTTTAATATTTTTCATAAAATCGATGGCGACATTTCATAATCTGCCAATGATTAAAACATGATAATAACTTATACGTACCCCGTTAGCTCCGGGCTCCTTCATCTGTCCCAGCGCTTGCATGAGAGTGAACAGGTGATGGAAGTAGGTGGGGTCCAGCAGCAGTAGAGTGGGCAGCCGGGTCCGCGAAGGCGCCGGCTGGGCCGAGGGCCACTCCGCCCAGGCGCCGCGTGTTCCCACGCCCACTGACACGAATACTAGCTGTTGGAAAATATCAAATAAAAAAACGCTGCGATATTGACCACAAGCTCTGTGTGCCTTAGATAAAACAGACATCTTGGGCTGAAGAAAGCCGGAGTTGTAAGGCAGTTCATTAATACCTGATTATCTTTAAACCCCATATCGTATAGGGTTCTCTCATCGTAGTCGATGGTTAACTCCTGGCCTTGAGTTATCATCCTGAGTGGACCATCCGTCGATAATGCGGTGACGCCTTCTTCGCCTTGAATCTAAATAAAATATTAGTTATTAATAAAATAATTACGTGCTGAAGTGAAATAGCTCCAAATTCCAACAATATTAAAATACATCTTGTTGCAAAAGTTATACGCTAATGCCTGAGGGTCTACTACGAAAAACGATACACGACAGTTCGATCATCGTTGTCAAATTATGAACCAATAGATTTGCGCCAAATTGACGAGACGTAAATTTTGTGCAATTCTATTGGCCCTCTGTACTGGGGACCAGTTTTAAAGGTTTTTCTAATTTATGCGGACGCCAAATAAGGCGTTCAAACTATTTTAATATATTAGGTGTATGGTGATATATCGATGATTAGGTGGATATTTAGTGATCAAAGCGAATAAACATCACTAGCGCTGTGTAGGTACAACCTACATCACGCTAGATTATTGTGGCGCCATTTATCGATCGGTGTGTGAACTATGTAGCTGACAAGGGTCGCTACAATTATTTTTTTCTTTTAAATCCACAAATGCTTACAGCTAAAAATGAGCATGATAAGTAGATTTATACCTGTTTCTCCCACCAGACGTGCACGTGTGCCCTCAAATGCGCCACCAAGTCAGTGTGGTGGAGGGAGAGCGTGGCCCTGGGCCCCGCGCCGGCGGGCTGCAGCGTGAGGCGCACGCAGCCCGCGCCGCCCGCGCCCGCGCCCGCGCCCGCCCCCGCGCCCGCGCCGCCTTCCCACGCGCCCGACTCCGCCAGCGCCCAGCGACGCAGGTGGTACGCGTATCTGTATACAACATTCACTCACATCATTCTCACTCATTCACATGATGGCATGCGTAACATATACATAGAAACAAATAACCGTAAGCAAACGCTGAAAAAGTATTTTAATAATAGAAATATTGTAACGACACTTTCTGCTATAGTTGTAAGCCGTGCGGCGTGCGCGTGTTTCTCTGTCTGTCTCTCTCTCTCTTATAGAAAGCGTGAACTTCGTTCCATCAGGGTGTCGCTTGACACCTCTCAAGTTTTTTGTTATAACAGTGTAATTATTGCTCGCTAACAAACAGAATACAACTTATATACTGTTTTCATATAGTACATGGTTATTTATAATTCTACTGCAAAATTTAATAGGTGTAATAGCGAAAGAAAACTTAAACTCTTCATACATTTTAATAAAGCAAAGTTGATGTTTTGTACAAAGAGTTTTTTTTTTTCATGATATCAAAGTTGGTTTCATAAACCAAGTTGTTCATATAAATGGGAACTTCTACCTCATAAAGCATTGCATGTAAATTCAAAATAATCTGTATACTGGCTTATTTTAAAATACATACCTCCTCTTAAAGGTATCCAAATGCGTTTTCAACAATAACAGCGCCCTCTGTATACATTGTAAAGCTGCCTCCTCAGTCATGTATTCATAGATATTTTGCTTATCTGCTGCCTTCTCAGTTTCCTTTACTTCTGGCTCATTGACTATAGTTTTTGCTATAGAGCTATCGGCGTCCTGCTCTTTCGTTATCAGTCTTTCAGCGGCGGAAGAGAGATGGAACATACACTTTGCTACAAAGTCGTCTTCCTGTAGTAGTTGTTGACCCATGTAGTAGCTGTTTAGGTATTGGATGGCACCCATAGATACGTCTAGAAAAACAACAAAACTGTTGATGAAAACGGTGTTTTCATATTAATTTATAATACCCTTAATAATATTTCAGCTCCTTCATTATTACAGAGCATAATATTAATAGGTGGATCCAGTTGCGTCTTAAGAAACGAATCAATTTTTACAAAGAGTAAGAAAGCGAAAACCATTTGAAATTTTACTGTTAATCAAGGTTTAAACGTGTATAATATTACCAATAATATTTATAAATTTAAGCATTATGCTAGTATAAAAAAAATACTTATTTTTCATTTCTATCTTAACTTTGTAATAGCATAACATTCTTATTTTTATTTTGTAGCAATCATGTAATAATTAAAATTTTAAAAAAATATTGCTTACCCGTACTGTTAGCCCTTAGAGCAATCTTCCACAGATGGTCTATGGCGAGTGTATGTGGATGAGCAGAGTCCCTTGTATCGCCCGTACCGAGCGCCATGCGGGCGAGGTTGCAAAGTTGCTGGTACAGACTCAGTCCCATTATGCTTATTGTCTGTTGATAATAGATCATAGATTTAAATATCTATGTTAAAGTCTCTTTTTCTACAAAACGATTGAAAATCACTACAATTACAAAACAGGAAGGAATATTGGCACTTCCTTCGAGACACGAACAGACCGAATCCCGAAAAGTTCTCGAAAGCATAACACAATTCAAAACTAAACATACCGAAGCAACTATATGGTTCAAGGAATGCCGAGACGAAGGTCGTAGGTTCGAATCCTACAATAAGCTTGAGCTTTCGGTGAAGGAAAACATCGTGAGGAAACCATAGCACGGTGGTGGGTACTTTGTAGTAGCCGTCCGGCTAGCTACCACCCTCAAGTTTAAAATCTGTCGCCAAGCACCTAACGGTGTTTTCCGCTATTTTGCTAACGAAAGTACATATTTTAACATCGATGATAAATTCATCACAAAAACTGGCATTACTGATAGATGTTCATACAATTCTACAGAAGTACCTAGTTATTTTTGATTACTACTTTACTAACCTCAGGATCTAGGGTAGGCATCTTCTCTATGTACAAAAACCTGAGTGCGTCAAGGCCCAGAGCATGTTGGTCGGGCGACTTAGTGTGAGAGAGCAACCAGGAGTACAGGCAGTCAGCACATTCACTACTGCCGCGGACCACTAGACACTGCCAGAGCTCCTCCACTTGTTCTACAGTTAGCCTGTTACAATGACAAATTATTATATTCTAGAAATAAAATAAAAAACAGACAGCTTAGATATTCTACAAGGTACTTATCCGTGCGGATTAGAAATGGCGGCTCATTCGCACGTACCATCAGCATACTACGGCACAACTACGATATAAAATAACGTAACGATATATTTCGATAATAACGTTATAACTCTACACTTCGATATAATTGTTTTTGTAGGAATTACGCTATTTTATATTAGACTAATAATTATGCTAGTTTTAGATGTTATTTACGAACATTTCTGGTGTTAAAATAAAATATTATAAAAGAAAATTACAACTAATGATAACAATGCCATAACAGTAACACGCAACATGAATAACGTAACTTTTTATGCGGTCCGACAGTTGAGATATAGTCGATATATCAGCGATAGGTGTATGAGTGAGAAAGAAGACATTGGTGAGAAAAAGATGTGATGTAAATAAAATAATGAATAAATAAATATTTATTGAGAAACATGACTTTTTAATTATCTACAACACACAAATAAAATACTCACCTAAAATGCTGCGGCGAGCCTAGAGGCGAGAATATAGCGGTAAGGAAGTGCAATCGGACAGTTAACTCTGTGATATGCGCATAGTGAACTGCGTCGGGAGTGACTACTCCCGCAGCCGTGCCAGCGCCCGCGACTACTGCGACTGCACCCGCACTCGCGCCCGCATTCGCACCCGCACCCGAACTCCCGCTCGCACGTGTCTGCATGTAGTGACGTAAATCTTCCAGAAACAGACGCATCATACCGCGCTCCCGTTCCGCCCACATTACCACCTAATATAAAATAACATCTTATTGTAGCCAGTTGACATTCATTAAAGCAGCATTCAAATTGATGTATTAAATATGTAGGAATAAAAAAAATACCTGATGCATATCCATACCGCGAAGTTGTTGAAACGACGAAAATAACTTCGGTAGTAATCGAAGAGAGACCGCAACAGATCTATAAAAAAAAATATACTATTCGTCAACTTTAAGACTACAATTTATTAGCTTTTTGGGTTAAGAACCGAATAGGTAATCTACTAAATGGAATATCTATTTCTTTAGTATTTCAGATGGTTACCAAAACATAACACAACACTTTTTTAACTTATTGCTTGTGTCTACCGATCGGAACGGCAACCGAATAGTACTTAAAAAGGAGGAATATCATATTTTAAATACAATCTATAGTAAGTAATAATTATTTAGTCATACCTGTGATTGGCAAGGTTGTCGAGGCACCCTTCAATGAATTTGATTCGGATGAACTTGTCCGTACTGAAGCAAAGTAACGCGCACAACGCTTTCTCCGCTTCTAAAGCTAAACCTTCACCTAGTTGCTCCTGTTTGGAATTTAATAATACTGTTAAATCACTTTATATTTTTAAAACATCAACTAAGAATTGTGGATGGACTGAATGGATGGGTCACTCAATTCATCTGTCGGTTTCATATTTGTTTGTTCTTAAAAAAAAAATCGTAAAAGCAAATTTGTTTCCTCTTGAAACCTTAACAGCAGAACGAGTCGTGATGAAATTTTACACGCAGATAAATCATAACCTGGATTAACATTTGGAATACTTTTTTCCAAGGAAAACATAAAAACCCGGGTCGGGCGAAGCGTGAAATAAAAGTAATATTAAGTAAAAATTAGCTGTCCCCCGCGGATTTACCCGCGTTACCGGGATAAAAAGTAGCCCTAGTAGTAGTATAAGTGTTATTTCAGGGTATGATTGATCTATCCAAGTTACATCAAAATTCGTTGAATTGTACTGATGCAAGATGTATTGTATTGTATGTGTGGCATTGTCATTGGCATTGGCATGGCATACAATATGAGTGACTCACAATGGCGCCGTCCTGCAGCAGGTCCCAGAGCAGCGTGTTCCCGGGGCGGCACACGTCGTCCACGTTGAAGGGCGCGGCGAGGGGCGCGGGTGCGGCGGGCGACGGCGGCCGGCCGCGCTCCAGCGCCAGCGCGCTCGCCGCCGACTGGTACTCCGTGAGGCACTGCGCCTGATCACGTCACAACACAATATTACTTTACTACTTCAAATAGGTACCTAGGTATTTTTTCGCTCGAAGAACATCTAGAATGGGGGGAATACGTAAGGGTGCCAAATTACTTTATGTTGTGTTCCTGCGCATGAGTAAGGTCACTAGTTTTTTTTTTTTAATTTGCCAATTTGCTCACACATTACCATCAAAATTTATTGAAATCGCGGAAGACCAGCAAGCGTGAGCTTTTTCGCCGAGACAATTTCAAAAAGGTAACGCTAGGCCTGTGTTTGACCACAATCTCACCGTGGTCAGTGATGATGTGGCCGATGATGGTAAAGCACACAAAGCCTAGAAAGGAACTGGTTCTCAAGTGCAGCTGTCGGAACACACCGAAAGATGCTTGGCGACAGATTTTCAACTTGAGGGTGGTAGCCAGCCAGGCGGGTACTACAAAGTACCCTACCACCGTGCTATGTTCTCACGATGTTTTCCTTCACCGAAAGCTCCAGCTCATTGTAGGATACGAACCCGGGACCTTCGTCTCGGCATCCGACGTCACTACCACTGAGCTATCATCGCTATAGTGCCGATGGACGACGGCAGCGGCTCGAATAAAAATCTACAGGATTCTGTCCAAATGTTCAGCGATTATAGTACTCATCATTACGAACAACTTTTACTATGGGAGCAACCCTGAAATCTCGAAAAAATTTAAACTTTTCATACAAAATATCAATCTCGTTCGTCAAAATGTATGTGTGTGTCAATGGGACGCATTCGTATTATGTAATTATGGCCTTTTCATAATGACAAGATTACTAACCATCGAATTATGACGACTTTATAGCAAATGTATTTTTTCTATATAAGATATTTAGTTTAATCAAAAGTCCAAGTGTACCTGTTGCGCCAGCCTGGCCAACTCTTCCTCGCAAGCGGAGTCATCTTCGTCGAGATCAGCTAAGTGCGGGTGCGAGTGCGGGGAGATGGCCGATGACGCGCTACCTTCCTCCTCTTCCCCACCGCGACGCTTGTAACTTTCCATAAGACGGAGCTCCATTAGACGCCTGTATAAGAGACGTTATTTTGAACTTCATTCCAAAATGCATAAGGTGGTAATTTTTGTGTTGCTTTATTTGATAGGAACTTAGCTTTGATAGATTAATACTGTTTTAATAATAAAATAATTAATACAAAAGTTACCTACATCTGTTATTTTTTCTATACACATACAACAACATAATAGTATTAAACCTTACCATAGGTTACTGACAATAGTGCAGAGAGTTATCAATATATTTAGGCTTCAAATAGCAAACGAAACTCACCTAGCGTCAACATTATCGCAGAGTAGTTGACAATGCGCTGTGTCACTGCCAGATGACTCTTCTTCCACTTCTGACACGGACTCTGCCAGGTCCGCAGTCTTCAATTGAGTTGCTAATGACATAATTTGACATGAGAATCAATACAATTATGGTACTATTTTCACTATTCAATGATTATTGGTATACTTTATACCTTAAATTGGCGGGTAACGCCTACAATATTTTCCTTAGACTAAGAGATTTTCAATGGCCAGATAAGCGGAATCTGACTTTTTGAAATTAGAACAGTTTTTGTATATACTTATCAGAGGAATAGCATAATCTCGAAGTTTATCTTCTTTTTTTTTACTATGTATAGGCCTGTGTTTGACCACAATCTCACCGTGATGATGGTAAGCACACAAAGCCTAGAAAGGAACTCAAGGCTCTCAAGTACAGCTGTCGGAACACACTGAAAGGTGCTTGGCGACAGATTTTCAACTTGAGGGTGGTAGCCAGTCAGGCGGGTACTACAAAGTACCCTACCACCGTGCTATGGTTTCCTCACGATGTTTTCCTTCACCGAAAGGTCAAGCTCATTGTAGGATTCGAACCCGGGACCTTCGTCTCGGCATCCGACGTCACTACCACTGAGCTATCATCACCATACAATTTGTCTAGTGATTGAAAAATCAGACATAAGGAATGTCAAAATTATTTTAGCTTTTAAATACTATATTGAAGAATTGGAATGTATGGACCATCCACTCACGGAAATGCCTGGGCTTGCCTGGCTTGTGCCGCTTCTTGTACAACTTCTTCTTGCGCGGCCGCAGCAACTCCTCCGCGCCACTACTAGCGCTGCCACTGCTACCGGCGCGTTTGCTGCGCCTGTAGATTTAAAATTTTAAACTTTAGACATATTGAGTTAAGGTTCTTTTTGACAGTTCATGGGTTATCTTATAGTTTATGATGTTGTTTCCTAAAATGGAACATATCAGGAAATAGATACAATATATTTGTTGATATTAATAACGTAGGTAATTAACACACACACCACTCAAAAGATACAAATACAAACACAAGTAATTATTAATATTTACTAACTTTTGGCAAGATTTCAGAGTTGGACATTCCTTTTTAGTGAGTTCTTCTCCTTCACGTAACCATTCTTGTTCAGCTAGAATAAAAATACCACATTTAAGTATGATATAAAACAACAAACATAAAACTAATGTAGTAATAATTTTACCAGTCAGTTCGCGCTGGTGTTTGCTCTGTTTGCGCGGCGTCGGGCCTGCCTCCTCACCTGATGTACTCAGCTCTTCACACTAAGAAAATTGTAACAAATAAAACAATAAAATAAGCAGCCCAAGGAATAATAATATGTGACTTAGGACTTGCTATTGTAAACTAGATCCAACTTACGAACTAAGAGATACTGGAGATGTGAACTTAACAACTAACATACTATTATATACTAACACAAAATTACAGTATAATTTGAATCTGACGCTTTCAAAATTCAAATTTAAAATAATTCTAATAGCCTCTCTCACTGGGTCATCATCAGAATTAGTCTGATCCATGCTGACGCTGGCTTCTGAAGAAGAGTTGTGGTGCGGCTTGCAGGATGGCTGCGGGGGACGGAGGGGCTCCTCAGGCAGCGGCGGCGGCGTGCCCGCGCCGGCGCCTGGGGTCGCGCTCGGGCCCCCGCGAGACCACATCGCGCGCATCAGTGCTGACGCCAGGTACAAACTCTGGGGACGTCGTAACATCTTAGTATTGTATGTGGCTGCTGTTGCTTTCTATATTAAGTGGCGTTCGATGCGATCAATGTTATTTTGCTACTTGCACAATGATGAATTCTTTTTATTATTTTCGATTTCGCTTTTAGTAAAGTCACTTTAGCAAGAAACCTTTATGTTAAGGAAATAACCAAGTAATCACTGAATCATTTATTAAGATATTATGGATGTATCTTTTTGTAACCTGTCAATGAATATTGCTCACCTGTTCAGTATGCTCTTTAGGTGGTAATGAGCATAACAAACTATACAAATGTGTGCAAGGCTTCGGCGCCAATGCCCTTATGAAGCCGGGCAATAAGTCGTACACCTGTCGACCGCAGTGTTTCAACTGAGCAGCCGCCCACACCAGCTCTACGTGCTCTGACGTCACGCGCCCTTCCACTGCCAGGAACTTGAGTATCATGTGCGATTGTTTTATCACCTGCAAATTTAATTTATGAATTAGAAAATTCTCAAATGTGGGATGCCCATCCCATAACTACATATAAAAAAATAAAATTATAGACATTGTATTTTATCTAAAAAGTGCCTGATGATATGAGATATTAAATAATAAATATATTTAGCAATTTCTACTCTTAATTTTGAAATAAGATCAGAGTCTTCAGATAGGAATCATAGACATAAAACATCACATGAGAATATAAAGCAATACGCACCTCTACATGTAAGTTAGGACCAAATAGATGTTCAATGATATTATTAAATGTCAGCCATGTCGCTAAACGTTGACCAGCCACTTCAGCATCTGCTGCAGGTTCAGCCGCACACAGTTCATTATGTGCAGCAATATGTGTGTTTATTTGGGCTACTCCTGACAATCTCATGGTTAGGGTACTGCTGTTGAAATACTTGAATGCTAGTTCGAGACCATCAATATCAAATGCCAGCGGGGCATCAAGAGGCTCCTTTGCCGCACCCCACATGAAATCTAGTACAGGGAAGTTATATTAAAAAAAACATAGTATATATAAAAGTATGATGAAAATAAAAATAAGAACGAAATAGTTTCATCCTGGATGTAATAAATATCTATATCAAAGTTAGATATACCTATATTATAATAAAAAATCACCACAAAAAGTTCAAGCATTATCACCTTAATGACGTATTTTGTGTTCAGTGGCTACCTGTACCTCTCACAATATAACCAAACAATGCATTAATTTATAAATTTTATTTGGCATAAAAATTGTCTAGAAAAGTGATTTTACAAAAGACTGTTACTTATTATTGTCAATAATGGACAGGGCAAACTCTGCTAACTGGATGCAAGCAAAAAAGTTTCAAGACTGATCATGCTTTAACTTTGTTGATGGTACAGAATCTAAGGTATTCATTTTATTAAGATATCACTTACACCCAAAATATTTCATACATAAATGGCTAAAAGTAGTAGCAGAAACCGTAGAACTATTCTTAACTTAGAGATGATAAAAGATGGAATAAGACAAACTCAAGGCAAAGCAGAAAATAAAAACGTATCTCACCTGCCATAGACTTAACAGCTGGTAATCTCAGATCCTTATCCTCTAAACTGCACATGTACTGCAATATTTTGCTCCTCAGTGGCATAAATAGCTGAGCAACAGCCCTAAAGTTGAGCCAGAGCTTCAGATTTCCCACAGCTGCCACAATCGCATGTGCCATAGACAGTGGCAATGTCCCAGGAGATCCATGTTCAAATACAGAGGTCATTGCACACACACCTCCCAGTTTACAAAAAAGACTGACATTACGTAACAAGTATGCCGGGATCTCTGTATCATGCAGGTCACAATAAGAGCTTAAGTTTGATATCTCTTGAGCTGATAGGTCATCCAACCGCCCTAATGCTGAGTGTTTACATGCTAAGTACAATGGGAAGTTTAAAAGGAATATTTTTGAAACAATGTGCATGAGTTTCTCTTTCTGCTGCATAGGCCATGTATCATTGTCTTCATTAGAAGGTTTCTCAGCACTTGTTGATGGTTCAGCAGGCTCAGGTGGTGTTGAAGTCTTAGGGCTCTCTGTTTTGGGAACATTTTCCTTTGGATCTTCATCTTTTTCCTCAGTTTTAGGTGTTGTTGTGACATCAGGAAGATTTTCTTTCTCTTCCTTTTTAGCTGTTGCTGGGGGTGCCTTAGCTGCCTCTATAAGCTCATCTTTCAATTGCTTCAGTTGGCACACTGATAAGCACAGTATACTTTGCACAACAAGATAGAATCTTTCGAAATTCTTCACATCTCTGTAGCAGCACATACATTGCCTATAACAATATGACAGTATTAACACCATACATATTCTGATAGTTAAAGTATGGATTCAGTAAAAAAAATGTAATTCTTAAAGTGAAAAGTTAATAAAAACAAATATATATCTCTAAACAAAGAAACACAATGTCACGAAATTTATTTCGAAAGTCCATCATCATGTTTGAACAGTAACAGAAGTTTTATCCCACAATGCAAAGAGACGCCTTATTTACTAAAAACTCACTATAATATTTTGTATGTTACCTTTGAGGCCATGCGATAATATAATTCAGCACTATTTCAAGCTCAGATTGACTTATTGTTGGATATTGAGAGACATCGTCTGTTAATCTTGCTTCACCTGAAACCACAATTACTTCGGAGTTTAAAAGTAAACATAAACAGTAGAATCTGTTCAACATGCATTAACAGGTCATACTAATTCAGTTTATAGAGAAATACGCAAAAGTGAAAGATTATTTGAAGACAAAAATATCGAAACAAAGTATCTTACAATTCACTAAAAGCTGTGAAAACTCCGAACAAACATCACACATTCTTGACGCTTTATATCGATACTAAACGAAATATTAATGCAATATTATCGCATTTAATATTTCGTGTGAAATATTGATCATTATTGATATTTTTCGTATCAGAAAACGAACACTGCCATAAAATGTCACAGAATCCGCTCCACCATTGTTGACGATTGTTGTCAAAACTACGTTTAGTTTTTTTATGCAGATTTGTTGCGTTTTTGATTATTATAAACTTCCACAAATATTCTAGTAAAGATTTACTATATAAAACAATATAAAATAATAACTGCACTCAAATAAAAAATTAAAATGAATTATTCGACGTTATATCGTTTCATCACAAATTATTTTATTCGTTTATTCTAGTGAATAGAAAAATATTGAAAAATAACTAAACGTTGAATGGAGTAATTTTGACGTTTAGAAATTAAAAAATGGTTCCGTTTAGAAATTGTATAAAATAAAGTTTAGTCGATTTCGTCGTGTGGGAAACGATTGTGTAGAACACAGATTAGTAAGTAAGTAAGTAAGTAGTATGGCCTGTATGATGACTCAGCCAAAAATCCCGCGAAATTCAGTAATAGGTCGTGTGTTTGGTAAAAAGTTATGGGCGACCTGTCCGTTAAATAAATAAATCAATCAATCACAAATTATGATATACTAGCGATTGCTGCGTTGGCTCGGAATGCATTTCAAATATATAACAAAGTACTCTGTGATGCTCTAACGTAGTGATTGTATACTCTTTGATCACTGCTGTCAGCTGTCTGGCTGTCAGTCAAATTGACATCAACAAAGTACCTATCAACCAAAAGTTTTCTGTGGTTGTCAACTTGCCAACAAAAAGTGTAGAAGTTATTATGGGTTGATTTGAAGAATTGTGTTACTAAATGAGTAAAGAAATGGTCCAATTACTTTATATCATTGCTAGCTTGCACGTACTGTTATGTCCATTCACCAAAGTGGAGGAGAGCTTCAATATTCAAGCTACCCATGACATTTTATATCATCGTCATAACCTATCTCAGGTGCCTATAAAAAAGATCTAATTTTGGATTCATAATTTGCGTACTCGCGTACATTAATGATCGGTTCTCTTTCCAGTACGATCACAATGAGTTCCCGGGGGTGGTACCGCGTACTTTCGTTGGACCTCTCATAATATCGACGTTTTCTGCACCTATAGTTGGAATATTACATATCACTGGAATCAGTAAATTTTGGATGCAGTATGTTGGTAAGTTTATTTAATAGAGCTACTATCTCCGCCCTCTCTCCTGTGTTTCCATAGTGTAACAATATTATTAAATAATAATAGATTGAGAAGCTTTAACTATAAATAAATTGTACAACAAAAATAGAATTAACAGTGGCATTCAGTGAAACTTTTGGTTAGTTAAATACAAAAAAAATCTGTCCATTAAATATTTTCACAATGCTTTCAGTTCGGCTGACCCTTGCGCTGACAGTGATAGGAGCATGGAGCCGCTTACGAAATGCTCTTCAGAGGCAGTTTGGCAATATCTACACCTGGTGGTACACTTTAATCACTGTTACTCAGTACCATTTCATGTTTTATATGAGCCGTCCATTACCTAATATTATGGCATTACCACTTGGTGAGTTACACCTACAATTTAATTTAAAAAAATATATTTTATGTGAGTCTTATTTAGTTTAATTTGAATAGCATTATCACAGGATTTATTTAGAGATTGAGAAATTGCACCTACAGTACAGTAAATAAGAATTTATTTTGTAGTGCTTCTGGCTTATGAAGGATGGCTCTCTGGCAGACACAAGCAGTTTTTAGCAACAGCTGGGGCTGCAATAATTATCTTCAGGTCTGAACTTGCTATGCTGTTTGGCTTATTTCTCATTATGGACTTGTACTTCAAGAAAATTGATTTTATGAGGTAAGTAATTTGGAGATGGTCTTAGTATTTAATTTTGAAAGAATGTTCTTCCTTATTCCAGAAATAAATATATATATGAGTATATAGTTTAGTTATGTCAGCATAGTTTTAGCTTAGCCAGGCTTTTATGTGTATAGATTAACTACAATGACATGGCTTGCCCCTCCACCCCAGTTAATTTAAAAAAAATAATGTTATTTTTATTTTCAGGTTATTAAAAATAGGGATTCCTACAGGCATTGGACTTATAGCATTAACTGTGATTGTGGACTCAATATTTTGGGGTCGGCCTCTTTGGCCTGAAGCTGAAGTGTTCTGGTTTAACACAATATTGAATAAAAGCTCAAACTATGGGGTATCCTTTTTAAATTTAAAACTAAGCATCAAATTATGCAGTTCAAATATTATATATAGTAAATAAATGAGACTTCTATTATTCTACTTTTGTTAGTCAAATCAATATATTTATTGAAATTGTTGAGTAAAAATTCAGACTGACAAAATATGCAAATAAACATATCCTATATAGGACCTTAAAGTATTCTTTCTTAACTCAACCACAGACTTCACCATTTCTCTGGTACTTCTACTCTGCCCTGCCAAGAGGCCTTGGCCCAAGTTTAATTCTAATTCCTGTAGGCATGTACTTAGACAAACGCTTGGTGCCTATTGCTGCTCCTGGCTTAGTGTACATACTGTTGTACTCATTCCTGCCTCACAAAGAACTTAGATTTATTATCTACATATTCCCTTTGCTCAATACGGCTTCAGCTGCTACTTGCACTCATATGTAAGTATTATTATTATAAATTAACTAAGTACTTTTATATGCAAAATGAGAGTTGTCGCATGTTTTTAGAGAGGTAAATCATAGCATCCTTGTTCAAAAAGTGATTATGGAAGTACCTCACCTTGACAAAACCCCTACCCAAGTTTGGTAATCGAATCGAATCATAATCGAGACTTGCTAGCAATTATGGTGACTATTGTTAGAAAGCTCATGCAGCACTTTACAGTTTTTCATACAAAGCTGTGGTAGTTAATGAGTATTGATTATGTATACAAAGCATATCATGGTTGAGGTACAGAATAACAGAGCTTGTGGATTACTTACAGCCAAGAACTAAGTGGTATGTGCCTCATGGTGCCTGTCTTGCAACAGCAAGCACCTATCAGTTACGGTAACTGATTACCCCCAGGCGGGCCATATGCATGCTTGCGGACTTGTATAAAGAAAAACAGAAAAAAATATCGTGATGAAATCATAGCATGGTGGAAGAGTAGTTCTCATCTAGCTGGCTACCATACTCATATTGAAAATCCGGTTGAGTACCAGCAATAGGGTAGTTGACTGACACATCAAATCAGCTACTTTTTAATAAATGTCAAAACGATAGTTTATAAGGAATTTTGTATGAAATATTACATTATGACGTCATAGTTTCACAGCATCAAATCATCTACTCTTATGCCCGGTTCCTATATTTAACGAATAGTTATTGTACATCAGTGACGGATCGTTTTTGAGTTACGAGTAATAAACCGTTAAAGACGTTCCCAAAAGTTTTTACATCGACTACCTGCTACGAACAGATGTTGGTACCCCGCTTACCGAAGCCCTCCGACAGCCTTTGCTGCGTTTCGTTATTGCAAACAAGGTTATTTTGAATTCAAATAAAAATTAATGCATAATGTGCTTAATTAAAGTATTATGATTAATTTTATTTGAGAAATATACTTATTTTTGATATTCAGTACTTTGATTTGATTTTGCTGAATAAATAATTTGATATCATTTATTTTTAATTCGACCATTCGTCCGTGCAAGCAAACAAAACGCAACTGTGACATCCATCCAATCAAAATTGTGTCTTACACGACAACGGACTTTCCATTGTTTAAAGGATATTAACAACATCAACTAGGTATTTTTACTATAAATTATTCAAAGACGAGGAGAATATTTAAAAGTGGTACAATACAATACACTGCAATGAGTTTGCTAATGGATAGTACACCGGTAAGTTATACCTATTGTATCGTAATGTTGTCGTATCTTTGATTATTTACATTCAAAGTAATAAAATGAACTGATCATTCAGTGTTAAGTATATATTGACTACACATAAAATCGTTTATAATTTAATTTATAGAAAGCTAAGAAGGCCATGAACAAAGACGAGGTTGCTTTGTTAATTGATTTAATTCAAAGCAATCCAGTCTTGACTAGTAAGGAGACCAACGCTGCAACCAACAAAATCAAAGAGGATACTTGGATTACAATGGCATCTGTATTCAATGCCAAGAGTGGCTCCATCCCCAGGACCAAGGAGCAGTTAAAGCTAAAATGGGACAATGTCAAAAAGGCAGCCCGTAAAAGAACCCAACAGATAAGGATGAATAATCTAAAGGTAACTTGCACCAGGTAAGTATTTAAAATAAAGGTTTGTATGTAAGTATGCACCTGCATAAATTATATTTTTTTTACTTTTAGACTGGTGGCGGTAAACCAGATTTCATTCCACCGGATGAAATATTGGAAAAAGTGTCAGGTCTTCTAGGGTCTACTTGCACAGGTTTTGTGGTTCCATTTGGTGGTGATGGTATTGGTTGTGGTAGTCTGGTGCTGGACATTAACACTGGTGATGATGGGTCTGGATTATCTGAAGGGATTTCGGACTCTAATGATGCGAGACCAGATTTAGAAGTTTTAGTTGATACTCCTAGCAAAGGTATTATATTTCCTTTATCTAAATAAGCTCTAAATAAGATTTCTAAATACATATGTACATAAGTAAACATTATTTTTTTTTAGGCATGCAGGCAAGAAAAAGAAAAATTTTAGGAATGCATGAAATTAATACCCCTAGTGCATCTGCACAAGCGGAACTATCTAGTTCTAAACATTTCTTTGGAATGCCTATATCAGATCACCTAAAAACAATTAAGAAAGGTATGTATTGCAAGTATACCTCTTTCCTACCTATATATCAGAAATCAGTCAATAAAATAGTTGACAAGTAACAAAACAAAATAAAGTAGTTGAAACTCAAGTCATATTATAAATAATAATAAATGTATTTTTATATATTTCAGGTAAAAATAAAGCAGACAATGATGGACGTCTAGCTCGTAACTTAGCCATAGCTAGATATTATGATAAAAAAACAGAAAAATTAGATTTAGAAATTAAGCTTTTAAGATTAGAGTTAGATAAGAAAGAAAATTTGAATTGTAATGTAATTAACGATGTTTAGATTAGTACCTATCCTATGTATTTCTGTTTTTGTTTTAGTGTTAATTAATTGTCAAATTATAAAGTATGGTATGGTATAAAGTTGTTTCATTGTCTGCACTACACCCACTGAATTGAATCCTAATACCACCAAACCCTAAACATGGTGTTAGCTGTCACTAAAGCCATTATATAAATATATTCAAAAACAGAATTAATATTTATTTATTTATTTAATTGATATAACACAGCATACATCACATATTATTATTACAATGAGTAATTTACTTATACATTTGCAAACAAAGAATTAATAAGAAGTGGGTAGGAAACTATTACTATTATACCATGATGACACTTTTGAACCAAGTAAATGTAACATAATTTGACAGCTAATAATGAGAGTTTCTAATATAATTTTACACAATAATACTGATAAAAGATGGTATAGGTACTAACATAGTATAGGTAATAAAATAGTGAGTGAAGGAGGCATATTTTACTTTTTCACTAGACTATCCAGCATAGGCAGTAGAAATGGCTGCTATGATAGGCTGAAAAAAATTGAGAATGATTATACCAACAGTATTTTACATAGACCAGATATCAAAACATGTCTGCTTTTGTAAATTATTTTTACTTACTTATCAAAGAAATCTGATATCAGTGATGCTCTTTCTGTATAATTGGCATCTTCTGAATTATTTGATACAGGTACTACCTCTACATCAGGAATTTCTACCTCTGGTGGTATATCATCTAGTTTGTTCAGTCGACAAATATTATGTAACACTGCAGTTGCTATGATAACTGCATTGGCTCTTAATAGACTCAAACGCATTGTCAGACCTACTACTGGAAATCTCCTCTTCCACACACCAAAACATCTGAAAAAAATATTCTTTAAAATACCAGTTTATAAAGGTAGATGGACTTTGTCCTCAGATCATAGAAATTTTTAAACATGCCTTTCAATACAGTTTCTAGTCCGAATATGGGCTTCATTATAAAGCTGTTCAGATCTTGTTTGAGGGTTTAACAGTGGTGTTAATAGGTATGGTTTTAGGGGATATGCACTGTCCCCAAGCAGCCATTTGTTGCCATACAATGCACTTTCACACTGAGCTGGAAAAGTAATGTAGGCATAATTAAATAATGACTCATAACATAGATACATAGTCTAATTATTAACTGTTACCTCTTAGTTCTGAATTATTAAATATAGTGGCGTCATGAGTTGATCCAGGCCATCGGGCTATTACATTCATTATCAATAAATTTGCATTACATACTGCTTGCACATTTAATGAAAAGTAGCCTTTTCGATTCCTGAATTCTTCCCCAATCTGTGAACCTGTATAAAATAAATAAGTCATGTTATCTATTAATATTAAGTTACTATAAAAAAAGTAAAAAACTTACATGGTGATTGAATTCTGATGTGCGTACCATCAATTGCACCAAGAACTCTAGGAAATCTAGCAATTCTAAAGAAATCTTCTTCTGTGTTATTGTGTATGTATATGTACTTGCTGTAAAGCTGTGCTATAGCATAACTGACATCACGCACTATACGACAAGCAGATGCTTTTGATACCCCAACAAAGTCAGCAACTGATAATAGCATTGTTCCCAATGCATAAAATCTTAAAGTTAATAACAGTTGGTGTAAAGGGTGTATACCATGGTTCCTGAAACAAAGTAGGATTAATGTAAGTACTTAGTTTAGCCAGGTATAGTGATGGTAACGATTTAAATACTACTTAGCAAAATAATTTGTTGCATTTATTGTTTTATATTTAATGAAATTTTTTAGGTTACAAAAAATATATATTACATACCTGGCTCCCTTTACTCTTAAATAGGGATATATTTCGACAAGTAAACGTTGTACAGAAGGCTTATCTAGCCGAAATCTGAGTTGAAATTCAATCAAATTCAAGGTATTAAAATGATCAACCCTCATTTGATACTTCCTACGATTAATAGGAAGTTCTTCATCGGAATCGGAGTCATTCCAGTCGGATAACCTTTCTAAATCACTTAATTCACTATCGGAATGAGACATTTCAATTTATTTTAACGTTAATAACGAAAACACATAAAACTCACGTACGCAACCGACCGATTTCGGGCGGTAATAAAATCAGAAACGCGTAGTAACTTTGACAGCTGGTTGACGTTACAAATGTTTTATAGAAACACTACAAGCTGTCATTTCCATACATTTACCCTACTATCCGTTATTCATAGCCCTCCCATCCGTAAGTAGCAAGCCAACGGTAACTTAGCTTACGAAACGTATTTTATGGCAACACTTTTAACTTACGCCTCGTAATCTAATCTACCAGGCGTAAGCAAAACGAATCGTTTCTTGAATATAGGAACCGGGCATTAGTGGTTCCACTGGTAATTAAAAATCATAAAAAGCATTAAATGTACAACATATTTGATATTTCCACGTGTTTTTAGATGTTGTTGATTTCTGACAGTGTCAACTACCCTATTGCTCTTGAGAATCAGTTGTGTGACCATCTGTCATATTGTCAGCGTTCAGACATACAAAAACAATGATCTAATTGTACCCTTTATCTTTCAGATACATAAGACGAATTAAAGCTCCTATCTATGAATTGCTCTTTTGGGGAACAAATATTATAATTTTAGGCAATGTTATAATATCGTTAGCATTTGGCTTGGTAGCTATGACTAATTACCCAGGCGGAGTGGCCATCACTAGGTAATTATTATATGTAATTATATATGGCTACTCTCCGTACGTTGTAGCTTCGTGTCGAGAGAGATATGAAAATGAGTCTTATGTCTATGCAATAAAGTTCATCTGTTTAATCTATGATTCAGTGTAAGTAAATTCAGATGAACCTTATTACCACGTCTTATTGTTCATTTTCATATCTCTCTGGCTACTGTCACCCGCACCAAGCTACAACGTACGGAGTAGCATTCCGCCCCGCAACTACACCTGTGACGTGATCCCCATTTTTACCTTCTAAAGGGTTGAAGACCGAGTAATTCTTTCTTACTATGCCTCTACGCTATAGGCCCATGTACGGCGCGGGAGTGTCAGCGAGGCGAATAGTGGGAGATCTCTCCCCAATCACATTTTACTTTCACATATCTACATAGATTTTTAAAGGCTTAATGGACTGTGAATACTCAAGAAACCCTCCTTTATAACTAATTGACTCAGGCGTGACCTTGCGGAAATCCATTATAAGATTAGATGGAAGACAAATATTTAGTAACTAATTCCGCTGGATATATCCTTCTCTGTCGTCTGTTGTTCGTCGAGTAGTCGACAGTGGGTCTACTACGTCCTGATGATGCTTCGTGAAGAAGCAAAACACGTGTCGATTTCCTGTTAAGTTCCCTTGTTTTGGACTTGACAGAGAAGGATATATCCAGCGGAATTAGTTACTAAATATTTGTCTTCCATCTAATCTTAAACCCTCCTTTTTCAGGTTTCATAAAGCTTTAAAGAACGAGCCATTCATTCATGTACATATCAGTAATCTAGCTGCTCAAACTGGTGTTACCAGATTCACGCAAATTCATAGTCACTGGATATACAGTAAAAATGAATCATTGACACCGGAACAACTACAAGTCTACACACATCTCCTTATTGAAGGAAAAAGCAAGTATTCATCTAATTTAAAATACTTTACTCAAACACACACAATTGTTGACAGCATTGAATCGTTTTCCCAAGTAGCTGTGAATTATAAACTAATGCCTCCTGTGAGAATAAAAACGAAACCAGCTTTATTCATTCTCGAAAGAAAAGATTTCCGTGAATTCCCCCATGGGCATACTGTTCGAAACATTGATACTTCTCAAATAACCACTGATACAGTATCATCAACTGAGAGATTGATACTCAACGAAGAAACTGTTGTTGATGTAGTGGACTATGAAAACAATGAAGCACAGCTAATGGTTTCAGAAGAGGTATCCACAGAAAAAATAGCAAAAACGGAGGACAATATAGAAGCGAATGGAGAAGCTGCTACTGCTAAAATAGAATTTGAAGACAGTACAACAGCAAGTACCGTAGTAACTGAGGAAAAAGAAATAATTCTAACTGACGAAAAAGAAGAAACAGGTTCAAAATTAACTATTGCCCAAAAATCACTTGATGAGTTTAAAACTCTGCGCAAAGAACGCAAGAAAAAAGCTATCGAAAAGATAAAATTGGAAACGCGCAAAGAAGTCATCGCATCTGCCAAAGAAAAATTAAAAGAAATAATGAAACGCCATCAACATATTGCTGAAGAGCTTTCAGAAAGTATTAGAACAGATGAAAATGTTATAGTAAAAGAATTAGATGGCAGAGGTGACATACCAGAGGATATTATCATAAATGAACCAGAAAGTATAGATAATGTAGTTGAAACTGATCAACAAGATATACCAGAAAATATTATTCCAATTGTTGATGTGACGAATCGAACTAACGAAAATATTGACCTAATAGTGGAAGAAGTTATAAATAGGCTAATAGATAGGAAAATTTACGATGATAAAACGAAACCTGAAGACATCAAAGCAGAAGATAGACAAATTATACAAAAAATCGTAGAAGAGATACTTGCAGAAAGAATGAATTATACTAATACAGATAAATAATTTTGAATATTAAATTGTGGACATACGAATTGTGATCTCGAAATATTTTACGTCTTAATTCACACCCCAACTCCTATTTATTAACGTAATCTATTTTTATCTTTTTAATAATAGTTATTTGTATTAGCAGTTTGTCTAATAGATAAGATTACATCTTTGAATGTATGATTTGAGACGAAAGACGATAGTGGTTTCGGGTGTATGCCGTAAGCTGTATGAATCATAAGATGAATTTGATAATCGTGCCAATTATTTAGTGTATTTTTAATTTGTTGTATATTACGAGTGAATTGCATTTTCATATAACTTTTGCATTTGTTTCTTAACAGGCAATTATTGATCTAGTCTTATCAAACTTACAAGTAGTTCAATATTTAGTATTGTAAATAGATGAAATTGAACTGCATTTTAAACTTGTTCCTACCATTTTTTTTAATTAAATTAAAATAAACGCTATCTAGATATTACCAAACATATCATAAATATTTGGGTGTGGGGTAATTTGTTAACATTGTGCATTTTATGTAATATTTCGTGTTTTACCAAAATTAAAACAAAAAATATTTCAAACATGTTTTATTTTGCTACTTATATTAAAATAAAGTGTGACTCTAGTGAAGTGTCAGACAAAATCGAAAGGTAAACAAATCGCTCTATAAAGGCGCACCGAAATGCTTAAATATTCACACGTCCTTTGACATCAAAACTGTACTTTCTAGTTCACTTCGCATAAAAATATTTTATAATGTTTACTCCGCGTTTGATTTATTATTTTTAGTTTTACACATTTCTTTTATCCTAATAAGGCATATTAGCATACATATTTAACTAGTACAGTCAAGTGCAATAAATATACTGAACTATACTTGGGCGACATTAAAAGTGTATTATAGTTCCATTATATTATCACTTGACTCAAAACAGGTACACATGAAGAACGTATTTTAAGTACATTTATTATTATTAACACAGTGTTATGGAAGTATTATTGATCAACATATGTAATTCTAGCTTTATTTATATTTCTGTGGAACAAATAATGAAATGTTTCTTTAGAACACATAATTGACTAGGACAAATACTGTATTTGGAAAAAATGCGCTGCTTTAAGTGTTACCATGATTCAAATACATATTTCATTTTCACAAACAACTACCATCGTTACTTACATTATAAAGCAGATTGACTTCGATTACTACCTATATCAAATGTTAAAAATTGAAACAAGATGCGCGAAGGACTAAAAATACTTCGATTGGAATATTTACACCACGGAAGGCTGCAACGTTAAAATTAATGTGCATCTCAATTATATTGATAAGATAGATTGGGCGACATTGAATTAAATAGTTATATGGAAATTTATTTTCAAAAAAGACAATAGTCACTTACACGAGAACAAAATAAATTTATAAAAAAGAAAACATGTAGTATCTATAATTTACATTGAATAGATATATTAAATTGGTGTATGTTTATTAAACCTATATTTGTACATAAAATATTGTAGTAATAGGAATGTATTGTGAAATACGACAAATTGTACTAGTTTCATAGATTTCCATAAAATAAATAACGCAAACAGATATATTAATTATTCGTTTAACTTCTTATAATTCTCTATTGATCTATTTTTTTATATGTAGATTGTTTTTTGTATATTTGCTGTAAATATAAAATTGTGATATACTTAATTAAAAACTAATAATCAAACTGTTATTACAAGTGACGTAAATATTTACAAATACAACATACAGTTATAACGCCTGATTCGGGAACAATAACAACACAACCAGCTGCTGCCTGACCTACTCTATACAGTAATAATGTGGCAAAATAATCTGCGAATTTATATATATTTTTTCGTAATTCAATATGGGCTGGCGTTTGCCGTTTGGTCTCAGACTCGTTCCGAGACGAGAGATGTCGAAGCCGAGGATGTTACACGCTTACCCAGAAAATACCTATTCACTCTGGCCTTGAAAATTTCCAAATTCAGCAAAGCGTTGTGTCCGAATTTGGGATGTCGACAAGGAAAGGGTGGAATTGATTCATCATGAACTGCCACTGTCATAAAATGTCGCTATTATTTTAGGTCCCATAATTTGGTCAGGCTTTCATGTATAATCATGTATAAGTGTGTATCAGTGATTCATACGTCTCACGATTTCCATATATCCTGAAGCATTTTCCAATCGTATCTTCCAGAGCTGGAATTAATAGAGGGCGGACAGGGAGGCGGCACTAGTTGTAATGGCTTGTCCCTTACAGCCGCCAGGGCGCAGTATGGGACTTTGAGTAGGTTCTTGTTTATTTGGTAGGGTGCAGGGTCGGTGGTAGTGTCGCCAACTCGTTGGAGAGCAATCGCCATCATGTCTAAGGTAGCTGCGTGTCCTACGAAAATTATGTTGCCACCTGGAAAAGACATACATGTAACTAAACATCCTAGTTCACACCGTAATGGCTGGCGCGAAGTGGCGGACGGCACTCTCTAATTCAAAATTACATTTAAAATGATTTATTATTTCACCAAAAAATACATTAAAACTATTTGAATTTGCAGTAAATTCGAGATAAGAATTGCATAGCAATATTGCTCGTGCGGCCTTTTTACGGCCACTGGTATTAACAAATTTACCTTCAGCCTCCGTGTCATTGTAAACCGAGTGCATGACAAACTCGCCTCGTTTGTAAAACTCTTCCAACGATTCTGAAGACGTCATGTCCAAATCTACGTATGGCTTGTAACTGCAAAATAAATAACATAATGAAGTTTTACCGAATTATGCATTTAATGAAATAAACATGTTATATTAGTTTATAAACAAATTATCAATAAAAACGTTGCAAAACGCTTTTCAATTAATAATATAAGCGAGACGATGCGTTTACCCACACTCGAGATATAGGTACTTGTTGTCTCGTGTATCGTAAAGAAATATAGTCTTTAGAATTGAAGTCAACTTACGCTAAGTCGACGTTCAATCCCGATTTATGTAGCTCGAGAGGAGTCATGAATGATATCCCTCTGGCCGCATGCCACATCTTGTACTCAAACAGTCCTGGTTCAACTTTAACTTTCACTGATGGATCTGCTTGTAGACCTGAAAGTAAATTTTATCAATTAAAGCTTGTATATTGGCATTTGCACAGTATCTGAAAACAAAAATAATCAATCTAACAAAATGGTATAGGAACATCAGAATCATAATTCTTGTTAAAAGCGCGCTAATCGAATGAACGACGCAAGTGGGTCGCAGCAGCGACCATCAATATATTATAAAGACAGTTTTTTTTTTGGTATTTTTTTATATTATCAGGAATTGTCAGTACGCACCTTCCAGAAACGCGTGCGCCGTTTCGACGCACCTGAGCGCCGATGACGCATACACATGACGCACGTCAATACCAGCCAATCGCAGCCCTTCGCCCACTAACTGCGCCTGTAGTCGACCCACCCGCGTCAACGGGGTGTCTTTAGCGTATGATTCTTTACCACCCACCCTAGAATAAGGCAATAATAGCGATACTCAATAGCTTACTATGAATGGGTAGTCAAGTGAATAATTAACTTTTGACACTGACTGTACTAACTGAAATATGATTAATCGAAAATTCCGCATAACAAGGAGTTCAACGACATTTACCTATGTTTCAAGTCGACAGATAATAATAAGTATCGGAAGTATCAGATCGATCTAACACAAATCAAACAAAGATTATCACACGTAGGTATATTCGTATTACTGAAATGCTATAGGTGTTGACTGATTACCATTAATTAAACTGTAAACAATGGCACACATCACAGTCTAATTGAACTTTATTTATGCACGTAATGCGGCTAAATGCGGTGTTTACTTTTAAGTGTGTTTGTTTTTACTATATCACGACATAATGATTCGACAGATTTGAAACGGATCTCTGATCAAAGATAAACAGATAGTTCATATGCCTCTGAAACTCGTATAAAATATGTGAGGTCAACGTTCTATTAATCCTACTTAGGCCAAATTTCACCAACGCGAACGTCGTATGGCTGTGTGACGGAATTTGTATAGAGAATCTGTTATTATATGCGAAAGTTTGTGAGGATGTAAAGATGTTTGTTACTCTTTCACGTAAAAACTACTGAACAGATTTGGATGAAACTTGGCACAAAGACAGGAATAACATATTATAGGCTACTTCTATCCCGAGAAAACATTAGATCCCTCGGGAACGCAATTGAAACCGCGGAGTGGATATGGGATAGAGTAGGGAGATTTTCAAAAAATCCGTTTAAATTAGTGGATGCCTACATTTCTCAAGGAATGCCTCCTAATTTCAATTCCTTATTAGGACCAACGTGAGCGGTTCAGGCAGTGCGTTGGTATGTGTATTTTATCTTTTATTTCACTGTCCGATTATAATGAACTAGATAACCAAGTTATTTTCACCCCAGCGGCAGTAACAAGACCGCACGAACAATATTGCTATGCAATTCATATGTCGAATTTACAGCAGAGCCAAATGTTTTTTAAATATTTTTTGGTCCAAATGTTAATAATTTTAATCAATTAATTTCCAAAATCATTAGCTATATTACTCGGGCGGCCGTTTTAGCCCCACCAGGTCTTATAGAGACAACTAACTCACCGTTCACCCAATTTCAATGGCATGTTGAGATCTTTCCGCACATAGGTGTCGTTGTCGAAGCAGTGCTGCACCCATTGTCCATAAGTGAGGTCCACTCGCTCGCCGTGCCTCATGCTGAATATCCACCTGCGACCCGGACCTTTCGCCGTCTTGTTCTGAATATATTTATGATTATTAGTGGTAACCTGATAAATTGCTGTGTTATTATCATTGTTACGGACGATACATAACTATTTTTACCCCGATGAAGAGGGTGTTATACATTTCTAGTGTGTTTCTGTCTGTGGCATCATAGCACCTGAACGGTTGAACCGATTTTCATTGTTTTCTTTCAAAAAACGCTCTAAAATCCGTTCAAACGTTTGAGATTATCTTCAACTTCTTTTCTAGTGAATTTTATTTATGTTTGTAGATCTCAAAGCATATTCTTGCCAGGATTTTTAATAGAATATTTTTTTTTCTAGCAGTTTTAATGACGTTACATTTAATCCATTGTCATTATTTAGAATTTGATTTCATATTATAACATAAAAAATCCTACAAGCCAAGCTATTTTATGCCCGACTCAAACGACGAACAAATCTACCAGTCATTGGGCATGACTTGAAACAATGAGCAAAATATCCGGTATCCGTCCATACAACTATCCATTCATCTCTAATAATAAATAACATGTAACTGGTAGTGTAATATCAACATTGGAAACCATTAAAACTTTGTATTTATTTTTGTACAAAATATAGGTAAATCTTGTATAAATTGTAGAATTAAATTCATTCGCACGGCTACTTTTTTTAATATGTTTTTGTAATACAAATTATACTTAACACATTGCAGAACATACCTATGCATAAAAATACTGTTCAGCGTGTTAGGTCACTGCCTCCTAATAAATTGTTTTTTTTTTTAAACTTACATCAGAATTTGCGTCTCCATTCATATGCATTGTATTAGCTTTCCAATCTATTGCAGTACCTGAAAAAATTATAACGTAATACGTCAGCAACAATTACAAACAACGCTCACCAAATGTTACGTTGCGTTTTAGAATGCTTTCGAGGAACTGAGAGTGAAGACCTCTATCTATACCTATCTTATATTCCTGAATCAAGAGCTTGAAAATTTGACTTAAGAGTTTAAGTAAAAAGCTTTCTTGCAAATAGCTCCTAAAATGCATGACACTGATATGATGACAGAACTAAGTTCCTTTTTCCAACAATTATGGAGGATAAAATCAATAAAAAGAACGCAATGCTCACCTTGTGTGATAGTCAAAATGCTGGCCGACTTATCGAGTTGCACCGCGTTCCAATATTTATCCCAATCCCTGTAGATCTCTTCAGATTTCTCGAATGCTAGCTGTGATGCGTCCTCATGCGGGTAGCTCGTGGCCATCTCCCCATCCGTGTTAGAATCCGACTCCGACTTGCTCTCGGATCCTACTACACAATAACTCAAAAATAGTACAAAACACATTTCACACTTCATCATAATATTGTTAGTTCAATGCCCGTTGCGAAAATGACAAACGGTCAAAAGTCAATCATAACAGTAACTTGGATGTTTATTTATAACAAAAAATATCCGACACGATTTCAATAACAATGGAATAGACGACTTCGATCAACGGTTCACATATATGCTATCCAGATTTATGTGTAGACGGTTCATTTTATTCATGATCGGGTTTTGTGGATAGTGGGGGTATAGATGAAAAACCAGTAATATACTAGGAATAATATAACTTGATTTTTGGCTCTACTCGGCAAATTCAACCGTCTGTACCGGTATATGAGTTAACTATTTATAAGTGTCTGCGATTTTGAATACAATGTATAATCTTAATTTAATCAAATAATTTAAATTGTTTTAAAATCAGGTTAAACTGGTGTTTATTTAGGCACTTAGCTTTCATCAATCGTTCATACCAGTGATCAAAATTAAGACAGGTGTAAATCGAATTATATTAAGTAAGTACCTACGCAGAAAAATCTAAAATGCTACCACTATTAAATTATATAATGAAGTGTGTATATTTGTTACCTAACAAACTGGTAACGGCCATAGGCGAGGGTGATAGACCATTCCCTATCACGTGGACTATCTCCCTATTTGTTATATGTGAAAAACAGTTTAACGGAGTTAAAACATAGTGTACTAGTATAGAAACTTACTTATACTACTAAGGTAGCAAACAAGCATATAGCCCGCTTGATGGTAAGCGGTCACAACACTGTAAATGGTCGCAATAATACATATCCTAAGAGTCCTTCCTATATAGAGTTCTGTGAAAACCGCATCAAAATCCGTGCAGTGATCGGACAGACAGAGACTAGTAATTACCTAATACATTTCTGTACATCGTCCATTATCGTGTTAGTTAAATAAACATAATAAAACCTCAGAGAGAGCTCAATAAGGACTAACCCAAACTTACCGCTGTAACGTTGCACTTTGCAAGTTATTTTATAAAGTACAATATAGTCACATAAGTAATATTTATAAAATATATTACGGCTAAACTAAAATAAATTACAATAAAATAACTATAAATCTAATAAAACAACTAAAACTATTAATCTAAAAAAAATAAAATAAAATATTACTACGGAATCTACAAGTACGTATTAAATGCTAATGGTTCTCGCGTCTAACGCGTGTGCGCTAGCTCAACCCTAATTAAAAACCGGTTACCGAGCGGCGAGCCGCTTCGTCCGGCGACGCGCTGTTCGATGAGTATCGGAATTCCTGCTGACATTGCATTTAAGAGCTACGGAGGTGAAGGCTGTGTAAATTGCTACAACCAAATATTAAATTAATATCATAATAATTTCTTGGAATCCCTCTAGGGTAAGTTCCCATGTATTATTATATGAAGTGCTCGATTGTAAGGTGTTTCTATCTATTTCTACAATAGCGTTGACTGCTTTCCTATTCTTTGGAACACTGCGACCTTACTATGACCTTACTACTGTGACCGTTGGACCCACGCAAATAGCTCGCAACAGCTGCTTAAGCTTCTATTTATCTGGCATTCCAGGATTCAAGAACAGATTTAAACATTTGAATTATATTACCTGCTCGGCGAATCGGAGCTAGATTGGAATTACATCCTGACCTGCTGTTGACTACACTTACTAACGAAGCGAGCAAGACAAGAAGCCTGGTGTCCTCAGTCATCCTACGCTATATTCAGGCCAGTGTTCCCATTCTAAAGCCATAATCTAGGCGAGAGGCGGCCACTAAAAATTCTAGGCAATAAATAATTATTTTTAAACTACTTGTTAAAGTTATTTATCGAACCCCTATCTGTTGGCTAACCCCCTAAGGGAGACGCCACAGTGGCGCCCGTAACGTGTGTTTTCTAGTGGCCTAATCACGTCTAGATTAGTATTTGAGGTCAGCAGCTAGCTACAGATCAACTATATATTGTGCTGTGAACGTGAAGGTGACATTGCAGAATAGCGAACTGGTACGTACCTACCTTATTATTTGTACTTAATCATTGCTTACTCTCACTACGCATTTTCACTACGTATGATTGTTAACTGTTACGTACATATTAGTATCTACCTACTAATTGTTTCAAATAGTTCAAGTTCAATTATTTTATCTGGTATTTTTATATTTTCTAAAAAGTATAAGAACCTGATGTAATTTCTAAAACTTATTGTTATACGTAACAGTTCGCATAGCTAAATCCATCCTTATTTCATATCTTTTCAGTTATTCATTTTTTATTTTATTTGTTTTTTTCTTTTGCTTTCATCATCACCTAATCGTAGTTAAGCTAGTTTTTCTCATTTTTGTAAAGAACACCATTTTTATCACTGATCATTCATTTTCATTATATTCATTCATTATTCTTCTGGATAAACATGGGAACTCATCCTATTAAATTCTTTTTGCTAAACAAAAATGAACTCACTTATGAGGTACTAATTAGAGGCGAAGAACCTGCATCAACCGTACTTGGACTTCGCAAACAAATAAATAAATTAACACCAATTATACCTACTTCTGATATCTGTGAGTCTGGTCTCGATTCTGATACTGATATTTCAGGCGTGGGCACTTCTTTAAACGAACTTACATCACGTGTAAAAACTTTGGAGGATAAGTACGACTCTAATCTTTTTGAACGCACTCGAGCTTTGTGTAACCATCTGTATCACCGACTAAAAAGAATTGATTGCACTGATTCTAAATATTCAGAAAGAGTTAAACCCTTGTCAAAAAATTTATCAATGCTAATTAATAAAATTAATGCTATTAATAAAGCTGCTAACCCTACTGCTAGCGGTGAGCTTGTTGCAGATGTTACTCAGACATCTTCATCACTTGATACCGTGCAAAACGTAACGTTGCATTGTGACCGCTCGCATATTAGTGAACTTCAAAAAATTAAATATAACGGTAAATCTTGTGTGCATGCTTTTGTACAGCGAGTGAATGAGTGTAGTACTGCGAGAAATATATCTTCTAGTAAGTTACTATCTTATGCTACGGAAATATTCACAGGCGATGCGTTACATTGGTTCCGTAGTGTTAAAAGTGCTGTTACTACTTGGGATGAGTTGATTGTTTTACTTATTGAAGATTTTAGCCACTTTGACTATGACTACCGTTTGTTAACTGAGATACGTAATAGAACGCAGGGTGATTCTGAAACTATAACTATATATTTTGCGAAAATGTCTGAATTATTTGCTAGATTAACGAAAGATATTTCGGAACAGGAAAAATTGGACATCTTAATGCACAATATTAGACCCTGTTATTCTAGTGTATTAGCTGCTAACCCCTCGTCTATCAATGATATAGAAAGTTTGAAAACGCTATGTAGAAACTTTGAAAAAATTCAATCTCTGACTTCTCAATTTAAAGAACCTCCTAGAGTTTCTACGGATACCTTAGCTCCTGACCTAGCGTTTTCAAAACTATCTGAACCTAGCACTAGCAGATCAAACACATATAATCAAAATAGATACACTCATTTTAATTCTAGATGTAACCGTGATTTCTATTACGGCAGATATAATCATAAAAATCACCAAACAAATAATTCTAATGTCGTTAATAAGTCTGGAAATAGTTCAGGTGTAGCTGCTATTGCTTCGTCTGGTTTTAATACTAAACAGGTTTACTGTCCACGCTGTCGTAACTCAGAACATTCTTTGCATCAATGTACAGCTGAAAGATTCCCCATTTGCTTTAAGTGTGGGACAAAGAACGTCAAATACCCTACGTGTCCTAAATGTCAATCTCAATCTAATCAAAAAAACTAGCTACTAAAGATTGCTGTAATGAAAACGCTATAAAAACAGAAAATAAAACTATAGATTCTACTAAAACTAACAACTTTGATGAAAAAGATTGGAACGACTGGCTTTCAACTATCAAAATATTCTTTTCTAGTTACTTCATTACAACAATCTTCGATAAAAAACCTATTAATGACGTACGTCCTTACGCGGCTATCCAAGTAGGGGATACAAAACTCTGCGGCTTACTTGACTCTGGTTCTACTGTAACTATTCTAGGTAATAATGCACATCTACATTTAATTTCATTAGGTCATGCATTATGTAATGATAATGATGTGAAATCCTTTACTGCTGCTGGTGGACAAAGTTTGATTTCTATTGGATACATTAATCTTCCAGTTACTTTTGAAGAACAATTCCATATTTTAAAAGCTTACATTATACCATCAGTAAAATCAAATTTAATTCTAGGCATTGATTTTTGGACTAAATTTAATCTTTTCCCTAAATTCTCAAATTCTATTTCACTTAACGATACCGCATGTTGTATTAACGAGGTTAGTACTAAAACTGATCCTTCAGGTATATTACAGTCCTATAATGAACTAACTGAGGTTCAGCGTGTAACAGCCGATAACATTATAGAACAGTTTAATAATATCTCGACTGAAAAACGTGGTTTAGGTAGAACTAATTTAGTGACGCATACTATTGATACTGGCGATTCCTTACCCATTAGGCAAAGATACTATCGAGTTTCTCCTGAAAAACAACGTATCCTATCTGATCAATTGGACGAAATGTTGCAGCTAGGCGTAGTGGAAGAATGTGAGAGTCCTTGGTCTTCACCTGTTCTATTAACACCCAAGAAGGATGGTAAACTAAGATTCTGCCTAGACAGTCGTAAACTGAATTCGGTTACGAAAAAAGACGCATATAAGCTACCTTATATATCAGAGATACTGGATAATCTTAAAAATGCAAAATACCTAAGTAGTGTAGATTTATCTAAGGCCTTCTGGCAAATACCTATTTCTGAAAACGACCGTAATAAAACTGCTTTCTATATTCCTCATCGTGGAACCTTTAGATTCGTTACTATGCCCTTTGGCTTAACGAATTCACCTGCTACCCAACAGAGACTTGTTGATACCCTTTTCTACGGTCCTGAATTTGAAAACTCGGTCTTTGTTTACATCGACGACATTGTAATCTGTAGCTCAAATTTCGAAAATCACATTTCTCTTCTTTTAAAAGTACTTAAAAAACTTATTATGGCCAATCTAACTATAAACTTTGAAAAATCCGTATTTTTCCGTACAGAACTCAAATATTTAGGCTATGTCGTTGATTGTAAAGGTCTTCGTGTAGATCCTAATAAAATTGATACTATTTTAAATTACCCTACCCCTACAAATAAAAAAGAGGTAAAAAGATTTCTAGGAATTGCTTCTTGGTACCGAAAATTTGTTCCAAAATTTAGCTATGTTGCTGGACCCTTGAATAAGCTAACCTCTTCTAATAAAAAATTGAATCCTTTCCTTTGGTCTACAGAGGCTGAGGAATCCTTTACTAAACTCAAAGAACTTCTTGTCTCTGCTCCAATTCTTTCATGCCCTAACTTTGACCTACCGTTTGAAGTCCACACTGATGCTAGTGACTATGGTGTTGGAGGTTTACTAACTCAGACTATAGACGGAGTCGAGCATCCTATAGCCTACACTAGTAGAACTTTGACGGGCCCAGAGAGGAATTATAGCATCACTGAGAGAGAAGCTCTCGCCGTCTTAGTTGCTTTAGAACACTGGAGATGCTACCTAGATAATGGACAAAAGTTTACTGTCTATACAGACCATTCAGCACTCAAGTGGTTCCTTAATCTAAATAACCCTACTGGGCGGCTTGCTAGATGGGGTGTTCGTCTATCAGCATTTAATTTTGAAATTAAACACCGTCGTGGCGTTGATAATGTCATTCCCGATGCGTTATCTCGCGCTTGCCAAATTTCTACCATTGATAATAGTCCTAAAACTATATCTACTAATGATCAATGGTACCTAAATATATATAACGGTTCTCAAAGTTCACCTACCTCTTTTCCAAACTATTTAGTTAAAGATAATAAATTATTTCGCTTTATGCAAACCAAACACCCTCTAAATAAAGAGTTCGAGTGGAAAGAAGTCGTTCCTGCCGAGTATAGAACAAAAATTATTACTGAAAACCACTCTGAACCAACAGCTGGTCACTTTGGTATATTTAAAACATACAAGCGTATAAGTCTCAGATACTACTGGCCAGGATTGCATGCTGATGTAGTGGAAGCTGTGACGTCTTGCGATACCTGTATTGCACATAAGCATCAAAATCATGCAACTTTGGGTGAAATGGGTCGACCTAAACACTGCTCGAGACCTTTCCAAACTATTAGCGTAGATCTAGTAGGACCTCTACCGCCAACTAGGAAACTTAACTGCTACATCTTAGTCGTGACTTGTTGTTTTAGTAAGTACTGCTTACTATTTCCAATCAAGCGCGCGACTGCCGAAATTGTAACTAAGATCTTAGAAGAACATGTATTTCTAATACATGGCATTCCTTCTACTGTAATACTCGATAATGGTAAACAATTCGTAAGTGCTACGTTAAAACAAATGTTTGAGAAATATAAAGTACCTAAATTACACTTCACCCCTAAGTACTCGCCTCATGTTAACACAGTCGAACGCTACAATAAAACTATTATGACAGCTATCTCAACATTTATTACTAACGATCAACGTATTTGGGACCAACTTGTACCTAAAATTCAATTCGCTGTGAATAGTTCTGTAAACGAAGTAACTGGCTACACTCCTTCGTTTTTGGTATATGGGCGTGAACTAGTCACTTGTGGTTCACACTATATTGATACCGGAAACGACGAGGATATTATTTTCGAACCTAGAGATTCCTACGCTGAGAATATAGGTGTACTTTCTAGCATCTTTAACAAAGTACAATCATTGCTACTACAAGCTCATAGTAGGAATTGTCAACAATATAATTTACGCAGAAGACCTGCTGAATTTAATATTGGTGACGTTGTTTGGAAAAGGACTTTTTATCAAAGTGATAAAGACAAGTATTTTAATAAGAAACTAGCACCAAAATTTATAAAATGTAAGATCATTGATAAAAAGTCCCCACTAGTTTATATATTAGCAGATATGTCTGGAAAACCATTAGGTTCCTGGCATATAAAAGATATAAAACTTATAAACTATAAAATCTAAAATAATTGTGCTTAGTACCTATCCTAGCCTTAAATTATATTAAATCTAATACCTAAACCCAAGTGTATTAAATAGTAAATAATTTAGTACACCTAAACTTATTGTTTGAGTATAATTATAACTTGAAAATTAATGATACTCTGTCTGTAAGGATCTCAAGTCATAAATAGTAAGATTTGATGATTTTATGAAAGATACTATATGCGTGAAGTATGAAAGATCGTCTGTCTGAAATAGTAAGTTAAAATGTAGTAGTAGGTAGTAGTCGGATTTTACTATTCAGTACGCAAAATCCTTCGTTTTTGGGCGGGGTACTGTAACGTTGCACTTTGCAAGTTATTTTATAAAGTACAATATAGTCACATAAGTAATATTTATAAAATATATTACGGCTAAACTAAAATAAATTACAATAAAATAACTATAAATCTAATAAAACAACTAAAACTATTAATCTAAAAAAAATAAAATAAAATATTACTACGGAATCTACAAGTACGTATTAAATGCTAATGGTTCTCGCGTCTAACGCGTGTGCGCTAGCTCAACCCTAATTAAAAACCGGTTACCGAGCGGCGAGCCGCTTCGTCCGGCGACGCGCTGTTCGATGAGTATCGGAATTCCTGCTGACATTGCATTTAAGAGCTACGGAGGTGAAGGCTGTGTAAATTGCTACAACCAAATATTAAATTAATATCATAATAATTTCTTGGAATCCCTCTAGGGTAAGTTCCCATGTATTATTATATGAAGTGCTCGATTGTAAGGTGTTTCTATCTATTTCTACAATAGCGTTGACTGCTTTCCTATTCTTTGGAACACTGCGACCTTACTATGACCTTACTACTGTGACCGTTGGACCCACGCAAATAGCTCGCAACAGCTGCTTAAGCTTCTATTTATCTGGCATTCCAGGATTCAAGAACAGATTTAAACATTTGAATTATATTACCTGCTCGGCGAATCGGAGCTAGATTGGAATTACATCCTGACCTGCTGTTGACTACACTTACTAACGAAGCGAGCAAGACAAGAAGCCTGGTGTCCTCAGTCATCCTACGCTATATTCAGGCCAGTGTTCCCATTCTAAAGCCATAATCTAGGCGAGAGGCGGCCACTAAAAATTCTAGGCAATAAATAATTATTTTTAAACTACTTGTTAAAGTTATTTATCGAACCCCTATCTGTTGGCTAACCCCCTAAGGGAGACGCTACACCGCTGTTACCAAGCGATATGGCTCGGTGTAATGTCCACGCGTCCGACTCAGCCGTGCGCTGCGTATAAATACCTGGCAGGTATCCGCTCACGCCTAAACAATTACAGATAAAATACGATTATTATTTACTATACTTGTACCTACAACGTAAAAATACTTATAGGAGACGTACGTTTACTTTAAAACTAAAAATATCTTAGGGTCTCATTTACCCGCTGCTGCTCAATTCTAACTGACTAAGTGATAATTAGAGCTAAAAGGTGCAGCGAAATAAAATAAATTGATAAGTAGGGAAACAAATGTGTTACATTTGGACTGGTCCTTTTTATTGGAAAAATGCTTTAGCCAAAGACCTGGTACCTGGTACAACACTGCATAAACTCATGCTTTTAACTTCCAAATCATTTTGTGGTAGCAAAAATCTAGGTATTTATGGATCTTTTATATTTTATTTGTATTTAATCAAATAATGCCCTGATAAACAAGGCATTTATGAACGTTACATTACAGCGCTCGCACTCAACGTCTATAGCGGAACATAATTTCTGAAGATACAAACAGGGCACAGCATAAAGAAGCTTATATAATACTTTAGTTTATTGTTTATTGAAACCATTTCATGCTTAATTGTACCAGATCGACCGTGCGACTTCAATCCTACTGCAAACATAAGATGTAAGAGTACATAATACATACTGTAGTCATGAAACATAGGTATACATAGATAATACCGCGCAATAGGTATACCTATGGCTTTACAGATTTTACGTATAGTTTCCGACCAGTAAATTTATGTTATATCACAAACGGACCGTTATGCCCATGAATGCACATGTTTACTATGGTACGGAGCTGAGTGGATACCACATCTGGGTAATTAGGAATCCATACACTTTAAAACACAATAAATAAATACCAAGATATAAAAATTAAGAACACTCACCACCCAAGCCGAATTTCAAGTTCAATATACGTAAACACCGAAAAGTATTACAAGTCATTGTTAGGTGTCACCTGACATGCGATAAGATAATATTATACACAAATAACCAATGCCTTGGAAAAATTAACAGATGAAAACGAACAAATCGGTAAACAACTTTGTTAAAGAAAATTTCGATTTACTATGACATTTTCAATTCACGAAACGAAAGTAATTAATAGTCACGGAGTTGCAAAGGTAGGATAAGTGAAAGTCGTGTTATAAACAACTGATAACTCTAGTAATTTGTATGGGTGCAAACGTTGCAATCACGAGCGCGCTATCGAAGTTTACATAATATATTTATAGTACAAGCATGTTAGCGATATTAAAGGATCGCTCAGACCGAGGAGTTAAAGCCGCGAACCGCGAGACGCGAAACCCGGATCGCCGCGTCATCTAATTATCGATCTTAATCGATAATGCATATCATAGATTCATAGATTTGTAGCCATGACAGAGACCGCCAGGTTGCCACGGTTGCGTCGACTCCTCGGTCTGAGCGATCCTTAAAGGATATTTTCCGAAATAAGATGTTACCTTTAAAGTGTGACTGAAAAGTGCCCAAATAAGTACCTAACACTGTAAGACATCTGCGATTAGTGGTATTAATAACAGCCATAATAAACAAATTTTTGATAAAAAAATTAATCCTAGTTCTAAAATTAGTCTAGCTAGGTACCTATATATAGATGAATTAAATACAAATAAGTACTAGGTACTATATAAATGATGTCTCAAACGAAATCAAAATATGAACCAGCTATAAACAACTCGAAAAATACCTCGTCATTACGTCATAATTATTTATATCGAAAGATTACATAATTACCTACATAAATAATTATCCTGTAATTAGTGCCTGTCGCATAATAATAGGTGGATATGAGTAAATGTGGGTTCCAAAGTTTGAAATAATTCATAAGAAATAGGTCACATATCCCGTCATAGCCAATGACGCCGTCGAGAATTCAAAGTCTCATCTAGACATAGTGTTACGTATGTAGTGCTATTAGATAAGGTCAATGAGACATATTTTGAATATTTAACATTATTGAGTTTTAATTTATTAACAACATTAATTTTAAGTACCTGTTGAAAGGAATTTTGTGATTAGCGCCTGAGACGTAGGCATGTCAATTATTAATTTTGCTTCTGTAACTATATACATCCATACATTGGTTCCTTATCAATAAACAACGGACATAACAATGGAACCAATGTACACCGTACAGTTTTATAATATTTTGAATGCAAAATTAATACAAAGATAAATCTATATATTCCTGAATCGCTAATCAGATAATTAAGACTCATAGGCGCTTGATGTACGAAATATTCGTTAAAAACTGTGGATCATCCACCTTAAGTATCTGAGGCAATGTGTCGGGCCAAGTTCGCGAACATTGGTGTCACGCAACTGCCAACATGTATAACACATTTTCCGAACCCCACAACTTCGGGAAAGCTGTATTGAAATTATAAATCGTCTATAATCTCACTAACACATGCTATTTATTCGATTCTAGCTTTATTCCAGCATACACCTTATATATGCTTCTAATCGAAGTTTCTAATAATGCCTATTATGATCAATCATTCTCACTTCAATAGAAAAATCCCTAAATTTATAAGAAAAATCATAACATTTGCTTACACGGTTATCTGCAGAGCTTGTACTTATGTAAGTCAGACTGACCTGACTTACATCTAATTAGATGAATATGGTGTAAGTATTTGATTTTACTAACCTGTGAGCCATGACGTGCCGTGCACCCAGCCGTCGGGCGAGCTCTCAAACTCCTTCTCTTCGATGTAAATATAATCGCCGAGAACCAGTTCAAGTTCGTCGCTTGCTTTTGGGGCGTAACCTTGGGTCACTTTATACACCTGCGAAATAAGCAATGGGTATGTTGAATACGCTTTCGGTGAAGGAAAACATCATGATGAAACCATAGCACGGTGGCTACCACCCTCAACTTGAAATTCTGTCGACAGCTGCACTTGAGAGCCAGTTCCTTCCACCATCGTGGCCACATCATCACTTGACCATAATGAGATTTTGGTTAATTACACATTTTGCCTATCAAAACAGTAAAAAAGGCAATTAATATGTAAAACATAGGTAACTAAAAAACGAGGATAGCGAGGATATTTATTTTATTACAATCTTTTATTTTTTGAATAAAACTTTTTTTTTTTAGTTGAATAAAGGTTCCCACACATTAAGTTGCTGGGTCCACACATCAGTCACTAACACATTATATCACATCCCTTAACATTGAGGTGACTGATCGGCGAGGTTGCTGATAAAGGAGAAAATAACTCAATGCTCTGACCAACTCACCTGATGGTTAAGAAACCGCGGATCCCTCGAGTATAACCGAAGCTCCCAGCTCGACTGCTCGACCGGTTGTAGTTCCTCAACTAATTTCTTCAGAGGATCATATGCGTTCACGTCGAAGTGGTACGCAAGCGTTATGTGCAGGGACTTGACATGGGCTTCCAAATTTATTGCTGATTGATGAAAAGTTTCTTATGAAAAACCAAAAAAAATTAAAATGGACATGAGCGAATCGGACTCCCACGCACGGAGGGATCCGTCATTCATTCATCAGAACCGTGAATGATTAATCAATTGTTTCACTATAGATTATTCACTAGAATCAGACCAATTTTATGCTTGTGTGTATAACTCTTTTTAACATAAAACAATGTTAAATAAACATTGAAATAATGAATTCTCGTGTTTTTTGTTAAGGCGATCGGATCCCCTTATGATTTTGACTGTAATTTTTACCATTTGTCTGATAAAGGGTATAGAAATACGTATACTGTGAAAAAACTAGCTATTAATTAAAGTTAACAAGATACACCCCAGTAGTGTCGATAGATGGTCGATCGGCGCAATTGTGTTCCAGTACGTACAGAGCACCAGAGATTTTTATTTATTTCTTTTTAAAAGAGCTTTGGTTGGTAGCCTCTGATGGTTGCATCAACCTTGCCGGACAAAAGCACCAGAGAATTTTATGCTGAGATGAAATTAGAATGATAATGTAGTTATACAAATTATAGATTACATTACATCTATGATCATGTGTATCGGGTATTTTATCCACATATTTTTTAGGGTATCTCTAAAGGAAAAAACGGAACCCTTTTTATGTTGTGGACTAAACACATAATAGTTCCAAAGCTGAACAACAGCTTTATATTAGCATAGATAGATGTAACAATAAGATACACGATTTGTGTTTTAATGTGTATAGTGTTGGTGTGTCTAATAATTAAAATAAATAAAGCCAATACAATACCTAGCTAACTAGTTTAAACATTGACACTATCTGCTTTGCTATTATATATATACAATTACTAGATTTCCAGAGTTTAGTAATAAAATAAAGCTGTATACAAACATTATTTAAGGCCAATACTATAATATAATATTTCACCATTGAATTACCTTTCCGAACCTGTTGCTCATGCTCAAAGTGATGCGTCTATCATTGCACTAGTTACATAGCTGATAAACAGAATATAAAATTAAAGCTTACACAAATAACACCAATATACATAATATATAATACATACAAGAACCTGTTGGGCTAATTTTGCCATATTTGAAGCTTCAGTTATGTTTCATATTATTAGCATGAATTGGTAAAATATAATTTTCTATTCAACTCCGTTATATGCATATATGAAGCTGCGAATGTGTCGAAATTATGCTCCCTGGTCAATACTATACACTCATTTATAGGTCTACCACACATATCCCATCAATGCTTGTGCCTTCATAACCAGAAATCAACTTTAGCACAGGTTTCTATCACCTGTTGAATTTATCTGTTGTATGGTTAAGACAGAGATGCAGACATACAACTGATAATTATTTTGGCAATATCCATGATATTTCTAGTAGAGCCCCCCTGAGTGTGGTTGACACGTAACATGCTAAATAGCAATGATAATCAAAACAAAGAGAGCAAAATTATTTTGTTAATGAATAAATACATGAAAAAACATCACAGTTATTAAGTGAAAGCAACTGGGTTATTCTTACATTTAAAGGATTTCTCTTGAGGCATGGTACACCAAGGAAAGCATGTCCCCAATACATCCAAATGCTCATAGGTGTCCACTGTGACACCCACTGTATAGAATTATTAAATACAATAAATGTAGTATTAATTATGGGAGGGGAAATGTTACAGTGTCATTTACTATGCAGTTTCAGGCTTTTTTGGTTAACACATGTTATCCTCCTCACTTTTTTTCCAACAAGCACTATAAAATATAGAAAATATGTAAACTTATAAACTACCTAACCAAACAGTTGGAACTATACATAAGTAAATAGTTGTTATAGGAAAATCAAGTAATTATAATAGAAATAAACTTTATATCTATTATATTTACTTTTACCAAGGGTGGTCCACAATTTAGATTTATTTCGAGCCAGTGGAGCACAAGTTAAATATAGCTTTTCAAAATATAAATACTGGTGCCGATTCTGTTGTTTACGAATTAAAATAAATTTAATCTCACTATATCTCTTTCTATTATTTACTATTTCTAGATATTTTAGTCCTGTCAGTTTAATCCGATCACACATTTCAACGTGAATTTAAGCGTGATCTTTATTGGTCACGACTATTTACCCGTACATTACGAGATGGTATGGATAAAACTGACAGCATTAAAAATGTTCTATCTTTTTTCAATAAGATTAAAATGAAAGAGAGGTGACTTGTCCAATATTAGTTAAGTTCGTAAACAACAGAATCGGCACCACTAAGTTTATCTATTTGAACTAAAAAAAAAAACTTGAAAGTAATATTTTACAAGTCAAATATGAGTAGAAATAATATACTTACATGCAGCTGAAACTTGTTTGACATACTGTACAGCAATTTTCTTTAAATATTCAGCATGTTGTTCTGATACAAAGAGTCCCATGAAATTATGGGATATATATGGTTCCAACTTAAGGGGGCAGTTGGGAGGTTCACCCACATTCTCAACAACATGTTTCACTGCTTTAGCTATTTGAAGTGATGTTTCATCTGGTGCCTATAAAGATAAATGGCACTTTTATAACAATAAAAGGCCAAATAAGATTTACATGATGATATGCAACATTTTACCTTTTGAATTAATACTTATTTAATGAGTTACCCACCTTAAAAAAGGACACCAAAGTAATGTGTGGGGGAAAATTATGGGCTCCATTCCATCCACCAACAGCCTTAGATTTTTCCCAAAAATCGAGCAGATGAGCAAGTAAAGGTCCCGTTGGGCTTGCATAAAAGATATACTCTCTTGGCTCATCAGCATCAATGAATGAGTCATTCACATGTGTTAGCAGCCAATCTGATGCTAATTGAACACTTCTATTACCAGTTGCAGCCAGGGCTTTTTGCCTGAGAAATCAATCACATTTACAACTTAACTTACAATACAACTTTATGCTAACTTTATGCATTTTAACAGTAGGTAGTGTCAAGCATATAAATACATCATTCAATTTTTTTTAAAAATGTGATTGTAATTTACTTTAAAGTAGGTACTTATTTTAATAATAATAATTTAAACTTCATAGTGATTGACGAAATGGTAATAAACAAAGAGCTTTTAATTTATTACTAAACGTAGTGGACGTTTAGTAATAAATAGCATTATGATAGTTTTCAATGTTTAATGGCTGAATCATTATAATATTAGGCCACTATTATCGTCAAACGTGTATTTTAAACATAACTTACGCCCTGTGTTTAGGGAAACCCATTTGAAGAAGAATTTGAAGTGGAGACGCATCTTGTTTAGCTTTGTTGGATGTAGATATTTTTCGCGGTGGAAGATTTGTCATTTTTGGTATACTTTTCAGTACCCTATACCAATTTCGATACATAAAATACAATTCATAATAATTTAGGCCATAAAACACTTCGAAACTCGAAACAAAAACTGGCTAGCATTTGGCATGACAACAGACCAAAGAGTATAGTATAGTAATGTACAGGCAACAGACACAGACGTCTGAGATGTCAATCTGATATCGATTAATCTAAGAATCGATTTTATCGCTATTCAATAATGAATCGATTTGAGACAATAGAAAATTGAATCGTTTTAAAAAAGTAGTCAAGCTGCCAGATGTGTTTATTTTTATATGTAGTTTGTCACTTCACTTCACTTCTTTTATAAAATGGCCCCATATGTGTTTATTTTACACAATTTTGCCAATGTCAGGGTGTCAGAGAATAAACGACGGAGATTGATCGGTGAAAAAAAATTAAATAAAACAAATAAAATATTTTTTCCAAAATGGCGATTATGACCAGTGGTGAATTGACCTAAAACAAAAAAAAAGACAACACTATATGTAGTTTGTATATTTATTGTAAATATTGTATAATTTAGACTCTTGAATATTATGACAGTACTTTTAGGTAACCACGCCTTAGAGTAAAAATATTGATATATTGAAATATCGATATTTTTTTCCATATATATCAATATCTTGAAAAATATCGATTCGTTAAATACATAGAATATTATACTCACAAGGAGGGGTTAAATATCAATCTATATATTTTTTTAATTTGCCCATCCCTAGAGGCTTAAGTTCGTTGGAGGCGCGTTCGGTTGGAGGCGCGAAATTCAAATTTTATCACGTTTTTTGCAAATTGCAGCTCAGTTATAGGCCAAATAACATGTTGATAACTTACGACCTATACAATCAATCAATTCAGCCTATCGCAGTCCACTGCTGGACATAGGCCTCTCCCAGGCTGCGCCACAACACCCTGTCCTCCGCTTTCCGTATCCAGTCTGCCCCAGCCGTCTTCTTTAGGTCGTCGGTCCACCTAGCTGGGGGGCGCCCCACACTACGCTTGCCGGCGCGTGGTCTCCATTCCAGGACTCGTCTGCTCCAACGGCCATCAGTCCTTCGACAAACATGACCAGCCCACTGCCACTTCAGTTTGCTTACTCTGCAGGCTACGTCGGTTACTCCGGTTCTCTTCCGGATAACTTCATTTCTGATTTTATCCATCAGAGAAACTCCGAGCATAGCCCGCTCCATAGCGCGCTGAGCGACCTTGAATTTGTGGACCAGCCCGACTGTCAGTGTCCACGTTTCGGCACCGTATGTCATAACGGGCAGGACGCACTGGTTGAAAACCTTAGTCTTCAAACATTGCGGGATGGTGGACGAAAAGATTTGACGAAGTTTTCCAAACGCTGCCCAACCTAACTGGATCCTTCTGTCGGCTTCTCTGTCAAAGTTGTGTCTACCGAGCTGGATGACTTGCCCTAGGTAGACATACTCCTTAACAACTTCGAGAAGCGACCCTTCGATGCGGATTGGACTCGGCAAGACGTGTGAATTGTACATGACTTTCGTCTTGTCCAAATTCATGCTAAGGCCAACCCGCCGAGAGGCTCCATTTAGGCTGTGCAGCATCTGGTTTAGTTGGTCCAGCGTCTCTGCCATTATGACGATGTCATCGGCAAAACGAAGGTGTGAGATGTACTCGCCGTTCACGTTGATACCCTGTCCAGTCCAGTCCAGCGTCTTGAAGACATCCTCCAACGCATTTGTGAATAGTTTCGGGGATATCACATCCCCCTGTCTCACCCCTCTCAGCAGTTGGATGGGCCTGGTTTTTGGATCTTGGATCTGGACAGTCATCGTGGCAGCGTCATACAGGGTTATCTGAAGTCCGAAGACAGGGGGAGGACACGATAACCCTGGAGTCAGGAAACCTATTCTACTTCCGCGAAGGTGATCAGCTCTCCCAAGGCGGTATCGGCTTCCTGGTCAGCAAGGAACTCACTAGCAGCGTTGTGGAAATCAGTAGTGTGTCGACACGGGTAGCGTACCTTGTACTAAAACTCACTGACAGGTACTACCTGAAAGTGATACAGGTATATGCGCCGACTTCGACATGCTCTGACGAAACAGCTGAGGCCATGTACCCTCGTACTTTTAGGTACATTGCCTTGGCAATATCCTCATATTGCCAAGGCAATGCACAGTACCACAAAAGCCCACTACAGCGTTGTTATGGGGGACTTCAATGCCAAAGTGGGAGTACAAGAACGGGGCGAATCGAAAGTCGGACCGTTCGGCTTGGGGCGCAGAAATCACAGGGGGCAAATGCTGGTCAACTTTTTAGAGTCGCAGGGGCTCTTTTTGATGAATTCGTTCTTCGAAAAGAAACCCCAAAGGAAGTGGACCTAGGAATGAGATAGACTTTATCATGACGGATAAGAGGCACATATTTAGAGATGTCTCTGTGATCAGCAGGTTTAACACCGGAAGCGATCACAGGCTTGTCCGAGGCACTCTAAATATAAATTTTCGAGCTGAGAGAACCCGCATGATGAGGCCTACCCTCCGACCTACGCAGCTCCAAGCCGCTCTAGGATCGGAAAAGTTCCAATTGGAACTTCAAAATCGGTTCGCGGTTTCAAAGTAGACGCGACGCGATCTTCGGTGCTCTAACACACGCGACATTAAGGCCGCGATTGAGCAAAATCGAGGGTCCAAAGTATTCGCTTGTGGCGCCTTATGCCGCACAAATTATGTCACGACAGCTGGCAACACAGAGATCATATACATTGTTCGGGACTTTTCTACCAGCCAACGGTTTTTGAGGGAATCAATTGTAATTATTGTAAAGACGCAATTACCTATTGCAATATTATCCAAAGACTGTTAATTAATTGTTAATACTAAACATTATGGTGTTAATTATGTAGTGAAGGAATCAATATATTATTTCGTGTGTGTACGGTTGAGTTTCACTACCTCATCTGCCGTACCCCAAACGCTCAACAATTAGGGAGGTCCCATCTGGCGAAACTAAGAACTGCGGATGGCAGAATGGTGGCTTCAAAGTCCGAGATACTCGAGGAAGTCGAGGATTTTTACGGACACTTATACTCAACGCGGACGGTGAAACCAGCGGAACATAGTGCAGATGACTATCGAGCCGAATTAACGCGCCACTACACGGAGGACATCCCGTATGTCGACCTGTGCGAGATTAGGGCGGCTCTTGAGCAGTTAAAGAACAATAAGGCACCGGGTGATGACGGAATAACGACAGAGCTCCTTAAAGCAGGCGGGGCTACAGTCCTGAATGAGCTAGCGAGTCTCTTCAACTCCGTCATCCAAGAGGGTACAACGCCCGAGGAGTGGAGCAGAGGTGCGGTGGTTCTGTTCTTCAAAAAAGGTGACAAAACCTTGCTGAAGAACTATAGAACCATCTCACTTCTGAGCCACGTCTACAAACTGTTCTCGAGGGTCGTCACGAACCGTCTCGCCAGAAGACTTGACGAGTTCCAGCCACCAGAACAAGCCGGTTTTCGAAAAGGCTTCAGTACCGTAGACCACATCCATACTGTTCGGCAAATTGTACAGAAGACCGAGGAGTACAACCAGCCGCTGTGTATGGCATTTGTGGACTACGAGAAAGCCTTCGACTCCATCGAAATATGGGCAGTTCTGGCCTCTCTGCAACGATGTCGAATTGACTGGCGTTACATCGAAGTGTTGAGGTGTCTGTATGACGCTGCTACGACCTATAACTGAGCTACAATTAGCAAAAAACTTGATAAAATTTTAATTTCGCGCTCCAATCGAAGGTATACCCTTAAAGAAAGTATTATGGCATAAGGGCAAACTTTTCATGACAGATGGCTTTTTTTATTTATTTTTTCGCATCACACTTTCGTATATTTTGCCAGTGTTAAGTTAAACAATGTAATGTATTCTAAATTTTTTCAAGTTATTACGGACGCTTGGGGGGGGCGGACGGTCAAGTCACGTTTTCATGAAATAGTTGTATATCCCATAAATATACCTCCAGGAAAATTATGTTTATATTTTTTTTTGTTAGTAGGTATATGATATTAGGTCTACCATTCTTGACGCATATCACAAGTTGATAAACTTACGACCTATTTATAGCTCAGTTAAAGCTGGTTTTAACTCTTTGATAATAATGTAAGTGCTCTTTGGTACGGTCCCCCCCCTTTATTGGTCTGTGCAAAGAGAATATAATCAAACATAATCTACAGTATAAAATATGTTCCTTGAACATCATTCTATATGATCTGTGGTGAATATCAAAATATAATTCTACAATCTGTGGTACGGTCGGGGTCAAAGAGAATATATTTATTACTACGTTTTGTCGGGGCTTTCGTCGATTTACGAATAATTTACGATTGAAATAAAATCCTCAAATTATTTTGAAAGTTACACTGATCACTGATCTTAAATTCTCAATTAGCTAAAATATGTATCTCAGATATTTTTTAAACGAAAATGGCGAAAGACAGTACACCTTAGCGGTATGTGTGTTTACGATGTTTCTAACCTACATAAACAGCACGTGTTTTGGTTTTGTTTGTTTACTTTCGATGTCTTCTCCATTAAAAATTATCGTTTTTTTTCAGACCATTGATCCATCTGGGAAACCTACATTATCGGCACACCCAGGTATATGATTACTTACCTATATACCTACTCCTATGATGCTACCACACTGAAAGACAGTGCTGAAGGATACTTACTGAGTGAGGGGGCTCATGAGATTAGATTTCTTTAACCCATTGGCATAAGGATAGCATGAGTAATTTATAACTACATACATGTATAAAAAAAAGAATTCTAGGAACTGTGATTCAAATGGTCAACCATTTTACAGTTGGGGCTTAATTTATCACATAATATTTAGCAAAGGTTAGGACTAATTTGTCATTTTAAGATACAAAGCTTGGTGACCTATTGTGATGTTCATAGTACAGAGTTCAAATCCATTGTGTTGAAAATCATTGGAATAGCAGAATTTTGGTATAATTGTTCAGAAATCATAATAATTACAAAATATTATAATACCTATTCTACTTTCAAGTGTTACTATCTTTGTTGTCTTAAAATTAAACATCAACTTATTTCTATGTATTTTGTTTCTAGCCCGTTTTTCCCCTGAAGACAAGTACTCCAGACAGAGGATAACAATCAAGAAGAGATTTGGCCTCCTTCTCACACAACAGCCTGAACCTATTCATTGATTGATTTGTAATATTTTAGTAATATAATATTTTTCTTAAATAGTTTTTATACATTCTGATAACCACAATCTTTCTGTAATAAGTAGGCTGCTTGCTGTAGCTGTAGGCACATTGGAAGGTAACTGGCTGATAAAGTGGTACCTACTAGATTTGATTTTCAATATAATTTCCTTTATCCCTTGCTGCGTCGATAGGTATTTAAAGAATTTTTCTTGCGCGTTACTTGCCGTACTACGGCAAGCGACACGCAACGGGGGTAGCGTCCAAAACAACTTTTTCTCCTAAATTTGCCATTACAGCTATCTTTGTGATTTAAATTTCAATCGGAGCTCAAATAAATATAGATTTATATTAAAATGACAGAAAAATAACGTTTTATTGCCATTATAGTAAAAAATCGCGTGGATGACGTCACTTTATGTCGAAACCACGCATCAAGCAACTTTACCGATATGATTTGGCTACTTTTTGATCGATAACACTATATTTTTTTTTATTATTACGATAGACAATTTAGTAAACTTATTTATGACCAAATTTCGCATCCTTATAGTCTAAAACCTCTATGATTTGACAAAAATTTTTTTTTCAACCAAAAATTTTGCTCAATTCTTTCGCCTGGTATGGACGAAATTTATATTTTTGGATTGGTCATACTGTGTAGATTCCAGAAATACTACTTGTAAAGCGCTCGACACACTAAATACGGAGCAATAACAGTTTTTGTCGGAACAGTCGGCACAGCCGACGCGCGCTTGCGCGATGCAGAATATGCGCCGACGCTCAACGGAGTTTTACTCGTTGCCGTAGTACGGCAAGAGACGCATCAAGGGAAGTCTTTCTGACTACTCTGGGTGCCTGACATTATAGAATTATTATCATTAATATTATATCTGGAAAACTTCAGCTCTAACAATCTGCTTCTAAGGGCCCGTCGCCCGGATATATGGATTGGTTGCCTTGCCTGCCGGACAATCAATTGTCTTATCAATCGATACTATTGACGGACTCGAAATCCTCGCTCTATCGATTATTTCACGTCATGCAATACTATCGATAGTTGTTTTTGCACAATACTATCGGCTTTCGTTCTAGATAGTATCGCTTGTAGTATTTCATGCAATAATAACGATAGTATTGAAAGACGTAAAACAATCGGATCATTTATTGTAAAAAAAAAAAATGCTAAATATGGGACTCCCTATTTTGATTGAATACTTCTTTGAAATATATTTATCTATACCTAATAATGAAGAAAAGTGAGTTTGTTAGTTTGATGCCCTAATTAATCTCCGGAGTTACGATATTGATATAAGGAGATATACGGAGGTCTGATTAGAAAAATTATTTCACTAATAGATGCTACATTATCCCCAAAGGTTATAGGCTACTTTTTATCCCGGGAACGCGAGTGAAACCGCGGGGAACAGCTAGTATTATCTATTTAAGGGGGAACGTTCGGTTGGAGCGCGAAATTCCTATAATAATATTTATAGAATGTTTTTTATTTATAATATTTTGATGATTTCTTTTGTTATTAATCAGTAAATATACTTCCATTCTTCTCGCAAATAACATGTTGATTACTTACGACGTATAACTGAGCTGCAATTGGCAAAAAACGTGATAAAATTTGAATTTCGCGCTCCAAGCGAAGCCTCCACCTTAACTGACCTGTTATAAAAAGTAATAAAAATTTAATTCGCGGTTAATTTTATTTGGCTGCATTCCGAATCATGCATGCTATCGATTATAATAGCGCTAAAACGCGTACCAAAACACCATTAGCGCAATAACGATGCCTCGGGAATCGTCATTACATGCGCCATATTGCGACTGTAACTTCAATTATTGGACTCCCTAACTTGAATACTGTATTTTTATTTGTAATTCGCTCATAAAAACGATGACGATTCACGTCACGACCACGAGGCACCGTTGTTGTGCTAACAGTGATTCGGTACGCGTTAAGCGTGCTCACATCAATAATATTCGATAGCATGCATGATTCGGAATGCAGCCCTACAGGTAAATAAACTAAAGTGACAGGTTAAGTTGATATAATTAAAACTTAAATCTTCAATAATTTCGTTTTTAAAATGTCTCAGAGAAAGGAGGATTTAAAAGTGTACTGGAATAAAATAAACTATGCATTTCCTATACTCAATGACACATTTTTTAGTGACTGCACCAACTGTGAATACGATGAAATTCAGCAAATTATTGTCGGTTTGGGTATTCAGGTGAAGATACGTGATCTCGTGTTGGTTCACATCGAGAAATATCTTCGACAGCATGTAGCGCCAAAATTCTGGTCAAAATTTGCCAAAGTAGAAGAAGATATCAAAGGTTTTCAACTGTTCAAATCTGCTGTTAACGATCTCTATGAGTCTGTATCAAACTTCTCGCCTATGTTACGTAGATTAACCACTTTAAACAATAGCTGCAGTGATAATAAACCTATTTATGCCGAAAAAGATATTATTTTGGGATTCAAGCAACTTGTCCGTGCTACCTTGCTATCCCAACTGCCTTTAGATTTCCATGTGATCATTAACCATTTCTACAAAGTATCTTTTAATGTATTTGACAATGAGTATGAAGGTTCTGACATGAGTGAAGATATCATGTGCTCAGGCTGTTGGAATGAGTACTCTGATTGTAATTGTGCTTATATTGTGAAAGTATTTCACGAGACTAACAGAAAACTAATGGATTTACAGTTACTAGAGAGACTGACAGGCCAAGTTCTAACAAGTTTTATACAAATGAGAATAGAGTCACACATACAGAAGCTATGTAATGGAACATTTGATGTTTCTCACATATCATCTCTAGAATGTTGGCTTGATACTACTGTGATGTCTTGGTTGACTCGCATTTACTGTGCAGGCTCATCTAAACCTCCACCTGATGACAAGAATATTCAGAATGCAATTTCCAAGTTCAAACAGAAGTTGAGTTACTTCTTGTATTATAGTTACACAAAACTAAGGATAGATCAGTTATTTAATATTATTATTGTTTATCCAGACTCGCAGCCAGCTGTGGATGACATAAAACTATGTTTAGACAAAACAGACTTGAGATCCACATTGTGTAAGAAATTACAAAATGCCCTAGAAACAAGGCTTTTACATCCCGGTGTTAATACACCAGATATATTGACAGCATATGTGTCCACCATAAGAGCTCTGAGACATCTGGATCAATCTGGTGTGATACTTGAGACTGTCACCAAGCCGGTTCGTAATTATTTGAGAAATAGAGAGGATACTGTACGAAGTGTAGTCAGTAGTCTAACAGAAGATGGAGCAGACAGTGAACTAGCTGAAGAGTTAGCCAAATTTGCAGCAGAAAATGACAGTGAAACTGACAAGGATTATGCTTGGGATGAATGGAACCCGGATCCAGTAGATGCAGATCCAAAGATAAATTCCAATGACAGAAAATCTAATGATATTATATCAATGCTGGTAAATGTGTATGGGAGCAAGGAGTTGTTTGTAAATGAGTACAGAACACTATTGGCTGATAGACTATTGGCTCAGAGTGTTATAAATACAGAAAAGGAAATAAGATATTTAGAATTATTGAAATTGAGGTTTGGTGAGTCTCAGCTTCATTTTTGTGAAGTGATGCTAAAAGATATATCAGACTCCAAAAGAATAAATGCACTAATACACCAGGATCAGAATTTAGAAGCATTAAATAATAAATTTAAATCAAATGCCATGATTTTGTCAGCACAGTTTTGGCCTCCTTTCAAGGATGAAAGCTTGGAGTTACCTGAAGAAATAAAGCACCATTTGGAGTCTTATACAAAAGCATTTGAAGCTTTGAAAGGCAATAGAACACTGTGTTGGAAACCACATCTTGGCAATGTAAATATTGAGATAGAAATTGGAAATAAAAAATTAGACCTGACTGTATCACCTTTTCATGCAACACTGATAATGCATTTCCAAGAGAAAACGGAATGGTCTATTGATGAGTTGCATCAAGTGATGAAAGTACCTGTCACAATTTTAAGAAGAAAAATTACCTATTGGCACTCAATGGGCCTGATTACTGAGAAGAGCACAGACATGTTTGTCCTGGTGGATGGTTCTGATGCTAATAAATCACATGTGGCCACCAATCAGGTACAAGAGATGATATGTGAAGATGATGAGTCAGAAAGTGTGATGGCATCTGCACATGACCAAAGAGAAGGTGAACTTCAAGTATTCTGGTCTTACATTGTGGGCATGTTAACCAATTTAGACTCGTTGCCGCTAGACCGCATTCATCAAATGTTGAAAATGTTTGCTTCACAAGCTCCAGGCACTGAATGCAGTCTTCAGGAACTCAGACAATTTTTGGATACTAAAGTTAGAACACACCAGCTTGTGTTTCAGGGCAATATGTATAAGTTACCTAAGTCTTGAAATTAATGTTACCTTTAAGAGAACTGGTACATAATCTTGTTTAAAATACTGTCTGATACCCTGAAAGGGCAAAAATATAGCCTTACTGCCTGTCATAGATAAACACATATTGGATTTGTATCTTTGTCCTATAGAAAAAAAAAACAATGTTGTTTTTAAAGACCATTCATTAGAGCTATACAAGCTGTTCAAGATAAGCATATAAAGGTGTTATGGAAAAAAATTGAATAAGTTTTAACAAAACTTTATTTTTACATTTTAAATATAAAATTTTGGTTACATTACATGATGTCTGTGGGTTAATATCCAGATTACTTATTTAATAAAAGTGAAAATCCTGAATCTTTTATTAATCAACAAATATATTAATAAATTAGCTGAAATAAATTATAAGTAATACCACCACTATATTTAATAAAATATGAATAACGATTTAATACTTAGTGATTCAATACATAATCTTGTGTCAGTCTTAATATCTATCAAAATACTGTTTATAAATTAAAAGAGGGAATTAGCTATTGGGAAAGCAAATTAAATAAATAAATAAAAATTTAAGGGTCCTATTTTGCTGATAATATTTGGTTGGACTCAAACCCTTAAATCAATGAAATATTACACATTATTCAGATACGAATACAAAAGGACTGCGAAACAGGCTCCTCTGTGTTGCTAATACTTAGTGATAAAAGAATACAGATTTATAAAAATAATTTTGAATGGAATGCATTAGTTGATGCTGTTGTAGAATAGACAAGATAAATGCAAGTAAATTTCTCATTACATCACTTGATGATAATCTCATAAATTGTTTTGTTCACATAAAAAAAGAGTAAAGGATGTAATCTGACAGAAGTTTGACATTTCCAAGGAATAGAGACACATGGAATGTAGGTTCATCAAATGTTACAAGCACCAATTTTATTACAGCTAAATAAAAAGAAAGCTATGTTTTTTATTATTATGTTAAACATTGACAAACTAGCTAAAGTTATGTATATTAGTATACATATATAGAACTTTATTAATAATTTATTTATATGAATCAATTTTAGATAATGATATCATTATCTCTACATTGGCTGGGTTTCATATACGACATTATTTGGCCTGAAATGCGTCAATGCTAATAACATAGCTACATTAAAATAAACATAATGATATAACGGAAATGTTTACAATCTCAATATGTAAATAAATAATAACTTGTATAGTATAAAGTATAACTAAACTACAACAGTTAAAGCTCTATAAACTAGTTTACATATGTACAGAAACACAAATGTAATGTTTAAATGTTTGCTTTGAATTGTATTTAATTTGATTTCAATGCCATGTCATGCAAATAATAATATTTATTACTTCATAAGTATAAATATCTTGCAGAAGAAGAAAGCCCCTAATTGTATGCAAACATGAACATTACATTATAAATGCAGAATACTACAGATATTATAAAGCTTACAAAATATTAAGTACATGTTTTCATTAAGTTCTTAGTAGTGCTACAATCTCTCGTTGGACGAAATAACTCAGAATAGAAGAAACATATTCACATTTACTGTGTGTGTTACATTTATAATTTTTGTTGTGGAAATAAATACATTTTGCTTCTGAAATGGTGAAATTTATTTTAAATGAGAACCATTTATCCAAAATTATATATTAATATGTTATTAGGAAGAATTCAAACTTCTCATAAAATTTTACATGAAATATTTTAGTAGGCCTTTGAAATATTAAAATAGTAAAAAATATTTGGACGAATAAACCTTTAAACTTTTTTCGACAATGTGCTATGCGTTTAAACGCAATTCAGCGAGTTATAAATGACTAGCTGCTATGCGTTTCAACGCAATTCAGCGAGTTATAAATGACTAGCTGTTCCGCGCGGTTTCACTCGCGTCCCCGGGATAAAAAGTAGCCTATAACCTTCGGGGATAATGCAGCTTCCTATTAGTGAAAGAGTTTTTCAAATCGGTTCAGTAGTTTCGGAGCCTATTCAGTGCAAACAAACAAACAATCAAATCTTTCCTCTTTATAATATTAGTATAGATAATCTTAAGTTTGATTGCATATATCTATACAATTTGTTTAAAATACATAAGAGTTATGCATTTAAAGATACAATCAGTCAAAAGAATGAGACAATCTGCGCGATAAAGTAAGCACTACGAACGAAAATAACATAATTGTTCCATTTTTTTAACGGAGTGTTCTTCATTAACGTCAGGCACCGTGTGATCAATCCTGGCAGGGCCACCTCTTATGTCATGAACTAAAGCACCAAGGGTAGATCTGTTAGCTTTCAGATTTTGCCGCTCAATAATTTAGATTTTGTCGGTACCTGGTTCAAGGCATAACGGTTCTCACTCGGTCACCTAAGGGTGACCTTATGACAGACTTTAGTGCAGAATATTCATTCAAAGGGACAATTTACATCTTGCACCATTCCATATGAAAATAAATCCTACGAATATTATAAATGCCAAAGTTTGTGAGTAGTAAGTAATAAACGTACCAACGTTTATTATTTCTTCACGCTCAAACGGCCGGACCAATTTTGATGAAATTTGGTATGGAGGTAACACATAGGCTACTATTTATCTCTCGAGCGAAAAAAATCTGAGGTATCTACCATGATATTTTCTATGGACGCTTTTCACATTCTGATATTTACTAACAAATTCAGAGAGCCAACAGATCTGTGTTGGGTGCTTCAAGAGATACAGAAGTGGCCCTGTCAGTACGTACAAGTGCCTTTAAAATAATGTCGACTGAATCACCAGGTCCATTATCAATAAACGATGTTAATAATTAGCGAACCAATTTAACTTACACCAAAATAAACGCGCCAGTAGACTTTGGTGCACGCAGAACACACTAAGGAAGATCTTGAACCGACGTAAACTGAGTATTAAGCTCCAGTATCTATACGAAGACGCTAGATGCATGAATGTTTAGTGACAGCAGTTCACCGATTGCGTCGGGGAAGGGGCGCAGGCGCAGGCGTCGGTGTCGGTTGTAGAGTTATAGGCGACGATTGAACCGGCGCCGTGTGAGGTGCGTGCGCCCCTATCGGCCCCAATGGACCCAATGGGCGTTTGAAGGGGCCCAGCCGCTTCACGGGTCGCGGGGAGACGCTGTGAGTTTCGGCATTCCCGCCCCAAGCGTTGGCGCCGTGGTCTAGTAACGCTGCCGCAAGCCGACCGCTGCCTTGTTCTGTGTTATAATGAAGTAATAATTCTCATAATAGAGTTGACGAGACTTACTGGACAAAAAAAAAAAAGTAAATACTCAGAGATTTATACTGGAAGCGAGTTACATCTTATGATCCAGATGTAGGGTAGGGTAGATACTCACCCAGATGCGGGTGCGGATGCGAGTGCACGTGTTGAGTATTGTGCGGGTCGCGGATCCGCTCGACGAAGGTCTCGAAGGTGGCGGGCTGCGTGTGGTGCAGCACGAGCGCGTCGAGGCAGCGCGCGCGCTCGCTGTAGGCGTGCTGGTAGAGCGGCATGGTGGCGCGCACGGCCCGCCCGCCGGCCCACGCCGCGCCGCGCACCAGCGCCGCCGCGCACTGCACGCGGATTATGCACTCCTCCCACAGCGGACCGAATACTGACACCTGACCAACCATACAAACACCAACATTCATCATCCATATATACTTGACGATGGCCACTCGTGCCATTTTATTAATCAGACAACACGTGAACCTCAAACCTGTTAGTTCAATACCCAAAATAGGATGCGAATAACCATCTATCGATATTTCACAGTTATTTTATATTATAAACGGGTCAAGTCGAACAATTAGGGTTCCACATTAATTTATTTAGTTTAGGCCCCTAAGGCACTAACTGTACTTTCAACTGGTACTAGTGATTGATTGTAAATAAATGTTAGAAAACGCTTATCGCGTTTAGAGTCTACTATAGCTTTATATGGGAGAATTTAGTTCCAATCACTTGTAACATCAGGGATATTACTGGAGAGGTGCCGGCCTTGCCAAAATCTCTTCACACCTTTCTTGATGAGCCTCATGCTGTAACTCTTTTTTTTGGGAAAACAATGGCAGGGTGCTCATTCCACAACCTATGCATCAGCATGCAGTAGGAAGCTTGTTTGAAACCGTACAGTACAAGACCAATATAGTGGCAATGTAGAATCATGATAATTATACTTACATCAGGCTTCCTAGTGACGGTACACCGCAACAACCCTCCAGGCAGAGGATAGAGCACTATGAGTACATCACAGAACTGCGTCGGTAAAGTGTCGCGCTTGTACGGCCGCCAGTGTTCGCTCCACACTACGTGCACTTCGTCATTGCCTAAGTGACGGGTCTGGGAAAAATTATTAATATTAAAAAAATATCATCAATTTTGTTTGTGAAACCTCCTCAGTTGACTTTCGTAAACGACAGGAAAGTCAACTGAGGAGGTTTCACTTTAATCCTGGGATAGCCACCTCCGCATACATTTATTTTTATTTCCAAGGAGGCAAACTGTTCATCTTATGGTTAGTGGTCACTCCTAGTACCTATGGACATTATAAAATGGAGATTACTAATACTAACCTACGACATAATCATGTAATTACAACTTGTATGTATGTGAAATTTAAAAATACTGCTAGATTGCCGACCTAGCATTTCTATGTCTTAATTATTAAATTGAGGCAACCATTACCAAGTCCGTACATTTGGTCCTTCGAGGCTGACCTACACAAGTAATCAATTGGATATAATCTACAAATGTATTGACACAACCACTATAAGACTTGTACACCTTGGTACGCAGCTCTGGTGTACTTAAACTAAAGAATAGTCCATGTAAGTACATATTGTGTCTTTAACATTTTTTTTTGTTTTCAATTTTAAAACCTTTTTGCTTGCAAGAAGTAATCTTATTTCGCCTCGTCTATTGTCGAGAACAGAACTCTTTATGTAAAACCATTTGTTTTGAGTACTTTTATGGCAAGGTTCCGCTTCTATCTCATGTAGCCGTTGCTCACTCGACACAAATTGTAACCTTAAAGTAGTAATACTTGAAGTTTATGGGTTACCTTATTAAGTATAGCATCAGGGGAGTCAGCCGGCATGCGCGTGGCGACATGGAACAGCGCCTCGAGGGTGAGAGTGGCGATGTACGGCGCACTCACCCCGCCGCCGCCCCCGCCGCGGAGACCCCCCGCGAACCCCACGTGACTCTCCAGCTCCACCTATATGCCACAGATATGGTTTTAACAAAGTATTACTATGCATGATTTATACAAATTTATTATCAAAAGGTAAATTTCGGGATGTCGGAGGTAGGTAATCCCCGGAATTACGGATCAAAAATTCTTTTACTAAGAAGTAATAGGCTATTTTTCATCCCGGGCACGCGGGAGATATAAAAAAAAAACAATTTAATTAATGAATATTTAAATCGGGCCTTAGGAACAAGATTTTTAATTTAGATAAATAAATAAAGTCACCTATACGAGTTTATTATACTATCTATAGATAGTAACACTTTTTACATGTGATTACAGCTCATGAAACCAGAGATAATAAAATAAATGTAAAAAAAACATACCTCCCAAGCCAAAGCAGCCAAGAACGCTTCGTAAGCCGGACTGCCGCAGCGATTCGTCAGTATCTCGTTCCGTGCCTCCTGTCCTTTGCCAACGTATATCACCGCCACTTTGTGCGTCTCTCGGCACCTATTAACAGCAAATATAACCTATAAATATGCAAATTAACAAACACTACCAAACTATTTCCACGCACACATTCAAGTAAATTTTTAGAGACATAGAGTTCGACATCTATTTTTTCGATTCATAGATTTTTTTTTTTTTTTACTCTGTATAGGCCTTGTGTTTGACCACAATCTCACCGTGGTCAGTGATGATGTGGCCGATGATGGTAAGCACACAAAGCCTAGAAAGGAACTGGCTCTCAAGAGCAGCTGTCGGAACACACCGAAAGGTGCTTGGCGACAGATTTTCAACTTGAGGGTGGTAGCCAGCCAGGCGGGTACTACAAAGTACCCTACCACCGTGCTATGGTTTCCTCACGATGTTTTCCTTCACCGAAAGCTCAAGCTCATTGTAGGATTCGAATCCGGGACCTTCGTCTCGGCATCCGACGTCACTACCACTGAGCTATCATCGCTTTAAGATAAACAAAAAGAACATCAGAGCATTCAGCTCCTATATAAATTTTCGGACGCAAAATCCCAATCAAAAATTCTTACTTTTTTTCATTCACTAATGAAGCGTATTTATTTTTCCAAAATATCTGCTCATTTCTTATTATCTGTGACCGCAATACCAGCTTCATAGGACGATACATACCTCTGTGCATCAAGGTTCCGCAACTCCCTCAGCAGTCGATCAGTGCGCCTCAGTAGATGCGCGTGATGTCGCCTCGCCGGCGCCAGAGTGCCTAACTGAGCTAGCAGTTGTCGACACTGTGCGAATGGACCAGCCATTGCTACTGGGGTTTCATCACGACCTTCCATCTCTTCACAGCTGTTTACATTAAGATCATATAAAGAACTTGGACCGAAAGGGGATCCAACGAAACCTAAAAAGTGACATTAAAAAACAATGATAAAAAAAAACAAATCGTTGGTACATATCAAGAAAATGCAATATAAGTTTATGTACCTATAAAAATTGTAATTAAGATTTACATGCAATTAAAAAAAGATTCACATGTACAGTCTTGCCGAGCTTAGCGAGAAGAACGGCAACGTTCTTCTCAGTTTTAATTCTGAACTCTAGAGAGACTTTCTCAGAGTTAAGCAGTAACTAAGGCTGAGATCTATAGAGCGTACTTAGTAATAGTTACGCTTAACTCTGAGAATAAGTCTAATAAAAAGTGAATACTGAAGGTAGGTAGGTAGGTGGGTGGGTAGAGAAGGTACCTATCGTTGTGTGCGAGGTAGTGGCGGTGGTGGTTGCGATGCGCGACGAGCGCGGCGACGAGCTCGTCCTCGGCGCCGGCCGGCAGCGGCGACGCGCCCGCCTCGTCCAGCCGCCGCCCGCACGACACCTCCGGCGACGTGTGCCCGATGTACGCTAGCACCTGCACCTCGCACACATACATTACATACCATACACTACATACACTACATACGCACGACACCTCCGGCGACGTGTGCCCGATGTACGCTAGCACCTGCACCTCGCACACATACATTACATACCATACACTACATACACTACATACGCACGACACCTCCGGCGACGTGTGCCCGATGTACGCTAGCACCTGCACCTCGCACACATACATTACATACCATACACTACATACACTACATACGCACGACACCTCCGGCGACGTGTGCCCGATGTACGCTAGCACCTGCACCTCGCACACATACATTACATACCATACACTACATACACTACATACGCACGACACCTCCGGCGACGTGTGCCCGATGTACGCTAGCACCTGCACCTCGCACACATACATTACATACCATACACTACATACACTACATACGCACGACACCTCCGGCGACGTGTGCCCGATGTACGCTAGCACCTGCACCTCGCACACATACATTACATACCATACACTACATACACTACATACGCACGACACCTCCGGCGACGTGTGCCCGATGTACGCTAGCACCTGCACCTCGCACACATACATTACATACCATACACTACATACACTACATACGCACGACACCTCCGGCGACGTGTGCCCGATGTACGCTAGCACCTGCACCTCGCACACATACATTACATACCATACACTACATACACTACATACGCACGACACCTCCGGCGACGTGTGCCCGATGTACGCTAGCACCTGCACCTCGCACACATACATTACATACCATACACTACATACACTACATACGCACGACACCTCCGGCGACGTGTGCCCGATGTACGCTAGCACCTGCACCTCGCACACATACATTACATACCATACACTACATACACTACATACGCACGACACCTCCGGCGACGTGTGCCCGATGTACGCTAGCACCTGCACCTCGCACACATACATTACATACCATACACTACATACACTACATACGCACGACACCTCCGGCGACGTGTGCCCGATGTACGCTAGCACCTGCACCTCGCACACATACATTACATACCATACACTACATACACTACATACGCACGACACCTCCGGCGACGTGTGACCGATGTACGCTAGCACCTGCACCTCGCACACATACATTACATACCATACACTACATACACTACATACGCACGACACCTCCGGCGACGTGTGCCCGATGTACGCTAGCACCTGCACCTCGCACACATACATTACATACCATACACTACATACACTACATACGCACGACACCTCCGGCGACGTGTGCCCGATGTACGCTAGCACCTGCACCTCGCACACATACATTACATACCATACACTACATACACTACATACGCACGACACCTCCGGCGACGTGTGCCCGATGTACGCTAGCACCTGCACCTCGCACACATACATTACATACCATACACTACATACACTACATACGCACGACACCTCCGGCGACGTGTGCCCGATGTACGCTAGCACCTGCACCTCGCACACATACATTACATACCATACACTACATACACTACATACGCACGACACCTCCGGCGACGTGTGCCCGATGTACGCTAGCACCTGCACCTCGCACACATACATTACATACCATACACTACATACACTACATACGCACGACACCTCCGGCGACGTGTGCCCGATGTACGCTAGCACCTGCACCTCGCACACATACATTACATACCATACACTACATACACTACATACGCACGACACCTCCGGCGACGTGTGCCCGATGTACGCTAGCACCTGCACCTCGCACACATACATTACATACCATACACTACATACACTACATACGCACGACACCTCCGGCGACGTGTGCCCGATGTACGCTAGCACCTGCACCTCGCACACATACATTACATACCATACACTACATACACTACATACGCACGACACCTCCGGCGACGTGTGCCCGATGTACGCTAGCACCTGCACCTCGCACACATACATTACATACCATACACTACATACACTACATACGCACGACACCTCCGGCGACGTGTGCCCGATGTACGCTAGCACCTGCACCTCGCACACATACATTACATACCATACACTACATACACTACATACGCACGACACCTCCGGCGACGTGTGCCCGATGTACGCTAGCACCTGCACCTCGCACACATACATTACATACCATACACTACATACACTACATACGCACGACACCTCCGGCGACGTGTGCCCGATGTACGCTAGCACCTGCACCTCGCACACATACATTACATACCATACACTACATACACTACATACGCACGACACCTCCGGCGACGTGTGCCCGATGTACGCTAGCACCTGCACCTCGCACACATACATTACATACCATACACTACATACGCACGACACCTCCGGCGACGTGTGCCCGATGTACGCTAGCACCTGCACCTCGCACACATACATTACATACCATACACTACATACACTACATACGCACGACACCTCCGGCGACGTGTGCCCGATGTACGCTAGCACCTGCACCTCGCACACATACATTACATACCATACACTACATACACTACATACGCACGACACCTCCGGCGACGTGTGCCCGATGTACGCAGCACCTGCACCTCGCACACATACATTACATACCATACACTACATACACTACATACGCACGACACCTCCGGCGACGTGTGCCCGATGTACGCTAGCACCTGCACCTCGCACACATACATTACATACCATACACTACATACACTACATACGCACGACACCTCCGGCGACGTGTGCCCGATGTACGCTAGCACCTGCACCTCGCACACATACATTACATACCATACACTACATACGCACGACACCTCCGGCGACGTGTGCCCGATGTACGCTAGCACCTGCACCTCGCACACATACATTACATACATATTGTATACTATATATAGTATAGCCCAGGGGATCCCAAGAGTTTTTAATTGATAGTATTTATTATCATTATTTTCCCAATAATCACAAAGTCAAAATTATTTAATGGCACGTCTATGACCTCATTAAACATTTCTTTAGAAAAATTACACGTTGATACGTAAAGGTTCGCCATCCCTGGGCTAGGTAGATAGGAACAAAAATTAAAACATCTACAATATGACATTGATTTTTTTTTATTATAAAACAATTGAAGCAGAAAACAAAAAGAAAGACTTTTCGGATAATTATAGAGGATCGACTCACGGCGCCTCTCATAACTTTCACACTTTGGGAACCCCTGGTATAGGCCTATGTTTGACCACAATTTTACCGTGGTCAGTGATGATGTGGCCAACGGTGGTAAGCACACGAGGCCCTGAAGGGAATTGGCTCTCAAGTGCAGCTGTCGGAACACCGGTGGGTGCTTTGCCACAGATTTTCAACTTGAGGGTGGTACCAAACAAGCAAGATTGATTTCATTATAACTTAGTATATCGGACTGCATCTTGATATTCGGTACGGTACGGTATTTCCGCTGCGCTATGACATGACAATAATTTTTCTAAAATACATTGTAGAGCTTTTAAGGATCAGTTACCCCGAATACCGATATCGGCAGTATCTATAAACGGCGATGAGCACTTATTTTTTAATTACCACTTACAATCAGGTGTACCGTTTGCATTACTTACATCAAGAAACTAATATGTGCCGATCAACAAACGCAAAGAAATCGACCTACCGTAAGTTTCAACTACGTTCCTATTTATTGTATTTAGAGATATACCTAGTGTTAGTTGTATTGTAAGTATGCTGATGACTAAAATCCTATGTTAAGGTGATACCTTCGATTGGAGCGCGAAATACAACTGCCATATACGACTATTTCATGAAAATGTTACTAATATACCTTGGAGGATTATGTTGATGATTTATTTTGTTATTAATCAGTAAATATTTGCTGCGATTTGCAAAAAACGTGATAAAATTTGAATTTCTTTCTCCAACCGAAGCCTCCACCATAAAAGCAGCGGTTATCTCGCGGCTATATAGGATTATAATGTAGCAAGTAGAGCTTGACTTACATGATCCAACTGATGTTTGTCAGGCGGAGAATTTTTGTAGTCTGGCAATAAATCCGGCGGCAACGGAGGTGGTAATGACGACAACGTATTATCCCTTGGACAGTCAATACTGTAATATAAACATTAATAATTTATATCCTGTAGCTATTTAATTGAATTACATGTGATAATAATATTGGGACATTCTTCATAAACAGCTCATCTTAAACTAGCAGAGCTTGTACTATAGAAACATATAGGCGTTTAACTAATTATCCCAACTGCCTGTCAAATCTAAATATATCAAAATCAAAAACTCATTTATTCAGTTTAGGCCCTAATAAGGCACTTATGAATATAAAAGGAAAAGGTAATTAACTGACCGATCTATCAACGCACAGCTCAAATCAATGGACGGATCAGGGTGAAATTTGGCATACAATAGCTGTTATGATATATGCATCTACTAAGGATTTTTTAAAATTCATCCCCTAAGAAGGCAAAATAATATTTACACATCTGGCAGCGGAAGTGGTTCGGGAGCTTCTGAGGTAGCTACAGATGGGTCGTAATATAGTGCCGATGCGTCCCAGCACGCTTTACCGGCGATGTCTCGAAGCAGCACCCGTACTTGTCGATCTGATGTCACGAGGCCTGAAGACAAAGTTAGGTAGATAGATAATTTATACAAAGTGAATTTTTCACCATGCCCATGTCTACACATACTAGGTTATTTTTCAATAAGGGATTACGGTATTCATCAAAACTACAACATCAGTATTGTTCAGTCAAAATATATGATATTTTTTTTCCTGGTTGGTAAAATTTGTTCATAATGATGAGTAAAATAATCACTGTTTTTTTTAATTGTAGTAACCCTGTATACGTATACATAACAGGTATAGTTAGTTACCTGGTGTAGTTGCAGCGGGAGCATCCAACGCCGGCAGCTCTATGATAGAAGCGAGGGTGGAATCACTGAATCGCATCAGCTGCAAGTGTGGAGCCGCCAGTACTGCCGGACCCAGTTCCCCGCCTAGGGCTGGACTGTCATGTTGTTCGCACACGCTGGAGGATAGCTGGCAACCACTCCATAGAGGCCAGTGCCCGATGAACAGCACCAGTTGAGTGCATATCTATTTCGATTGGATACATTGGTTTAATCCGAAGGCAATTTAAAGGATTATTCAATTCTCATATAAAACTAGCTTCAGCCGCACGGTCACCTGCATCCCCGAGGGATGTTATGTTTTCCCGGGATAAAACCTTTATATTATTCCAGTGTATGATCGATCTATGTGCCAAGTTTCATCCAAATCCGTTCAGTAGTTTTTACGTGAAAGAGTAACAAACATCCATACATCCTCACAAACTTTCGCATTTACAATATTAGTAGGATTACATCACATACCGTTTGAGCCCAAAGTTTGACGTCAATAGTTGACGCCGGGGTGGTTTTCGGTCCCAAATTATCCAACTGTATATTTGGGTCAAAGTCCTCGTCGACTTGCAGAGCCAATCCTTCTATGTCAGATCCATTAGACCCTTTCATGACCGCATATAGCACCTGATGAAAAAATATGGGTCTCACAAATTGTCGATATAGTTAACATCATCCTATGAATTGTCTACAATATCTTGCAATAAAGCATTAGTTATATATTATAGTTATGTAATATAGCGCTAAATTTCATTTTAGTAGGACGCTCGTCTCTCTTTTCATTAGCACTATATTACGTGTGTGCAAAAGATAGTGTTGTCATCGATTTGAGTTTGCATTTAAAATGGGCACGCGGATTGTCAATAGCACAGTCAACCACCGTCTTCAGTACAGTTACCTACTCAGGAAAAAATCCTTACTTCAAAATGCATAAATTCGTACGTAATACCAAATTGCATTTATTTGCAAATTGCACTTTTACTTTAACAGTGTCTTTCAGTTCTAATTCGTGTTTTTATTTCATTCCAGGTGTTGTGCTCCATCGCCCTTTTCGCCGTTGCTTTGGCCGCGCCTCAGCAGCAACAACCTGAACAAAACCCCGTGTACATTCTGAAGCAGGAGTCTGACGTCAACCCTGAGGGTTATACCTTCGAGTGAGTATTCCATTATGCTTAGCTGCATTAACTAACTTAAGATTTTATTAGAAATGTTTTAAGTGTTATTTTTCCTTGACAGTTTCGAAACTAGTGACGGTACTTCCCGTCAAGAGAAGGGTACCCTGAAGCAAATCAGCGAGGACCACAAGGCTATCGAAGTGGCCGGCAGCTACAAGTACGTTGGTACTGACGGCCTCACTTACACCGTCACCTTCATCGCTGACGAGCACGGTTTCCAGCCCCAGGAGCAAGTTGAGCACCAGGACCAACAACAGCCACAACAGTAATTGGCTCAAACATTGGACCAATAAAGTAAACATTATTGACTTACTCGTGTAGGTTTTACTACACAATGTGATTGTTATCGTTTATGTTCTTTTTGTAAATTGTTTATACGTTTTCATTATTGTTTTTGTAAAAATGTTTTGTTGAAATACATTTCTTATTCTCACACGTTATTTTTATTATTTATCTAAAATCTTCCTTTTATAAAGAATATCTAAAAATACAGTTTATTGAGACAGATAAATCTTTTTTCTCGCGGTGTAAAACCATTAACCGTTTATCTTGACTGTAACAATAGGCCAAACATAAAGTTATTCACTTTTTAAAATTTATATCATAATATTTCAAACATACCTTAAATATCATAAGCAATAAAGTCTGGTCTCCATCTTTCTCCTGCATTAAGTACGTAGGGCCACATCTTACAGCGAACTCGGCTAAACAAAGTAGTAGAGAGCCAGCTAACGGCTTCACTGAGTCTCGATTACTTGTAGTGGATATTTGTGCCAGACATGCGCATATCCATTTAATTATTTTAGCTGTTGGAATTTAAAAAGTGTTCAAAACTACCGAAATGCACATCAAATAGTATTTATATAATTTGTAAATGAATACATATCGTGGGATATTCTTCGCACACGGTTATCTGATTCAAAACAAAGCAGAGCTTGAATTATGGAAACCGGATAACTAATATACATTTATGTAAATCCATAGTTATATAGATATAATTACACCCAGACATACTTTTATAACATATTATTAAAAATCATCAATTTTGTAACAAGAATCATGGAAAATATTTATCACAAACATAATATATTGTTCTGTTTTTATTTTCAAATAACTGGTATGGGAATGATCATTAATTTCAGTCAAAATCATATTACTTTTGATATTTATCTTAAACTTACCGGCAAGTCCGGGATATAATTCAACAATGCGGTCTGTATAGTCAGCTAGCACTAGTATACAGTCGCTCACCACTTTAGCTATGTTTTTGTTTTTCATCTGAAAATAACAATCAATTTGTAAAATGATATGTAAAGATAGGCTTCCGAGGCTCGCGGCTGACGCGCGCGGCCATAGTCAACATATGGGAATGTATGGAGCCACATCCGTGCCTCGCGACTGAAGCGCGCGGCCGACGCCATACATTTTACCTGGATTGACGACCGCGAGCCGCGAGCCTCGGACTTGTACCTTAAATGTGTGCACACCCAGTTGTCGCTGACATTTCAATGACATGACTAATAATCATAAAGAGGAAATTATTTTTGATGTGTTCTGAGAAAGGTGTAGTAAAGAAAAAAAATAGAAAGTGAAGATCTGAGTGATAATTCTTTCGAAAAAATATTGATAAGGTAATTTCTGATACCTATAAGTGAATAAATAGGTGCGCGATAGGTCTCAATAAGAGAGAGATAGATATACAATATAACAAACAATTTATTGTAGGTACACAAAAAGGTAACTAACAAAAATTAAAGAGAAAAGTTTTTTACTAATCATTGTCCAAGGCGGTCTTATCGCTAAAGCCGGGTCCAGACGAGTGTCGTGTAATGTAAGATTACGTGTAATTTAGCATTCAACAGTGTGGACACACACGAACTCAATGCGAATTGTGTACGCGAAACTATTTCCCACTCAGTTGCTACGAACATTTCGAATAGGAAGGTCGTGATAGCTGGTGCGGCTCTGTCACGAACGCCGTCCAAACGAGCACTGCGAGCGCCTTTGTGTTCGCGCAAAAACCGACAGCCGATGGATCAACCCCGAGCGCCGCGCGAGCGTTACATGTAATGCTCGTAGTGCCGTCCACACGTAGAATTCATGTTACATTACACGTTACCCTCGTCTGGAGCCGGCTTTAGAAGCGATTTGTAGGTGTTAGTGTGGTAGTCACCATGAGCATGTGCAGCAGGCAGGTGACGTAGGCGGGCAGGCGCTGCGCTCGCGAGCGCGCGGCGAGCGCGTGCGCCACGTGCGCGGTCAGTGCGCACGCGCCGGCGCACCGCGCGCGCGCCGCCCCCTCGCGCCGGCACACGCGCACCACTATGTTCAGCACGTGCTCCTGCACATTATCATTATATCATCACATCCTCAGGACATCCTTCACACACGGCTATCTGATCCCTAATTAATCAGAGCTAGATTTTTTTAGAAAGGACTAAAATTGATAGCCCGATAACTTCATCAACTTTACCGGATAAATCGGCGAGATAAATGATATACGTACTACATTCAAACTATTTCGAAAATATTGAAGTGAACCAATTTTATAGAAACTTTATTACATAACTTCGGATCTGAATGTTGAGCCTGTTAGAAAAATGTTTCAAATTAAATACTTAGGCGCATTACAACAAATTGTACTCGATGTGCCTGTACTTGATTTTTATATACTTTTATTCTATATACTTTGAAAAATGTCTAAAACACGAACGTTTTGGTCGCACCTTCTTAATAATAGCTCAATATACATAACTCAATTATGATAAATTACCATTCCAATATATTACTGTTTATTAACTACAGATCATACATATCGTATCGATGAGTCGATTCAGTGAAACATGATATAAAAGAACGAACCTTATCGTTAATATGACAATACATGGCATATTATTCATGTTAAAATTACAACATGTTTTAGCTTTATTTTTATTAGTATTCTGAATTTGAAATACAAAAAAATAACAGAGGAAAAATATGTCAAATGTGCCAGCTTTAAAACTACATGAAATCTTTTTGCTTAACCTAAAATTTAATTTTAGCTAGGAGCGGTCAGTACTCAATCGCAAAGTGGGCCGATATATGTCTCTGGAAGTATATTATACGTAAACCTTGAAAACATTAACGCTTTTGTTCTGGTAGATCTCATTATTGACGGATACCCTTGGCGTTGCAAGCACCCGTAGGCTAAGGCTACATAGTATAAAAAAGTAATGTAAAAATACCTTGAGATCAGGACAAGATACAGTGTTGTATTGGTGGGGATACGGCTGTAGCATCGGAGCGTTCATTAGGCCGTCCGGTAGAGAGAGCAATGAACCTAGGAATGTCACTGCCGCTGTGCGTGGACACTGAAACAATATAAGAGACATTATAAGTAAACTATCACGACGTGGTTGTTAGAACATTTACAATCACAAGTAATATGTATTGCTCAGTAATACACTTGATTAGCATCAACACAATATTATCTTGCTGTTACGTGTTGCCGACCTTCACAAAGCGTAAACGGTAACTGGAAACTAGATGTTTAACAGCAGACTTCGTACATGAGGGTGGTAGCCAGCCAGACGAGTACAAAGTACCCAATCACCGTTCTAAATAGTGAAATTAAATACTTCTTTCTTAGGATTTTTTATATAGTGAAAAGGCTTGCGTTCGTTCATGGTCAGTGATGAAGTTCCCGACGATGGGGGCTTGGCTTGTCGGGAATGGAAACGATATTGTAAAGTTTTCGTTTCCGTTTCCGATGTCGAATCAGAGTGTTTTAAAATAGGCCTGATGTACTCACCGAGGGTCCCATATCAGAAGAATTAAGTACAACAGTAGATGCGTGAACGAAGTCTAGTAGCAGTAGCGAGTAGCCGTCGAGTGCGAGCGAGAGGTACCGCGGCGCCGCGTGCTCGACCAACACGTCCACTACTGAACGATCTTCGCCCGTCAGACCTGATATCACATATGTGTGGATACTAAACTAATTTAAATCACTTAACATATCTTTCTTCATATATTATAGAAAACTAGCTGTTTCCCGCGGGTTATCCGCGTGCCTGGATAAAAAGTAGCCTATGGCACTCGGGGATGAAGGTGAAGGTGAAAGAATTTTTAGAATCGGACCAGAAAATCTGGAGATTACCTCTTACATGCGAACTTACGAACTTTACCTCTTTATAATTTATTAGTGTATTTGTAATTTGGAAAAAATTCAAAGCATTCATATTCTGTCATTTTAATTCATGCAGCCGTGAGCACTTATGATGGATATGACTAGAAGCAGATATAATAGTAAGACTTATTATATATCAAAATTTTACCCAAGCTAGCAGCATTAAAAAGGAATAAAATATACGAACTGCCCACCGCGGTTAAACTCGCGTTCTCGTGATTAAGTAGCTTATGCTCCTCTTCAAACAATTGGCTATCTAGGTGTCAAATAACATCGCGATTGTTTCAGAGGTTTAGTAGTGAAAGATAACTAACAGACAGACAAGAATTACTTTGTGATTGAAGAACAACAAATATACAAAACATGCCGTATTAGCACATTCTAGATAAAATCTATCACGAGAAAAATATTGTCTCTAAGACTTGTACGTTCGCAGGAGCTCCAAAGAGTTTTTTTAACTTTGTATAGGGCAGGCAACATATTACTAAAGTGAAAAAATCTAAGTCACCATGATGCAGCGCTCGCTGGTAGAGATGTAAGTGCGCCAGGTGCAAGCGGTTGTTGCACGACGAGGGCGCACCCGGGCCCTGCGCCTGCGTCGACTCGCATAGCAATCGAAGGGCGAGGAGTTTGCCGGCCCTGGTCAAATCAAATATTATAAAATCATTTCTTTTTAATAGGTACAGTAAATAGACATTTCAAGGTTAATATGTTGCCGAAGGTGATAACGACACAAAACCTAGAACAAGCCAAGCAGGCGGGTCCTACAAAGCACCACTTTGCTGTGGTTTCCTGACGATGTTTTCTTCCACCGAAAGCTCAAAATAATTGTAGAATTCGAATCTCACAACACAGAGGGCCTCTTGTACTTCACATTATATTTGTTTACAATAAGAATGTATATGCTAAAATATAAAGACACAGATAAAACTAATTTATAAATAAACAATAATCTAACCTGTGCGTCGGCGGTAAGGCTTCAGCTTCAAGGCACCACCCTGCCACCAAATTGAACGGAACGTGGATTTCCGTGTTTCCATTTAAAGTTTGATTTGCACTGATCTGTAAAGAATAACAAACATTTAACAACTTTAAAAACACACTAGTAACTTCACCCATTCAAAATATCTTACGTTTTCGACACTCAACAATGATTTTAATTTTACATAGAACAAAATATTCACTAAATTATAAGGCATATTTAGACTCATAAATAAAGTATTAAAATAACGTAACACATTTATACGATCTGACATTTTATTTTAAAGTACCACATCTTTAGTCTATAAAATGTCTAAAATTTTTTGTAAGTACCCACATAAAATCTTTTACAGAATTTATCAAAAACAACAAAATTAAACCTCTTTTTTCTTGCGCCTCCGCAGCAGCCTCCTTTTTCCTGACCTTCTCTCGCATTGGCAATCTTTGAATAGTTTTGTATTGGACAACAGTTCGCACAATTTCAATAACACCATACATAAAACATCTGCACTGACGTCACTAAGAAATATTCCATAAATAAAGCGTATAATAAAAATAAAAACAAAAGGCAAATAAAAGGAATGACTCAAACGGGCGAGATGAGTGCGAATGATTTTTCTATTGCGTTCATCTGCCAAACATTGATAGATATCGACTGATAAGTTACTCGAGCATGCATTATTTGTGATAAACATTAACATATGGCCAGTTAGCTATACAAATAAAACATGATTTCATTATGTAAGTGTTGATTCACGATACCGGTTAAATTTGTACATTATTAAATACGACTCGACCGTGTAAACATTATTTTATTTACTCACTCTGTCGTGCGCGGGTGGGTAAATGAACTTGTGTTTGCTTTATAGTTTCTATTTTTTGCAACTTTACTTATAGATACGTCATATATTTTTACTGCCTATGAACGAAACTGTTTATTAGTTTATAATTTATGAACAAAATATAAAGGAATTCAAATAATTACGACAAGTAGTACAAGGGAAAAAAATCCATGTACTTTAAACGTGAATATATTCTAGAAACTAGCGTAAATAACTAACGCAGAACACAATATACTCGGCAGAATTACGCAGTACAAGTGTAATGGATTGTATTATATTCATTTAAAAGATTACCTTTCAATAGTTATGCTGTTCATAAACAAAAAGATTCTTGGCTATGAATATGTATTTGTCTTGGCTTAGGAATTTCACAGAAAGCGCATAAATTATTTATGAAAACTAGCAATGAATTAAGTGTTAAAAAAGGTACGCACATTTTACTGAGTAGTTAAGTTATACAGTTCTAAATTTCAAGCTAAGTACTTTCAGCTTACGTTAAACACTAGTATCGATGATGAATATCGACACATTATGAAATTAACATATTTGGAAGGACACGTATTGATGTAGAAGAGAACGGTCATAAATACGCAAAATCACTGCATGTTACAGCTGTTTAAATAAAATTACCATTGTTGCTTTTATGTGGGTACGCATTCCGCAGCGCCATATCTCTTTTCAAGGATCTCCCAAGACTATGTATTTATTCTATCGACTTAAGTTTTACATATTTTATATCGATAATATAGTAAGAGATGTGACGTTATTAAAATTAGTTTAGTTATTATACATCGGTACCACTATTATGGTAAAAGTAGTTTACATAATAATTGGGGTGGGGGCAAGGGTCAGTAACGAGTGAGTGAGTTCAGAACATCACCTAATATCTTGTTTTGAGATGCATCCTGTGTTCCAAGCATTCATAGGCTATGCTAACCGCTTACCACCAGACGGTATGCGTTTACTTCAAACTCAAAAGTCATTTATTCAATTTAGGCACTTATGAATGTCAAAAACATTTTTTTTTTCCACTGGCTCCAAATACTTAAACTGAGAAAACTTCATGGTAATAAGGATACATTAATATTATAAACTAGCTGTTCATGCTCGGCGTCACCCAAGTGATTTTTATTGAGATTTTCATACAAAAATACCATCCAAATTTCCGACTCTCCCAGTGGATTTCCTAAAAAAAATATTTCATACAAACCTTGTCGTGACAATTACAAACACAACAAAAAAGAATTCGCCAAATAGGTGCAGGTTACTGATTCATAACAAAAGGAATCATCAACATATTTCTCCACGATATATTTGAGGACAAAGGCCTCCCCTAAGGATCTCCACGATGTCCAGGAGTGGGCGTCTTTCGGCTGACATGATGATGATATTTGAGGGATATTTCATGAAAACGTAACCAACCAATATATTGATGATTTCTTATTTTATGTTCATACTACCATTCTTGACCTTTAAATTTTAATTTCTCGGACAACTGCGGCATCCACCTTAAAAATACTTGAGAAGCTTCTATTCCATACAATCGAACTATCAAATGAGTCGTCATTCACAACTTAAATGTGAGTGGCGTTTCAGTATTTCAATATTTATAAACGTAAAACTAAACATGAACCCTCTTACATAAATAAAGCGAGATAGTACCTTGATCAAGGTGGAGTTGAGGTGTATGAGGTAGTTGTATAGATGCGCGTGTGCGTGCGGGTTGGGCAGCAGGTTGGGGTCGCCGAGCGCGGCCAGCATGCGGCGCCACAGCACCGCCGCCACGTCCGGTAGCCAGCCGCGCGCGCGGCCCCCCATCACCACGCCCACGCCCACGCCGCCCAGACCAGACCCCATGCCCATGCCCACGCCACCGTCGCACGACTCGTTTTCCGTCCATTCTATTACAAATACAGGGATGTTTGTATGTCATAGGCTAAAAGGTCAAGCTCAAGTTATTTTATCTACTCTCATATCGTAATGTTCTTATTATGAAATCAAAAACAGTACTTTAATGACCCACTTAATGCACACCCGTGTATAATGAAATGAAATTATATTATAGTACAGTTTTCTTCCCAAGATAATGCTATAAAATAACTTTTTTTCATTAAAGTACAAGTATTTGGACATGTCTGGCTACTTATAATGTTTTTTGGGTTTTAATACTTCAATTACTGTCAGTCAACTTGTGAAACGAAATAATAAAGAAAAAACATTATAAGTGGCCAGACATGACTAAACAATTAAACGTAGTATTATATTCTCTTTGTAAACAATTAGGAATCAATCAGTACCAATTCAATTTTAGATGCAAATTTACTCTGTGGTCGCGTATGCGGTAGTGAGTTTTTCCCAACACGGATTTGGGCGCCATGATGATTAATGTTTGTTTATTTTATTGATTTTTTTGCATACATATTTTATTTTGGCCAAAAATGATAGAAAAATAGCAGTGATACTAAGGTGAAATAAACTTGGATCTGAAATTGTGGAGGCGGCAATGTTAATGACGAATAATCGATACCTATAAGTCATGAAAACCTATGACAAAATATTATCGATTTTTTACCTTTAAATTACATTATTAGATGAGTTTTGATAAAGTACTGTATGATACTGCACATAATTAGGTATTAAAAACTCGTGTGATACTATTAAGAACTCACACTCGTATTTTAATAACCCCTTTTATGCAACAGTATCATAATAGTAGTTTATGTGCAGTATCATACAGTACTTTATCTAAACTCATATAAATAATGTCATTTAAAAAAATTGAATTTCTACCAACTTTGCAAAAAAAAAAAAAAAAACTATTTTTGTGACATTTTTGGTCAATATGTTATGTGTAGGCAAAAACAATAAAATATAATCTTATACTTAATCAAATCCGTGTTGCCAACTCCCCAAAAATTCTTACCTCTAAAGTTCAAGTTACAAAATTTGTGACATTGTCATCGTCAAATTGAATTGATACTGATTGATTATACTATTGATAGGTCCAAAGTGTACATTAATAGAAAAAAAGTTATTTTATGGCATTATCTTGGGAACAACAACTGTACTATAATGAATCATTATACACGGCTGTGCCTAAAGTGGCTCATTACAACATGAGAGTAGATAAACTACTATTATCTACTCTCATATCGTAATGTTCTTATTATGAAATCAAAATCAGTACTTTAATGACCCACTTTATGTACACCCGTGTATAATGATTCATTATAGTACAGTTGTGTTCCCAAGATAATGCTATAATAGTAGTTTTTAAGTTTTAGTTGAGATCTCTACTGCATACGCGACCACAGACAAAGTAAATTTGCATCTAAAATTGAATTGATACAGATTGATTCCTAATTGTTTAGTCCTGAAGTCTGGCCACTTATAATGTTTTTTTTCTTTATTATTTCGTTTGACAAGTTGACTGACAGTAATTGAAGTATTAAAACCCAAAAAATATTATTAGTGGCCAGACATGTCCAAATACTTGTACTTTAATGAAAAAAAGTTATTTTATAGCATTATCTTGGGAAGAAAACTGTGCTATAATATAATTTTTTAATTTCATTATACACGGGTGTGCATAAAGTGGGTCATTAAAGTACTGATTTTGATTTCATAATAAGAACATTACGATATGAGAGTAGATAATAGTAGTTTATGATACTGTTGCATAATAGGGGTTATTAAACACGAGTGTGAGTTTAAGTACCGAGCCGTAGGCGAGGTTCTTAATAGTATCACACGAGTTTTTAATACCTAATTATGTGCAGTATCATACAGTACTTTATCTAAACTCATATAAATAATGTAATTTAAAGTAAAAAAATAGATAATATTTTGTCATAGGTTTTCATGACTCACGGGTATCGTTTATTCGTCATTTCCATTGCCGCCTCCACAATTTCAGATCCAAGTTTATTTCACCTTAGTATCACTCCTATTTTACTATCATTTTTGGCCAAAATAAAATATGTATGCAAAAAAAATCAATAAAATAAACAAACATTAATCATCATGGCGGCCAAATCCGTATTGAGAAAAACTCCCTACCGCATACGCGACCACAGAGTAAATTTGCATCTAAAATTGAATTGATACTGATTGATTCCTAATTGTTTACAAAGAGAATATAATACTACGTTTAATTGTTTAGTCATGTCTGGCCACTTATAATGTTTTTTTCTTTATTATTTCGTTTGACAAGTTGACTGACAGTAATTGAAGTATTAAAACCCAAAAAACATTATAAGTGGCCAGACATGTCCAAATACTTGTACTTTAATGAAAAAAAGTTATTTTATAGCATTATCTTGGGAAGAAAACTGTGCTATAATATAATTTTTTAATTTCATTATACACGGGTGTGCATAAAGTGGGTCATTAAAGTACTGATTTTGATTTCATAATAAGAACATTACGATATGAGAGTAGATAAAATATATTACGACACTCAATTGCCCAGTATACATAATCCAACCAACTATTGAGATTTAATTTCGAAGGTATCCGTTGCCACCGGAACATACACTCCAGTACTCTAGGGCGATTGGCCATTTCTCACTCCCATTTATCGATAATTATACAGGAGCTATTATAATCGCTGTCCACGCATATTCCGGCGAATGGTACATACACTATGGTAGTATACACTGGCAGTTGCGTGTCACTAACCTAATATACTGCTACGTCATCAAATGGCGAAAAAATATTTACTCACCAACATTCCCGCCATCAGATGCCAAATCTATTTGCAATGGAGAATCCTTAATAGAGCTGCTTTCAACACCACTAGACGGAGCCGGTGAAGGTGATCGAGATCCTAGAAATTAAATATAGTTAGTAAAATCGAATCTTATTCAAAATATAATAAGGACAATAATTACTGTGAACATACCGCTAGCAGAATCTCGCTCTTCGTTGTGCGTTGAATTCCGTAATGAGTCCAATGAATACCATCTCCGAGGTTTATTGCTTATAAGTTCTTTGGTATCTTCTGATTGCAAAAAAATATCATTGATAACACCTGTACAATTTAAGAAAACTATTAAGTTATCTAAAGAGATATTCATTAACACAGTTGCAAGAGTGACTAAAGTAAATGTTTATAAAGGAAAGTTGTGATATTTGTTACTAAGTAGACAGTATTTTCATGAAATAGATTATTATATAAAAGCTATGCCTTTATACCCTACTATCCAGTCTGGCGTCGCTGTCCGTATTTGGCCCAACAATTTTGTTGGCATTAGGCTTTTGTTTATAACAAGTAGTTTCCGTTACGCTTTTATTATTTTAAAATGTTATTTAAATTTCAACCTTGACAGGAACATATAAGAATTATAATAATAACGTTTTTAAAGTCAATATGCCAAGATTCGCCTGAAAAAGAGTTGCTTTTCACGACTTTCCTACATTTTCATTTTCATTTTATTTGACAGCCACGCCAGACTGGCTATAGGGGCCTACAATATATCTACCTTCTTTCACTCCTTCCAGAAGATTTACTAAGAAACCAAATGTTGATGGCGGATACCTACGTCATAATAGCTATCTATGTGTATGCAAAATTTCAGTCCGATCCGTCCAGTAGTTTGAGCTATGCGTTGATAGATCAGTCAGTCAGTCACGGTTTGCTTTTATATATTTAGACAAGTCAATTTGATAGTGAAACATGTAAGAAAATATATTACAAACCTGCTTCGCCACGTGCATGTTTGCTCAGATGGGGGTCACTTCGACACCTCGTCAGTTGCCGCCGGGTACCACCGGCATCCTTTCGCGGGTGTGTCTCATGACCCGATTTCGGTGATTTACCTATTATCAAAGAAATTACAATAACATAAACAGCTCAAATATAAATAAATTCAAACCAACTTAGGCTTTTTTTTCGATATTACACCATGTTTTTTTTGTCATATCTGTTTTTATTTTTCTATGTTTGTGTATTTGTGTCTGAATATTTTTTTTAAAGATCAAAATAATTTAATTGCTTGAATACATCTTAATTCTGTGTAATAGATCTTCATGTTAATTTTCTTAATATGTTCTCATAGTTTGTGCAGGATAACTAAGTCAAAGAGTTGTAGTGTCTTACCAGGAGTCCTAGCATCGCTAGCAGCAACTGCAGCAACAGATTGATGTAAGGGCACTGGTCGTGGCAAGGCCGGTGGCGCCGTGGGCAGTCTCCTTCCCCCGCGGGTCCTCGAATCCCCGCCCCCTCCGGTTTCAGACAGGTCTAGCGAGTACACGTGACGCGCTAACACTCGGGTTAGTGTTTCCATTGTTTTCTATGAACAACAAATGCAAGATGATTTCCGAATGAGACAGATTGAGATGATATACCGGGTGTAAGGGACAGCCGACCAAAAACTGATTTCATGAATTCAATATAATATGATTCTGGAGCCCCCACACATTGAATTTTTCGTCGATATTTTCATGAATTATACGATTTTTTTTCAGAACTTTAGGAATGATTATACTATAAAATCATTATACAAGTCTAACTAAACCTGATTTAAAAATAAATAAACAGTAACTACTAATTTAGACATAAAACTGCAATGTAAATCAAAATTATATTCAATACGTATACCTACGCAAGGCGCAGCTGTTTGAGTTCACGAGTGAGGTCATTTCTCGCAGGTATAGGTATAGCGGGGAGCGTTGTGTCGTATATTGCGCGCTCAAAAATTACGATATCTGTAACCGTTGACTTCTGACATGATTGATTTCTATAGTGTTATTATATGAATTTAGTGTAACCTTTTCCCAGAGTTTTCAGTCGGCTATTCCTTATACCCGGTAGAATAAGAATAATTATTCCCAATTTTTGATATATTGAGAAACAGTTTTTTTCATCCCAATCAATACTAGTTAAATATTAGCAAAATTTGCTGACTGAACAAATGGGAAGATGTATCTATTATAATTGCTCAACAAATTAACTAACTAACAAATATAGGTGATCTAAATTGTATAAAAAAGTAATTCCTGGGATTAAAAAGCATGTCTCTTTCAATACATACCGCCCACTCTTTTATCAAATCTTCCCAGTGCGTTAGTCTCGTAAGTAGTTCCATAAAGTTCTGCCATAGTTCTGGCTTCACTGCCACATTCAGATTCGCTTTAATCCAAGTCACTATTAAGGTTTGGAACAACGCTGGCGCCAGGAACCCACCTGGAATATTTAATGAGTTTAAATGTTACATAGCAAGATTTAAATGTATATGCTCGATTTAAAAAATAAGTCAATGTGTCACCTAGGGATTCCTGTTTTCTCTTTGGAGGTACTTTCGTCAGGACCAATGAAGTAATTTGTAGTAGCACTAATAGTAGTTGTTCCCTGTTAAACAACAATAAAATACATACAATTCATTTTTATAAGGAACTATTCCAATGTTGAAGTAATTAGGAATCTTTCCGTTTAAAATAATAAAATAAAATAAATATCCTGGGACATTCTTCACATATGGTTAACTGATCCCAAACTAAGCAGAGCTTGTACTATGGAAACCAGATAACTAATATACTACATATACTACTTTTTTTTGTAAATACATACTTATATAGATAATTACACCCAGACTCAGGACAAACAGACATGTTCATGCACACAAATGTTTGTCTTGGATGGGAATCGAACCCACGACCAGCGGCGCTACAGGTAGTGTCTTAACCAACTGCGCCAACTGGCTTGTCAGATGGGTGGTGTGAATCATCCAATATCCGTATTCAGATCTATTGCTTGCCATTCCAATCGGTAGGAAAGATTTGAGTTTGGTCCAAATACTGCCCACAATAGCTACTTACTACTAATAGCACTACTAGCATTGGGTTTCTTGATAGAGTTTTTATTTTTACAGAAAATTTATCCTTGGGTTTTTATTAAATCTCCTTTCAGAATATAAGCCATTCGCTTCCGAGCTGGTAAATCACCCAATTACCAAGTTATTTTTGATGCCAGTAGAAGACAAACACTATTGTCTCCTACTGGTGACATTGCCCAAATACCATATAAACTTACCATGAGTGAGCATCCATAGCCACATGCATGACCATGTATCTATAGATGTTCAGCACCCGTTTGCAAGTGTCGGTTTGTTCCTCTAATAGTTGTTGCTGGCTCAATGCCCCAGGTGGCGCTACCGGAGATGGTGAAGCGAGGAACACGTTCGCGGCTTGCGTCATAAATACTTGTAGAACGTTCTAGAATGTAACATACACCGAAATATCACTTGAATATATGGTAACAGAAGATGGAATAATTCAATGTAAGGTGTCCAATATTAGGTTTTGTTTGCCGAAGTTAACAGTTACAGTGAACGGCAACTTGTCGTAAGTAAATCCGAGTAGAATGATACTTCTACATGGGTTTACTTGTACATCTTTTTCTTTCTTTCATGGGGTTGAGAATGATAATCACAAGCCAATTCGATCTCATATTATGTAAATTCCAAAAGATTAAAGTATTTTTCAACTGAAGAGTTGGTGCACATAGGCCTGTGTTTGACCACAATCTCACCGTGGTCAGTGATGATGTGGCCGATGGTGGTAAGCACACAAAGCCTAGAAGGGAACTGGCTCTCAAGTGCAGCTGTCGGAACACACCGAAAGGTGCTTGCGACAGAAGTTGTTAACAGTAATGGTGTTTGTTATATTGCTGACCTGCATGCCAGCCCGCACCATGATGTTATCTCTGCCGACGGCCCCCAGGTAGGAGTCGTTGCGCAGGCGGCGCGGCGGCACGGCGGGCTCGCCGCTACCTGCCGTCGCCGCCGCAACCGCCGCAACCGCCGCCTGCTGCTCATATGTGTTTTCCACTAGGAATGGCGGGATCTCCGCCACCTGTTGCATTGGTCAACAGGGTTTATAGAATAAGCTTCACAAAATTCACAAAATACGAGTGCGTGTTAAAACTTGCCGAGAAGTTTAAAAAATGAAAAATGGATATTTGCATTTTAGAAAATTACTTCCATCACTTTTAAAAATAAATTGACTTCTGCCTTACACACCTCCTTCTACAAATCTTAAGTTCCTAGGACAGCTAGAAGAATTTTAGATGATTCAGCGGCATAAAGTTCATGCTCTGAATATTATCAAAACTACATTTGATTTAAAGTCGAGATGTCTAGACAAATCCGACACAAAGTACCCTTTAATTACTTCCTGAATGGGATGACTACTCTGGATGTTGCACAAGATACCTATTACTAAAAAATACAATATATCAAGAACACTCACATTCATCTGTATCCAGTCCTTGTAGAGTGCAATTACTCGCCTAACGGCGGCTGCATGCGAGAATGGCAGCAGGAACGCCTGTCGCAGCACTTCTATCGTAAAGTCGACATGCTCACGTGACGAGCAACACAACACGTCGCGTACCACTTGCTCGGAGCTTAACTCTTCGAGGATTCCGGAACCTGTAATGTCACCGTATAATTGGTAGCGTCATTGTTTTGTGATCTATCTCGCGAGTTTGTAGACTGTCGATGCATTGTGAACTGTGTACTATTTTTAGTTAATTTTCATTAGTTTATGGTCTAACCATGTCAAACCTTTAAATTATGAATTGGCATCATAGACGGAACACACCTTACGCGCTGATTGGTCAAACGTGATGTCGTCATACAACGTATCAATTTTATCAAGAAGTTTTAAGAAAAAAATGTGAAAATACTAATAACAGTATTTAAAATAATAAATTACTTGATTCCAAACTAGGATGAGGAGTATTAGACGCAGAATCATGTGATGACGCCCTACTGGACTCGGAAGGCTGGCCAACAGTGAAGGAAGTCTCCTCTTCATGATGCAGTGACGTCGCTGGTGTGGGCGTATTGGAATGTGGCAGGTGTGAACCGATGCTCGTCATGGAGGATGGCTGTCCACCATCACTGCCTTGTTTTTTCATGTAGTGCGCATAACTAGCTACCCACTTTATGAGTGTCACCCGGCATAGAACATAGTCATCTTCGAGTATGTTGTGTTGAACTGGCAATTCTATGAAATAAATATTAAAAAAATACTATTTGTTAACAAAAAAGCAAAAGTAGTAGGTATCTTTATGTTGCAGAAATTTCAATTGACTTACCAAGATTTGGCTTGTATAAGGAATTTTTGATATTGAACTGCGGGCAGATTACTGGCAAGTAATACATTTTGAATCTTTCCAGTAAAAATGCAAAACATCTCATTGATTTGGTATGAGATCTGTCTCTCCACTGAATTTTCGTGACCGATGTAGCCATGCCGTCAAGAAGTATTTCAAAGAAGTACTTAGTTTCATTGTCAATTGGTTTTTCATTGGCACTTGGTGGGAGTAGTGGTTGAATCTCGACACTTTGGACCGGATTCAGTGCGTTAGTATCATGGAATATTGACGCGGAGACGTTGGCCAGCTTGCCCATTATGCCAGTTGGTGTCTGTTCTACAACAATTTTTTTCGCATTATCTGTGGTGGTGTTAAAATTGGGATGCTGCATAATATCTTCCATGGTATATTCTCCAGATTCATGTGTAATGTTTCCTGCGATGTCATATGGTTTTGCTTTAAGTGGGGATCCACTTGGCATTATGCATGGCTCGGGCATGCCTGCCACGAGAGAAGCAAACATTTTGTGTACTTCGTATGGTGCATTGTCGCCGAGCGCTTGGTACCAAAGCAGAAAGTATCTTAAAAAAAATTTGGAACATATTATAATACCGATAAATAAATCTAGCAATTAGCAAATGTATGGTTAATTACCTCATAGCCTCCGCTCGTAACTTTTGCGAATTTCCACTGTGGAGAAGTTTCGAAAATATTCGCGTCAAAGAGTGCAACTGCCATCTCTTTCCAATCAACTCTGGTAGGAGACATAATACTTTTTCAAGTAGGGACAAAGCCCCTTCTAACTCTTCTCTACCAGCTTTATGAACTAAAATTAAAAAAATATTATTAATCAAAATTTGTATCTTTTTAAATTGAAAAAGTATAGTGAAATGATAAATAATGCCTTTAGTGTAGTTATTAAAAGTCTATTAAGTTTTCCAATGACCAACTTGTATTTTAATATGATTTTTATGATTGTATTAAGTTGTATTGATTGTAGTTAAGTATGTTACTCAGTTAATATGGAATTTAATGTGAACTTGTTTTAGAGAAAATGGGGAAACCTGTTATTATATGTACCTCTTTCTACTTTAGAACATGTTTGTTATATTACATAATACCCAAGCAATCAATACTATGATTACTATATAACTAATGCAAATAAAACTCAAAAATTATGAATGAATTGTGTAACTGTTTTTCATTTCAAATGTTTATCCAGCAACTATTGGAAAAGCAGATGAAATTTATCAAGATTAATGTGAGAAAAGCACCAATTTATACACTATTAATGTGGGTTCTATACATGCATAATATGTATATTAAATAATGTTCAAATTTTGTGTTTACAATTTCAAAAAATGATTTTAGTTATCAAATATGATAGTCTTACACAGATAGCTCAAGCATATAATTGTGAACAGAACGCGGACTTAATAAGGCTTTACTAATCAGTTTATGACAGATGGTAAAAATAAATCAAAGGGCAGATAGAAGATCAGGACACAAATCAGTTTGTGTGAAAGGATAGTGTATTCTGAACCAGTGGTAGTCAGTTGTAACTTTCGAAGTTCATAAATGCATTATCAAGGCTTAAACTGAATGAATGAGATTCAGGCGAAATAATACTAACGCGATTCAAGACGATAAATAGTTAATTTTCTAATGAACATCCCATGGAAGTGGGTTAATGTGCAGCATATTGCCCGTAAATGTACATTTGCTCTAATGACTTTTCGCAGTAATGGCTTTCGTGCAAATAAATGTCCTCTCGTCTAATTTGCTCTCACGTAAATGAATTAACGCCAATTTTTTTCACGCAAGTGTAGCAATTCTAATTCAGCATATTCAACAGGTGGAGGGGAACAACAGCGTGATAGCATTTGATAACTTGAAATGTTTGTGTAAATCAAGCTGCTCAATTGAACAGTAAGTTTCCTATTTAGCTGCAGGTTTAAGCACTAGACTGTAAACTATATATGAAAAGCTGTTCTAAGTAGCTTCTTTGATAGTGCTTTATTAGTTTATCGTTAATTTAAACCTAAACCTTCAAATCTGAATACTTGCTTACTTATTACAAATTAGTGCAGCTATACTATTATACCACTAGAATATATAGTATTTATGTTCCACACTCAGTTAGTTGTTAATAACATGTGTGCCAAAGCATTCTAGTAAATTACACCTTATACTACTCTAAATTACATTATATGCCTAATCAAATAGCAATATTTATAGTGTAAGGAATCCTTTAATTTATGGGCAAAATTTGAGAGTTAAAAATAACTCAGACTAATTTAAAAGTACTTAATTATTGAACAATTAATTCCAACATTATTTAATAGATGCACTGTTAATATGGTGGTATGTTGTATGAGAGATACAGTATTGGTTGTCTAAAACATCCATAACTCACCAAGATGAAACGGAAGTTCTGTATCACAAAAACAGAAAACATTAATATGTCAACAAGTATACAAATATAAATACTAAAACATCATATCACATTAACAAATAAATAATGAATTTATCAAATATTATTATTACCTATCCACTAATACCTAATAGGGTATCTCTATATCATCATAAGTATAAAAATTTGATGTGAGATTCTAAAATAAATAAATGAGTAGTAAAAAAAGCAATAATATTAGAAAAAAATGCCTAGTTGCAATGGAGAAAAATACATTTTTTTAAGCATTAAATATCAATAAATTTGAACCGTGAATAGTGAGTTTAATGATATGTGACTTTCTACACTTTTGATAGTAGCTAGTATATATAGCACAAAGCATGTTAGTTCATATTTTGTATGAACATAATACATACTATGTGAAGTTATATTTTTATAATGATGCTGTTTCTGTTGCATAATACACTAATCTTAATTTAATCATGTAACATCTCATTCTTACATACATAAGAATAAGGATAGAAAATATTTAAATTTAACAGATTAATCAATGCCATAGTCATTATATAGTGAAATAGTTATAATTAATAAAGATAGCAACTTATGAAACTCACACAAACTCCAACAATGGATAAATCAATTTGATTAATTTTAGAGGACCATAATTTTTATATCCTTTCCTTATACGTAAGATATAATGAGACATAATTAGTTTTGTTGGTAAACAACAGAATCAGCACAATTATGTTTAAAAGTGCATTATAATCATAGATATTATTTCAGAATCTCCATTTTAAATACACCTTGTAATATTTCAAGATTATTTCTAAAGGTGATTAGTTGTTTTGGGCTATAAATCTAAGCTAAATATATGCCCTATTATTCTTATTTGGTTCAACTTCAAAATCTGCAAATTCAATAATGTTTAGATCTTGTGCAATCCTGCCAATATCCAATACATTGTAAGAATATGTAATCATCAGTAGAGATTCTTACATGCAAATCAATAAATCTCATAAATATGTATAAAAAAATTGTTACAATAATACTAGAACTACTCAATATTGTGTTAATTAGTGAGTTCAGTAGGTAATAGACATTTAAGTTTAAATTAAAGGTAAAAATACATAATTTCTTGTGCACATAATGCTTTGAACTCATTAAATATAACAAGTAGGTTACCTCTTTGTCGAAGATTATTTTCTGCCTGGATAAAGTTGTCATATAATATGAAGTATACATGACTGAAGTTGCCTTCAAAGTATGTTTTCGATTCATCAATATCAAAATGTTCTGAAAAGTAATGTTATTTCTTATGTTTATTGCATCAAATACACAAGTGGCCAACTTTTAATATATAAATATGAAAATTTATTAGCTTTAAAGATATAATAAATTATTTATTAGATTAAACATATTTCATAACAAATAATCAAGGAATAGAGTCCATTAACACAAAAACAGTTGTAATATGAGGCGCATAACTACAGTTATTCTTGACTAATTAGCATATACGGAATGTACTGTTGTGTGCTTGCGGAAACGTTAATAGTCAAACTAAGTAAACTTTGCAAACCCAACTATACACTGCCGCACTAAACTTATACAAAAAGGTAAATTACTCACCTAGAACAATTTTTAAATGCTTTAGACGGGTTGCAGAATCCTTTTTAGAGTCCTGTATTTTTACTGACGATTTCTTAACATCCTGGTGAGATTTTTTAGTAAACATGTCGAAGGCAATTTTATAAGGTCATTACGCAGATTCTTTTCATTCTCAGAATGAAAAATACAGTAATTTCACATTGTTTTCTTCAAGTTTTCACTCCCATTTTGACATTTCACTTACATAAAAATCTCAGTTGACGTAAACACTATGGGTCTGTTCGTACTACGGTTCAAATAGCCAACAATCCATTATCGCGAATGTTCGTCATGCGTTTATGTTTTTATTGACTTGATTTATATTTTGTTTAGAAGATTCTTAGATGAAGATTTTTTATCACCGTAGAATGTTAATAATATTATCATTATAATAAACCAATGAAACAATAATCATCTAAATAGACGATGATTTAAAGTGATTATATTCTCTTTGCACTGCCATTTTTGAGGATAGAATAGAAAAATCGTATTATTTTAAAAAGTATCAAGAACGGTGACAATAATTGAAATTCTTTTTCAACGTTGATAAATTGTGATATAATATATCGGACCATGGATAAAACATGCTTTTTATAGTTATAAATTCTAATGCTGCGACTACACATGGCCGCTCTTCGTATTGTGTATTTTACCACAAACTAAGTAGAGATATGTATTTTACAACTTTCGGCAAATATGTAGACGGTATATATATTGTCTTAATAATGTTTTAATTTGTTTCGATGTTTCTTTACTCGTCAAATATTTGCCGAATCCAGTAAGTAAATAAACGCGAATACGAATAGCCATGTGGTGGCACCATAATGGCATTAGTACCTTTTTTTTCCTAGACAAGACCCAAAGTAGGTCCATGTAACTGGGCTAGGCCCCTGAATATTTTTTTGTATGGATGGATACTAACGCACTCGAATGCGAGTCCCTTGGCATTAGATTAGCGCATTAGCATGCGTGAGCATTCCTGTTAAATGTCAAATGTCCACACTAGATGGCAGTAGCACTATTATAATGAGGAATACCAACAAAAAAATCTAATTAGTCCGTCAGTTAGATTATCAAAAAATATTGGATACGTATTTTTTATTTTATCAAATCAATAAGAAATTACAAAGATAAGTCCCATCAAAGTGCAGGATTGGGGCTTGTGACGTCATTGTACAACTACTTTTTAGTACACTTTTTGCAGTCCGGAAAATTTTAACGCACTGTATCTTCGTTATTTTTTGTTTTCGGATCAAATTAAAAAATACGTATCCAATATTTTTTGATAATCTAACTGACGGACTAATTAGATTTTTTTGTTGGTATTCCTCATTTTCTAAGTCCAACTTGTCCAAGTATGTAGGTATAGTACCCACTGTTCGGCCGTAAGTTTGTGTCACAAAATACAATATAGGGGAACCTGTTGTACCTAGGACAGTTTTTTAGATATGTATTTTTTATTGTAATTTAACGTACTTTACGTGAATCGTATTTGCATATTTTGGAAGGCCTATTATTTGAGTATCTACCAGAAATGTCCGAATCATACTTATATGTGTTTAGGACGTTTAAAAAAAAGTTGAAAATAAGGCCAAGGTACAACACACCCTATGTACCTCAGCCTAACTAAGTTGTACCTAGGACATATTAAGAATTTGGGAATAAAACATGGATATTTACTGAAACAATTAACTTTTCTTTACTAAAATCGGTTTATTCAGTCCAGTGAGATATTTAAATCACAAATTCTTAACAAAATCAACCTAACATTCATAGTATATTTTACTTAAGAAATAAAATCATTAAGCACAAAACTAAATTTAATAAAATTACCGTTTTGCCACATGCCAGTCTTCAAGACTAGTAGGTACATAGTCCGAGATATATTTAAACTTGAAAATCAATATGTAACAGGTACCTTACAACAACAAGATCAAACAACTTACTAGGTTGTACGAACCAAGGTACAACTCATCGACAGTGACCGAGGTACAACACTGCTTTAGTTTTGTAAAAATCGGTGATTTTAAATATTGTAAGATTACTTTACATAGGATAGTAAGCAGTGATGTACCGAATACCACAGACAACAGAATTTAAGAGCGAGCCTTTGACCTAGGTACATATGGTGCCAAGGTTCAACAGGTTCCCCTAAATATTGGAAACCCTCATTAGCGGTGCTGGGATGGATGCAAGAGGATGTGTAAATTGGACGCTTACAACACCAGGGGTATCGTTGCCGACCCTGCAAGAATCTTTCACACACATTTTGAAGAATCCCATGCTGTAATTTCTTGGGAAAACCATGGCGCGGTTCATTCCACAAGCTGAGCGTCCGTGGTAGGAAACGCATGACGCATTAGGCACATGCGTCCGGACCAGAGTGACGTATGAGTCGAATGGCGAATCCACTTTCACTTAATATCCGTCCGGTCGTGTAGTCAGCAGAAGGTCCAGTAAGGAACTAAAATTACTCTCAAGTCTGTTATTCTCGTGGGGTAGAACAGCTTGTGAGAGAAGCCATAGGCCAGGGCAAAGTCGTGAGCAGTCCGCCCCGCGCCGTCAGTGGACCGAGAACTAAGCCACTCAAGGTGGTGAGCGCGAAAGTCTCCTAGAATCACTAACTCCACAGAGGGGCACTGCTCAATTACTGAAAAATAATTAATTATTTCTCAGTAACGTGTGGATAGTAGTGGACACGTTCATAAGAAATAGGGTCTTGAGTTGACAGATAGACAACGTATGATCCAAGGGTCCTTTTTTCCTGTTTAGGTACGGAACCCTAAAAAAGCAACGTTAGTATACTTATACTATTATAATAATAGGTAACTATACATATACCTACTATTGTAATGTAGGTCTGACTTAAAAATACTATTGCATTTACGCCTGGTTATAGGTATCTATCTACATTCCAAATTGAGATTCATCCATCCATTTTATATAGAGAGCGGAGTAACTTTTCCAAAATGTTCTGTTTGAAAGTCTCGATTTTGTCTTTCAATCACCGTATAGAGACATGTTTTGGAGACCATAAGGAAGAGAAAGCTAAGTAGGTAAAGGTACTTAAAATAAGTAGGTACCTACTTTAACTTTCTTTAATTCCCCGTGACAAATTTAAAAAGTAGAAATGTAGTGCTTGTGCAGTGAAAGCAACTACATTATTTTTATTTTTTAAATTGGTGCATATCTACTATTTAAACGGAATTATGTATAGAGATACTTTTCCCTAGATCAAGAAACCTTTTTCTATAAAAGTAGTGTGCCCAATATTTCGCTGATTGAGGTAAGTACCTCGAGTAATATGTAGGCCGGATGTAGATACCTATATGCCTTCAAGTCTCGCTTACTATTCTTATCGGAACTTGTTTTGATTGATATACGCAAGCATGACGTCGGTATCTACGGTTATTAGTCCCCAGACCCCAGCATCCGAGTTCACTAGTTGCTGTCAACCTCTGCATAAAACAGCCCGCATTCACAAAATTACAATCGTAGTGTTAACTGCTTTGACCGCACCATGTTTTGACTTACGGAAAATTGTTCTACCTAGCTAATTAGTGTTTAATTCAGTTCAGTGCATATATATAAACGGTGTGTTTTCTTTAATAAATATTTAAAAATTAAACTATTATCTCCTATAAAAAATGTGTTATTTTAAAATTATTTTGATCGCATGTTTAGCTAGCAGTGCAACAAAAGCACAAAATATGACAAACGATTCAATAGGTTTTCCTGAAGTTGAGGAAAATCTGGCTCAACAAAACAAGGATGTAAGTTTACCTAATCTTAATTAACAATACGTAGTTATTTGAATACATAAGTATATGTTTATCTAAATAACCTAAAGAGCTAATCGTAAGAAAACCTAGTTTTTCTAAATAAAACTATAGGTACCTAGGTAAGTATATACGCTACGTAAGTAACCTAAGTAGTAGGTATATTCTACTAGTATTATTTTAGTATATTTATTTAGTACATTGAATTTGGGATTTTATTGGTAGGTAATGAAGAAGATAATTAAACAAACGGCCTTCGACTGGCTTCGACTTGATCGTTAGGAACAGTTTGTAGTAATTAACTTGCCTTATCATGACTTTGAGCAAAAAATATACCAGTATTTGCCTGCGGACAACAAAAGAATTATTTATTTAGTTACGAACTATGAAAACGAAAATAATGTAGGTATTAAAGCTTTTTAGCGGTCTGTAGTTTTACGTTATTTACCTACCTATATACGTAGGAACCTACTTGAGAATTAAATAAGTTGAAAATCAAAAATATTCACAGAAAGTCGCGTGAGTAGCATAGGTACATATATGATGTTTATATACCTATTGAAAATTAAATTACTTGAATAACAGTTGTTATCCTATACATTAATCATTCACAGATAGGTAGGTACCGCTAATATTTCAATCGGGATATCCTATTTTGCTAGATAGGCAATTAAGCCTTTGAGGAGTTTCCTTTATTATTTAAACTATAGGTACCTATGGTCATCAGCAGGAGGCTAAAAAGGCCTCTGGGGCAATATTGCTAATGCAATTAATTTCTGGAAATTACAGCAGATTATGTACCTAATTTGTCTAAATTGGAAATTAGTTGATTAAAATGATTTACATTTTCACCAAAAAATATTTGGCTCTGCCGTAAATTGGAGATATTAATTGCATAGCAATTGTAGCCTTTTTACGCCCGCAGACCATATTATAGAACCATATCGGGAATCTAGTTCCATCGAAACGAACAATCGGTTCATATTTGTGCCGCAGTTTCACCCGAAGATACCTTAACCTACCTACATAAAAATATTTTATTCGCGTTTAAAATAGAATCAAAATCGCTTATTATTAATGGCGTTGCCTTTAGAAGTCCGGTTATGCACTTAAATGAATCATAAGTAGGTATAATTCAAGTTTTCGGGTTATTGAAATCACGTGGGTTATTGTTTACTAGTATTTAGCATGTACTATGCATTATTATATGCTTAAGAAATAATGGTAAGATACTGCGGCGAAGCCAAAAAAGGAGGGTTATGTGTTTGACCTGTATGTATGTATGTCTGTCTCAATTTTCCCTCATAACTACTAAACGGCTGAACCGATTTTGATGAACGATATGTTGTTATATTCGTATTTTATGTGCGAGTATCGATGGGTACATTAAATTAATTTTGATCTTTTGTCGTAACGCAGTCGGGTATTTTAGCTTTTTTGATAATTTTTTTGTAAATTATTATTTCAGAATCGCCAGCCAATTTACATTCCGGCTATGTGCCCGAAAAATGAGCTGTACTACCCTGGGGATCAGAAGGATGACTGGATATGCGACTGTCGCCCAGGTAAATGAGGTTATTATAATTTTATCCGGATCCAGTATTTGCTTTGGCGAGGGGTAATCTTAGCACATTTCACCTGCTTAATCTTCTAGAAAATTGATAAATATTTTTTTTTCAATAATTTGAAGAATTGATTTTAACTCAGGGTGGTTTTTCCTTAGCTAAGGTCTTAGCCGAGTTCTATAAAATAGGTATATAAAAGAAAAAATGTTTATATACAAAGAGCTCTTCAAGGTCGGCAACCCATTGGAAATCCCCTGGATTTGCATATGTCCATATACGATGATGACCACTTTCTGTGGCTAGTCTGCTTGCTCACACCCGTTGAATAATAAAAAATAACACTGCCCCAGGATAAACCATAATGGTGCCGATAATGTTTTTTTTCTATGTATACCTAGCTCTGTGTTTGTCTGCAATCTCAACCTGTGGCCGATGGTGGTAAGCACACAAAGGCTGGAATACATCGGTAGATGTTTGGTGACAGATTTCCAACTTGAGGGTTGTAACCAACCAGGAGCTTAGGGTACTATCCTAACACCGGGCTATTGGTTTCCTCACAATGTTAGAATTTTGTAGGACCCTACCCAGTAATTGGAGTAAAGCTGTTAATCTTATATCTTTCGTTATTATCATTCCAGCTCATGTATACCATCCAGCATCGGACGCATGCTGGCCTGCTTACCAAAGAGGTCCCTGCTCGGAGGGATTCTACCTAAGACTAGCAGATAACTCTGTGATACCTGTATGCGAAGAGAACCCATGTAAAGTAACTGGATACGTTATGTGGAATGGGAAATGCGAGAGGCTGGGTTCCATATTGCCCTGTGATTATATGTATCCTAACATAGCAACCCTAGGAGTGAACGCTACGACGTTGGCAATCAGCTGTGTAAAACTTGACTTTGAATCAAGATTCGGGGAGAAATCTCCACAAGTCACCGTGGCTTGTCCACCTGGATGTAAAAGGAGCATTAATGGGAAGTGTGCTGCTGTTGCAACTTAATAAACGTTTTATTGACTGTCTTTTGTTTTACTAACTTTACCAATCAAATCAAAGTTATAGGCCGTGCAGCGAGTATTATTTCGTAATTACTCATAAGCTTTGCTCGTAAGAGCCGCGGCAGCCCCAAATAGTAGGGAGCTAATGAACTAACCTTGTACAGTCTGGTATAACGGCGGCACGCAAAAGCTATGGTAACCGTTGGTTGGCGTCGCGAAGGTAACCATGGAGACGGCTATCTGTGTGCCATACATAGCACAATATGGCCCTGTCATTGGCGTTTATTTACCAATCATCACATTCACCGAGGTAGCGGTGACGGTTCACCCACTCAATTATCGATGTTCATTTTAATAAAAATCGCTTTTTAAATGTTAGTGGTGCTTTTAACTGGCTTGTGGTAGACGGTGTAATCAGCTGGAGGCTATAAACAAGTTGTTGGATGGTGTTATCTTCAGTGGTGCGGTGGTGCTGTCGTTAATATACCTACTTAATTAAATTATTAAAGTTTGGAGTGATTTGCATTGTGAATTGTAAATCTATGATTGTGAATGTTTCTTGAAGACCATAATGTGTTCAATATGTGGTAAGAGTTGTTTTATAACTTTTTGGTATATTTATTGACATACGAGTTGGCGAAACGCTTTTGAGTCACAATTATTATCTAGTCGTTATAAGACGGTATGTAAACGCGAGTACACGATTCTGTAGAATTGAGTCCAGCTAGATAAATTAAAGTATCCCTACTTTAATTTATGATGATGACGATGATACAACATGATGCTAAAACAAACTTTATTCTATAATATACAATATTTACAATTATTTACAACAAATATACAAACTATATATAAAAAAAATCCTCGAGGTGGCCGCTGTTGCCAATCAACGGCAAGGTTCCCAGAAGGCTGGCAGCGTTCCCTCTCTGATGCTAAAGATATAAATATCAAAACAATTTGTGGCCATTAGCATAATTTCATCACTTATAGATACAAAGGAATTAAAATGAAATTAAAATTAAACTAAAATATATAGGTACATATACAAAGCATGCCTATAAAAAATAAAAAAGCGTTTAATTCACCGCCAGCAGCAGGCAGGATTCCCAAAATTATAGCGACGAATAGAAGCGATAGAAATTCGAACACAAAGATTAACTCTATTTGAGCTGTGCTAGGTAAGTGGGATAGTTTAAAGTTTTTTTTAGACTATGTCGGTAGAATAAAACACAAATTAGTTACTTGCATCGTAATAGTTATATTATATGTACCTAATCGTAATGTATCTTCAGTCTGGCTCTTTGATGGCCTTTACATAATGCTATTAAGTCTCAGATCAAGTGTAGGTACATATCTAATCGCGACGTATTGTAGGTAACTGTAATAGGGTAGCGTAGCGACTGATCGTTTAATTTCCATATAATCGCGAACGTAGGCGAGCTTGCACTTATCGCGATTGATCGCTGACCTACATTCGTCCACCGTCTGCCACTGACCACCAACCTCAAATATAGGTACCCACTACCCAACACTGAGCAACCTTTGAGACGTTTTACGTCCATTTCCAACATTCTTATTTTCCTTCCACTCTTTGTAATGTCACCTTTATGTGTAGGTACCTAGGATATAATAGGTATTCCATTTCATTTCCAGGGACGAAGCTACCTCTTAAGTTTCAGGAAAATCGGTTTTGTATTTCGCCCATAAAACGCAACAAATGGATTTCTTTATTAGATTGGTATTGTAATGAGTGAGACCTACATTCTAGGTGGACTATTATTCAAGTAACTCCTCCTAAATTTTCACGTAAAAAGTTGTCACGACTTCCTTAGAGTTGTTGAACTTATAAAAATAACGGGTATAATTGAGCTTTCGCGTTTAAGTACCAAATTAAGCTTGTTTAATTATAGAACTTAGTAAGCACTTTACCTTTTACTTTACTTTTTTTATAGGCTATAGCTGTAAAATTAAGTAGGTATTGTTATTTATTAAAATTTTATCGAATGAAAATACAGGGTTATTTGCTATTCATACCTAAATATCAACAACTATTATTATGGAAAAATAAATCAATCTTGTTCAGACATAATGTATGAAAAGTTTCAAATAACGTGATTCCATAGTTGGTCCCATAATAAAAGTTGTTCATATTGATGAGTAGGTACTTCCATCCCTTAAAAAAATGCAGGCGTTTTATAAATAACCCCTGTATACCTATTACTATTATTATACTTTAACGAATATTTCATGCGTTTTAATTTATTCCGTTAATTTCAAGCGTCTGTGAGTCGTTATTTTGTGATTAGCGCAACGGGCGATATGACTTGGATCTGTACTTTTGATATGGAAACTTGGATATAACATTACGTATTTAATTAAGTAGTTACGTAGAAATACTTAATATAAAAAAATAACGCGAAAGGAATTTTTAAAGAACACTATTTGTGAGAAAACATTATTGTCATGTTATTATATTAGAATGACAATTTCGGGAAGTATATTCTTTAAATTGTAGTGTAGTGTAATTCACTGTAGTGCGTTGTAAGGTTTAGTTAGACATACACGAGGCATATAGTCGATGATAAATGGTTGCACATTGCAGGTAAACAACCAGCATTTTATACCTGCATCACGCGTCAAATTCTTTAACACGAGGGAAAGCAAACATCGTGAGGAACCAGGTCGCAGCCTACATGCCCTACTTTATAATAATAGTAATTAATAGAACAAACACGTATCAAAAGAAATACCTATTAGATTGCTTGAGGTCTCAAAGCGCGTAAAATCGAAGTTTGCGGAAAGTTTGATAAGTAGATCCTACTGTTCTCAGCAAAAGCAACCTTTAACCTTCATAGCCCTGTATTTCGAGTCCATTTGTATATCACAAATACAATTTGCATATATCACAATAAATGTTACTGGTTCCTGCCTGTAAAGACTACTTAAAAAAAAATAGATAGCGGAGACCTGGAAACTTTAACCTGAAGTCGTGTTGTGCTACTTGTCGCCTAATAATTTGTTACATTGCTAAGTTTACAGCAAACCTTTCCAGTTGGCCCTTACGTCGGTATCGAGGCCAGTGGGTCAACTTCGGTTAAGATCTGGGGGTAACTACAGGAAAGCACGAGAGGGATTTCGCTGAAGTGGGCCGGGGCGAAGGTCAAGTTGCGTGAGAAATGTAGCTGGTTGATAGCGTGGAAATAAAGTTGTTTTACAAGTAATTTACCACTACGAATAAGTTCATCGTAATAAAAAAACCCTTTACTAGTCTGACTACCAAGGATGACTACTAGAATGACATTCAAGAGGCTTTTTGTCTAGTTTGAGGCTTGCTGTTAGGTATTGTATTGATTTAGTATATAGATAAATAGATCTTCTTCGCTGCCTGAAAGCTTCGAGCTTTGCTCGCAACCACATTTTACCATCACTATAAAAAGCAGCAACCCTCCGGTACGCATTGGACTGATTAGGTAAAGGCTGCGCATTACAACTGTCAGTCGGATTAAGATCGGGTTCAGTGAGCTGGCTGCCAAAGCTAAAGATACTTTCTCCGGCTCTTCAAACAACTGAGAGACTATTAATAAAGTTTTGATGGATGCTACTAACTCTATGAACATTATACTTATTTACCTACTTGTTAATTAAGTAACTCAAGTAAAACGAATTCGCGTTGTTTAATTCGTTCACCGTGGATAAATCAAAATTATTTTCCTGTTAACATATTTATGTATATTATACAGTATAATAAACAAACAAGCCAATTGTGATGCGGGTAAATCTTAATCAAAAGAACAATGACAAATGATGGCTTTTGTAGCAGGGCAGGAAAATCCAATCTGTTGTTGACACCTACGAGTATCAAGTAGCAAGTAGCTAGTGGAGTTTGTTCTGGTTGGACATTCCTTAGGTACTATTCCGCTTATTCGCACTGGCCGAGATCTAGTGTTAGAACTATTAGTAGTATGTTGATGTCTTCTAAGTAATCAAAACTAAATATAAGTTGTGTTCCAAAGAAATATTGCCTACTATATGCCTACAAATGTTAAAATTCGATCGGAATGAGCCTTTGAAAGAAACATTTCGTAATTTCATATTTGGTTCTGTAATAAAAGTATGGTAATCACAATAAGGGTTTTGAATAGGTACCTAGTTGACGGACGGAAGAAAATTTATGTTCAGCTCCTGAAGTACTGTAAAACTTTTATCAAGAAATTATACAAACATTTTGCATTTGCTTCCATATCGTTATAACTTCCTCCACAGCTTCAAATAGCGATAATAAAAATAAACATACCTATTAACTTATGTGTGATTCCGGTAGGACTGTTATATTATTATAGTTCCAATCAAAACAAAATATCAACCATACCGCTGGTACAGTATGACACAGCTTAGAAGCATCGGCAAAATTTGTAAAATCAATCATTCCCGAAAAGAGAGCGTCTACAACATTACCCATGTTTATTAGTAGGTACTTTAGGCGAAAATGATCTTGTTGAACGTTGAATGGCGCTATAATGAATGATTTTAAAGTAGTTGTGTAAATCGGAAGTGAAGTGTAGATATACGATTTGCCGATGCTACATCTAAGTTGTGTCATACTATAGTATATAGTCATACTATAGTACGTAGTATATTCTTTATTCTTTGCTATAAGTAATAATTTCTACTGGGCGCCTATGGACATTATTTACTTCAGCTTGTATAATAAATTTAAAATGATTAATAGTTTTTGAATGCAATTAGTTTCAAGTTCTTTGGAAGAAGAAAGTTTTATCACAACCTTATCACGCGCAAAATCATCTCCGACTCGCAACGCAACGTAAATTATGTTAGTGCTGATTACAATCAACGGTGGCTGGTAGCGGTGGCGTTGGCGTGCCAAGCTTACGTCACCCGTCACTCCAGACTCCACCCACCCCACGAAGCTCCTCGCACCACCAAACTATAGCTTAACTATATAATAATAACCGTGTTTAGTGTCCAGCCAACCTTGGTCCGCAAAATACACTTTATATTTACGTACTTGCGACTTCAATATGTAGGTTGAACTTTCGCTACAAGAGGGCGCTCGAGCAATATTGCTACTGCAATTCATTTCTCAAATATACAGCTATGAGTAAGTAGTTTTAATATTAGCTCGAGCAGCCTTTTTAGACCCCCAGATCTTATTAAATGGCCAAGTTCTACGTCGTGTACCTATAGTGTATTTGTGAGTTGCGGTTAACTTCACTGCCCAATCATTGTTTGACATTTCGTGTTTCTTTTTTAACTAATGACGAGACGACTAAACACAAACAAAATACAAAAGTGTAGGTAGTGTCCAGAGCCAGTTCAAATCAAGGTCCGATTTTATTATAGGTAGGTACTTAGAAGGTAATCAAACATTACTTTTGTTGATTTTATCTTCATTAACAGAAATATTGTTTGTGTAGGTACCTAACATTTTCATATTGTTAGCGGAGGCTCGTACCCGGGCACCTCTGGAGACAGTTGATGATGATTAGATAGCTTTTATATCCACATTATACATCCCTTACTGAACTATCTAGGTTTTCATTAATGAAGTTAATTTTGATTTAAAATATTGTTATCTAGAAGATGTGAAAAAAATTGGGTTAGAGAGGTTTAAGTATTATGGCACCCAAAAATATATAGATTTAGGCCAGCCACAATTCGTTAGTCACCATTCAATGGTGTCAATGTGTTAAATTGTTCATAGTAGTCACATAGTAGGCACGATCTTATAATTCTAAACGAGTACTAAAGGAAACGGTGACCTGCTTTTGTGCAATAAGTTAATAGATTAGGTGTTGGGCGGGCGTTGCGTGGCACCCACCGCCGCCGCCCAGCGCCACCTCTGTCCGAGCGGGCAGCGGCTCGTGGCGGGCGGTTCGCGGCCAGTCTGAGGCACGCGCCCTCCGCGCCCGCTCGCCCGGAGCCTCGCGACAGTCACACACGCCCGTCTGTCCGCCGGCCACCTCCTACATGCCACGAGCAATACATTAACCCGCTCTGTTATGGACAAGCGGGCGACGAGCGGCCGGGCTGAGCCGATTCCTAGCATCCTCAAGAAACCTAAGAACCGCCACAAAGGTGACCTTCTGGATAAAAGCTCAAAGATCAAACGCGAGAAGGTGGAGGGTACAAAGAAAATTGGAGATGTGACTGCACCATTGCCACAGGGATGCACCCCACTAATGTACGCCTGTCAACAGGCCGACTACAAGGCTGTCGTCGATATACTCAACAAGGATGTGAGTTCGTCGTCCGCATTCTTCATTGATCATCTCTATCATTCGTGGATCAGCTGTATCATTAAACCACTAAAAACAAATATCAAACATTTTATTAAGCTAGACCCATAGTTCCATATGTCGCACTGAGCTGATTGTATTACTTATTCACCCTTCGTTTATTCTGATTAGAACAAGGGGTCGTATCAACCACCGCTTAGTAATAAAATAATAGACAAAATATTCATAGCACATAGCATACATTAATGTGTATGAGCAACTATGAAATGAGAAAAGCGTAGGTACCTTTCATGTGCTCCGTAGGTTTAAGGCACGCGATGTTACGCCGACTTGCTCGAATAAGCATCAGCTCGCCTTTAAACAACCCTCAACCCGCTTTAATCCGTTCCGAGGTTCCGTCAATATTAACAACTATGTAGTTCCCCTCATTTAACAAAATGATTTTACAATGTACTCGCTGGCAGATATCATTCTTTACGACTTCTGAGAAGAATAATTCCTATCACTAGAAAGGCTGCCTACTTGCAACAAACTATTAAATAGGTACTTTTAATTGGTACGGCTAAACGATGACTCACAGTCAACATTTTCCATTCAATGTGCACACAATGCTACTTTTCCTTTGCTTGTTATATAGAGCGGATAAAATATTGTAAGTATAGTGTTATGATGTAAACACTGACGAATTGAAAAGCCTTCAAGGAAATGCACCTGAGCATGCGGGGAGACTGAGGTGCGGGGTAAAAGTCAATCAATATAGATGTGGAATCGACTGACTGCTTCACAATAGTAAAGGAACATAATTCTCACAATCACAAGGTACAACTATCGAGTGGCGATTCTACGACAACCGTTGTCTAGGAACATGTGTTTGGAAAATCAGCCTGTTTACTTTGTTAAAGGAGGGTTGAAGTAAGCCGCCATCGCCACCCCTAATCATTAATCATTTAACATTTCTCCATTAGGCACCCTTGCGATGCGATATGTCACGTAATTTTTAAAGCGACCTCAAAATTTACGTCTGTTAAAGTTCGTTACTTTCATTCATAATAAACTTATTTACGAGACATATTTATCTGAACACATCCTGCTGATGTCTTATCTATCACAGCAAGCACATTTTGATTGCCGAAAATATGAATATTGTTAACAATTTCATACACTATCTAGTCTTCATCAATACGGGTTCGTGATCGTGGTCTGCGCTGCGCTCTCCACTACTGCGCATCAAGCGGCGCGGGAGTCAGCCAAGCTGCGAGAGCGGCGTGCGCAGACCGCGTGCTGATGGCCGCGCCGACACTGGCGGATGCTCGAGACGCTGACGGTCTGACTCCCCTACACCTCGCCGTCGTGCATGGAAACGTGCCCCTAGTACAGACCCTGCTGGCTGCCGGCGCGGATGTGAATGCGAGAGATGATGAGCACCATACTGTAGTCCATTGGGCTACTGGTGAGTACCTAAACAATATTATCTGTCTCTACTCAAGAATTAAAAATGATATTTTTAGATGGAAAGGAGAAGCAAATCTTACTCAATTACAAATAGAAAGCTTATGATTACTATAATTTAGGTGCAATTGCCCAATAATCCATTAATAAACTTTGGATTTCCATGTCTATGCCATTCTCGCTCATACCTCAAACAGATCATTTTTCTGTAGTTTGTAACTCTTAATCTACTTATTACGAATTGTACATCTTATAAATAAATAGTAGGTATAATTAACGTTTGCGGTGAGGTAAAACCGTATATTTTCCTTATTCTAACAACCACTAACTATTTCTGAACATCGTTGCTTAAATTCAATTGTATTGTGCCTTAGAATCAATAGAATAGACCGCAAGCCCTTCGCACAGTCGTGGTTACCCCTGATGAGGGTGTAGTGAGTTGTTATCTATCGGTGTCACTCAGTGGTGTGCGGTGCAGGTGCAGTTGCTATCGCGTGGTTATCACGGTATCACCACACCACACCGCGCGGCGTCTGACGGCGCGCCTGCACGCGACCAATTAGCAATCAAACGCTACTTCAGTCCTATGAAGACGTACTCGTCTAAGACAATTGAAATCCTTGCTAATTGTTCAAGTTACAATATCTACTTTTCATTTGCAAAATGATAGAAAGCTAGATTTATTTCGCCTAAGGCTCTCGTTATGTTTAGATTTCTAAAACACCTTTTACTTATTGGAACATATACTTAGTTAGGTACATATTTATTGATTGAGCAAAGTTGATGTTTTGTTTGAAATTTTTATTTGTGATTTCAAAGTTGGTCCCAAAGTAAATGTTACACATATTGTCAAGTACCCACTGCCGCTCTATAGAGCATTACTTATAAGTGAATTTGAAATAACCCTGAACTGTTCAACTTAGCATATAGACTGGTTATTTACATATTTCGAGGATAATGGGATTTAAATCTAGAACTTAACAAGATTAGGTACTGCAGTACTGCACCATGCTTTTCATTAGGTACTTCTTCATGTAGGGAAAGCTGAATTTGTCCTATATTAAGTAATTACTTTAGGTAGGTACGTCTTTTTCCGAAGTTACTGATTTTACCTTATGGTGTATTTTATTGAGTGATTTCCAAAGTTTAATGAAGTACATAGTTAAACAATATAGCACACTTAATGCATATCATCAACATAAGTGCATACCTATATTTCCAACGATATGTAGCTCAGCAATACAGATACCTATAAATAAAGCATGCTCAAAGGTCAAGTTGGCATCCGCACGAGTCTAAACGGACGTCCGAATGTAAAGTAATGACCTCTGTTTTGTTGCCACAACTTCTTAGCTTTTCCTGAAATTAAATAGATACCGGGACAGTCGAGGACAGACAACTCGGAACTCGGAAGTGAACACAAAACTGTTCAAGGCCCTAATCTGAATAAATTTTCCTAATAAGAACGTTATGATTTGGTTTTACTTCCAGTTTATACCAAAAACAAAACATCTTACTATCTACGCTTCTACACTGCAATTAGGCAAACAGATAACTATTTATGACGTAGGCATCAAAAAAGATTTTTTTAATACATTATGTATGTAGGTAGCCATATAATATGTACCTTGTAAATCGTATAGGTATTTGGAATACCGCATTATAAGTCATAATAACGACACAACATGAGTCGTGCGGGGTGATTTACGGCTAATCTGGTTATACATTATGGGGGTGGGGTAGTCCGGTGCGCTACGTTATTGAACGGTGAACAAGGTCAGGCCCTTGAACCGACAGCATATATCTAGGCCTACACTATACTTCAAAGAACTAGACTGGAAGGTCGTGTCACATTGATTGGTCAATGTTTTATGTATGCGATGACCGCCGATGTCGAGACTGTCTGTTATCTCCGACACTGATATAAATACTTGCTTGTAACTAATATATAAATGTATACTCGTTTAGGTATGATCTTGTTGTTGTGTTTGAATAACTAACGCAATAAAATATAAGTCAAACAAAATATTTTCTTTTGCTAATAGTTAAAGCATAGAAAATGAACCAGCTGCATACATGTACAGTCATATATATATTTTTGTTTCTAGTTATTATTTTTGCGGGTGTTCTATATTTTCTCAATTTCTCCGAAATTCATAAATATCTCCTTTTCCCAATTTCTCTTGGATCTATTGGATTGCTGTTTACCATGCTGATTATTGTTTATCTTGTCTCCGTTATTTATAAAAACATTGATGTCTTTAATTGTCTCTGTAGATCTACTCAAAGTCCATCACTTCTCGCGCCGGTATGTCTCAGATTACGAAGTACCTACTTACCACGGTGCTGATGTCTATTGATATCCCTCGTTCCTGCTCCCATATATATCTACAAACTATTGATGATGTAAAATTGACGACAGTGTGTGGTGAAGTGGGAGCGCTGCGAGCGGTCCTCGCGGCTGGAGCAGATGCAGCGACTCCGGATCAGCACGGAGGTTATCCTTTACATTACGCCGCTCAAATGTGTGGGGCGCCCGCAGCTACGGACCATCAGGTAGTTTTATTTATTACTAGCTGTCCGCCGCGGTTTCAACCGCGTTCCCGGGATAAAAAGTAGCCTAAGTATATGTTATTCCAGGGTCTGATCTATCTATGTGCCAAGTTTCATCCAAATCCGTTCAGTAGTTTTTGTGTGAAAGAGCAACAAACATACATGCATACAAACTTTCACGTTTATAATATTAAGTTGGATTCTTATTTCGAGGTGGTGTTTAAAACTATAAACCCAGTGATGTAAGTACCATTGGTTTTATCTATGCTAATAATAAAGCTGAAGAGTTTGTTTGCTTGAACGCGCTAATCTCAGAATATACCAGTTGGATTCGTAAAATTCTTTCTCTAATAGCTTTGCTAATAGGAAGCTAGCGCATTATATCCGAAGGTTATATCGGTAATTCTCCAATTCGGCGTTCTTTGCCTAATTACCGTAACCTTTTTTATTTTTCACTGATTTGACTTAAACATATTAAAATATGAAACACATCAAAGATACGAATTCAATAATTAATGAGGCATTTAACAATTAATGGTGGTTTTCTAGTTATTGAGACTTAAAAATTTTATGAGTATGGTAATTAGAAAAGATTAATATTTAATGCAACGGTAATTAGAAAATATCATCAAGTCTATGTAAAATATGATATAATGTAATGATAATATCACACATTATTAATTTGTACACATATAATTAAAGCAATAGAATTAACGATGTCCCTCATAACCATAACCAATAGTAAAAAAGACACTTTATCTTTTTTTTTTTTTATACTACTAAGGCAGCAAACAAGCATGCGGCCCACCTGATGGTAAGTGATTACCGTAGCCTATGAACGCTTGCGACACCAGGGGTATCACTCGCGCGTTGCCGACCCTGCAAAAATCTCTTCACACCCTTCTTGAAGAACCCCATGCTGTAGTCTCTTGGGAAAACCACGGCGGGCAGCTCATTCCACAACTTGAGCGTCCGTGGTAGGAAGCTCCTTAGGAACCGCACAGTACGAGACCATTTAGGTTCCAGTGTGTGAGGATGAACCCCCCGCCGATGGCGAGAGGTGCGATGGTAAAAGGTAGCCGTGGGCATCATATCAAACAATTCTTCAGAACACTGTCCATTGTACAAGCGTAGAACGCACATAAGGAGGCAAAGTCTCTCCTCAGACTAAGGGGTTCCAGGCCGCTTGTGAGCACGGGATCGTCGACAATTCTAATGGCACGCCGCTGAACCGAGTCAAAAGGTCCAAGCTGGTATGCAGGTGCCCCCGCCCAAAGATGGCAGCAGTACTCCATATGGGGCCGGACTTGCGACTTATAGAGTAGCAGTCTTTATCCCGAAGTGAAATACTGCCTAGCTCTATTGAGCACACCGAGCTTTTTAGACGCCAGCTTGGCTTTGTCTTCCAAGTGACTACGGAACTGAACGTCACTAGAAATGTCGATGCCAAGGATCCCGATACTCTCAGTGATGTTGAGAGACGTGTTTTGGAACTGTGGTGCTACAGAAAATGGGGTTTTCTTAGCGGTGAACGCGCAGGCTTGTGTCTTGGAGGGGTTGAATTGGAATAGGTTTAGTCGACCCCAATCGGAGACCATAGTTAGTGTAATCTCGATTTCGGACACAAGTCGTTCACGACTTTCCTCTACTACGGAACGAGGGATATTTGCACGGCCTGTATAATGAGCGTCCCCAGTACTGTCGTCCGCATAGCAATGTACACCATCAATGGACAGCATATCATTAATATGCAGCAGAAACAGCATTGGAGACAGCACAGAGCCTTGCGGGACGCCGGCATTTATGTCCATGCTATCGGAGCAACTACCGTCAACGACGGCTCTAATGCATCTGCTGGACAGAAAGCTAGCAACCCATTTGCATAACCCCTCGGGAAGCCCGTATGCTGGTAACTTCGATAGAAGACCCCGGTGCCAGACCCGATCGAACGCCTTCGCCACATCTAAGCTCACCGCCAGTGCCTCACCTTGAGACTCGATGGCGAGCGACCAACGATGCGTAAGATACACTAGAAGGTCTCCAGTTGAACGACTGTGGCGGCTCTTTGCTATAATTTATTAAAAATTAGACACATTTAATGGAAATCAGGTAAAACAAACTAAATAAATCAGTACAGTAAATAAATGCTACAGATAGTACACAATTTTTCATACAACGGTAATTATAAACAGATGGTAATTAGTATACGATAATTAGAAAACTATAGATTTTCCTAAAAATTTCTAAAACCAACTCAGTTTACAAATATTAGCTTATTACAACGTACGGAGGCCAAAATACTGTCTCCATTTACATGATCAACTTTGGTCTAACTTAAAAAATCAAGTATTAAAGCAAGTACAACGGTAATTAGAAAAGTTTTTAACCAAGGCTACGGTAATTATATACTCTCGTGCTTCATTGGCGGTACCCTAACGTTAGAGACGTGCAACTGCTGATGGGCCGCGGCACACACTGAGGAGACGCGACGCGTACGGTAGTGATGTGCCAAATACTGTTATTTAGGGATGTGCACCCGAGAACAGAAAATGTCACGGCAATTATAACTTTCGATTGGACATGCGGTTACTTTATGATAATTATTTATAGACTGGTTATATTGAGTCGATATTTTGTTATGCGATACACGTTGCTTAATATAGTTTAAAACGATGAATGAATCAAAGTAAATCTGTACGTAATAAAAATTACAAGCAAGTTTTAACATTAAGTTGGTGTGCGGACACGCCACGGTAATTAGAGAACAGACGTTCTTTGAACATAGTAAATTAATTTAGTCTTAAACTACTTAAAATAGAAGCCAATGTTTTTGTTTACAGCTAGATACGGATGCTAACTAACATATAAAAAAAAATGCGTGATTGAATATGATAATATTATGGACTATGCAAGCCCGGACACGTAAAACTTGCTAATCGGAGAATGGCCGATATACGCTACTTTTTATTCCGGGAACGTGGGTGAAACAGCTAGTCTTTAGTTTATTTAAACTGTCGATGTTTTTTTTTTATTTAGACAAGAGGAGCAGCACTAGAAGTTCTGCGAGCATTAGTTAGAGAAGGTGGTGCAAGAGTTGATGTCAGAGACGCTGATGGAAGAACACCGCTACTGTGGGCGGCGTCAGCTGGCTCTGCTGCCGCCGTACTGGCCCTGCACCAGGCAGGAGCCAAGGTTGATGATGCCGATAGGTAAAAAAATGGGCTAGGATAGGGATGATGACTAATATACAATAACTACTATAATAACTACACTAATATACTAATATATAACATATTTTTTCTTTAGTTCCGAAAACAAAAAATATCGAAGACATGGTTGATGGTACAGTGCGTTAACATTTCGTATGACGTCACGTCGTTGATGCCTTATTTATCCTTGTTATGTTTTAATAATTTGATAAAATAAAAAGTACTTATGTTCGTACGGACTAAACAGTACTCATTATTTTTACCTAGTCATCATCTCTATTATGTAGAAAAAACTTAAATCATTTTTAAATCAGATGTGAAATTTTCGTCACCATAAACCAAATTATCTCAGGGATGGTCTAGCCGCCATACACTGTGCCGCAGCCCGTGGTCACACTGAAGCTTTAGAAACTTTAGTTGGTTTATGTGGTGCTCGAGTGGACGTAGCAGACTCCCATGGGTGCACTCCGCTACATTACGCAGCGGCTCTTGGACATGCTGACGCTACCGCCGCCCTGTTGCAACACGGAGCCGACGCTCATCGACAAGACAGGCGAGGACGTAGCCCTGCTCATACAGCAGCAGCCAAAGGACAGATAGAAACCGTACGGATACTCGGTTCGTATTCATTAAATAATGCCACGTAATTTAACTTTAATAATATCCGTAATGAAAAATCCTTTGAATTCCAGGCGCCAGAGGCGCAAATCTCTGGTTAAGAAATTCTAAAGGTGACCTACCTTTACACGAAGCAGTATCTTCGGGACGACGTGAATTGGTTAAATGGCTGTTGGATGGCAGACCTTCACAAGTAAATGCAACAAATCATGAAGGCCGTACTCCACTTCATATAGCGGCTGCTACTGACAACGCCGATCTGTGTCGATTACTTATGGATCGAGGAGCGGAAGTCAATCCAGTAGCAAGGTCTTCAAAGAATGAACCACTGACCCCGTTAGACTGTGCAACGAGTCGAGGACACCGATCTACTGCAAAATATATACAAATGCATGGCGGCCAACCTGCTTCCAAACTTGCCAATACCGATATTATTATCGATGTAGCTCCGATCACGTCATTACCTACACGCAAAGTGACGAGCACTAAAATTGATGTGCGTGATCGAATTAGAATCGAAAAAAGGGAAGTCGTGGAAATTTCTAGTCCTCCACAAGAAAAACGGTTAAAAGAGATAAAAATCGGTGATTCGTCTAACGAATCGTCATCAGATAGCAGAAAAGGTTCAAGAAGAAGATCCGTAAAGAAATACACAGATAGATATCTTGAACGTCGTAAAAGACTCAACTTGACTCATAGTCAGAAAAGTTTTAGTGATGGTTATGACAGCGAAATTGAAGGTCATCATTTACACGATACATATGGACGAAAGCAAAGAAGCTCAAAAAAAAATAGATCAAAAAGTGAACCTTCCAGACAACATAGAAGAAGTGGCTCTAAATATCGACGACGTAATAGATCTAATTCCGAAAGTTCATCGGATTCAGAAAGTTATTTAGTGAGAAAAAAAAACAAACGGCATCGTAAACGCAGTAAAAGAAAGAGTAGTTCTCCATCAGAAAGTAGTAGTACTGAATCATCAGAGAGACGAAGCACAAAACGAAAAGGAAAAAAAACTTCTATACACATAGAAAACGATGATGAAAAACAGAGTGTTAAATTAGTGAAATATAAGAGTATGGAAAATTTACAAAGTTGTGAAAAAAATGACAATGAATTAGTTAATAATGAAAATATTATGGTTGCTAATTTGCCTCAACCTGATAATGAAGAAAACCGTATAGTAAAAAACAAGGCTCTCAGTGAAACTGAGACGGATACTTTATCAGTCAAAACAAATATGATTGTTACTGAAGCTCAAATTCATATGGAACGCGAGTCGAGTCAGCACGGTAGCTCAGAAATAACTGTCACTGTTGATTCTTCTAACAATGTATCTATTGAAACATCTAATATGTCTGTAACCCACAAAGATTTACAAAATGAAGAAATAAAATCTGATGTAGAAAAAAATGAGAGTCCTAAAGTTACCACGGAAGGTCAAAATATAGATAATAATCCAACAAGTAGCAAAATAGATACAACTGAGACTGTAAACGAATCAATAAAAGGATATGAACCCTCAGTTGTTCTTACCAATGAAGATATACCTCAAAGTGAGGAAGCTTTAATAAAAGAAACTGAATCTAAGATTAATGATAGCCCTAATGCGGAAGATAAAGAAGGCTCAAGTGAGCAAAAAGTATCAAGTAAAGATTCTAATGAGATTGATAACGTGGCAGATAAGATAGTTGAAACAAACGGATCATCTCAAAGCCCTAATTTAGAACTCACAAGGAAGAAATCATTTCAAGTGCTATCTGGGCCAGATGCAATATTATCCCAAAGTAATGACACATCTGTAGAACTCAAAACAAGTTTAGATGTTACAAGTTTAGAAAAAACAGAATCTCAAGAGAAAATTAACTCTCCAGTTGTGTCTTTTGCTAATAAAGATGAAATTTTCGAAAGTAAGGATTCTGATAAGTCAGATAATCATTTGATGGGAGAACAAGTCGTTCATAGCGAAGAATTAGAAGTAGATCAGAAGATTCAAGACCAGTTAAAAGTTGACATAAGTAAACAAGAAAGTAGTGAGAACACTGCTATCAGCTCGGAAGAAAAAAGAAAAGAATATGCTTCGACAACTGGTAGTAGCGCTGAAAATGTCCAATCTTTGGATAGGGGACTTGTAACTATAATTGATGAAAATCTTCCAGCAAATGATCGAGCGGTACAACAGGTCATTATGGAAAATGTTTCAGAAGAATTCGAAGTAGAGTTACCACTATCACAATCGTCACCAAAACGCATAAGAAAAACTTCTAAAGATCAAAGTCAGGGAAGTAGTAGAAAAAGTAGTATTTATGAAACTGAAAGTTATAAAGTTCTTTCCGATATTGCGATACCAACCGACGTGACACCTGGTATTTTAAAACGAAATAGCAAATTAGAAGGCTCTTTAGATGATGAAAGAGAGCCAATCAGCGGTGCAAAACTGGTGAAAGATGGTAGTATTTATGGAAGAGTGCCCAGTGTCAGTGATAACGAATTGTATAGTCAATCTGAAGTTAATGGTCGCAGGAAAAGATTCCGTAAGAAGGGTAGGACAAAGAGTCGAACAACTATTAGATCAAAGAGTGAAAACTCAGAGAGAGGATATGAGTCCAGTGGATTAATGGATTCTGGATTTGAACCAAGTCCTAGAGCTCTCCAACGCCGCATAACGAGCCCACGACTAGCTGCTTACTACCAACAGAGGAATGCAAGTGGCAGATATTCCGGAAAATCTGACAGTAGAATTCCTGTTAGAAAACCAGGCGATAAAAATGCCGTTGATATGAAGTCGGTTACTCAAAGAATTCAAACAAATATGAGACGGTATGTAGCTTGTGTAATACTCGTACTTATTAAATTATTTGTGTTTGGTGTTTTTTGATAGCTTGATTTATTTCATAGGTATTACTGTGAAAGGAAGATTTTTCAGCATTTATTAGAGTTGAAACGATTACAAATACGATCAAATAAGACAAACGAAGCTGTTCTGGTGAAAAGGGCAATTGACGAGTACAATAAGTCAAGTTTGTCCAATGTGGGATTAGGCCCATACAGCAATCCAGACTTTTCATTTAGTAGTTTTGAAAAGTTTCTATACGAGAGTCTGAGAAAGTTACAAAAGAGTGGCAAGAAACATTTAGATAATTTACCAGAGAAACCAATCGATTTCGATTATGGTGAAAGCGAGCTATATAAATTGAGTGCAATACCAGATAATCCCAGCTTGTGTACCAGTAAAACGCATCGATGTTATCATGCGGTACATGCATACACTGGAATACCATGCTCTGCTTACAGTAAGTATAATATTTATCTTTTTTTTAGTTTAAAATGTATGGAAATAAAAAAAAAAGCTTTTATGTTTTAGTACCCTACAAGTGGGACCATCACTCAATGCCAAAGCCAGCCACAGCCGGATCAAGTAATAAATCTAAAGGATTTTTACCCAAAATCAATTCGAAGCCACCCTCAGGAACGGGAAAAGCACATGTTACTTTAGAGGTAACTCATGGAACAGAAAAACAACTGATAGCTTTACCCGCTGAGAAACTAGACAAAAATAAACGATATTACGTCACGTTCACTGTTAAGGGATCGGAGCCTCCTTCAGATAATGATAACGCATCACCCAATGCGACAAACATTAAAAGTGGCTGATCTGAATAGGAGCAAGTAACTATGGTGATAGATTTCAAGCGGTGTAAGTTTCACTGCCAGAACGATAAGATACGAAATTAAATAAATATATCAATGTTCGTTATAAGTAGATAGTTGTTCCAGCACTAATTTGTAAGGAAAAAATATATGTAGGTACCTACTTATTTGTGATTAGACTGAGCGAAACCGTCCATAAGTTGATCGAAAGTAATACATTATATTATTAAATATATTTTTTTAATGTATAGAAAAGAATATATTATTAAAATCTGTATCTAGCATTTCCTACTTTATAATTTTTCGATTTGTAAATCAATTCAACAGTTTGTTAGTCTTCCTATAAAAGTATGTATTATTAATTATTATTCTATGTTATCATGTTCAACAGACAACGAATTGTATACTTGTTTATTCATTATTTTTTGTCAGAAAAGTGTACGATTCATCCATAATTTCTTGTGACGCGTAAAATTGGTGCACGCGTTTGATTGTCAGCACTAATACCTATTTTTTGTCAAAATACTCGACAGTGTAGAGATATTGTATTAAAACAAAATATTGAACAGGATGTATGATGAATTTCAATTATTAGTAGTGTAGTAATCCGTCAAATTATAGGTAGTTTTATTATTTTGTGTAAAAGTAAAAACTAACAAGTCAGACCACTCTATATTGATAATATCTTTACGATTAAATCAAATAACATAATTAATTTAAACATAATATTATATTAATCAAATAAGTATCAACAACGAATAAATAACTTTTACATTAAAAATATAATAGAAACGAATAAGTCTCCAAAGGACTTTTACGGAAACTTGCCAACTACACACCAAGAAGTAAGGCGACTCCAGCGAGAGTCCAGCGAGTTGGCTTGTCTTTTGTCTTCAGGTTGAAGGTCCACACAAAAGTGGGGCCACGCATGCTGCCAAATTAATAAGAGCATTACAAAGCATAATTCAGCTACATCATACTCATTGCACAGTCGGATTACAGAATACAATATATTCCTTTTATATTGACTGTCACAGTACGAATGACGTATAAAGATTTCATTATTTCTTTCACATTAGATTACATTAGCTAACTGGATTGTTGCTTTTGGGTGAAGGAGAAAATATTCATGCATTAGAAAACAGGAAACTAGGGATTTGAAGATTATCCTACAATTAGTTGGAGTTGTCGGAAAAGATAAACATCGTGGAGAACCATATTATAGCCTGGTAGAAGTATTCTTTGTAACGAGTAAAAAGCTGGCTACTCAAATCTCCCTCATGCACCTACCCTACCGCTGTGCGGTAGCTGCACCACCTTCGCCCACAGGTTACTATTATTGTGGTCAAACATAAGACTATCCACGGTGAAAAATCTACTTGCCACCACCTATTATTTATTTTATTATTATTAGGCTAAAATCTCACCGTATCTTATAAACGGGGCATTCGTAGACGTTGCGCGTCTCCTGTTTGTCCTGCGTAACGGCCTTGACGAAGATGACGGGCATCATGGGGAACAGTTCCATCATGTGCGACTCTACTATGCCGCCCGTGGCCGTGTCCCAGCGCGCGCCCTCCATGTACAGCCCGTGGATGTTGGCGCCCTCACGCGGCGGAGCGCTACATCAATATTTAATCAATTTCAATACACAGTCTACAAGTATTGCATAAAAAAGGAGCTTCGGTATTTTTGCTTGCTTTTGATAAAATATCGTTAATGGGGCATCCATGGCATGGCCAAATGGAAATCGAGTGTAACTGTTTGTTTATTAATATATAGATTAGTTAGATACTTATTTGAATAGACGAGATTATTGTCTGTGAAATATTTTCATTATCAGCAATAGATCTGCCCAATAAATAGGTACCGAAAAAAAATTAAGATAAAATATTACGATTGAGGACAATAAATATCAAAATAACATTGTAACATATTTATTTATTCAGAATAGGAAGTAGATTGTTGAAACAAAAGTTGTATGCACCTGAAATCCAAATATCAATAATTATCATTATTAATATCAAATAGTATGTGACTAACTTGAAGTCCTGCCGACCCTTCTTGGTGACGTCGCAGTTGAGGCACATCTTGTCGAGCGGCCACTCGTTCTTGCGCGCCGTCTGCTGCATGATAGCCGTGAGGAACGACTGCGGGTTGAAGAACCCGGCCAACCACACGGCTGGCGGTAGCTAAAAAATTTAACGATTATTATCTAAAACTAGGTTTAATAAAATAGTATTCTTATGATATTACTATAAAGGTAGAGAACCAACACCACATTTCGTCAATGAAAATAAGGGTCAATTAACTCAAAACTAACGAAAGATTTACCATTTTCGTCTCCCTTGGGGAATGTGCCATCATCTTTTTATCGTTTCTATATAGGTATTTTACATTCGATTTGAATAGATTATTTTGGCGACTACTAAATAATGATTTTTAAACTAGTATAAAACTAGTTTAAAACTAATCTAATGTATATTTTTGCTTGAAAATTTCCCTGCGAGGCCGGTTACTAGTATAAAATCGAAAAAATAGCTCAAAAAAAATAAACACGGTTGTATATATCGAAAATTTTAACATTATATTTTGTATGGATAGGGCAACCAAACGCTCCAACTTAAACGTGAAAATTTCTCAAGCAGTATTTGTAAGCAGTTTTCTTTCCACTATAGTTTAAAAATGATCCTATGGAACAAAATATGAAAATCTAGGCAACATAATGAATATAATGATTATTAACTCACATTAAAGTCCCCAGACCAATTCTCCAACTCAACTAACCGGAGACAAAGGTCAGAGAACCAAGCGGCGAGACCCAGTAAACTTGGATATGCGAGCTTAGTCCAAGAATCTGGCACTTTATCCATGAATAGTGACTCCATCAGTTTTTCCATATCACTACTGATTGTCAGTTCTCCCTGTAATGTACGTTTTACAAAAGTACCATTGAGTTACATTTTTAGCACTTAATCGGAATCAACAAAATACCAGTGCTAGTATTTAGTTAATAGGTATATTTTGTACCTTCATCCCAAGTTCGAGCTCCTTCAAGGATCTCCTTATCTCCCCCATGAGAAAGTTCATGCGCTCGCACTCCTGGATTGCCACGATGGTGAAAGGAGTCAATTCCTCAACCTTGGCCATCAACTCGTGCAAGTTGAACTGCTCTGGTACTCTGTCCAGGATATCGTCTAGCAACATTCGCACCTGAGGAAGTTCGTCAAATTCGGATGACAAAAAATAAATATTACAAATGCGAAAGAAACTCTGTCTGTCAGTCTTTTACCATTTCATGCTTATAAACCGCTGAAGCGATAACTATGAAACATGGTACGCAGATAGCCTATGAAGGGAGAAGGACATAGGCCACTTTATATCCCGGGAACGCGGGTGGAACCGCGGGTGACTGCTAGTTACACCATAAACTGCATTCAACACTTGCAAACATGTTTTTCTCTCTAACGTACTAAATTATGTAACGTACTAGAAGGTGAGTTTCAGATGAATTTTACACACTTATGCGGACAAATTCGGTGAGCGCTGAGGGTTCTTAAATGGTTCTCAACTTCTTAGTTGACGTTTATTGTTTATTGAGGGTGCTCAAGGTGAGGCGAAACTCAGTTCAGAGAATTGCTTTTTGGATTTCACAAGAATTGGTCGCGATAGTCCTTGTCAATGAGGATAATTAGGATTATCCGTTTAAGGGATTTTGGTGGTATTTCTATTAGCACAGACCGTATTTTTTATGTTTTACCGGAATAACAAAAAAAACTTGTGATTGAGTAACAAACATCGACAACCGACAACCATAAGTCAAGGAATCCCAGACAAACCTGTTCCTCTTTGGTTGCGCCACCGCCGGCTTGCGCTCCTGTATCTCGAGGTTGCATTTCGAAAACCACCTGAAAATTTCATTATATTTAGTTAATATCTAAAAAAATTTGATTTAATCCCATAGCTAATGTTGTTCAGCATACAGAACCCAACGCAGTATTACTATTGTATACAATTTTTCACAACAATGATGGGACCAAGATATTTCACTCAGATATTTTATTAGGTGCTTATATTATATGATTATTAAAAATCACGCCTCGTACCTTAAATAGTCTCTCGGAGACTGTGGTCAAATATCCTATCTCGGCGTTAGGATGTAGGCCGTACAGGTACGGGGTTTCATCCGGCAAATAATCATCTATGTACTGATGATAGCCGACATAATCCGAGTTAGGCGGAGATATGAAGCCTGGAGCTAATTGAAGTTCACCATCCACCTTAAATAAGATATATGAAATTGTAAAAAGAAGACCTTCATTTATGCGTTTATGTCAGTCCGTTTCTGTTCTACACACTTTGAGTACGGATATCGCGACAATCTGACAAACAGATAACTACTGAAAAGAGATCTAAATATCCATAATAATCACCAATTCTGCCTGCATGTACTCATGCAGGAAAGTCTTGCAGAGCCTCCTATCCCAATCATCTGTGATATGCCCTCCGTACATGATCTCTCCGAAAAGGTATCGCAGATCCTCCCATGGCACGCGAGGGTTAGCTTCCAAATAATTGTAGAGCACGTACACGCAGATCGTTAGATCACCGAAATTGAATGGGTATGATCTGTTAATAATTAACCTATGTTATTAGCAGTTTCTTTTTTTTACAGATACCAGATTTGGTAGAAACATCAGAGGATTAGCAATTAGCATATACTTTTATAACAAGGGATATACTATAATTAACTACTGCGGAACAAAAATGATGTTACTCACATAACATAATATTTTTTATTTTCTCCTATGGAATTCATAGAACTCAATCAATAATCACTACTATAATTTATTCAACATTCATTTAGTAAGTATTTCAGACACAAAATGAGAATATGTATTTTGATGAAAAGTACACAGATGGCCTATGATAAGGACTCCTTATCCATATCATAGGTCCTTATTAAGGACATGTACTATACTTTTTAAACCAGGAACGCCGAACGCACATATATTATAATGTCAAGTCATATAGGTACCTGTTCCAGCCTTGTGGCCCGAACTTACGCCTTTCAGCGACAACAGCATGGAAATAGCACAGAGAAAATAACACTGCTTTGAACTCAGCCTCTTTGCTGCACATTTCAAGTGTGTCCTGACTGAAGTTATCTAAAGACTGAAATAATAACGCAGAACGTCAGTTATTATGAACTAGTTTCTAGTACCAAGTAGTATTTTCTTTCTATGTCCGATTTCTCTGTCTAATCACTGTATAAATAGTAGTTTAAAATGCTTATATCTTCCGTGTTTCTTGGCCAATTTTATTTTCACATTCAATTTTTTCAATCTTTAAATTTTTTACATCTTTTTTACGGTATTTTCATATTTTGTTAAGATAAAAAAACATGCATATTCATGGGACATCAGTAGGAGTTATGATTAGGATTATGGCTAGGACCAAAATGTCTAATATGGTAGGTACGTACCTTATGCAAATTGGCCCACATACCAATAGGAGGCTCATTAGTAATTTTGATGGACGATTCCAAAATACCTTGAGGAATTATGTGGTATTGAGGATCACCCGCCGGTTCAGCGCTTAAAAATAACCTAGACAAACACAATTTTAATGTAAATTTTCCATCAAAATTTTTTCAAACAATTCACAGGACATCTCGACGAATTTGATCGATTCGATCTCGACACTCCGAAGGGTTTAAAAAAAACGGCCAAGTACGTACGTGTCGTCACTTAACACATCGTCGGCCACTTTAGCTGTAGGGTTTAGTCCCCAAAATAATGTTTTTTAATTTACCACTGTCAGCAGGTTTTGCCAGTTTTAGCTCTAGCTCTAGCGCCCTGGGCGAAATGTGATAATCCCCCCCCATTTCCTGCCAGCCATTTTATCTTTAGACTTAGAGAATTTATGAGTAAGCAGGACTCGCTCATGAGCAACCGGAAATAAAGGTGGGCCTCAGGCGCCCCTTTACATCTGGCGCCCTGGGCGGTTGCCCTACCGCGCTCTACCCTAACGCCGGTACTGACTGTCAGCTAGATTAATATGTGCAAATTACAGCTTTCTAAGCGTCTTTGAACTAAGCTGCGGACGTACATAACGAAACTATAAGGGAACCCGAAAAAATATTTATTTTACCTGTAAGAAGGTAATGGATTTTCAAACGTCTCCTCCATCTTTTTTTCTAAAGTCGAAAGCCACTTAGCTACCAAGTGCACATTCTGTAGGATGACCCAGTGGCCATTCATAGAAGCGACACCCATCGCTTCTTCAGCGACAACCTCCTGCCCTTGACCTAAAGACACGATGTGGAAGTTCTTTTTATCCGGTGAGACTCCCAATTTGCGACCAAGTTTTTCCAAGTCCTGAAAATTGTTGAGTAGGTAGTAGTAGTACTTTTACTTGTTTACAATAAAAACTTAGAACAAAAAATAGAACCGCCTTCAAAGACACTAAAAAGGATATAATTACTCTAAATCTAGGAACTCTAATCAGTCAGATTTGAAGTCAGCGAAAAAAATCTGCGGTACCATGATATTTTCCAAGAAACGAATAGTATTTCATGTATTTTTCATTTGATTCTTAAAATATTTGTACGTACCTACCTCTAAGTACCTAAGTATATCGTTAAGGTTATCCGCTGAAGGGAAGGCTGAAGGTCAGGCTTGTATGTTAAAGTAAAGGAATTACAGAACAATATTATAATGATGTAGCTACCTTAAGGGGGTCTACTCCTGGCGACAGGATAAAGAACATGGCCGTGGTGGAGTTACTCTCTTCGAAGGATTTTTCTAGCGGTGGAGTGCGGGCTTCAACGTACTTCGTGCCGAGGTTCTCTTCGCAAAACGCACTGAATCGTAAATTAAACAGATATTCATATACAATAAAGCCGGCAGTACTAGCTGGGTATTTTTGTAATAAAGTATAAATCTTTTCAATTTTAATATCGTGAAGATTCCTCGAAACTTCATGTTTATATATCTACATTGCAAATGATTTGTTTTTTCACCTATAAGTTACAGATTTTATGAGCTACAGCTGCAATATACGACACGAATAATAATTATTCACAATAATAAAACGCAATCTGAATATGCAGTTACCTGTTACAAACATTACCTGAAAGCAATAAGGCTCATTATTCTAAGGCTTTTTATTTGAACGCACGGCTGTAGAATATAGGTATGAAAAGTTCAGTTAGAACGGTCTGTTTTTTCGTTGTAGTATGCGCCAGCGGTTTGGGGGGCAAATGTCCGACAGTGTAACACTTATCGCAGCGATGTAATTTACTACCAAGAATTAGCAAAAAACGTGATAAAACATGAATTTCGCGAGATTTTTGGAACAATAACCCCATAACAACCCCCTTGAATAACATAAAGGACCGCAGAAGATTGAAATTCATTTGAAATGTGTAAATCTTTGATTGGATGTTTGTTTAGAGCTTTATATAAGTAATTATAACATACCTAGACGCATAGGACATCCTGTCAGGACGTAAAGCACGCATGATACATAGTCGCTGTAAAGAAGATTTGTTCTTCCATTCACCGGGAAGCTTGTCTCTCTCAGGGGCTTCACCGTCTGTATACTTTTGCCATCTGTGAAAGTGCGAAACATCCATTCGGATGAGACGGAGTTGTCTTTGAGTAATCTGTTTTTTTGTCTAGACAGGTGATTGTAGCTCAATCACACCGTAATTTAATAACCCTCAAAACATTAGAACCTTTTTGAGGGCAAGTAAAACCGCACTGTGATAGCTGTTAAAAAAATAATGGTAACTTTACCTTTTACTGGCTCCTTCTATGTCCTTGTCCAAGTTCTCGAAAGCATCCATCTTTGAGAGCGCGATTATACCACCCCAAGAGTTATTTGATAACCACGAATATGGGGATACTTCGGGGGCTACCGCGTACTTTAGTAAGAAGTCCAGCTCTTGAGGGTCAACTTTACCATCACCTTGTAGTACCTAAATAGAAAAAAGATTAGAGTTTACACAATAGTCAGTATAATTGAATGATCTCATAAAACATCCGCACCTGCAATGTAATAAGGAAGAGGAACACAAGCTTGTCTCTCTCAAACAGTCCCCTGCTCGTGTATACAAATACTGCAAAAGTGATACTGTCAAGCAGATTGCGCACGCGCGTGTCCAAGTCGTCAGCTGCTTCAGTCCTCAGTATCGCGTCTCTGAACACCACGCTGTAGGCTTTGAGCGAGAACTGGTACATCGGGTTGATCTTGTGTATGTCGTTCATGATGAAGTATAGAAGGGATGCGCGGGAGGCTGCACGTCTGCATAACAAATATCTCTATAACTATAGGATAAATACCTATATACCTTGAAGCCAAATACAAGTAAAAACAGAATGCATATAGAAGCATTAAAAACAGAATGCATATAGAAGCATACATACTTACCGTAGGATTCCATTACGTAGAAATCCGGGCCTAGCCAGGGCCGGCCCGAGCATTCTTGGCGCCCTAGGCGAAATACGGGCGCCCCCCCGTTTAAGAAAAATAATAATATAAACAGAAATTTGAATTAAAAAATTACAGTGCTATACACCTTTATAACCGAGGTTCTCAATGCGGCTTTATATTTTTTTTTTTTTGTTCACGCATATCTTTTTTGTTTATATGAACAACCGATTTTAATAATTCGTTTTGCGTTGGTTTCGGTATAGCTCCAAGGAGGTCATATAAATTTTATTGTCTTTGAAGGGGGCTTTACTTATTTTTTTATTTTTCAATTTCGAGGACACCGATTGCCGCCCCCCTAATACGAGCGCCCTAGGCGGTCGCCTAGTTCGCCTATATGGACGGGCCGGCCCTGGGCCTGGCTTCATCTGATTATGTACTAAATAAGTATTTTGGCAGTAGGTAGATATAACAGCTGCAAGTTATCTATCTTTACATTTCCTTAGCAAACTAACCTGTATTTTTCACGAGCTTCATCAATTTTAACTGACGTAACCTTGCCCTCCGCGACTTTCACTTCAATATCAGCGGCAGTCTTCTTAGTAGTTTCCAAATTGATCACAAGCGCTGAATCACTTAAGATATCAGGTCCGGCAGATGATAGACGCTTCAACAAATCATCTTCTAAAGACTTCAGTGTAATTTTAAAATCGTTTTGTTGTTTTGTGAGATTAGCTCTTAAACTTTCCAAGTCCGGCCTCTCAGCTTTGACTACTTCACCTAGTAGCTGGTCCTCTAGACTGGAAAGCGCAAGAATAGATAGATCAGTCAGTCACTCAGTCACGTTTCCCTTATACTGGATGTTTTTTTTGCCATCTAGAATTTTTTAGGGATTATTGTAGTACAATTTATTAAGGATGGCAAAAGTAACATCCAGTATGCCTACATATAAATACTAAGTCGGGTATCAAGCAACATATTCCATGGTTATTCACTTATAAATATTTCAAGTAAGTTTTAAACTTTCAAGGCCTGTTTAACAGAATGCTAATATCCTAATAGGTATGTTAGTGATGTAGGTAAGTATATCACGTTCACTCTGCTCAATTCGAAAGAGACTGCATTACCTAACAGATATGTGAAACAGGTAAAACAGGTCACATAAACCCTTATCTTTTTCATTAGATAAGTAGGTGTGATTTCAATACAAGTCTACTTAATCGATAAGTTCATCACCATACATATAACTTGCCACTTAACTTATAAATGCAAATAATAATATACTTTTAAATACGCACCCATCTCTAGTGACAGTGAAGTTGATGAGTGTACACTGAGCTTGCATTTCAGGTTGATAGTGAGGATTAGCCAGTTTCGTTTGTATAATAAGACGAAAATCTTGGTGGTAGTCAATTTCTCTGTCCCCAATCTGTGGATATCGACATAAAATACGTAAATAAATTAATAATCTAAAAGAATGCAATTCATGTTTCCGATATTACTACCTGATTCTATTAGTGTATTCAGTAGTTAGGGTTCTATTACTTACTGCTTGTGGTCTATCAGGTAGTTTCGAACAAAAGTGTGTTATATAGGTATCAATTTAAAATGGGTTCGGAAGTTGAAATACTGAAGCTCAAGGTAAGCCTACCTTGAGCACCTTCCCCTTGCGTATGAGCACGCGGCCGAGCAGCGGATCGAGCACAGCGTCCACGGTCTCGCCGATATTCTCCAGCAACACAACGTCGCCATTGTTGATGGCGCGCTCAATACGGTCCAAGTAGTTGCGAAGTGTCAACCGGATCACTACCAGCGAGTCTCCGTATTTAGATTTTATCCATTTTATGCCTTGCCTATGTAGATAATGATGGAAATAAAACAATAGGTTAGATACAATAGGTGTAGTTAACAGGATTTGGCATTATTGCATAAGTTGATTAAAGGGGTCTTGAGAAAATAATTGGAATAATCTTATGTAATTTATTATATGTAATTTTATATTAATAGTATTATCAAATTCTTGTATGAATTTTGCATCTATTCAGTAATTCCAAAATCGCACTTACAACTGTGGGTCGATCATGAGCGGCCATCGAGCTGAATTGGTAAGGATGGTGGCGTTCTCAGTGCTCATGCTGTCCGTGGGTAGTCCCTCATTGTTCCAGCACGCCACTTGAGCATCGTCCGTAAGCATAGATAGCACGTTTAGACCCTCAGTTGTGTCAATTTTCGGCTAAGATAAATTTTATTATGTAGGCATCGTTAACTTCTGATCAGGTCATCAGGTAAACCGTTAAAGTTTCAATTTCAAAATGGTTACTTACGTTTTTTGGCTACATTTGACTATGTATTTAGTATTCTTTGTTAAATAATCTCTTTATGTATCCTAAAAACTGAGTAGATAGAGTGGATCAGGATCGTGGCACAAATTTATCAGAATTTGTCGCTATATAGGTTGCGTACTGAAAGAAACTGACTAACTCGGACGCTGACTCGAAGTTAAATTAGAGAAATCTAAGTAATCTAACCAGATGAATTGTATAAAGTACCCTAAAATACCACCGTGCTATAGATTGCTTAAAATGTATACCATAGGTAGGTAATACCAAAGAATGTAATACGATGACTAGGTACATATCATGCAGCGATTGTGTGATTCATGTGTCTACTCATCTAATTTTAAAAAAGCTTCAAAAGCATTCTTGAATGACGATTACGTAGTCACATGCCCTCATGTATATTCTACTGTGTATTTCTCGTAAGAGGCAATATAATGCAGTCTCACGTCAGTCTTGGCGAGCGTGGGCAGCCAGTCCTCACTCATCAGCTGTATGCGGTAGCGACGCATGAAGCAGCCCACGTACGATATGAACGCCGTCACCAGCAGCACGTCACCCGGTAACATTACACCGGACTCCTTCAGGTTCACCACTGTTGCTGACCATCTAACCATTACATTATATCATAAATCTTACTTGTTGAAAAATGACTTTCTTCTTTGTAAAGGTCCATACCAAATTAAACGATTCATTACATCTATTTTGTATCTGGGGTATGAATCAATCAATTTGACGCGAGTATACCTGACTTTTTCAGAAGCCAAACCATTGACAAGTCTATTAGCCAAGTCAATGGTAGCATTGGTGGCGTCAGCTTCCGCTTGACATTTCATTTTTTCGTTTACAGCCTCTTGGAAGGCTTTCATCAATATTTCCAGTTTTTCCTCCAGTTCCTATTACAAATAAAATAATATCATGCAATTATTTGCAATTTCTTCATAAATTATTTAATCATTCAGCACAACTTGTAACAAATGCTGTAAACACACCTTGATTTGATCAGTAAGGAAGGACAACTTATCTCTAGCGGCCTGCAGCTCGGCGTTGGCCGCATTCAGGGCGCGCCTTTTGGGCTCTACAACCACGTATACTTCATTGAATTTGTAAATGTTGATAACCCACGCACACAAACCAGCCGCAGCAGCTGACTTCGACATTATGAATTCCGCATTGAATTCCGGATTCTTGATGTATGGGAAAACTGCCTGAAAATTAAATTCAGTACCTAGATCTTGTATTTTGTTTGTCACACTAATGTTTTTCTGAGTGACTACACATTTTTATTTTTATTCAACTAAAGTTTACTACAATTTATACTAATTAAAACGTTAAACTCAAAACTCTAGGTAAGTACGATACTCTAACACTTGATTTCTTTAAAATATTATTGGTTTATGCAGCTTTTATGTGAAAGTCTCCTGTAGCAAATAAAAGCAGTACATATATCTATTTTACCTTAATAACATCAGGGTGTATGTTCTCTTTATCATAGTAAACTAGGTCATTCAGGAACTGATCGACCTTTGCCATCATGAGCTGAAATGGCATAATAAATGAGTACCTATTGATTATAATAATTCCAAAACAACATTATCATATATCGTTATAATTTTTTTATTAAAAGCAGCTAAATAACTTACCTTACAAGCCTTCCAAGACCTATCCTTAGGTATCTTCCCTTTCTTTGAGAACAAAACAAGTACTGCCGCTGTGACATTAACAACAGCATCAGGAGGTGAACCGAAAGATTTCAATTCTGTCAAGTTATTCTTATTCAATGTATTCAGAGCCTCTTGCGCCGCGATCAACGCCGGCTCGGCTTTGGCCAAGTCGTCTGCGCAAATCTTGGCCTTTATGGTTACGTCTTCCTCAATTACTTTGACTTTCTTTTCTTCCTCGGCAGCTGTTTATTATGTAATGTATGTTTATTAAATTGATAATAATTTACTTGTTACACGTCGCATTATTATTTGTAACTTAATCACGGAGATAGATCATATCTATCAATAAATCGGGTAAAATTTTGGTGATGGGCAAGGGGTCTATTACAATCTTTATGTAACACTAACTTAGATGTTATTTTCGGATAACATATTTTTTGTGGTATAATTTTAATGACTCTCACCAAACGCCTTCTCCTTGGAAACTTTCTCGCTCTCAGCTCCTACAACGTCAATGAGCTCCTCAGCTGCCTTGTTCTTAACTTTCAATAAAATTTCTTGTTCGGCTAAAGTTACCTAGAACGTTGCGTTAAAAACATAAGTAGCGTCTATCTTCTGACAACGTGAGTGGTCTTATTTACTACTAGCTGACCCGGCAGACGCTGTCCTGCCCTGAGAACAATAATAAAACTGGGACCTACAAACCTATCCCTACCTACTCCTATCTACCTCTACCTGCCACTACCTACCCCTACCTACCTTACCTACCTACCCTACCTACCTACCCTACCTACCTACCCTACCTACCTACCCTACCTAACTACCCTACCTACCTACCCTACCTACCCTACCTACCTACCCTACCTACCCCTACCTATCTACCTACCTCTACCTGCCACTACCTACCCCTACCTACCTTACCTACCTACCCTACCTACCTACCCTACCTACCTACCCTACCTACCCCTACCTATCCTATGTCCTTCTCCTGGCTCTAAACTACCTCCCTGCCAATTTTCAGCTAAATCGGTTCAGCCGTTCTTGAGTTATAAGTGGAGTAACTAACACGACTTTCTTTTATATATATAAGATTACATTGACTGCCCCCCCGTACCCCAGTGACGCTTACATGGAGCCTACATCGCATGCTGGCTAGCTGAGCGCGGTGAGCGACAACCACGCGACTTTTTTCTAATACTTGCATTTTTAAACTCGTGATATCTTCCGAATGAAATGTCCGAATTGAATAATTCAAAAAGTTATAAAAAGGTAGGTTAAAGCCGTCTTGAATATAAAGTAATTTATTTTGATGAGGATTAATACCAAGGTACAAATGAAGAGCCTTTTCAAGAGGCGGCATATATAAATTAATATTTTAGAATAAAAAACTGCTTACTGTGACATAACTATAATATTTAGACATATGCTGTCGCGACACTTTTTGTAGATAATGATGAGTTCTGCAAAGTCGTAGTAAATGATTTTGTTCTATCATCAATAGTTTTCGCAGCGCACGCGACGTAAGGAATTTTTCAGGTCATTTTTTTACACCTTATGTTACATTATTGGAGTTTTAGTAAGGATCCCTAATTTTTTTTAAATATAATATAGCCTATGTTACTCGGGGATAATGTAGCTTTCCAAAGGTGAAAGAATTTTTGAAATCGGTCCAGTAGTTTCGGAGCCTATTCATTACAAACAAACAAACAAACAAACAAATCTTTCCTCTTTATAATATTATTAGTATAGAAAACTACTAACTATTTTGTGGTCTTAGGTATTTACTAAAAGTTTAAACCCTTTTTTGTTAATTGCTAAAATAGTACGAACATACGCAATTCTTTACCTTATTTTTTATTATTTACCTTCAATATAGAAACATCAGCAGCACAAGAGGCAAGTTTCTCCAGTCCGTTTTCCAGTCTAGATATCATCATCTTCAAGTTTCTTGTCTTTTCATTCAGCAGTTTGCTGTACAGTGCTATCTGTTCAAGGAAAGTCTTCGGCGTCGTGTAGTTGTATCTACGTTCATTTTGGAAGTAAACCGCCGACATTTGGTTCACACTCTGATGTACGTGGGACATGAAATTTGCCACCGATTCTATTAAGCTAGCCTGCAGGTATAAAAAGTTTAGTTTAACAGAAAAAATAAAAACTGTAACCCGACTACGAATAAATAGAAAAAAACTAAGAAACAATTTAGGTATACTGTTAATAATAGATTGGTAACATCACTTTGTACAAGCTAGCTAAAATTACCGGTAAAGATTCTACTTCAGAGATGAACCGTTTGGATACAGATCGCAACGCCTCTCGAGGCCATTCGTGGAACCAGTTGATGGCGGTGCAGTTAACAATGGACGGGAACTTGCGCGCTCGGATACGAAGCGTCGCGCCCACTGGTGAAAAGCACAGCACCACCTGTGGAAGAAGGATGAGATGGCCGAAAATATAAGTTACTTGCTCCTCTCAATTAAAGACAATTGCCTAAATTAAAGCAGCCAAGCGTTATAGGAAAAGTGGTAAATTTTCCTCTTTATTATCATATCACAGCGTCACTCACCTTTAGCATGGTGCGCACTCGATTGATGAAGAATTTCCAGCAGTTCTCGTGGGTGTCAGGAACACCAGATGCTTTAGTCTGTGATATTTAAAGTGATTATTTAACTGAAATCTACCCCATTTAACATAAACGTAAATAGTCTCTTCCCAGTAATGAGTAAATTAAAAAATATTAATATTCAATTAGAAATAAGCAGTCCCTTTGTTTTGTATCTATTTTATATCTTTTCTTTTTACTTGTCTATTACATCTATACACTAATAATAAAGCTGAAGTGTATGTTTGTTTGAACGTGCTAATCTCTGGATCTACCAGTCGGATTCGAAAAAATCTTTCAATAATAGGAAGCTGCATTATCCCCGAAGGTTACTTTCTATCCCGGAACGCGCGGGGAACAGCTAGTCAATAAATAAATAGTACCAACCTCTCCGCGCACGCCATTAATAATATTCTCTATTTCATCATCAGCGAGCAGCTCCGGTATTTCTCCAGAGGCCAACAGATCGTTGATCAAGACGAGGAACCGTTCTTCCGCCACCTGTCCATCCGTCATCAGGAACACGTTGCCGATGTTCTTCAGACCAGCTTTTATGTATAATCCAGCTGATATCGAAATAAATTTAAGTTATTTGAATTATGAGATCTACACCTGGTAGAACTGCGATATGCAAGAGATGTGCGCGATAGCTAAGCGGTGCGCGGTATGCAACGAAGCTTTTTCCACCAAAGGTTCAGGGACATAATGTCGAATGTTTATCATCGTTATCCAAGCTACTAAAATATGGACAACAAGGACATTCCAAGGATTTGACTTTCAAGATAGATGATTGAATGATGACTTTTTACAATCGTAAAAGGGTAAAACGTATGAAACTACCAGTTAATTAATAACTAATAATACCTAAATCAACTTTCAAGTCGTTGATGCCGTATCCCTTGCGCAATTGTATCTGGAACACCTCTAGTGAGGAGATAAAGGAAGATAATCTGGACAACGACTGTTTGCCGGAACCACCAACGCCCACCAGGAGAGCGTTGCCTCGCGGAGCTTCCAGAATACGGTTGATTCTAATAAGAAGGCAAAAACATTTGTAATATCAGATATTCACTCACAAATCCACAAATCATTAGCCAGAAAAGTGGATCAAGTACACTTATCAAATGATGTTATACATATGAGTCTGGTCTATGCAGTTATAGTTCATAGCTGAAATATTGAGATCACTTACTTTTATCTAGAGATACAATAATGATAGGTTTACCTGCAGATATGGTACATAGCATCCTCAAACAGTACCAAGTTCATAGTGGCGACAAGGTCATTATAACCTGATAGTGATTCGTCCAAAAGCTTCATGATATGAGGCCAGTCCCTGATAGGGAAGTATTTGGGATCACCAATACCCTCGGCAAAGTGGCAGTAGATAAGAGGTTTCTCAAATACTACGTTTTCATCGAAATCCTAAATCCCATAAAATCAAAATCATTAAATATTAAGGTTACAAAGGACTTGTAGCGTAGACATTGTATAAAAAAGGGTCTGTTTCTAAAGATAGTTTTCATGCTACTACAGGACGGCCAGCGCGGCAGTGAGGGCGGGTCTGCCTATACATAAGACATCAACGCAGAGCCCAAATACATGTGAATAATATAATAAAAAAATATACTACGAATAAAAATTGGATAAAATCGACACCGATGTTATTCGATATTATCAATTTTAAAACAAGCCGGACAAGTGCGAGTCTGACTCGTGCACCGAGGATTCTGTAATTTCTTATATTACTCTAAATACCATAGACTTCTTATAGGTTTTCTTGTAATCGGTAAAGAATAATTTTCAGAATTTATTCAAAATGTTTGGTCTAGTAGGTTTGGAATTAGGGGTCAGGCAGACAGACGAGGGATTTATAAGAGTTCCGTTTCTTTTTCTAGCCGAATTGAGGTTAAAAATACAAAATACACGATTATAATTAAAAAATGAAAATTATAAGTAATAGCTGAAAAATATTAGATATTTAGTTCACTTACTTCACAATTTTTTTTGATAATTTCTGTGATAAGTTTCTGAAACATATCACTATCGCTGGAGTCTACCAACTTGTCGGAGTAAACCCGCGTCGCCTCGTGCATCCATAATCTGATCAATTCTGATTGCTGTTTTATTGCATCTCCTGTTGTGAATAGCATACCCTAAAAATTATACGAGGGTCAATCGCATGTTTAATGACTCTCAAGTGAAACTGTTGGATCAAGCCGGTAGGTGCATGGATATAGATTATCAACTTGAGGATGTTAGATAGTCAGGCGAGTACTACAAGTACCCTACCTCCTTACGACGTTTTCCTCCACCGTAAGCTCAATCATTGCTCTATCATCACCTTGAAAATAAATAAATTAAAACAATACTTTACTTTGCAGACGTATAAGAAACGCTGTTTATATAACATATAGTTCAATTTCACCTGGAAAATATTAGAGAGGTCCCTCAAATTGAAGATATAATGGAACTTGACCGCTGTAGGCAGAAAGTTGGAGGCCAGTTTGCTATGTAACGCTAGTGCAGCTTGGACGAGCGTCTCGGCGTAACGCTGTACCGGGAGACTAAACTTATTCACCGGATTGGCCATGTGCTGCGACAGAATCTGCTTGTAGATGTGTAAACACGCATCCATCGCCGGGAAACTAATCAACGGTTATCATGTTAGTATTAAGCTACCTAACAAATACATAATTATTGAATAAATGCTTTATTTAGTGCCAATCCGTGGATTGGAAGGAGCTACTTAGATGCTAGCGCTGTATATTGCTATACAGTATTTTGCAACAGATATGGCATTAAAGGGCCTTTAATGCTTATTTAGTGTAAAACAGGAATCTATATGGGATGCCTATGCGCATGTCCCACTCGTGAAAAATGAACGATTGAACAAACGAATTGAGATTGATGATCTATCAATTTGTGTTTCTAAAGTGCCAAAAGAGAGACATAAAATAAGTTCAAGTTGTAACACAAGTTGTAAAATAATTCTTGAATTACTATTTAAAGCGTGATTTTCTGCGAATTTCCGCTTAGTAACAGAAGATTGTTCAGGTAACTTAAGGTTTCGCTTGACTTTTTGGCTTGACTTGGAATTACACAACTATCTCTATCAAAACGTAGATATTATAAGACGGAAAAGCGCTAAATATGTCATAGACGAATAAAATTCTTGTAATGCAAGCCCTTAAAAAATACAACTAAATTCACTGAAGCTATAGGATACGTACCTGACGGCAAAAGTACAGAAATGTCTCTGCAATCGAGGGTCGATTGTGAAGGAACCAGCAGTCGGATTCATGCACGCTACGAACATACAATTCGATATGTCCTTCAATGTCAACTTCTGCCTGTCATACCTGAAGACAAAGGCAAGATTGAATCACAAATCGGCAAATCTCCATGAGCGATATAGGTACGGTTGGCCAAGAAAGTGGTGTACCACCCTAAGATTGAATGTCGCTTGCAGATTCATACGTGATAATGATTAGTTTCGCTTGCAGATCAATCTGACAACTTACAACATTTTGTTTACTGTTTGTTACGTGACAGCCGTTCTAAGTTTGAACCTTGTTGTAATTTTCAATGACTAGGACACTAAATCAAAACTGACACACCACTTTCTTGGCCAACCGTACGTGTGAATAAAATACTACAATAGTATCCTATCAGTGTCGGTTTATTCGCAAAGTATCATAAATGGCCATATTTTTTGGCATGACTTTTTTACAGCTTCAAGGGACCTTAGACAGACAGACGACCAAATGATCCTATAAGGGTTCCGTTTCTTTACTTTTGAAGTAGGGAAAAGTAGTATATGTTGTAAATCAAGTATTTGGTATAAGCTATGCTTTATTTTTCTCAGAGAGAGTGTGAAAAATGACCCAGAATATCCCAAGATTACCAGTGCTTATAATCCATAAACTGTCTGATGAGCGTGTGTGGCTGCACAGTGCCATAAGTGTCCACCTCGGGCATATTGAGATCGTCCACGAAGTAAATCATGAACTTGCTTCCCGGTGGGCCGAAATTGCGCCCGGATTTTTTTTCCAGCGGCTTCTCTAACACTTTCTGCATCATTTCTGTTGGATTTTACACATAAAATTTGTAGTTGTTAGGTAATCTTGACCAAGTCTAGTCTTGTCTAAGAAGTAACAGAAAAGATCATATAGCAGGAAGATCTTTAGTAGGTGCGTATATATGCCACTGAAGTCCTCCTAAGGCGCTGGTCCGATATTGATGGTTTCTTTTTTGTGTGTGTTTGATTGGGTCCCTGGATGCATGGATAGCTATTTTATATCATAATTTTGCTAAGAAAAATATTCTGTAATTAGAAAAAACTAACCTGATGTAGTGTAAAAGTTAAAGGGTACATTTGTAATAGCATATGAGTCTGGTAGAGAATTCAGTTTAGCCGCGACACTGACAGTCTTTCCACTCCCAGCGCTACCCACCAACATCACCGGCTTCTGTTTAGCTATGAGTAGATCCATAAAGAATCTAATTCGAGTCGTCTCCGAAGTTGAAACTAAGCACGACTGTAACAATCATCATTAATTTTGCATGAGCACAGTCAATGCGAGTGATTATATTTTTTTATAACTCACAAACCTGTAACGGCAAATCTGGATCTAACTCAAACGTCTCCACCTTCTCGGACCAAGGCAAAAACTTCTTAGTTTCCGGATCTATGAAGAAGCTGAATATGTTTCCAGTGGATGGAAACTTGATCTGTTTGAACTCATTCAAAAACCATTTGCTGAATTCATTACGCCAATCCACCAATTGATCTTGGAACAATGCTGAACCGAAGCCCCATACTATTGAGAATACGAAGTAAATTTCATACCTGTAAGAATATTATCATAAATTGGATGTGACTTGTTTGCAAATGAATGGAAGAACATTTTGTCGGTGTGTCTGATGTACTGTGAGAGATATGTATGAAAGTTGAGTCATTGATTAGTTGTAAGTAACCTGAAGCCAAAGTAAATAAATATTAGGAATAGACTTAGAAAATACTCATGGACAGACTGACTTCGAACATTTTAACGACGCTACCCAATAATCACGGACACATAACACCAAAATGTTTCCGATTTTTAACATTCACGTAGTATAAATTTATAGATCAAAATACATTTATTTCAAGTTACCAATTTATAGCACTCTGGACTTGACAAACATACGTAAGACATACCTATTGTGCGTCGTTTTCGACAAGGGGGCGATTCGATCCAGTCTATTCCTACATTAGTGATATTAGGTGTCTGAACGTAACTAGTTGAAGAGCCTCTACATACTGGATATTTATAGTACTACTACTTAGATCTGAAACGAACGGTCCAAGTTATAAAATATTCATAAAATTACCATTCTTTAGGACAATCACTTGGCAGCAAGGACTTATTCAAAAAGCACTCTAACAAGTAACATGTGAGCTGAATTTGTTGCAGTTCCGTCAGAGGCGTGATTTTCTTATACTTCTTGCACGATTCCAAAAGAGGTGGAATGTACTTGTCGAACATTATGGTTAGCATTGCTTTTTCAGATTCGTCGTCTCGATTTGAGTCTATCCAAGATGCAACAAACCTGCAGATTCAAAATACGCTTTAAAACAAATTATTGGTAGTAGTGGTCATAGAATTTATTGAAACTACATAATACAAACAACTACAAACTTTTTTTATTATCAGCCCAATATAAGTAAGTACATTTTAAAAATATGTTTTTTTTGTGTAGCTTTTTTATATTGCACTATATAAATAAATATGAAACCTGTGTGTTACTTACGGATTCCAACCCAAATCCTGAGGGTTGATATAGAGAATACCAGCGCGGGACACAGTCGCCGGTGTTGCTGTTCGCAAGGAGGCTATCTCGAATAACAGTCGCATGGTCTTGTTTAGAGCAATACGTTCGTTACTCGCCAGGGTTAGTACCTTTTACCATAAATATAAATTAAAACAATTAACCATAGTAATGACAGCTTTTGGAGTTCTTAAACATTCCATTGCCTATACAAACAAATTCACCATAACTTATTAAAACGTCTCACAGACTTATCACAGTTTTTAGCGTTTAGCTGGGTATAATCCAGATCATTAATACGAATTATATTCTATTCCAAATATTGAGCAACAAACATTCAGACAACTTTTCGCATTTACTTATAGCAAAAGAGGATTAAAATTCTCTAATGTGCAAATTGATTAGACTGTTTCATGTTAACTTTTCTTACTTTATTATCATCCATCAAGGTATTTAAACTTTCAATCCACATAGGGTCAATGTCTCCATCGAGTACAATCCACTTCGGTCCATCGCCTGGCATGTTAGCCATGTCTCTCATAATTGTTGAAAACAGACCATCCTTCCACTCTCTCGTCGCCGGATTTATAATTCCGAACAACTCGTCGTTAGTCACCGCTTTGGGATCTAAGTCATTGTAATATGGTTTCATTTTTAACAAAAAGTAAGTTTTATTCAAACACTGCCACACCATTGATTTTCCGGTGCCAGCGTATCCATCTATGAATACGGAATGTCTTACGGCAAACAGTTCTACTAATTGGACCATCTAAAATAAAATTCATACATTAAATAAACAGAGTTACAAAACAGGCCAAACATAGAAACTTAGGTATTATTTATTTGGTATTTGTATTTTTAGGATATTACGGCCTGAGAACGATGAGTTAGCGTATTATTGTACGCAAGGCTAAAACCGACCTTCTATATCAATATTCTTATAATGGTTGTTCTAATACCCTTTGTATTTTTGCTCAATATACGGAAATTTAGACAATCCATCTTCTAATTACAAATGAAAAATAAAAATGATGTATCAAACCTTCAGAATAAATCCAGCTTCAGGCTGTAGTTTCATAGATATGGCGCCATCCACTAAGTGCTTCTCAAATTCAAAGTCCCGTTTCCTGGGCACGTCGAGTGCGGGGAAAAGGTCTCCGATAAGGCCCATAAACACGGGCGTATCGTCAGTTACGATTTTAGGTATATTGAAGTCTCGCAACGCTCTCATTAGCACTTGATCTTCGGGTCTTAGTCGATCGCCTCGCTGAAAATTTGAGACACGTCACAAGTGATAAGACAGAAACAAGTATCTCTGTTAGATATCAGATAAAAATATCTTAAAAGATACCTTCAAAGAGCCAGCGACTACGAGTACAGATTTGATAGCTCTCAAGCCCCAATCATAATGGTCTTGTTTAGAAAGCAGCTCACGACATAGCATATACAAAGTGATGAACTTGCGGGCCAAGAGGCGTGCGTCTTGGAAGCCTTCTGCTACTAACATGATCTCGCAGATCAACTCGAAATCAGGAACCACCATGGCACATGGCCTGTCAATTAAATAAATCGAATGCAATGTTTACAATTGTATGAATATCAAACAATTAACCCATAATGAGGAATAATGACAAAAAAAATTAGTCCGTCGGTTAGGTTATCAAAATATATAGGATACGTATTTTTTATTTAGTTCCGAAAACAAAAAATAACGACGATACAGTGCGTTAAAATTTTGCGTGACGTCACCGGTCTCCAAAAAGTTTACTAAAAGGTAGTAGACCGATGACGTCACAAGCCCCCACTCCTGAACATTGATGGGACTTGTAATGGGGCTTTGTAATTTCTTATTGATTTGATAAAATAAAAATAGGTACGTATCCAATATTTTTTGATAATTAACTGACGGACTAATTATTTTTTTTATCATTATTCCTCATTGTCGGAATTCAAATGTGAGTGTACCTATAGCCGTTATGTCAAACTTACGACAGACTACTTTCGCCGATTCCAGAGATGGTCTCATTAAAAAGTGGTTTATATTGATAAAAACATTTACTTTTATTTAATTACTTTTATTTAATACTTTATTTACTTAATTGCTTAAATATAATAAGTGATACCTAATTAATATCATATCCACGTACTGTTATGAATACTCTTTATGCATTATTATTATGTGTTTATTTTATTTGGCTGTGTCTTCGAATGTAATTCATGTGTAATAATTGGTTGAAAGTCCAAGCAGAATCACTTTTGCACGACAAGTTTTGTCATATTTAATCAAAAAGAAAGCGAGTAATCCACTTACCTGAATAAAGCCTTCAAATTCTCTGGTAGCTCCGTCCGCCCGGCGTATCCAGGATTCATGGTAATGAACATGCCAATCGTCGGGATGAGTGAGATGATCTCTCCCATGAAATCGAATTTCTTCTTCTTCGCCTTAATGGCATCGAGTACACTCTTCACCTGTACCGCTACCACGGACAACACTTCTACTGAGATCCTGTTGAATTCATCGAAGCATCCCCATGCGCCCGTTTGGCATAAACCTGATATATCAAATTCAAGAGTTTAAAAAAACATATGTTTAAATTAAATAAAATCACTTCCAATTTTTGATTTAATTATTTTAGAGACATAAAGATTGATTTTGGATCTAACGATGCCACTTTTAGTAACTATAGTTACCAATATTGTGCCCGTAGTTCGTATTATTTACCTTTATAAATATTGCCGCAAGACTTATAGTCCATTTGTTCGGAGCAGTTGAACACATACACCATAACGCCGAGAGCTCGTCCCAAGTCTTTGGTTGTCTCAGTTTTGCCCGTACCGGCAGGACCAGCAGGGGCACCACCCATAACCAAGTGTAGACTCTATGAAATGAACATTTTTATTTTGGTTTATAATTACTATGATTATAAACCAAATACTGGATTTGCCCCTGTAGTTTCACCCGCGTTTCCGTGTAAAAAGTAGTTTATATTCTTCTCCATACTATAGACTATCTGCGTGCTAAATTTCATAGAGATCGGTTCACCGGTTTAGGCGTGATAAGGTAACAGACAGTCAGTTATTTTCGTATTTATAATATTAGTACGGATAATTTCAAAAACCAGTAGGCATGTTTAAAGATGTTGCAAAATTCCATGGAACTTAGTTATCATTATAACGCTGACTTTACTGGTGACTAACGATAAAACATAAACTAGTTTGGCACCGAATCGGCGACGGTAAAAAAAGCGAAACAAATTAAGTGCGTGAAAAAATCTTCTGTACGATACGGGTAAATTCAGATCCATTATAAACAAGTTTTGTTATTATGATCGCGCTTTACCTGAGTCAATGTGATATAGCAGCGATCAGTCAACGGCGTGATAACGAGACGAGGTGTATTTCCCAAGTATTCGTAATCGTAGAGGAACTGGGCGTCACAAATGTTTGCGAAACAATTGTTCACATTGATATCCCACCGGTGCCTGGAAATGTGGAAAAGGTTAGACATTGATGTGATAAAGGTATTGACTGAGTTTTTTTTTCAAATTAGTAACATTACCTTAACTGGCTCTGCCACTGAAAGGCATTAGAAGTCTCAACTTTAGCAATGATGAGCTTAGCGACCACATCTCTGGAATGCACATCGATCGTACAAATGGTCATGATTTTCTGTCTGTCGCCAACAGTCAAATCACCCAGTAGTAACATAATGAGGGAACTCAGTTGAGATATCTGTTTCTTTTGATAATCCCTCAGAGCGTTTTCGTAACCTGGTGATTAATTGCATGGTTAGATAAAGTTTGTAATAATCATGATATTTAAAAAATCCAATTAAATTAAAATCCATCACACAAATCTTAAAATAACTTTTAACAAAAACAAGAGTAGAAAGTGCACAAAAAAAAGGTTTACTGTAACGACATAGCAACTCTATGAGTGTCGACGAACTGCCGTCCATTTGTAGATACACCCCTGACAAGCGTACCTTCCTCCAGCTTCTCAAAGGCCTGGTTGGTCTCAGTGGTCCACCAGATTTGCGTGCTGACGAGCGCGGGTTGCGCGGGCCAGTCGAACACCCACTCCTCGCGAGGCTTATCTTCGTACGACTTCACGCTGTGCTCGAATATATCTCGCAGTGTCAACCGCATGCAGTCCGTCACGCGGTTCAGCCATAATTCTACCTATAGTTTAAGAATTACACTGTGGATATTATAAATAAAATAATAAATAAATAAATATCTTGGGACATCCTTCACACACGGTTATCTGATCCCAAACTAAGCAGAGTTTGTACTATGGAAACCAGATAACTGATATACTACATATACTACTTTTTTATGTAAATACATACTTATATAGATATTACACCCAGACTCAGGACAAAAAGATATGTTCATACACACAAATGTTTGTCCTTGATGGGAATCGAACCCACGACCAGCGGCGCGATAGGTGGCGTCTTAACTAACTGCGCCAACTGGCCTGTTGATTAGATTTTGACCATAGTAGATAATGCTTTCTATAATATTGATAGGTTCACCAATGTGCCTTGGGAGCGCAAACTATTAAGAAATCATATATATATCCACAAGTCGCTAAAATGGCTAAAATCAAATGTCCATTATATACCTTTCCTGAACAATCGCAGCATGGCGCCTTGAAAGGCACGTGCTCCTCGTTTTCCTTGGATATCATCTCGAACGCTTGTTTGCTGCCTGGCTTCGGGAACACCAGCTTAGCCAGATTGTCGTACAGTTTTGTGAGGTGGCGGCTCACAGCCGGTGGGTTATTGCCGTTTGATAGAATGTCTGTTAAAATATTAGTTAGGTACTATAAGTCTTATTAATGTAGATTGTATTTGGATGAATCTACAGTGGTGTCAGATGTGCAGTAACTGGATCTTTGGTGCCAATCCCAATGAGAGGCTGCCATGGCGTATTCTAGAAATACCATTTATTAAGCCTAACCATGCACTGCAAATATAGGTACTACCGACAAAGTATAGCTATATCTGTTAGATATTAAGCCATGAGTTAAAAACATCCACTACATCGCAGTTCAGTTATCTAGAAAGAGATTAACATATATTTACCGAGTAAATCAGCCGAAGACACGAAATAGAATCGAGGGTAAGCCAACCGCTTGGTCTCGAGGTAATCATTAAGGGCCTTCTCGCAAAGGTTCAATGCTGCCATCAGCTCCTCTAGTTTACCTAACAGTCCTGGTTTATTTGTAGCTTGTATAACATTTGGCGTTAAACCTATATCTTTTATTAGTTCCTGAAAATTTACCAAGTAATTGTGTTGAAATCAAATCCAAATACAGTCAGATTGAACCTCGCTATGATTCTCAAACTTCAACTTTATACAAAAGTCAAATACCACATCAGCGGTTTTGATTTCATATATAAGGTTAGTGGCACTGTAGGTAGAGTAGGCTAATATATACCTATACTTAGCTTATATCATAAAGAACCCAAAAAAAAAGAATTTTACAGTGAAATATCGATTAATTACAACCACACAACCATCCATCAGCCATCATTCTTCACAGTTCATTAAACTAATTGACCCATAGGTTCACCACACTCACCTTAAATGTTTTATCAATATGATCAAATCTCCTAGAATCCTCAGGCAACTGTGATCGAATATCGTCAGAACCAACAAATATGCTCTCTAGATATTGCCATTTGCGCTGCACTTCAAACCATATTGCAATCACTGCGTCAGCGGTACCGAGTTTCTTTTGCCACGCGGTTACTTCTTCTTCGTAAAAACCAATAAACTTTGATGACATCATGTTTTGTACTTGATTCTGTAAAATAAAACAGGAACTCGCTATATTTGATAATTTTTCTCGAAGTAGTTGTAGTATGCACTACTAAATCTTTTTATGCATATTTTAGTGTCAGCTTCCAATTTTGTATGATGATATTTTAAATAGGTACCTGATTATCCTCCAGAGTTTCGACAAGCTCCTCGCTTGCTTTTGGTAATTTGATTCCCGTTCGGTCGTGTGTTAAATAATCAAATTCCATAATACTCCATGTCACTTCTAGTTCCCTTTACAATTCGAAATTAACAATAAATAAACTAAATTACTAATTAGAATTCAATTTACAGCATAAATCATATATTTAGCTAAAAGCGCCAACAGAGCAGCATAGCGTATTTAGCTTATAGTATTACATAATAATAAGCCTGTAAATACCTGAGAGTCTTTTCCATAGCAGCCTCCTTGACAGATTTATCGACAATGGTTTTTACCTCCTCTTCATATTTATGGAGATTGAGAGCCAAAAGATCTGCCAAGGTCGTATCATCGTCTATGTTGAATTTTACCTGAACCAATCATTATGGTATTAAAGACACGAGGTTGTTTTAAAAGTATATACATTGCTTTATTATAAATAAATGTAGATGTATAATTAGTGTAGGTAGTACGTGTCGGCTACATTTGTTGTGTATAAAAATAATATTGTGAAATAAAAAGTGCATAATTCAAGAATGATGGTGTTACCTTTGCATCTCCGTCTGAATACCTATACAAACTACCTATGTACACTATTTACATTAGAAACTTATGATATCTACAATATAAACTCTGATAATATCAACGCCTGGTCACAAAACTTTTGTTGCGATATACTTTTAGGCACTGGCATCAAACGATACCCATTCTCCTTCAACTCTTGCAATGAATATGATTTATTTATTTTTGTAAATTTACTCTCACTGTGGCATTCTTGCAGCTTTGGCCTTCTGAAATCTTGCAACTGTAAATACTTTTCATATTCTGCGATAATTTTGCTTTTATTTCCAGTATTTGATGTGTCTATATTGGTGGCTATGTCCTCTAAGGATTTAAAATCTTCTAATATCTCCGCTACGGACGCATGACTCAACCCATGAATTTCTACGTATGGTTTAGAATGAACCTGCTTTGTAACGATGGACATGATTTGCGTATGAACAGCTTTCTAAATGGAAAATGAAAAATAAGCACTAATTTATAATTTTTTATACAAAAAACCAAGAATAGTTAAATGGCTAGTACAATTTAGTGTTACCTTGGTGGCCATCATTAACTCAATCCAATGTCTATCTTTAATGGCCGGATTCTGCAGATCAGTAACAGCCCGTAATGATGTCATTAAGTTCTTAATTGTCGCTTCAATTGCTAAATACGGCTCCCTGAAAGTTGCAGGTACCGAATTTAAGCCTTTACCTAGGTATTCATTTTTCAGCATTTTATTTATATCCAAATACGACTCGCCTAGTTTAGCAACTTACCATGTTCTCATATCCTTGTCAAGCTGCCGTAATTCCTTAGTGAACCGTTTACACTCCTGGTCCATGCCGTCTGCGTCGATCTTTTTCCATGGAGATTTCTTCCAAAACTCGATGGATACCATCACTAAATAATAGTTATCCCATAATTGCTAAAAAAGAAATCGTTTGAATAATATATCATATTTTACTAAAGGAAAGACTAACTTTTGACGAAAGTGAAAAATTTGCCTAGTTTAATAGGCCTAATATGAACCTATATAAGAAGAATGTTATATTATTATACTCCAAAACTGCATAGATTATGTTGTCTCACACTGATATTCGTAAACAGCAGAAAAAAGTGGGTATTATCATGCATCAATAACTACTATTACCTTGATCAGCTTCAATTCTCGTCGACACTGTTTAAGATGCTTCTCATCTGGGGGTTGTATGTCGAACAGAGCACACGACCTCTTTAGACCATCGACAATATTTTCAAAGCCGAGTAACTCTATGTGAACCTTATCAATTTGGCGATAAGGTTCCTTGCAGGACTCCAGGAACATCTGTGTTAATTCAAATAGCATACAATATATACCAGCCATTCACATTCACAGCATCACACTTTTGTCGATGGTGAAAATAATTATAGATATTATCGATTTGTATGAAGGACAGTCCATCCTGTATAATAAGCTAGATTGTGTGTACTTTGACAGCTATAGAGCTTTTTGTTAGCTATAATTCATTAATAACATTGATAGAGTTTTTATAAACACTAACATCCTTAGACTTGAAATTTTCCCGGTACATGGTTAGGCGCAGATTAATGAGTGCGACGCGTTTGGCGATGAGCGCAGCCTGCGCGGCCTGCAGCGGCGCCACGTTGTTCTTCATTACTGTCGCCAATTTCACCAGGTTGCGCCATTTCTCTGGCAGCACGTCCAGCTACATTAACAGCATATATTAAACATTATATTTACAATAAGCGCAAACATGCTGTATTAGTAAATAATGCCCAAAAAACATGTTGATAGATATGGTGACGAGCAAACAATAAGTATACGAATTAACCAGCCATACAATTCGAGCAAAATCTCTATTATTTAGTTTACTCGTAAGTATCTAATTACTTACCAAAGTGTACACAGAATACTGGTGATACTTTTCTAGCTGCAATCCGTACGCAAGCGAAAACAAGAAATTAAGATATAGGTAGTACGTAGTATATTATTTATTCTTTGATATAGGTATAGTAATTGTGTTTTGTAATTTACAAGGTCAGAAGTCCTTTTTTTAACGGAGTCTTACAGTTTCGACAGATACGTCGGGCCGTCTAAATTATCTGCTATATTACTAAATAAAATCATTAGTAGGTAATGCATTTCGTTAAAATTAACCATGATCCTGGTAAAATATCACCACCAAAAACTTTATGTAACTCTTAGCAAATACGTAATTTAGGTACCTGTTCATAAGTCTCCTCGGGGAAGTCCACTCCATACTCCTTAAGTACGTCGATAATATCCCTTAGTGGCTCAAACATCTGATCAGTGCCAGCATCCATCTTGGCACGAACTTCGTTGATCACGCTCATCACCACCAGCAGCCCTTCGTAGTCATCGTCAGTTAGCTCCACTGTTAACTCCTTTGTGGCGTATGCGATGAATTTCTCAAGGTCGTTCAAGCTTAAATTTATACAATAAGTACATCATGAATTCGCTCATTGACATATTTAGAGGAACGAAAAAAAAGGACCAATAAAAATAGTTTTATTTGAGTCTAATGCCAAGTCCAGTTATTAAATTGCGAGTAAATCGCAATTTAATGAAAAATAATTCAACGATTTTTAACTTTTGATTGTAGTAATATCTATTCCATGGCCCTATTGTGGCGATATAGCGAATAACTTTTTATTTCTTACCTAGTCTGCACATGGTCTTTTAAGTTCTGCTTGAAAAGGTTACTCCACTTGCAAATTATGTTCATGATGGCCTGGTTTAATCGTTTGAGGTCTAGTTTTAACCAACCATTACAGAGGTAGTCTGATGGCAGAGCTGCTACTTCATCATACATGGCATTGTATCTGTTAATCTGGGAAAACAAAAAGTAATAGCGCAGATCGTATGTGTTCAGAAATCATACATTTATTTGTGAAACATGGGTAGGTATAATAGGTTCGTACCACGTATTGTAAAAGTAAACATATCGAGAAACGAACATCGTCAAAGCGAATGAGATAAATTACGAAATTCAATTCGGTAAATAAAGCTCTACAACATATTGACATTTATTTAATCAACGGAACCTCGCCCGATATTTTGTTACGTAGGCTTAAAATCTTACTTCATTTTGATACTGTTCTAAATTTGGTTTAACTTCTGGCGGCTCGCACCCGTTTTCAAATTTGTATTTATCGAACTCCTCAGGTGGAATAGCTCGGCCATACTTCAGGAATGCTGCTAACACCTCTTGTCTATCTTCTATCCAAAGTGGTGCATATTTTTCATATTTCTATTAAAAAGAACAAATAAGTAATAACAAATACCCTAAATGTAAATAATTGGTAAGGACTTGGTAAGGACTGAAGTTTTCATCGGTAGTGCAAACTTACCGAAGCATATTGAACCACGTCATTGATACTGTTTTCAACTCGCTTCAATATTTCGTGATAAAGATCGATCATTGCATCTTCATTTACTAGATCATCTGAAAAATAAAGTGATTACAGATTACAAGTATATACATGATAAATAGGGTGTTCGTATACCTGAAATGCTGGCTGGGGTGAATAGACCAACTTTTATCAATTTGGACTACTTTTTGTTGGATTAATTCTGAAATCGCGAAATAGTCAAGTAGGAACCATGAAATATTTCACAACCAATTTGTAAAACTGAGTCACAAAATGAAACATTGTTAAATAAAGCTATAAAAATCCACCAAAACATAAACACCGAAAAATAAGAATCCAAAAGATTTACCTTCATATGACGCTATAGGCACGATCGGATCAATTCTAGGGAATAACGTCGCCTGCAAGAACATGTCTTTCATCATTTCTCTCAATGTGTCATATAAACCATCATCATCGTCTATATCCAGTGATGGTGAGAAAAATATGTCTGGAAAGAAGTTATCAATGTGTATGAAGATGTTTGGGAAATAAACAATATAAATAACACTTATCTTTGACTCACCAGGATCTTTCAGTTCGGCTATAATTTCCATAAGCGCCACTCTTGGCCCTTTTTCTAAGTCGGTTTGGCTCTCGAATAAATCTATGCTAGTTTGCACAGCTTTCATTACTTGGCGAGATACCTGAAAATCAAATAATCGGCTGGTTGGCCAAAATACTCTCGGTGAAAAAGAGGACGTACACACATCATAACCCGCTGCATCATGATAACTTGTGATGCAGCCCCCATGGGTAAGGATTGATATATTATTTCTACTCCTACCAAAGTTGTATCTCTCATTTCAGGTATATGAACACCACAATGCGAGAAATTCCTACAACTTTGGTAGAAGTAGAATTCTGAACGGTGATCTGTAATTATATTTCATTTCACATAACTATATATTTTCAAGATAATAAATAATAAAACAAACACTTGCCTTCCTTTTTTACTTTTCGTCATTTAGACAATAATTTATGAGGTTATAACTTACTAGTGAATCTACGTATTTCACGTAATCGGGCCATCGCTCGGCTCTGAACGCTTCTTCCTCGAGTTCTATCCGTTCAGCTTCAATGTCGGCCTGTTCCTCCGGATCTAATACCTCATCTTCTTCTTCTGCCGGCGAATCTATCTCTTCGCCTAGGTTATGTCAAATGAATTGTCATTTAAGCCAAATATCGAAAGATTAATGACAGAAGAGGTATACTTGAGAAGTCACGTATATCTCATCTGTCCTCTGAAAGATTAAGATGGACTTTATCGATCCATTCTTACAAACTGTTTTCGTAGGTCAGAAAAATTCCAAATAACGCCAATCATTCAGTATAATCTACCTGCATCTCTAAGTGCTTGTCGCTGCATTTTTTCTGCTGCTTTCGCCTCTCTCTTTATTCTTCTCACCTCTCTTCTCTCAAATTTGATTTGATTAGCTTCTGCCTTCTCCCGTTCTTTTTCCTCCCTTGCAATACGTTTTTCTTCACGACGTGCCATTATTTCTTGTAGTTTAAGAGCACGCGCAGCTTTTTCATCATCGTCAAGAGTGGATTCATCAACCTCTTCCAACTCTTCGTCTTCGTCGTCAGACTAGGGAGAAATACTGAATTGTAACTACATGTTATTTAAACTTTTGTACTATTATATTTTTTGTATATCACTATGTAACATTTATTACCTCTTCTTCATCTTTAATGTTGAAGAATAGCTTGTAGTTATCACTTAGAATATCTTGGAACTCAGCGTGACTCTCGATTATTCGATTACGCCTGTAAAATAAAATTTACTTTACAACACAATAACCAGATATAACACAACTAACCAGACTACCATGGCTGATTTTAACATCAGAACTTGACTAATAGGGTTTAGTTCATCTGCACCTTGTATCAAAAAGACTCGGCTCATTCGTGTTATCTTCTATTAAATGTGGGTATTTATTGTACTTAATTCTTTCTTTTATAGTAAATTGACGTGATTATGTTGTACAACAAACCTCTTCACAAATCTGCTATGTCGTTCATTGACCGCCAGCAGTTCCATCTTGTCAGGATTCTCCTTGCGGTTGTGTAGCGGCTTATCTCCCCACGCAGATATGTTAGCCAGCCCGCGCTTCACGTTGTTTTGTGCGGTCAGCACGCGTTCTTGGAGCGTGTTGATCGCTGCGTACACTTCAGCCATCCAGTCAGTAACTGTAACATTAGAACTGACGTATTCAGATACAGGCGATATTTTCATTCTGAGAATTATCTCAGCTTTTCTCAGTTTGCTTGTAAGAAGAATCAAAGTCATTATCTATACCACTCTATGGCGAGGGCTAAAATTATGGCCGATCATTTTATACTTAATTACAGTGTATTTAACATAAAAGTGGCTTTGACCTTATGAATCTGTGGGACTGGGATTTCTAATAGGTAAGCCGATGGGAATCGGCTTGTATGGACCCATCGCCACTGCTAACTAATAATGAAGCCGAAGAGTTTGTTTCTTTGTTTGTTTGAACGCGCTAATCTAAGGAGTTACTAGTCCGATTTGAAAAATTATTTCACTAGTAGGAAGCTACATTATCCTCGAAGGTTATAGGCTAATTTTTATCTCGAGAACGCGAGTGAAACCGTGGGGAACAGCTAGTAATTAATAAAAACATAACAAAATTGCTTTGACGACTTGCTTGCAATCTTGCTTGATTGAAAATTAAAAAACTCACAGTCATCGTTCCAGGTGAGCTCCTCGACGCCTCGACCCAGTAGCTGGTCGATGGCGGAGATCTCCTTTTCAATGAGCGCCACCTCCGTCTCGTGGCTGCCCTCACGGATCGCGTTGTACCACGCTATAGCGCGGTTAAGCCGATTCATGTCGTACTGTATTATACAATCATTCGTTGGCTATACAGAACACAACTTTTACAATCAAGTAAGAAATTTTTTTGAGCTATGAATATCCTTTCTTACATTATAAAACGCAACGACTCTGTCTGCTCATTAGTAGAAAAGAATCCTATTTTACAACTGGTAAGTGCCAAATTATAATTGAATAACAAATATTCACACAAATACTCGGTCTATAACTAAAGGTAAATTTCAGAACCACATATTAAGTACTTAACAGTAACAAAATTTGTATTAAAAATAAATATAAATTACCTGCAACTTTTCGTTTCTTGCGAACAATTCGAGTCCTTCTTGTGGTATACCTTGTTTGTCCAAATACTTCATGTAGCGTATTTCCCGTAGTAGCATTACCAGCTGAAAAATTGACATATTATGATAATGGTCTAAAATATTTATTAATTTTCCTATATGTATTTTACCTCAGGACTGAAATTATTCCTGACAAATGGTGGATCCCGATAAATGAGATTCTTCGCCAGGTGCAATTTACAGATAGGCGGCACAGTGGCGCACCACTGTTTGAACTGTTTGTCTTCCAGCACGTTCAAGTAACCGAGCATTTCATTGTGCTTCTGTTTCATGTATACTGCGTACTCCGTTTCTATTATCCTGGTATGGTATTAAAATAGCATGCTTAAAAATAATGTATCTTTCCTGAATTGTCTGAAATGGACTGCTTTAATCTAAACTTTTTTCAAAACGTGATAAACTATGGGACAATCTTCGCTAGATCATTGTAAAGGACAACTAACCGACAATTGAGCCTGATATAGTAATTAATCGCTCGTAGAACCGACGGCCGCTGGGGCAGAATGGTTCTTGATTGGCGACCACGAACCGGAAGACGCAGCCTGGGCAGGCCCCCCACAAGGTGGAGCGACGATCTTGTGAAGATCGCGGGAAACCGCTCGATGCGGGTAGCGCAAGACCGGCCATCGTGGAGATCCTTGGGGGAGGCCTTTGTCCAGCAGTGGACGTCTGTCGGCTGATATAGGTACATAGTCATTAAAATAAGATGGATGGAGAATGATGTAACACTTGTTTAATTATAAGTTTAATAACATACGGATCTTCAAACACGATGAAATCCTCCATGGCGACTTGAATCCTCCTGCGCAACTTGTGGATCCACCAAAGCATACCCGAAACTGGAGGCAGATATTGATCAACCATTGGCCTTTCCGGGCCCTTCGTCATTTTCTGCCAAACAACATTTAACATATTTGTAACAACAGCGTATATCCAGTATTACAAATTATAGTTATACACCTCGACAATCATCGTATTTCGAAAGTAACTTCTGGTTGTGAGAATGCTGAGGCGTATAACTTGATTTGTAGTATATACTGATATCAATCCTATAATTGAATTTAGATTTTTTTATGTCCCTACAAGTACATAATCTAAATAAGTAAATTAATTAATTTTGGTATACACAAGCCTATACATATTTTTTTTTATTGTTTTCAAACAACTAGCAACACAGAAATTATCATTGCGTCTCAAAAAATGTCTCACCGCCATTTCTTCGTCAAAAATCTCCTTAACAGCATCTAGGTTTGCATGCATCATGTCAAGAAGTCTACCCACTTTTGGCTTCAATTCGTTCCTTATTATAGATCGGTGATACAAATCCCCAATTATTTGGAAGAACTGAAAATGAATAATTTCTTGGGTAAAATGTGCATCAAAGTTAGAAGTACAGATCAAACTTGGATACAGCTGCCAGAGCTTAGGTAATTCTGATATCTTACCTTGTAGAAATGTTCTAAGTTGTGGCACTCATCAAGACCTTGAGCGAACAGTGAAGCTAGTCGGCGATCGACGTCCTCGAGCACTTTCATGTGCCGATCATAGTCCGCCTGAAAATGAGTGTCCTCGGGGTCCGCAGGGTCGTATGTTATGTTGCCCAGATTTTGGTATATTACTGTGTATTCCTCTAGTACCTGGGGTAAATAATTAATGAATGTACAATGTATATGGGAGAAATTATAGACGATTAATTTGTTCGTTTTTGTTTACTTATTAATTTTTTTGCTTTTGTATAGGTAATTGGATAACCGAAATTGGTTACTTAAATTAAATTGGTTAATAGTAAACATACTTTTTTTACTATGTATGTTCCGATATGCCGATATGACGGTTAGAAGTTGCTGAATGGAAAAAGAGTAGGTAGTTAGGTACATGTTGTTTTCCTTCACCGAAAGCTGAAGCTCATTGCAGGATTCGAACCTGCGGTCTTCGCTACGGCATTTGACATGACTAACACTGAGCTATCACCGCTTCCGCGTTAAAAACATAAGGAGACCACTATGGTCAAATAACCTTGAAGATTCTTCCATACACTCAAAGCAAGTGTAGGCGCCCCGCGGGTGGGATTTATGCTTCGCGATTATGAATTTTATTTATTTCTTTAAAATCTTTAAAATATCATAAATTTTACGAATACAAATTGTAAAAAAAAATATTTTCTTATTTTTTGGTGTAAGATTCACTTATATCTGATGAGCCGTTTTGTCAAAAATGTTTTATTTTTACAAAATTCGGGGATGGATATTTCAATTTAAATCAATACAATTGATATAACGCGACAGATATAATGTCTAAATATTCTAGTCGAGACATTCCGTTACATCAATAACAAAAATACCTTCATGCACTCGGTACTCAAAATTTTGCCTCTTAAGCCACAAAATTCAACTTTCTCCAACTTTAGTATCTCTACAGTTGCATCTACTATTGACTCAATCATGCGGAGTCGCTTCATGTAGATGTTGAAGCGCATGAATACGCGGTCAAAATCAAACGACCAGCGCACTGGCATGACACCCACAGGAAAAAATGTATGCACCTTATCACGATTCATTTCGTATGTTTCACTGTAATGATAACAACACAAATAATTTTGATATAGCCTGATTAAAAATATCTACAACCTATTAGTTTAGTGTCCGCTAGATGCATTACGAAAAGACTGGTTGAGAACTACTCATTCTAATGCTTCAAGCTTAAAAAGAGGTTACTGTAGTCTATACATAGATAAACGTATACATTGCAAAACCTGGGTATCTATTACCGACCCTTGTCCTCTTCATAGAGATGAACTCTAGCTACCTAACTCACGCGCAGAAGACACAACATAAAGTTATTTGTAGAATTGTAGGTATTATGAGAAAAAAAGAAAGATCCACAAAATAAAGAAGCATTACTGAGTTCCTTACTAGAGTGTTCTCAGTTTATGTTCATTCCGAACCGATGGTAGAGTCAATAGTAACTTCTGACGTTCTTAAGTGCTTTATCGGGGTCTTGTTTTGAATTTGAGCAAAAGAACGCTATGCTCTACCTAAATCAGAAAATATGTTTGCTACTCACATAAAATGAGTCAAAATATTGATAGCTTTCCTAAGCTTTATTAACTGCTCGTCGGCTTCACCTTGAAATATAGAGGCGGGGTCGATAGAGTTGGTGCACTGCACTATCACTAGGTTGCATACTTCCCTTAAAAGTGCTGTAAACGACCCATATTTAAGATACCTGTTAAAGCCACTAATATCCAACTGTTATATTAAGTTAAATACAATCAAGCGTTATGAAGATTATCTTACCGTAGTGTCGTGTTAGTTAATTTTTAACTGAGGCTTAGCTTGTCAGTTATAAATGACTCTGAAGTAACACTATCCGCCTGGGACTACATACAAGGCATATATAATAGATTGTAAATAAGAAATTGTTTATAAACCGACTTACGTATAAGTTTCTCCACACTGCAGTAATACCTAGAGTTGCCCCATAATAGGCCGATACAATGAAACATGGGCCTAATGAGTGGCTTTGCGTCAGCAAAGTCAGTACCTTCAAACGTCTCGAAATGGAACATCAAGGGTTTTTGGTATACGTAAATATCTCGACATTCCACTATGGCTGAAAATGCAAAACCAAATATATGGTCGTTAATCTGATTTTATCACTTGGAAATAGGTATAAGGAGTCGCAACACTGTTTTATTAAACGACTACCATAAATGTTAATTCCTAGTGTTGTTGGGTATAGGTACTACGGGTACCTAGTCTAATTTTCTAATAGTCATACATAATACATCAATCAAACAAGATCAAACACATTAATATTCATCGAGCATCGAGACCATCTGTCTTTACACAAAGTACCTAATAACTACAAAAAAATAAAAATACTTATAATGGCAATGTGACGTGTAATTTGAATATTTTTTATGCATAGAGAACTGCATTAAAAGATTTGAAGATAAAAAATAACACATACCTCGATGTACAAACTTACCAGCAACAACATTAGTCAACATGGATTTAAAGCAGCTTAAATAAACACTTTTGGTATCTTCAAGATAGTGCGCCATTCGCTTCACCCGAGGATCACGTAATTGAGAGTAAATACCCTCCAGATTCTTCAGACGATTCGCGTAGAATTCCACGTCCGCATTCGGTAAAGGGAACTTAGTCCTTTTGAATGCTGAAAAAACATTTAAACTGTAACCCATGCGGAGTACCTACATTCGAATGCTGCGTATATGTAATGACACGTCGGAAAGAGCAGATGGGTACCTGCATTTTTAGTTAGTTTTTGGAGGTGCCCGTATGCATCTATATCTATTATGGCTTAACCATTTTGAAGGCTGTTAATTGTAAACTTTTAAAATGATAAACTCATTTTTCAGCAGATTTCAAGGCATAGCTCACTAAAACTTGGTAGAAAATACACAGAATATCTTAGTAATATATATTTGTACTCGATTTACTCATGATAAGTATTATAAGCACCTACATACTACTTTATCTTTCACTAATATATGAAACTACATAATCAGTGTTACCAATGTACGAATCCTCTTGTAATAAGTCATGAACTTGTTGTGCCCATTTTATTACAGCTCCTTCTATATTCGTCTTTAAATGTAAGTCCACATCTTCCCCCTCACTGTAAAAAAAAAGGTTCTGTATGCATGAAACATTCATTATATACTGTTCGAGACTATGTTCGTTATCGCCTGGGAAATAGAATAAGCATCCCACGACAAACATTTCGAAGGATCATCGCGAAACTGCGCTCTACTAGATATGCGACAGGAAAATACCACTTGTAACATGTGAACTGTACCGATGACGTGCTGGACGATATTGAACTAACAAATTCAATTCAAAAGTTATTGTTCTAATTTAATGTAAAATTTGTATCTATGTAGTTAGAGCGCAGCGAAGATCAATTATTTATCATGTATCGTCTGTTTGTACCTTTCTCGTAATTTGCCTTCAGCTTGATAAATATTTTCAACTCCAGCCGGCATTGGAAGCATGGCTTGACTGGACATTTCTCCTTTAAGCTGTGATGTATAAATTAGTTCCATTAAAACTACTTATTTGTTAACTCCTGGTATTACCTACAATTTTGTATCACATAAACTTTACATGAGCGAAGAATAAGATGGTAAATGCTGAATTAACTTTAGGTACTAATCAAAAAGGGCGCTTATCTATACTTACGTATTAGTAGCTACTATACCTGGTACATCAAATTCCTCAAATCATTTATATGTCTCGTCATATCGTGCCTTACAATCTTGGGCCATCCCTTTTGATTTTCTGGATTGCACAATAGAGGCCCAATCAACTCATCTGCCATTACACCGAGATCCATAAGGACATTTCCTGATATTTCGCCAATTGTCACTGCCTATAAAATATTACATTTACTCATTAACACATTAGAAAGATTAAACGACTAATAGATCAGATAGAAATAAGCGTATTCTCAGTTCAAGCGTATTATGAACCGGTGGTAGAGTCCATTTGTATCTTTCGACGTTCTATGAGCTTATCAGGGCCTAAACTGAATATCAATAAATATTATTTTTTGAGTTCGAGTTTGAAATTTCTGGCCGTCAAGCAATTGACAAAAGACGAATGTGTGCGTATGAAACATTACGCAAACAGTTTATATGTGAGAATACTTATGTATGAGTATTATTATATTACCGAATATCCACTGATAGGCATAGACCTCTCCCATATTTTTATGGTTCCGTAGGTACCCTAAGGGTTGAATTGCTGTCACTCATGAGATCATCAATTCTTCTGGACGTGTGTTTGTTATCTCGTAAACGGCTGGTCCGATTTAGATGAAATTTTGTGTATATGTTACCAGAAATGTATGAAATATAGGAATTGTATACAATTTCTGTGTATTTCCCCTAGGAAATTATAACAATAATGATGCTTGAAATATATAGAAACTATTGAAAAAAATAGGTTGGGGTTATTTTTTTTATTTTGCATAGAATAGCAAGTATTCGCACAAAAGTACCTTTCACTTACAACCCCCCAAATACCGCTATCCTTACAAATATACCGAATGTAGTACTCCGATAGATATTTAGGAAATGTATGGATTTCCTAGGAAATGTATGGATTTCCTAGGAAATGTATGGATTTCCTAGGAAATGTATACAATGACGGATTAGATACTTTTCCGTTAACATATATATAAATGGCATCCTGCAATGGTTCAATGAGACCCTGGATGGTTTGAAAACAAAAGCTGTCGGTATACATGTGTTTTCCGGGAAGAACGTCGTCTGCTGGGTCCGCTAGTACCTATTGATAAATCAGATTTTCTTTAAAATTCGATGAGATGTGCGAAGTCCGATACGCACTTGGTCGGTATTTTCATCAAGCTAGGGATATCTAGTAGACTTAGTAGATAGAGCCAGATTGAGAGGCAAACATATTGTAATACAATCACCCTAAAGTTTAAAAGGAAAAGGAAGAAAATGTAAAGAAACCAAGTATGGACACGCATGGAGGTAGACTACCTACATACTTTGTAGTACACGCTTGGCTGTTGAAAATCTATCAGCAAGCACCTACCGATGTGTGTTACTAGGTGTATAGTTCTAGGCATTATGTGTATAGAACCTTCGGTCATATGCATTAACGCTGACCATGGTGAGATTATAATCAGATACACAGGTCTATAAATAGTTTAAAAAATATACCTAAAATTAGTATAAATTGAAATCAAAATAGTATTAATCTCATACATACCTTACGAAAGTTTCCTTGAGTTAGCTTTTCCTCTGAATTCCTCAAGAAATACACTGATTTCCCTCTACTTAACGCTGGGAATTGTAAGGCGCACGTGAGTAACCCGGCGGTGTTCATACGAAACACAATTACCTCGTATTTCGGTGTGTCAAACCATCTTAACAAGATATGCTGAAAGAATAATTATTATTTATTTATTATCTCTTCCAATCTGTCTATTTTAACTTAGTTATTTTATTTAAAACTGCTGTTTTTAGAAACATAGATACCTATAGCGGAGATGCGTGTAATATGATCCTATAATATGTAGGTACCTACCTAATATGGAAAAGGCTCTAAGTACCAAAAACAAAAATGTGGAGGAACACATGTTTTAAGCTTAGGTACCTACATAATAATTTAGATCGGTAAACAGGCAGACAGAAATAGCAACTTTGCAAACTACATATTTAGAGAAGAGATTAAGTAGATAAAGTATGGACTCACCCTTTCATCTCCCGTGATAAATTTGTTCCATTTATCAATTTTCTGTTTCAGTGACTTCAATAAATATTCTGACATAAACTCAAGCCGAGTATCTGCTTCTTCTTTCTGCAATATATCAAACAAAATAGGTACCCAATATCCACTTTACCCATACTAATTTAAGAAAAGACCAATTCAGTGGGGAGCTCATCGCACTGAAGAATTACAAAGCATACAGGCTTATTTTGTAGTTCGCCTGCAGTAAGTAGGTACTGTAAAGGTGGCAATACCTACTGACCATTACTGAAATCGCCGGTTTTATAAACTTTTCGTACATTTTGCATAGAGCAAGGTCAACGTTTTGTGTCTTCATAGCAGTGTGTTTAACTAATATTACAAGAATCACTGTTATTTGCCAGAGCTCCTCATAGGATCCATCCATCGCATCATCATAGGATATCCAGCTGCTCCGGGGGAAGGGGCCAGGTTATGCCGGACTCGTCCCGGCTAAAACCCCATGGTGGTGGTCGCCATCTGCGCTGTAGAAAGGGGCGGATTCTCGTGCAGAACGCGTAGTCACTCCCCCTCCACGCGCGGCGCCAGATAGCCCGTCCCTGGGGAAGTATGATACTTCCCCCCAGCACCCTCGCTGTGCTGTCGCACGATGGATCGTGACCACAACGACCCATCGTCCTCCTTGGGATCGCTTCTGGACGCACAGGTCCGCCGCCTTGATTGTCCAGACAAGGACCCCATTTAGTGGCCTTTTCGATAGGTAGGGGAACACCGTACATAACCGTAGCTACAGAGCAGAGTACTTCTTCATAGCCACAACGACAGCAGGTATATAGGTATTAAGTAAAATAAACTATGCCACCAGTCAGTTAGCTATTAAAGTATCAGGCAATCTAAAGAGGGCTAGCAATCATGGAAGCTATCTGTTTGTTTGAATATCACTGATGATGACTGGAGCAACGTACCTACACCTACACAGTACCGGCGTTAGGGTAGGGCGCGGTAGGGCGATCGCCCAGGGCGCCAGATGTAAAGGGGCGCCAGGCCCACCTTTATTTCCGGTCGCTCATGAGCGAGTCCTGCTATCTCGAGTCTAAATAAATAAATTCTCAAGTCTAAAGATTAAATGGCTATAATGGCTTAAAATCCCTTTTGTGCGGGCGGGAGAAGGGGGGGAGGGGGGGTTATCACATCTCGCCCTGGGTGCTGGTAGAGCTAAAACCGGCACTGCACCTACAGACTCCTAGAAAAAAGTTGACTAAAACTTACATCAGCCATTATGATTGATAATACTGGCTCTTTCAAATCGCCCCACCTGCACCTGTTTCACTCACGTAAGCATAATTCAATATTAATCTATATATTTCTTATAAAAAAATCTCTACCAAAGAAAGAAAAACTTTTTCCGTTTTCAGCTTTGTTTTCGCATCGACTTTCGAGGAAACCAACAGAAACCGAAACAACAAACACCCGTATTTACATTCAATTACGTTGCCATGGCAATGAAAACTTTTTTATTAATTGAATTTCGTGCCAAAATGATTGAAAGTTGCCGGCATTGTTTATAAATACGTCTGAGTAACATTTTCATGAAATAGTCGTATATGTCAGTAATATACCTTGGAGGAATATGTTGATGATTTCTTTTGTTATTAATCAGTAAATATACTACCATTCTTCTCGCAAATAACATGTTGATAACTGAGCTGCAATTAGCAAAAAACTTGATAAAATTTGAATTTCGCGCTCCAACCGAAGGTATACCCTTAAACTCGAAACTCAAGTTTTTTCCCTAGTAAGGCACTTATATGAATGTCAATTATTTCAATTTTTACAATAGACTCTACTACCGGTTCGGAATACACTTAAACTGAGAAGATTGAGAAGACTTTTAAAGAGTTCAATCCTATTGTTTTGTAATCTGAGGTACAATAATAAGAGCTGTTATGTGAAGAGTGCTGTATTTTTATTTTGTAGATAGATAGTTTTTAATGATTGGATTGAGGAGCCACCTGGCCTAAACCTACATTTAAATTCCAGGATTAGGTAACAGAATCAACTAGATCGCTACTAAATACCAGTTTTGCAATACGCGCAAAAAGTTGATAAAAACCTGCCTACCTACTTTTGAAATCTAAAATCACAAACTAAGTAGAGATACCTAAAATGGCTTTTTGAGGCAGTGTTGCCAGGTAAATAATGAAGAACCCAAGTTGAGTGAGTTAGAGTTAGCAATGGCAGCACAGTGCTGTCAAAGTATTTTTATTGTTGCCATATAATTACACAATTTTTGTATTTTTTTGAGGATATGGTATTTTTTTCATTGAACTGTTATTTTGTTTTATGTAAAGACAGGACCAAAAAAAGATTGATAATTTTTCAATTACTTCTCAAAACACTTCGAGATTAAAAAATCAACTGACTTACATCCGAAATTAAGTTTGAGTAGTAAATATGTCCTTGAATAAATTTCGATTCTTGAGCCCTGGCAGCAACACGTAGTGATTTATATTCTCTTTGCCTGGCAGCACGGATTTGACTGACGGAGTGAGGAGTGACGGATTTCTGTTACGCGCCAAAATAAATTGAGCACAACACGCTGTTTCTGTTTTGATAATTGTTTCCAATTTAAGTAGTAAGTAACTGCAATTGCATGCAAACAATAAGCATTACTTGTGTTGTTATGAGTGAACTGTGAAGTGTATTTACTCGTCGGTCGCTACAAATAGGTACCTACCTAAAACAATCTCCATGGAGGGATTTGATGATCCTGGTGTTTTCTTCTCGGATAATTTTGGTGTCGAAGAAAACGAGTCGCAAGACCAAATTAACTTACAAGCTGTGAAAAAAAAATTCAAAGAATTTATACGACAATTCCATACTGGAAATTTTAATTATAGATACAGGTACGTAGTTCTAAAGAACCATTTATTTCATCATCTTTGTTAAGGTTAACTAGTGAGTTCGATGCTCAATTATTTGTTATTACTAGTTCCACCCCGTGATTTCACTATGTTTCTATTGTTTTTAGAGATGCCCTCAAACGTAACTACAATTTGTGTCAATATTGGGTTGAGATCAACATAGAAGATTTGTCCAGTTTTGATGAAGTTCTTGCTGAGAAACTATATAAGAAGCCTACAGAACATTTACCTATTTTGGAAGAAGCTGCCAAAGAGGTATTAATATTTTTGATTTTGGAAATACTGATAGGAGAATTGATGAGGTCTAGAACTATTCCTATCCAATTAGAACGCTGAAATCAAAATGGTTAGGTTAAATGATAAAAAGACAAATGGAGCAAAATAGTTAGGGATGGGCAAATTAAAAAAATATATTGTATCAATATTTTTAAGCTGTCTGCGGTCTAATACATGCAACATACATATTATTATTATTCAGGTTGCTTGAACAACATAATGTATAGTGGCCTTAGAGAGACAAAAATGGAAAAGGTTGTAGGAAGCTTCTGACTATCAAATCAACACATAAATGTAGCAAACACCATTTATGTGAATGAAGCTAGCTAAATTGTTGTTGAAATAAAAAGCTTTATAATATAATATATAGTTTAAATAGATTTTGTTTACTAACATAAACCTTTGTCACAGGAAATTATTATTGTATTATATCATTTTCACTTATAGTTAGTTGATGAACTGACTGCTCCAAGACCAGAAGGCGAAGAAAAAGTTGAAGATATACAAGTTTTGCTGTCATCTGATGCTCATGCAGCAAATTTAAGAGAACTCAAAGTATGTTGATTTTATTATTTATGAATCATAAATTCCAACTAAGTGCTGCCCCTATTAAAACTGTAGCTTATAAAATATTATTTATGTAAAACCACTGATAAATACAGCAAACTATCAAGAAATTACTGACAAAACATATGAAACATAAATTAAAAGTATGGGGAGAAAACATACTCTTAGAAACTTTTTTTTTTACTATGTATAGGCCTGTGTTTGACCACAATCTCACTGTGGTCAGTTATGATGTGGTCGATGATAGTATGCACACAAAGCCTAGAAGGGAACTGGCTCTCAACTGCAGATGTCGGAACACACCGAAAGGTGTTTGGCGACAGATTTTCAACTTGAGGGTGGTAGCCAGCCAGGTGGGTACTACAAAGTACCCTACCACAGTGCTATGGTTTCCTCACGATGTTTTCCTTCACCGATAGCTCATCGTAGGATTCAAACCGAACCACCGTCACTACCACTAAAAGTATTCATGTGTAATTGAAACAAATATAATCTAATTTCAGTCAGATACAGTATCACGTCTTGTGAAAATACCTGGCATTGTAGTATCAGCATCAGGGATCAAGGCAAAAGCTACGAAGATATCAATACAATGTCGTTCATGTCGCAACATTATTCCAAACCTGCCAGTAAAGCCTGGCTTGGAGGGCTATGTCATGCCCAGGAAGTGTAACACGTAAGTTCATACATAATATTGGCAAAGCAGCCCTTCAGTAGATACCCAAATAAATCAAGTAAAGGTGGATTCAAGAGCCTTTGAGCCATAAATTCTGTCAGCACAAACAAAATAAGTTATTTGGTACAGTATAAATTGTGCACAATCCTATGAAACTAACGACTTGTTATTGTAAATTATTGTAAATCTTGATGTAGATGTCAGTATTTCACTATTCTATATATACAAAAAACTGTTATTTTTTCAGGGAACAAGCTGGTAGACCAAAGTGTCCTCTAGATCCTTATTTCATAATTCCGGACAAGTGCAAATGTATTGACTACCAGGTAATATTCCCATTTTTTTTCAACCAACAACCATTTCTATTTTTCTCTATTGCTTGCAGTAATTGCTTTTTAGCTATATTCCTTGACTTTGGTTTCGTTGTTCCATTTGTGTATACCTGAATGTTACCAGCTCAGATCATAGCCAGTTCCTTTTCTTTTTAATACTGACTATGATGACAGGTGTTAAAACTGCAAGAGGCCCCTGAAAGTATACCCCAAGGCGAGATGCCGCGACACTTGACAGTGTACTGCGACCGCATGCTGTGTGAGCGCGTGGCGCCCGGCGCGAGGGTCACCGTACTCGGCATATACTCCATCAAAAAGATTCAGAAAATTGGAGTAAGTAACTCTTAATTTTTTCCTCACAAAATAACAGATGAAATTTCTTTCATCGCATCAGGCTAATAGAAGTGGTCGCTAGTGCCGCCTGAAAACGGTTGTTTTTCTGAATCACATTTTTATGTCTTGTTTGACCACGAAAGTGGTAAGTACACAAAAACTAGAAAAAACTGGCTCCCAAGCTACTGGAACACACCAGTATGTGCCTGTCAATAGATTGTCAGCTTCAGAAGTGTAGCCAGCTCAATGGGTACTACAAATAAGGTATTTACCATGGGTTTTTCCTTTGCAAAAGCTTGAACTCAACTCACTGTAGGATTCGAACCCACGATCTACGACGTCACTACTACCACAGGGTTAATAATAAAATATACTAATACTCTACTACTTAACTGAGCTTTTAATTACTGGGCTCTATAATTGATTCTACATTACTATCCTATAGAGAGAAGGGCGCGATAAAGGCTCAGTGGGCGTCCGTTCATCGTACCTACGCGCAGTGGGCCTTACAGCCGAGGAAGGCGTCACCGGAGGCCTCAAACCTTTCACTGCTGAAGAAGAGGAACAATTCCGGAGGCTCGCAGCTTCACCAGACATCTACGATAGACTCGCCAAGTCTATAGCGCCCAGCGTGTTCGGCGCTGTCGATATGAAAAAAGCTATTGCGTGTTTGTTATTTGGAGGTATGTAAAATATAACTGGTTTTCTAAATATTAGTATATAATATCTCTTTCTGCCTTGCATAGAGCAAGTTTAATAATACTCCTAGGACATTCAGTTCAAACAGCTATCTGATCTTATAGAAACCAAATAGTTGATATACTAGTAAATATATACTTACACCCAGACTCAGGACCACCAGACATGTTGATGCATATTAGGAATCAAATCTTACCAAACACGCGAACTGGACACACACTGAACACTATTTTATATAAAAAGCCATTGACAGGTTCACGCAAGCGCTTGCCTGACGGGTTGACTCGTCGAGGCGACATCAACATCTTGCTCCTGGGCGACCCCGGTACAGCCAAGTCACAGCTATTAAAGTTTGTGGAGAAGGTCGCTCCAATAGGGGTCTACACCTCAGGGAAAGGTTCCAGCGCTGCCGGTCTCACCGCTTCAGTTATAAGAGACCCTGGAAGTGTAAGTACTAGCTAACAATTTTATTTGTCCAATGGAAACAATACTTGTACCAAAAAAAAACATCGAATATGGAACCTCCTATTTTATGTCGGTTATACTTATAGTCACTTCACAGTCATAAATTCCAATAAAAAGTAGCACGCATGGATTTTCACGATGGTACCCACCCGCCTCAAGATGAAAATCTGTCGGCTGTCGCCAAACACCTTTCGGTGTGTTCCGACCGACAGCTGCACTTAAGAGCTAGTTCCTTTCAGAGCTTTGTGTGTAGTAAACAACTATCGGCCACATCATCACTGACCACGGTAAGATAGTGGTTAAACACATAGTAAAAAAAATGCCCTATCATATACCTATTATTTATTGAAAAGGTAATATGACCACTCGTTTTGGGACATCCTGTATAAGATAGCACAATATGCCCACAGCGTAACTTCGTGATGGAGGGAGGCGCGATGGTGCTGGCGGACGGCGGCGTAGTGTGCATCGACGAGTTCGACAAGATGCGCGAGGACGACCGCGTCGCTATACATGAGGCTATGGAGCAGCAGACCATCTCTATTGCCAAGGTTACTTACTACTATACTAAACTGTCCACTAGTTTAGGTTATTCACTTTTTGACATAAAGAATGTCAAAGGAAAATTAACCTTATTACTGTAATATAAGGTTAATTTATATCATCATACAATTTATCATTGATTTAAGAGATTAAACTGTAGATTATATGAAGAATATTTTGTTTCTCAGGCGGGTATAACAACAACTCTGAACTCCCGCTGCTCGGTGCTGGCGGCCGCGAACTCAGTGTTCGGCCGTTGGGACGACACGAAGGCGGACGACAACATCGACTTCATGCCCACCATCCTCTCCAGATTTGATATGATCTTCATTGTGAAGGATGAACATGACCAGAATAGAGATATTGTAAGTAATCTTTGAAGTTCTGTCTGTCAGTCTGTTTGTCCTGAGTCTGGGTGTAATTATCTATATAAGTATGTATTTACAAAAAAAAAGTAGTTCTGCTTAGTTTGGGATCAGATAACCGTGTGTGAAGAATGTCTCAAGATACTTATTATTTATTTTAATTTTTACCATATTTTTTTTTGTTATTAGTTATTTTTAATGTTAATTAAAAACGTGTAATTTAAGAAATTTGAAAATTCATACATATTTTTTTGTAATTATTTTCAATGGTATATAATGTATTCCACCAACAGACGCTAGCGAAGCACATAATCTCGGTGCACATGGGCGGCGACAGCGCCGAGCGCGAGACGGCGGCGGGCGAGCTGCCGCTGGCGCTGGTGCGTCGGTACAGCGCGTACTGCCGCGCGCGCTGCGGGCCGCGCCTCGCCGCCGCCGCCGCCGAGCGCCTGCGCGCCCGCTACGTGCTCATGCGCACCGGGGCCGAGCGCCAGGAGCGACACGCCGACAAGAGGCTCTCTATACCCATCACTGTTCGGTGACTATAATATTAACCTCACAACCTCATATTAATATCCTATTTTCCAGTTACAGAGGTGATGATAGAACTTTTCAATTAGAAAAAAAGCAGTCCCTTTGTCTCTGTTTTGTCTTTTCGCTTTACTTGTCTATATAAATAATAAACTACTACCTACTACAGACCGTTTGAGTACAATCCCACCTCCCACCTTGGTAATAAAATTAAATGAAATTATATATTTTGATTCAAATAGACTTTCACAGGCAGTTACCAATTTAACAGACTAATGACTCTAGTTCAGTATTGATATGACCAAAGGTAATAAGCACATAAAGCCGACTGGTGCTTACGTACTAAGTACGTGTACCTTACCACCGTACTATGGTTTCCTAACGATGTCTTCTTTCACCGAAAGCTCAGTTTAGGTTTCGAATCCGCGATCTTCGTCACTACTTATCCACCAGACAAACCCTCAGCCTGAGGCTTAATAAATTGTCACTACGCTCTATTAATCGATTGCGCTTTGAATTTGCCAATTTTGCCCTGAGGGGGGGAAACTTCTTAGCGAAACGCTAACATTGATTTAAATCTTACACTAGCTAGACCCCCTTTATTAAACAAGATGACTTATGTTTCAGGCAGTTAGAGGCCGTGGTGCGTATATCTGAATCTCTGGCTAAGATGCAACTGCAGCCGTTCGCCACGGAAGCGCACGTCACCGAAGCTCTTCGACTGTTTCAAGTATCTACGCTGGATGCTGCAATGACTGGCAGTCTTGCTGGTAAGAGCCACGTTATATGTATAGGCAGTGTACCTCCAGAGTATTTAACCATCATTTACAATGGAACAGTGGAAAACGTGACTGCCAGATCTATCAACACATAGCTCAAACCAATGAATGCATTGGACTAAAAATTTTATGACGTAGACATCAGCTAACAAAGGATTGTTGAAAATTCCGCGGGGTGGAAAGTTAGTTAAAATTATAACAAAAACGAGTCCTTTCATTTGATATGTCACACAATATAGTTCATAAAACTATTTTTTATGTAATTCTAGGAGCAGAAGGATTCACTACCGAAGAAGATCACGAGATGCTTTCACGCGTCGAGAAGCAGCTAAAGCGCAGGTTCGCCGTTGGCTCGCAAGTGTCTGAACAAACCATCATACAGGACTTCCTGCGTCAGAAGTACCCAGAACGAGCCATATTCAAAGTCATACACACTATGATCAGACGAGGCGAGCTGCAGCATCGTTTGCAGAGAAAAATGCTCTACCGGTTGTCATAATGTTCTTTGTGAGTTATTATTATAATTTTGAATAAGTACTTATCAAAATAAAAATAAAATTTTCACTTGAAATTTTTATTAATTTTATTTGACTACACTACTACATAGGTATTATTTCTCTGGTATGTTTTACTTAAAGCACCACAAAAAATTTTTAATCAGTTTCACTGATCACTTGAACATATGACAATAATATAAAGTCTAAGCACATATGGTGAAATAAATAAGGTTACTTTGGTCTTATAAAATTGAATGTCTTTGGAGGTAATGGTTGACTAGAATGTTGAGTATCTTATTATAATTGTTTTTTTTAAGTGCATTCTTCTTTCCCAATATCCATCCCAGTAAGCTTAAATGGGTATTCTGGATGCTTCTCCACACCTTTCCAAAACAAAAAGTTAAATATTCGTCCCCTTTCTCCTTTATCCAATTTTTTCAATTGATTTATTTCTGCCGGAGACAGGTCAAAGTCGTAAATTTCCATATTTTGCTAAAAATTAATAATTATTTATTCATTAATTACAACAGAAAATATAAATGCCAGTATATTATGTGAATAAAAGTAACCTTAAGTCTGTCCTCACTAGAACTCTTGGGAATCACAACAATTCTCTGTTGCAACAAATAATTGAGGAGAACTTGTGCTGGTGTTTTGGCATGACGATCAGCTATCTCTTTCACTTCTGGAAGGCCTAGCAAATCCGGAAAAGCATCAGGGCTGAAATTTAGGTACACCCACTAAACTATTAATTCTAAATTAGATGTTGTTATAAAATTCAAAAGTACATTTAAATATGAACAAACAAACCTATAGTTGTATTTGTTAACAAAATGATCTTTAGCACCAGGACTGCCAAGTGGTGCATATGCTGTCACCACAATGTTATTTTCAGCACAGAATTTGCGTAGATCTAGTTGTTGAAAATAGGCATGAAGTTCAACTTGAAGAACTTGCGGCTTAATGGATGCTGATTTAATTATCTTAGATATTTGGGTTTCATTGAAGTTGGACAAACCAAGGTTCCGAATGAGTCCATTCTTTTGACACTCTTCCATTGTCTTAAAATGGAAATATATAATTATATTTCTATTTTATTTTAGTAAGTAACAAATTTTAAATCTTGTACTAGCTACCTTCCATGTACTAATGTGATCCGTTTCCATGTCCAGATCATATTCCCCACCAGCTTTGACAAGTGGTGTCAATAGCTCAGAATTACAGTTAAAACCAAAAGGCACATGTATTAGGTATAAATCCACATAATTCAACTGTAAGCGCGATAGCTGAAGGTCCAGGAACTTTTTTACATCAGAAGCTCGATTCCCTACATGAGGGAGCTAGAATTATATAAATATTGTGTATAATAATATAAATAAGTAGGATTTTATTAGGATATTATATATTATTTTATTATATGGTAAGAGTTGTTTTTTTATTATCAAATTATAATCTATACATATCTATAGTAATAATAAAGCTGAAGAATTTGTTTGAATGTGATAATCTCCAGAGTTACAGGACCGATTTGAAAAATTCATTAATAGGAAGCTACATTATCCCCAAAGGTTATAGGCTACTTTTTATCCTGGGAACGCTAGTGAAGCCATAGGGAACAGCTAGTGATAATATTATTATATTTTTATAGGGATTATTATATTATTTTCTTCATGTAGGTAGGTACTATCCTCCCAGGATTAACATCCAGAACATATTATTTATGTGCGATTAAGTCACAACATTTAAACTTTTGTACACATAACATTTGAGAGATTATTAATGGGAAATTTCTTTACCTTGGTTGTGATAAACAAATCTTTTCGAGTGCCTTTGCCGTCTTCAATCCATCTGTTGACAGCATTCCCAATTTCTTTCTCATTATTATAATTAAATGCTGTATCTATGTGTCTATATCCTAAACTTAATGCTTTATAAACTGTAGATTCAATGACATCTGCAGGTGCCTGTAAATGAAATGCAAGGTTACTTACCCACAGAAATACCTACTACAGAAATGACATGATGATGATATTAATTTTAATAAGGACCTGCCATGTTCCCAGTCCTAAAGTTGGCATCAAATCTTCGGTTTGTGAGAGCTTGACGAATTTCATATTTTTTATATTACTATGATAGCAACGTAAAGAAGCTCTGAAAAAGTAGTGTATTTGAGTCCGACAATTCATATATTTTGGCTAAAGATAAAATCGAACAAGTACAATATTGGCAATGCGCCAGAAAATATGACGTGCACTGAAAGCTGAAATTATTATTTTACGTCTATAAGTTAGTTATTAGTAGGTGTATTATACTCTCTTTGAGTACGTTAAGCACAACTTTAAGTACTATCTGTACTGTGTGTCTGTCTATAATGGACAGATTTTTTTATATTGATTTTTCAATGACGTAATTAATAATAATTTAAAATTTCGCGGCCAGTTTCCCAGCTGCGAATCGATTTGTCGTAGTGGTTATATTCTCTTTGATACATATCGAATGAAGAAAACTGATTTTCGAAATGTCACGCACGAAATGTCTCTTTGTTTTGGATCGTAATGGGTAGACAAAGACATGATTTTACATCTCGAAACTTCAGTTTACTTCGTCTGATTAAAAATACGACTTTACATACAACAAGTACCGTAGGTTCCCATTTTTGGACCTGTCCACATCTCTAAAGTATCAAGTCAGGTTATTCCAGGTACTTCCAGGGGCTACAATACAAGGCTGAGATTTTTTAAGCCACGCTTTTTTAGTATCTACTTTCGTTTGCCAGACTATTGTATTTTTAGGGGGTTTCCTATGAAATTGAGGCGATTTTAGGGGTTTTTGACATGAGGGAGGGAAGTTGGCAACCCTGGTAGGGATGCAACATCGCTCATATAAAAGATCGATTTTTTGAAAAGTGAAAAATCGATGTTAGAAACATCGAAGTTTATGATCGATATATCGATGTTTTTTTTAAGCAGTCATGAGACATTGGTGCCGATTCTGTTGTTTACGAACTAAATAAATTTAATCTCACTATATCTCTTTCTAATAGTAAATATAAGAAAGGGATGCAAGATATTTTAGTCCTGTCAGTTTAGTCCGATCACATATTTCAACGTGAATTTAAGCGTGATCTATATTGGTCTCGACTTGGTCTCGACTATTTACCCGTACATTACGACGGCATGGATTAAACTGACAGCATTAAAAATGTTCTATCCTTTTTCAATAAGGTTAACATGAAAGAGAGGCGACTTGTCTAATATTAGTTAAGTTCGTAAACAACAGAATCGGCACCACTACTTCATTTATTTTAACGTATATTTTTAAAGAATAATCATTATTTTATTTAAACAGAAAACAAGCATGTATTTATTTTTAACATAAGATTTAAAAATAATAATTTTGAGAACCCGGTGCCCAGTAAGCGGATATGATACGGTGAACGTTAAACAACAAACAAAACAATGGCCGTCAATGTGGGCCAGCGAAGCAACTGCTTTGTTTTGCGCGCGTTTGTATTGCAGAGCGAATTTGATACTAAATAGAAAAATCTACGCTTGTGACTAAGAGATATATGTTTGTGTGTGTAGCTGACATCGTTCATAAAACATCGTTCATGGAGATCGATGTTACATCGATGTTTTAGGTTGCGATATCGATGTTAAAACATCGATGTTTATGAATGATGTATCGATGTTTTTCAAACATCGATGTATCGTTTCATCCCTAAACCCTGATTTTTGTTTATTATTGTTTGATTGATTTGAAGTTTTATAGTTGCACGCAATTTTTATAGGTTATTTTGTATTTGTGGTTTCAGGTTTTCACCGGGTATTTTCAATCCCAAGTGGATTTTTAGAAATTATAACAGTCATAATGGGTGTAAGTTATCAGATCTTGAAAGACTATTGGGTGTATATTTAACATACACACATTAATGACCTGAAAATAATTAAATATGTGAGTATATTCTATTTTCAGAAAAAAACTCAGACGAATGTTAATAAAAATAAAGAGAAGCGTCTAGCGCGAAAACTGGAGCAGCGACGTATTGCAGATGCCATGTCGTTTGTGACTGCAGCAAATAAACTGACAGATGTAACTTCTCTGTGCAAGGAGCTGCTGGTATATCAGAATGAAGATCTAGAAGTGGAAATGTACATCCAGAGAGTTACTGAACTTGATAAGAATGTATTACAATGGGCCATGGACCTTACGGAAAGGAATATGAAAAAATTGTAAGACTAATTTTTCACTAGCATTTTAAAATGTATAGGCTTGTGTTCACCCAGCATTTCATGTGGACAATGATTAGACTGGAAAAGTAGTATGCATACGAAATTCTGGTCTGAGAGAAGCATTTGTTTATGAGTTTAGATGCCGGAACACATTAGCATTTATTTTTTGTTTTCAGTGAGAGCTAGATCTTAAAAATATTATGAACTAATTTCCTCTCTGTGGTCTGTCACCCTACATTTCCATCAGATCTCATGTTAAAAGAATAAAAAGTATCTATCCTATATATTATTCCAAGGCATGATCTATCTATTTGCCAAGCTTCATCAATCTGATCAACTTTTGTTAATGCATAATTGTTAGAGGTCCAAAAATGATTGCCTTTATAAAGTTTCTTTAACAATAATGGATTCATAAAGAACTAATCCAAACCTTCACATCAACATTTCATTTCATTAGTGAGTAATCTCATATTTCTAAACTGACTCTCAGACCTGGAATTCAAAATTTACATCTGTGAAGTGAAATAAATCAAATCTAATATTTTACTAATATACCTAGTATGGTAATGGTGCAGCACAAAATAGTTGTTTATCATTAGTTTGGACTGCTTGTTTGCCTTGTGGTATGGAAATAAAGTAATAAATAATATAGAATACCAAAATCCATCATAAATCTTACAGGTATGAAACATGTGCTTGGGGCTGGAACAAAGACCGCAAGATGGAGGAGATGACAGATGATGCTGCATGGTACCTCATTGCCAGGGATAAGAAAGACACTCTTCTGGCTTTCTCACACTTCAGATTCGATTTGGATTTTGGTGATCCTGTACTTTATTGGTAATGTATTTACAATGTTCAAACACATTTTACACAATATTGTATTTTATATTTTATTTATTTGTAATTTTTATGAAGAAACTTCATGACATCATAATTTTATCAATAACATTAATTAAAGTTCATATGAATCTGAAGATCATAAATAATTCCAGTTAATGGTAATTAGTCCATTTTCCTTATTGACAGTCTATTCGCTCATCACATAACAACATCAACATAATATCAACTAAAAGATATATTTATCAGAAAACAACATGAGGTATGAAAATAATTTTATTTTCATAAAAATATCTTAATCATTAATATTTACACCTACATTATGGTTATAATACAATAAATTATTTTTGAACCTTAACCACTGGTCAATTCGCTTTCAACTTGTACTTCCATAGTAAGCACAAGAAGAAACTTATATTCTTTTTAAATAGTCTCTTTTCAAACACTATCTTGTGGAGAGGACACCACCGAATACATCTGGTACAGAGGTATCGATATAGTTTGTGAAGTATGAATATTGTCATTGCCACTATGGTTACACTAAGGGCCACCACATCGAGTAACAGACTCTGAGGCAGAGAAAGGTTGAGGGCGGGTGACCGGAGATGCGTCGCGCCTTTATGTCTCAGAACATATTCGATCCAATAAATACTCGTATCTAGAGGTCGCATCGGTCGATCCACAAACACGTCTCTCAATTTCAAAGCATTTTCTTGATATCTGTGAAAAAAAAACAAGGAGGTATTTATTGCAAGGTTGCTATTATTACTATACAAGCCGTTTCTTGCAGTTTCTCCCGCGTTCCTTGGATAAAAGTAGTCTATTGCAATAGGGGATAATGTAGCTTCCTAGTTCTTATTAGGTTCATGTTCACCGGAAAAGATAACGTTTTCTCGAGCCTGTGAATTTGGACCTTAGTGAAAAATTTTTTTGATTGAACCAGTAACTCCGTAGATTTCCTAGTACATCGAACTTACACACATTGTACACCTACTTTTAAACTTTACCTCTTTATTATTAGTACATCCTACTTAATATTATAAATGCGAATGTTTGTGAGTGAGTACGTTTGTTACTTCTTCACGCTCAAACGGCTGGACCAATTTTGATGAAATTTGGATTAACACAGGCTACGTTTTATCCCTCGGGAACGCGGGTGACACCGTGAGGCAGAAGCTAATAGTAGACTAAATATAAAGTTTAATAGGTATGCTCAAAGCGTTAATTTCAATAACTAGCTGTTCTTTTTAAAAACAATATTTTTGCAAGTAGTATTATAGCCTCTACATATCACGCATGTATATCGCTAGTGGTACCTACTTATTATACCTATAATCTTCACATGACGTAAAATTTTTTCAATAATATTGTTGAATCATAATTGTAAAAAACAATGTCTGCTGTCTTGTCTCAAATGATAACCCAAACTGATATTTATTATGTGACTATATTATATTTATTATACTGCAAGTATATTAAAGCTGATAAAAAATATAGTCAAATTGTATAAAATCAGAGAATCTTATTATTGGGGCAGTCCTGACTCATTCTGCAGTTAGGTATTGTATGAGGTATATTTCAATACCTAACTGCAGAATATTTAGCTTGTGGCTAAACCGGTACCTACCTAAACACCTTTTATTAAGCCTCGAGCCTTCTGTATGGTAGTATCTACTATTTCTCTCAGTTCCTGCTGTGATTCGAGTACCTACCTAACTAAGATATCAAATAATCGAGTCAGCAGAACACATTTTAAATGATGCTTACTTCTGATTTGTAAGTAAATCATTTAAAGCCTCTCTCCAGATATTGGAGTCTGTTTGCTTGAGTTGAACAATCCTCGCGACTTCACGGTCTGCCATGGCTCGTGCGTTAAGAGCTTGGTCTGCGTACAACGGCACCATCAGCATGGGAACGCCGCACGCTACCGCCTCTTGAGTGCCGAGTAGACCTCCATGAGATATGAATAATTTCACATTAGGATGACCTGCATTAGAAATTTGATAATTATTAATCTAAACAAAGTATATATAGCTTATAAAAGGAAAGCGTGACTGACTGACTGATCGATCAACGCATAGTTCAAACCAGTGGCGGATCGGGCCGAAATTGGGCATACATAATATAGCTATTATGACAGGCATCCGCTAAAGGGGGTAAAGAGACACCTAAAGATAGTAAAAATTATATCAGTATGTACATACCTATTGGTATAGTATACGTATGGTTTTGTTATTAACTAGCTTCGTCTCGGCAACATTCCCGTTTAAAAGTATCCTGATACCTATGTCCATCTCTGGAATTAAAAGCAGCAACCTTCTTGTGTATTTTAATCAAATCGATTCGGTTATTACATGGTGAAATCGTAACAAACAAATAAACCTTCCTTGAGGGTCGTGTAAATAGACAGACTCATTCATCCCCTAATGTGGCAAAAACGGTAAGACACAGAATCACTTCATTTGGTCTGATTCCATTCTCAATATATCTTTAACAGACTTACATAGAGTCGCGTATTGCGGTATCCAATCCATAGTGTAAACATTGTCTGGCACGGTGATATTTCTCGATAGCATTCTCCTGTTCATCTTAACGAATACCATTTGTGGCAACTCCGAAATAACTTCGAATATTTGCGCCAAACTGTCGCTTGGGATAGTTTCGATCCTTGACATCGATCCAAAACTCCAGTATATTACACCTTCGCTCGAAGCGTCGAGGAGCTTTTTCATGTCCTTATAAAATATTATAATAATATTAACATTTTTTTTATTAATGCTACTTATGGTTTCCCGTTGAGCTAGTACAAAGAAGTTAGTACTACTTAACAAAGTGTCCTCACTATGCTATCCAAAAGCTTGCGTGTAGGTAGGTATTAGAATGTGTATGTATGTATAGTTTACATCGCGATAAATAACCGTTAATCTCTCGTTTACATTAAGCTTTGTCTGAAAAGACATTAAGTACCTACATTATGGTCAATTTAGGCAATAACAATTTGATTAATTAGACACTATCTTTTGTGTCAAAAGGGTCTTAGGTCCTGGGTCGGTGCGATAGTTGTATTCCCTATTGCATGTGGGTTAATAGTCGGCTCGTCACGATCGAACGATCTTTCTTGTGACAAATACGCATTCTTGTGTAAAATATAGCCCGTCATGATATTTATTTAACACGTTGCTATATACAGGGTTACTGGTTTTTTAACCTATTCCTTCTAGTAGGTTATAGGGGGGTTATTACCAATTATTCAGACCATTTAAGTCCCCATGTAAAATTGAACCAATTCTGAGAAAAATTAAATTCTTTATCTCATGACAAAAGTGCTGGCATGTACGTTGTCTCTCGGAGGATTAATTGAGGCTTTAAAGAATTCGAATTGCTATTCAGCATGGCAATGCTGCCAGCCTTCTTAATTGGCACCCTTCCGCTTGGCAGCCATTTTATTTATAATATTATAGTGTAGATTAGTTTACTTAACGTAGAAAGGTTTTATATATTAAGGTGTTTTCAAGATTTTAATTTTAATATTTTAAACTGACTAGGTATAATAATGAATAGCTGTGATTTAGAATTAATTTCAATAATGTACTGAGTAGGTACTTATACCTTCAAAGTTTTCTCAGGAACATAAAAAATAAACATATCAATCTTAAATTGTCTGCGCTTTTGTGGTATAGATTTATTGAACAGTAGCATAGTAAACATTACTAAAAAAACCCACGCAGTCTGTGTGACCCGCTAACTTTAGAATACGATATTTGAAACGACGCCGGACAATTATTAATGTTGTGGAAACAGATATTGGTAGTAACATATCGGTATTTTATTTTACTCGATAACGGAGACCCTATTTCAAATAGATATCAGGACCAAAGAGATAGCGGCACCGTAAAGTAATAACACAAAAATAAGAACAATGGAAAGTTTACGATTAATTGTTTATACTGAGAACTGAGAAGTGATACTTACTTTTGATAGTGACTGCGTCTCGTCTAAGTGTAGACCACCAACCTCGACCAAGGTGGGGACCAAAGGCCGGACTTCATTTATACTGAAATGGCTGTTTGATAGCACCAAACTGTATTCTTGGGCTAATGACTCTAGCTTCGGTCCAGGGCCAAAAAGTCGATCCGCGATGACCTACAAGTAGTGTACATTTGAAACTATTATTTTTGTGGACACTAGGTATATTATACAGGTAATTTGTTATTCGCCTGAAGTGCTTTAAGGGGAGGAAGTTACTGATAAATATGAATAACTTATAATATGGGACCAAATCTGAAATTTAAATAAATTAAAAAAAAATCTGAAAAATATGAACCTTGCTAGATCTAAATGTACGACAAGTGTGATGTTTTTTGTAATTTCAGAAGCATTCATTTTATTTCCCCTAAAGCAGAAGAATTAAAAATCAGCTATGTATAGCTTTTATTTAATATCTTACCTGTGAAGGAACCTGCGAATTATATTTGTACAATATCTTTGCCATAATCACGGCTATAGTATTTGAGAATCGTTCCCATAAGTTCATGCGTTGTCCATAACCCATCATATAGGAAGACACATAGGCAGTAGCTTCAGGATTGCCGATTTGTTGATTTACCCAAGGCAGCGGTACGCTGGAGAGCAAACCGACGACCGGAGCTTGGAACCGTCGACCGAGCGGCAGGAAGCAATCACTTCCGAACACTTCTACTATCACCATGTCAAAATTCAAAGTGGAATTCATCAACGCCTTGACGGCCGGCATTTGGGAGACAATATCGCATGCGTGAACGCATTCTTTCATAATCTGTTCCAAGTTATGTATGAAATTAGGTTTCAAAGAATGATGTTGATTGGTCAGGTTGTTGGTGATTTCTGGTATAGTTCCGGCGAGGCTTATTTCTACCACATTTGGTGGTGGATATCTCTACAACAAAATAATAGTAACAAAATTATTAAATGTACGTAGCAACACTTATAATTATGCGTTGTGCTTAAACATGCGTTGGGCGTTGCGATGTGCGCGCCCACAGAGTATTTGGGTGAGCGCCGCCGCCACACTCAGCATTCCTAGGCCAAGAACTTATCTACCTACTTAAGTTTGCCCCCTTGTCGCGTGCCTTTCGACTTATTAATGAAATATCGAAAGAAATTAAGGCCCGTAATTACGTCAATAGCCGAATCGGGCTACTGGCGCCTATTGCTCGCGCACTAACTAACGCTATAATATATTGATAATATTTATTTTCTTTGGCGAAAATTGGAATATTAAAATTTCCAACTAAGAATTTAAATTGAAATAGATTGCCTTTGATCTCGTGTAAAAACCGTGAAAATATCATGTTTGGTTAAGGAGCAGTAGCAAATTAAAAATGAAAAAGGACCTAATTTATATAATTATATTTATATAGTAAATAATACGCTACAAGATTTTTGATCTAAGACAATAAAGTCAATATATCAAAGTTTATAAAATATTTTTTTTGGGTTTTAATGTTCACCTATTTCAGAGTTTTAAGCCCCCAAATCCCGACGACTGATGAGGACGACACGCGCCTTAATATCTTCCACTGTACCCTGCTGAAGTTTATGCAAGCAGCACATATGTATTGAGTATGGTGACTTTTATTATAAATATTTAACTAAGTATTCCATATTTATTTTTTGTTAATCCTTATAGCATCGTATTGGAATTTCTGTGATTATGTTATAATGTGTGTTAAATATTAAATAAATAAAATATAGGTTGTGAAATGATTGTTGTTTGTTACGAGAAATAAAGCAGGCCATCCGTTTTGCAGATGCGATAGTCGGCAGCGCGTGCCGTGTGATAAGGTGCGACATAATGGTAGAGGTGAAGGGGCAAGCGCCTCTATCACAATGGTCTAGCATAACTAATACGCAACTACGAGACATGTGGAACCGGCGCGGTGCCTTACGGATTTCTTATCTTCATCTTTCAATATCATCTAGTCTCTGTAGTTCATTGCAAAAGATCAAGCCTCCTTATGATTTAACTTATCAATATTTGTTAATAGAATAAACTAGCGTTTGGGTTCAGTCACTCCGAGGAGCGATGACAAAACTGAGTGTGTTAAACGCTCAAGATTTTTTAAAATGTTATTGTATCTTGGCTTTACGCCCCGCGATTTCACCGGCCTATTTCAAACCTGTAGTTAGGTACAATATCTATATAATAAGTAGGTATATAAATACGCGCGTTTTCGAATGCAACACTATGTCCAAAATTTTAAAGCATTTGGTGAAAAACTTTCGGCGATTTAAAGTTTTACAAACAAACTAATATTTACATTTTATTTATACAGGAGTGAATAAGTACTCATCCTTATGAACAACTTTTGCTATATGACCAACAATGAAATTAGGAAAATAAATTCAAACTGTTCTTACATTTTGACCGAACAACGTATTTTTTCGAGATTTCAGATTTGATCCCATTTGCAGTAAAAGTTGTTCGATCAATACTTCGACTAAAGCAGTGCAGCTGTTTTACAAATAACCCTGTATAAATAATAATGTAACTTGCATGAATGGAATACTTATAAAATGCAGTTAAGATATCCCTGTATCTACGTACTTGTTTAACGATTCTCCGAAGTTCATGAAAACACTGAGATAACATACAAGCAGTTGGAATGATTGACCCAGCATTGTCATTCGCAAATTGAGTTCGTTGACAACACAACACTATCATGTGTTTAGTATATATTTGCTATTTTTTCTAACGCTCATCTTATGATGGTTCAGTAAATAACCTTCAATCTTTTACTAATGCTAATATTGCATTTAACAAAGAACGATAAAATGAAGCTTACGTTACGATTACTTAACGGTTAATATGTTTTACTCTTTATCGATGCTAGCTGCCGACAAAGTATGTATCAATAAGTATAGTTTCGCAACAATTTATCTTAATTATGTCTTTGAAGACAATATCTTGTCGATATCGTATAAAACGCATGAACTGGGGACTCATTATAAAAATTTAAAGTTGAAATCCAATTGTGCAATTTGCTTTATAAATTATGACATACTCGACTGACTGATCTGATCATCCTCAAACAATTTAGGACAAATATGTTCTTACTTTGGAATGCGGAAAGGGAGAAAGGATGTGTGTTCTGTGCCACACACACACACACATTTTAGTAGTGTTACTACTACAAAGCTTAGGGACAAATTCTTGTTATTCGGCATGATAGAAATAATTCCAGAGGTTACTGAAACAAAATTCAAGCCTAGACTTGTTAAATAAGTTAATCTTCATATTGTACATAGATCGGCGAACGATTTATTGATGTGGTGAGAGAGAGGTATTATTTATATAATGTGCATACGTCAGTAGGTATGTCAAATATTAATTATCGAATAATCTCAAAAAGTGAGGTTGTTATATTGAATATTGTCCTACAAACGATCAAATAAACATGGTTCTCATACTTTTTTATTATCACTGAAGTTATCTATCTACCTACATGTTGCACTTTCATATATACCTATAGGTATGTTATAGATAGTAGGTACCCAATTAACCTTTGAACTTATGAAGCTCGATTAAAAACATTTTATTCACAATTTGTAGGGTTTCGTAGTCAAGCTAGGAACCTTTAATACAGGTGATTTTGATAGGGTATAGTAGCGAAAAGTTGAAACCAGAACTAAATTAGTTTATCAAAAAAATACGCTTTAACGTAAGTCTCTAACTGAGTGTCTATTAGATTACTCGAGGACTAAAATATCCTATCACTACGTTCCAGAATGCGAGAAAAGCTTTTTTACCAGACCTTTTTGCTAATCTATCTTCAAATTGTCATAACTTCGTAATGGTGGTGCTTATGCTCCTGAAATTTTGTAGGATTATTGATGATGATGTGGCCTAAATTATGCAACTAAAAAAATAGCATGTAGTTACGTCCAGTCCGTCCGTACGTCTATCTGTAATAGTGATTTTATCAAACTGAAATTTTGCAAAGTTGATATTGATGATGACGCAAATAAATTGTCTAAAATCGCTTAATTTTTTTTTGTGAGCACTGTTGTGCTGCAGCAACGCATACGATCTGTTATGCAATATCGTTTTCAGTGACATATTCATTTCCCTTATGCAGAAATTAATATAATATTTACAATGGAAAATACCTACAACGCAGAATTCAATGAACGTTAAATATGTAACTAGTACCTGGATGACCGGTATTTTTTTTTTTGTAAATCATGTTTTTGGAAATCAAACCTAGCTAGATCGATTTATCGCCCCCGAATACTAAATTTCAAGAAATACGTTGGAGCCGTTTCCGAGATATTGGATTCGACTAAATATATGTACTTAAATTAATTGAATCACTACTACTACTATTGAATTGATAGTCATGAAATTATCGAATTGAATCTTTGCGTAGATTTTTCTTCCTTCTAATATGATGTTGTTTTCATGTCAATGATTATTTATTCTATACAACTAGTTTATTGGTATTTATTTATTATTTTAGTTGTTTATATATTAGGATTTAGAATTGATTTATTTAAGTGTATTCTCATATTTACTACACTTTCTAAGGACATTACATGAGAGATAAGACCGCCTGTTTTATTGTTTTATTTGTATTATTTTAATGATTTCTCATATTTATTATTACTAAATAGCTACTTACTTACTTTCATGGTGTTCTAATAAATTTTATTTATTTTTATCTTAATTACTGTTGCTAAGGCCAATCTTGAGTGTAAATATGAGTCGATATTGTAATGATCATAAAATGCAGAATTTTCAATACGTACCATTGGGAAGTGTGTTATAACTGTAAGATGATGTTGTCTGTTAGCAAGCTCGCCCAGGAGCCGGCCGTACATGGCGTAATGGCTCTTGGTGTTAGTGGGCAGCACCGCGAGCAAGCGAGCCGCGTTGGTCGCCGCCGCGCAAGTTAGCACTAGCCACAGCAGCCGCGCCTGCATCTCTCTGCTGCTCGTCTCGGATTGCGCAGCCGCCGAGGCTATACTCGCCGGACACCCTTTCACAGATAACCGGTGCAGCGGTGATATCACCCCCTTATCTCGATTAATAGTAACGTGAGGGCGCCCGCCCGCGCACCCCCGCCCGCCCATATCGAAAGCCAACTTTCTTCGTTGACTCTTACGCGAGCCTTCACAATCTGTTTAGTTTCCTTCTTGACAATATTCGCGACGTACGCGACCGTGTGATTCAGGTCCCATGTACCTTCTCAAGGTTGGTCACAGATATTATGTCATGATATCCTTATTTGCGATAATTCATAAATTAACCTTGTTTATTTGTTCAAGGGTGGGACACGGGTCAAATCGGAAAATATACTGTGTTTAGACAGTTTTTTGACGAATCCTTTCATCTATTACGTCTTACATGTTATAATTTAGTTCATCATGTTTAAATTGTATTGATTAAAATGGATGTATTGAATTAGTATCCCTGAATTTGGAAAAAAAAATATTTTTGACGAAACTACATATCATGTATAACTGAGATGTGCTTCGAAATTAGTCCACACTACATCTTATAATATGTATGGGTCAAACTGTGCCTGAAATAAAATTTATTATTAATTTTAATTTTCACTTTCTTGTTCCCGACATCAATATTCGGCAATTGATTTTTATTTATATAGAATTATAGATAGATAACTAATCAGTATTTTTTTCATCGAACGCTGCATCCGGCTGGCAAGCACAATATCGTGCCGTGCCATGCTCGTGTGTACCTATTATATTTTAATTGTATTATCGTAAGGCAATGCATTTTATTGTAATCTATGTAGTATCTCAGACGCAACAGTCACATTGCTCTGACCTGCAGTAAGGTCGCCGTTAGCATTCACCCAATGCGTGTTATCGAGCAAATGCAAAAAGAAACCCACGCTCTGGTGTTGCAGTGATTATCCGTCTCCACTATTATTATTAGGTGTATAGTAGGTAGGTAGAGACCTGTACATATCCTCGACGATACCTAAACATCTAACTTGCACTGACACCAAAAAACTAAAAGTTTAATCTAGATAAGCACGGTCTTTTGGTTAAATTAATCAATATTTTAATCTACTTTAAAAACAGGAGGACAGGGAGACTTTCTATATTCGACTCTTATGTATTAAACTTTTGAAGGATCCATCTATTCTCATTCAGATTCTATTCAGCTTTTCAGAGTTTATATGAATCAGTCAGTACCTACTCAAAGTTTAGCTAAACTGTTCACCGATTTTCGCTCAACATTTTCGTTCTTTGAGCCTAGCATTTATACAAAACAATTAAAACCTTCCTTTAAAATGAATACCCGGTGTCAGTAACATCGTAACGGAAATTTAAACTATGAAAGTACGTTGCCTTTGGACCCCATATAGCGTCAAAATGCTGCGGCGTTTTTAGCCAACTGCAAACAAAGTGGTTTTTCTAAAATACCGATGTAATATTTTAACGCTGAGCTGAGAGGTCCAAAATAGTGAAAAGAATCCATGGTTTCAATTATGTTACGTTTTCACAAATTGTTATGGACAGTCAGCATCAAAAGTAGCACTTCACTTTGTCATATTATTACGCAAATCACAAAATTTCTTATAAACCGTCAATAGATTTTGAAAGACTGTTAAAGTGACAATCTACTTATGACGCTGACTGTATCTACTTACTGACCAATCGTTAGAAAATACCAGACAGTTTTTTGTATATTAAAGTGTGTTGCAGTTACGAGGTGCAAGTGGAGAGCTCGGGGCGGCGGCGCGGGCTGGGCGCGCGCGTGCTTCTCGTGCTGGAGAGCATCGCTCGCGCCACGCGCATGCGCCACGTGCGCCTCACCGCGCTCACGCACAACCCCTCCGCCTCCGCCTTCTTCAACGCTTGCGGGTATCACGTGCATCTTACCTTATCTTACCTTACCTATTGTACCTGTGCCTGTACCGATCGATCTTACAATGACCTGAAGTTTTCTGTGACGCAAAATATCGTGAGTAAACGGAAACAAAGATCATTTGATAGTTTTTTTTACAATATATAGTACACCTATAGGTGCTTGGCGACGTTTTTCATCTTGAGGGTGGTAGCCAATCAGTTGGGTACTACAAAATACCCTGCCACCGTGCTATGATTTCCTAACGAACCGTCACCGAAAGCTCACGTACATTGTAGGATTCGAACCTGCGACCTTCCTCTTATATACTAATTCCTAATGATAATCATTTTATATGTCACGTATACCTGTGGGTGCCCGTGGATACTTGTTTGGTCAGGTCAAAATATATCAGGAAATAATAATGCACAATCATTCAAGTTCACGTTTCACTTAACAATAATAGTAAAGATAAATCTTTAGCTCAATATCGCCCTCAACGTTGTATGCCACGCGACTGATTACTACATTTTATTCACGAATCAAGTTATATGTACCTAATTTGTCATTTTATGGTGTAACAGGTACAGTTTAGACGAAACGAGTCCTCCGAAGGATGAAGGAGCGCATTACGAGATACTGAGCAAAGCTACCGACACTGAAAATCAAACTGAATCTCCAAATACAGCTGAGGAATGTCCACTGAGTAACAGTTTGCGACACGTGCAAGTCGCTGCTCAGACATAAAATTATACATAAAAATTTGACTTTATAGTGCTTAAGGATGTGAAAGACTGAAGTGGTTTTAAATCTAATGTACCTAATACTAAGTGAAGTATGTAAAAGTGAATTAAGTACCTAAATTGATAAATTGTTTTTTTTTTATATATATTTACTTCTTTTTCTTTCATACAAATTCCGCCTCGCAGTTTTAAATCTGCTTACCGGAGGGATAAATAATATCAAATGTGTTAATACAGATAACACTATTTTATTGCATGTATAGTTATTAAGTAGGCTATGATTTGAAGCGGCAGTTATATAATATAGTTTTAGTTAAAAATGCATATTTATTAACAAGTTCAACAGTTAAAACTTAGCAGTAAAGTAAACAAAAATGAGTCTTAAAAAAAATTGAACTGGGTAATTATATATATAAAAATTGAGCAGTAAAATAATTAAATGGGCGGTATCAAATTGGAATTAGTCGGTAAGAAATCTCATTCTAAGCAGTTCTATATATATATATATATATATACAGGGTGGAAATTTGAGACGGGTCAGTAAGGGCACCTTAAAGGTTGAAGCTACGCGACCATGGTCTTACGGGACCATCCCTTATTTTTTGAGTTATTGCTATCGGCATTTACAGATTATGAAAAAAATGTACAGTCGGCGAGAAATCTACTAAAGAGTCGATCAGGCGTCAGCTATGAAGTCGAATCAGCTAAGAATTAGGTAGTCAGGTACCTTTTTATCGTGGGGAAATCCTCATAGCGAGATACCCAACCCAACTGCTCCGAGGGGAGCGGTCGGTTATGCCGGACTCGTACTGGCTAAAAAAACCACACGGTAGTCATTCATTATGTATGCAGGATAGGTAGGTACTACAGGATTGTTTTCGCTGACTTAAATATCAGTCCCTATATAACTATTACAGCCCCCTGTGTGAGGGAGATCTCGTCCTTCGCCACCATGTCCTGCGACATGCTTCAGCAAACGACGCCCCAGGTTACCATGGTAACGTCCGGTTGGATGTACTTATTATATGACCCCTGGACAAAAGCACTCCAGTCAGTACCGGCGTTAGGGTATGGCGCGGTAGGGCGATCGCCCAGGGCGCCAGATGTAAAGGGGCGCCAGGCCCACCTATATTTTCGGTCGCTCATGAGCGAGTCCCGCTATCTCGAGTCTAAATAAATAAATAAATTCTCAAGTCTAAAGATAAAATAGCTATAATGGCTTAAAATCCCTTTTGTTGGCGGGAGAAGGGGGAGGGGGGGGGGGGTTATCACATCTCGCCCAGGGCGCTGGTAGAGCTAAAACCGGCACTGACTCCAGTCAATGCTAGATAGATGACTACATAACACCCACGGGCGGCGCTCGCGGCGTAGGTAAGTACCTAAATTAAATACCTTTAGAATTATAGATGAATTGTACGAACGGGTCACCGACCGGGCACGAGCGTGTCGTCCACGGACACATGCTATGCTGTGCCGGCCGAGAGGTGCATAAACCTAGTGACCTGCGTGTCGTCGTAGACCAAAACACAGAAAAGCTCGCGTCATGCTATTCCATTTTATAATCCAAATTTTATTACGAAGTGAGATCGTTCTCAATTAGGCCAATTATTTTTGCAAGAGGGTTCAAATAAAACACCTATTAGGTACTTAGTGCCAAGTTGGATTTTTGATATCTTGTTTTAACCATTATTTGGGAATATAATATAGCCGATAATGAGTACAATTCGCGTGACAGGTCACGTCGATATGATAGAGGTTGTTGTAAGTCATGTCTCATTCACGTAGGTAATCGATTTCGAGTAGTGTATCAGGTGGTGGAGATACTACACAATAAAATAATAATACTTATCAATAATAATAATATCTTTACCTACTACTAAGATACCATACCGTAATGCACCGAACGTAACAAGCAATTCTTAATTACAATTACAGACCTACTTAATTAGGACACAAAATTCAGTGAGGACGCTTTCGGCCTGATATTAATGATCCTAATCCAGGACCGTCATCAGCACCTGCTTCTATCTTAACCTACAGGGCTACCGCGTAACAAAATTGTAATGAAACTTCATTGAATTCGTCTCCTATTTTATGGAATTTTGTTATATTTATGGGATACGCGAATATCAAACTAGTTCTATAAGCCATCCACTGACTCATCCCTTGGTCTTACTAGATATTATAAAATAACTGTTAAATCTAATGAAGAGAATACCATGTTGTAACGCGGTAGCCACGCCAATTAAAGCAAAATGTACTTTGATATGCAAAAACAATATTTTATATGATTTCAAGTTGGGTGGGCCCATATGAGATAGCAAAACATGGTCTTTGACGAAAGAGAAGGCAAGTACAGAGTATCGCCCCTAGAGGTATGGTCCATTTTAACCTGCCACAACGTATATCGTGTTGATACAAACATGTTATTAAACTTAATTTCACTGAAGATAAACGATTAAAGTAGTCAGCAGTCAAAACATTAGATAATATTACTGTGATACAAGACTTCAAAACAATGCTAATAATACCAAAGTCGGTATACAGTTCCTTCCTACGTTATTTAACACTTTATTGCAAAGCAAATTCACTTTGAAGACAGTTTGATTTTTTGATAAAAATTTGGTTACTCTTCAATTTTGGGTTTTACGGGAATGCGGGGAAAATAGTAAATGGACTAGCAAATAAAACCAGAATACTATTAGAGCAACTCAGTTTACAACTAGGTAAAATCGTCGTTGGTTTACACACTACCTATATAAATATAATATTTTTGCCTCACGCGTATCACAGTACAGAAATGCATTTAGATTGAAATCTTTAAAATATTGTGTTTAGTCAATAGCTTCAATGTCTAATGGAGTTTCGGGTCTTTCTTCTTCAATTTCACTGAACGGAGTGCAATATTGTGGAGATGTTCTACTGGCTATTGTCATTCCATGTAGAGACACATCATTTGTAACTGGTTCTTCGCTTTGTTCCAAAACAGTAGCATAAGTAATGTGAGGGTTTCTTAAAGTGTTATTAGTTGGCCAAAGTCTGTTAGAAAGGGACAAGTTACGAGGGCTATTCGTAGCTGGTAAGGTGACTGCAACTGGGGCGGTAATATTCGCGCACTTCTCTCTTCTCTCCCTTGCCCGACGATTTTGAAACCAAATCTTTATCTGAAAGCAAAAACGTATTGTATTCAAATAGGTGCCTACTTACTTCTATCTACAGTATTTTGCTAAGCTACATAGAAAGCGCTCGGAAACCTTTAATTGTCACCTTATTTCAATTGGAAATATAACGGGGCAACTAATATAACGCTTTTAAACCCTAATTCTCACGTATTTCAATAATGTAGTAAAAATATATACTTGTTGTATACTTTAAAGTATTCATTTTACTTAGGTACCTATTTACCTAGTTCACATAGTCGTAGCTACCTACCAATACAATATTCTTTAAAAAAGAAAGTAGGTACCTAAACTTGAGTTTATCCATGCCAAATTACTAAGTTGTTGGAACGAGTGATGGTGTGTTTTTCAAGTGGGCCTTGTTGACTAAATCCTTAAGCATAGGGAACAGCGAAAAAGGCAGAAAGTAATCTCAATGCAATATTAAATTTGCCTCGCCGGGAAACGAACTCGTTTATTTGTAAAATAACATAGCCTGTATTATTGCTCCATCTCATAGTGTCGCTTATAAAGATCAATTGTGCGTGTGCACAGCTGCACTTGAGAGCCGGTTCCTTTCTAGGCTTTGTGTGCTTACCACCATCGACCACATTATCACTGACCACGGGGAGATTGCGGTCATATTAAGGAAATTAAAAAAAAACAGCTGCCTATGCCAAAACTAAGTCTTCGGGAAGAGCAGATGCCAATTTCATATTCTTATTACCTAGTACTACGTACGAGTAGGTACTAAAATTTTACTTTATTAGAGCAGAAAACAGAAGATATATACAGAACCTAAATCTAATTATTTACAATATTCAAAATAAATAAAAAATAATAATACCTAATACTTCCTACTAAATACTACCTACAATTTTGTTTTATAAATAAAAAAAAAACGTTGAAGTTGCTGCCCTCTGGTAGAGTGCCCATAAGGCTGGCCACATTGCCTCGTTGGATAGCAAGGCTTATCCGTTGTCCAAGGTAGCAGCCAGTCTTTTGGTCACCTGTGCGGTCGATGAGACGCGTCGACAGCTCCTTAAAAAGGGTACGAGCGTCTGGCCCACACGGTCCCATAGTCTCTACCCCAAACGGTAGAAATAGGTAGTAGATACTTATGTAGATTCATATATTTAAACGAATAACTAAAATAAGTGACTGTAAAACTGACTCTGTCATCGCGTAATTGCAAGGCGGCGGCAAGCGCTCGCAGAGCGGGAGGCGCGAGGTAAGGCGCCCGCGCATACGCAGCCTCCAGCGCCGCCGCCTGCGCGCCCGTGAATGGCACCCGCGCGTGCCTCCCCGACCGACGCGATCGGCATCCGCTACTCACTGAACCTGCACACAAAAAACTAACAATAAATCATCAAGGAGTTGGCCGACTTCCTAGTCATTTAGCTATCGCAATGTCACACTGCTCAGCCTCAAGACCGATAACTGATGAGGCAAGTTTGAAAGTGGAAACAAACTAAGTAGTTAAAAATACTAACTGGCTAAAATCGAAGAGAATAATCCAATTTATTCCAGAGGTTACTCAATGAATATCATAAACCAAGGGCTAATTAAATTCGCTTCAAAATATAATAGAAATAAAGAACATTGCCAGATTGAGAGCTAAGATTTAGGATACTCTGCAGGAGAGACCTAATAATACCAAGTAAAAGAAATTAATAGAATGAATAAACTCGGATTAACCTACTGAACAGCTTCATCTTCATATCATGTCCATGACAAGAGCTACCAATTGCACATCATCTTAGTTATGTCTAGTTAGCAACCGTAGTTGTAATTCGGTTGCTAACTAGTAGCAGTAGCTTTTAATATTTCCTATGGGTGGTATTCCAAAAAGTAAAAATTAAAATAATGCTAACGTGGAAGTCGCGGTGGACGATATCGCGTGCAGCACAACCAGTTCGGCATATCACTCTCCTCGCGACTGCTTCTCGAGTCATCACTCAATATCCGTTCGATACTAAAATCTGAATTTCCACACTTTGCATTCGATTGCACCGAAGACGACTCCATGTTTCTTCTAACTGACCACAACATGTATAAAACAAAATTGCTAATATTCTACCCTTAAAAAGATTTTTACACAATGGAGGGAGGATCCTCGTTATGTTCCGCCTTAAATTACCCCTCGATTCATATCCACGAGTCCATTGATGGAGCCAACTGTAGATGTTATCATCGAGGCGCCCGCAATAATGGGGAGCACGCACCAATGAGCCCAGGAGTGTTGTGACGTTAGTTCATTCATACGTTTAGCAAATTAAATGGGAAATTGATACTGTTTGCTCACAAAAGGATGTCTATTACTTTAAGGGTATGTGAGAAAATTAATTTGTAACTCATATTTTATATTCATTTTGTTGGTGATGAATCGCTATGTAATGTGATACCGCATTTTATATTCTGTGCGGTATCATATATCTATTAAAATATAATTAAAAGAGTATTACAATATTAATTTTAATAAATAAACAAGAAACTATAGTTTATAATAATAAATTAAGCGTTGGTAGGTTAGTATTGTTGGATGAAAAAGAGGAAATATAGGTACTTATCTACCTAAGTTGGTGAATATATAAAGGTAAATTACATCAGATGCTGTATGTATCTAATCAAAACTCAACAGACCCTCAAATTTCACGGTTTTGGTAGACAGTGCCTCTGCAGCATGCAGGATTCGACGAAGCCCCGGCATCGCATGGGGGCAATGTAGATGCGAAAAGCTCTCCGTAGGCTTAATTTCTTCCGCCACCTTGAACAATTATCGTCATATTTCCACAAAACATTATTAAACTATGCGTATAAAACTTCCTCTTGAACCACTCTATCTATTGATGAAAACCGCATTAAAATTCCTTGCGTATTTTAAAAGATCTAAGCATACAAATGTACAGAGACGGCGAGAAGCGGCGTGTTTTGTACCTACAAATGTAGAGAAGAGATGTCGACTACGACACAACTGCTAGGTTTCGTAGCAAAATGACTGATGATTTATAGATAGCATCTATATCTACCTAGTCTGGCATCACATTAATATATTGCTTAACAACATAAATAGCAATAACATTACACAATGGAGAAATCGTACACAAAGCTTTGCGATTACATCCACTTGTAACAAACAAATAAACCGTATGTCCGCGACAATAGACACTGTTCAAAGATCGACCGCATCGATAATTTGTCTACATTAGGTCGTCGGTACCGCAGATGTTTCCCAAAGACAATTTGAATGTTGTTGACAAAATCATGTGGCTTTGAAATAGATAATGGATAACAATTATTTAATAATAGATTCGACGAATTATAAGACTTATTACCATAACTTCCTTCATGTACCTACTACCTGTACTGCTCCGTATTGTAGGTACCTTACCTATATAAGAAAAGAAACTTAAAAAACATGAATATAACAAATGGTAACCTACACATAAAATAAAACAAGCTGTCTACCTACAACAGCTTAACTATTACACATGGTTTAGCTTAGGTATAATACGTCGTCGTGGAATTCTCGAAGTTTTTCTACTCTTTCACAAAGGGAATGTTTTTACATAAAAAATAACTACCTATTCTATTCTATATTAAGTAAGAGTCACTAAAGTTATAAGCATAAAAGTTTAACAGTGATGTAATTATCTCGACTGCTGTCTCTGGGAAACCGGTACTCGACTCGAACACACCAAGGCTAACTTCGTGCTAAAACGTGCTGTGCTACGCGCTCGAACCTCCGCAGTCATTGTGTTTTTATTCGTTCAACGTGCAACACACACAACATTGAAAACAACGTTTAAATTGATCAAATATATAATAACAATCAGGATAACAATAAAGTGAAATATAAAAAAGTTTCAACAAGAAATAAGCATGTCCTTACCAGAATATTACGTTTTGAATGGTGGTGACCGGATGCCGCGAATTGGGTTCGGCACTTGGCAGGTGAGTCGGTACGTTTTGATTACCAACAAGAGACTAACAATATTTCCCTATGTAAGTACTTACTTATGATTGATTTATAATTGGTAGGCATGTTATATAATAAAAATTGAGTAAATTGGAGTGTTTTGAGTCCAGTCGAAACTATAAAGCAATTCGATTTTATTTTTAACTTCTCTACATAATGTAACATTTTTTAAATTATTCTATAGTTTCAAATGCCGTTAGAAACCAGTGTCAGTGTACTCGTGGGAAATAAGCAAATACACGCGTCACGCATGACCATTTATGGGTCAAGTAACTAATCACAATACCTATAGACATAACTACGATTACATAAAAAACATAACTACGAAAACGAAAAAATGTATGTGAATAAAACAAAACTGATTGTTCAGATCTATTTTATTTGTTAAGGCGAAGGACTAGTTTCATTAGCACCTTTGATTTGGCTCACTCCATGTTTATTATTTTCCTGGAGTAGTTTGGTTTTTTTGTTTTTCTTATCTTGTTTTTTCCTCCTTGTGACTCCCCATTTGAAGTATGTTTTTAATATACTCCATTTCGATTTGTGTAATAACGTCGATGAGTCTGCTATGGAGCAAGCTTTTGGGTTGTAATTGGGAATGGTTAAGTGGTCAGAGTCGCAGGAACAATTATCGCTGCAAAAAGAGTAGACTTCGCTCTCGTCGCAGTCGCCGCTCGAGTGTGACAGTCCTCTCGAAGTGGACGCCCGACAACAGCCTGCTTCGTGCGACCAGTCCTCATTGACGATCTGACCACCACAACATACCACCGAAGGTTTTTTAGACATTACCTACATAGCGGTTTCAGATTATCCAGCTATATTGTAGCCTGCCGCCGGAAAGGATAGCATCTCCATTTTGCGTTACAACTCCAATGGGGCGAGGACTAGGCAAAGAGAATATAATACTACGTGGTACCTACTAAGTGTTTTATATATTATGCATTTTAAGCAGCAGGTATATTGTTGTTGTTTTGATAATGTCAAAGTTTTTGTTGATATGAGAATCACAGATTAATAAAATAGTAGGTAATAATGAGAATGACAATAATTTAAATGTCATTAGCATAGAAGATTTACTACCGTACCTAAGTATTATGGATTTACTCCTTATTGTTTGTGGCAACAAGAAAACCTTCAAGGGTAGATAAAATCGGCCCTATATAATATCCATAATAATACAGGTAGGTATTATTGAATTATTTCTTTAATTAGACCCATCTTATTATATAATAATGAATTGCTCGATAATGGCTAGTAGCCATTATTAAGCAAGTAGCCAAGGTATCAATAAGTTTCCAATAAGTCATTATTTTGCGTGAACCGAACAGGATGAAATTTGGCGTGCAGATAGCCTATGATATGGAGAAGGACATAGAGTAGGTACTATTTATCTAAGGAACGCGGGTGACACAGCACAGCTAGTCTACATATAAAAAAAACCACAAGATCTAAGATCATTGATGCGGTTTCCCATAATTAATTATATTCAAATCTCACACGCAAACGAAAAACTCAATTTACTTAGGTGCTTTGACGAGATACTTAGGTTACAGCAAATATATTTTGGTTACAGCTAAATTATTTATTCTTTAGGATCTGGCCTACCACGCCCACATGAAAATTCACCTGTATATGAAGCGCTGCAAATCTGTCGAAATTAGCCCCCCTAATTTACGCTCTCTTTTATACTTATTGTCATATAAAATCAGGTAGCACTTTGGTCGATTCGAACATGAACGATTTTTGCCAATGACATTAATTGGTCGACAATCACTTCCGCAGATCGCTGTGTCTGAGGCTGCTACTTTGATTCTTTTTTAATAACCGACTTCAAGACGAGGTTATCAATTCGTCGGAATCTTTTTTCTATTATGTATGTTCTCCGATTATTCGAAGACGCCTGGACCGATTTAAAAAAATATTTTTTTGTTTGAACTTACATACTTACTATACTTCACAGCTGTGGGCCTGTGTGGCTTCGTTTTGACCATATAATATTAGGTACTAGCTAGTAACTAACGTAAAAATATATGCGTGGCAAATTATACCTACCATTAAAATTGTAGTACCATCTACGTATTAACTTGTACATTGGGGAACTTCTAGTCATCCGATGAAGTGCTGGAGAAGGCAGTGGATGCTGCGCTGGAGGCAGGCTACCGGCACTTTGACACGGCGCGTGCGTACGAGAATGAGGCGGCCTTGGGCCGAACACTGCGCCGGTGGGTTGGAGGCGACGCTGACAAGAGGAAGGAACTCTTCGTTGTTACTAAACTACCGCCCGGAGGTAGGTATTTTGGTACCTATTTGTACATGAGTAACTATGTACAAAAAGCATAGTACAGTATGACACAACTTAGATGAAGCATCGTCAAAATTCGTAAAATCGATCATTTCCGAAAAGAGAGCGCCTACAACATTGACTACCCATGTTTATTAGTACTTTAGGCGGAAATGATCTTGTTGAACGTTGAATGGCGCGATAATGAATGATTTGTTTGTATTAGTTGTGAAGTGTAATGCATACATCAAGTTGTGTCATACTGTACCTAGCTATAGCTATAGCTAACTAAAATAAAAACATTATTACTCGATACATATAGTTCCTACTTGTGATACCTACTACCTGCTCACCTTTAACAAATTAGATAGACATTCAGGTCATTCATAAAAAATATTATAAGTACATAATATTATTATTTTTTATCTTGATTTATTATTTTTCTTATGTGAAATAACATCGAACTTTAACGAGGCATAACAACAAAAAAATCTAATTAGTCCGTCAATTAGATTATCAAAAAATATTGGAAACGTATTTTTTATTTTGATCCGAAAACAAAAAATAACGAAGATACAGTGCGTTAAAATTTTCGGGTCTGCAAAAAGTTTACTAAAAAGTAGTTGTACAATGACGTCACAAGCCCCAAATCTGCACTTTGATGGGACTTATCTTTGTAATTTCTTATTGATTTGATAAAATAAAAAATACGTATCCAATATTTTTTGATAATCTAACTGACGGACTAATTAGTTTTTTTTGTTGTTATTCCTCTTGAGTTTTGTCTGAATTATATCAACCCGTTTCACTAACCAGGTAATCGACCCGAACTTCTGCAAGAATACTTCGATGCTTCATTCAAAGACCTCGGACTGGACTATATTGACTTGTACCTGCTGCACACGCCGTTCGCCTTCGAGCACGTACCTGGGGACCTGCACCCTAAGAACCCTGATGGTACTATCAGAGCTGACATGACCACCGACCTTGTCGCCATGTGGAAGGTAAGACAATAATAACGACGACCATAATCCCCAACCATCTTCTCCGTAGCTTACATTTAATTGACTCACTAGACTCAACCCCAACTTTCACATAGCTGAAAATCTTTACTAATATTATAAATTTGAATGTGTGTTTGTCGGTTTGTTAGTACCTAGGTATGTCTTTCTTTTACACAAGTTATGAACAGGAGTCCGTAGAGTAACATAGGCCGATTTAATCCCGGAAGGCAGGTAAGTACAGGAAAGCGCAGTGCGTAGGTAAGCGTAGAATAGGAAAACGGTAATTTTGTCAATTTGCAATTTATAAAAGCTGGGTAAGGAAATTCTGGCAACATCATATACTTTTAAATAAAGCATTATTATCTTCTTTATTTATATTAGTTCTTAAAATTTGTTTTTAGTTGTAGAAGGAGACTGGCGCCGCGGAACTCACCGAAAAGTGCCTGGCGACAGATTTTAAACTCGAGAGTGGTAGCCAGCCAGGTACTTATACAAACTAGCCTTGTACCGTGCTCTGGTTTCCTCGAGATGTTTTCCTTCACCAAAAGCTCAAGCCTATTGCAGTATTTAATTTACACTTTTAGCTTACACTCACAACTATAACTTTGATTACCTATAGTCCCTTAGAGTTGGAAAAGATTTCTTTGAAAGCGCGAGAGTCGCACGCACGCAACACGGCCCCCCGCAGACCGAAGGCTGCCAGTGCCCGACTATGATGAAGCAAGTGATTATATATTCTCTTTGCTATGGAGGTTCAAATCGTTTAAACATTGAATCAGATCAGAGACAAATGTTGATATTGATAATCTATCAAATTTAACAAATGACAATGTCAAAATGTTACTTTATTCGAGTATGCCTTTAATGAAATTAAAAATCATGAAAATTACAGCTACCTAATTTGTCTGTTACTATTTTCTACTAATTTGTAATGAAATATACTTTAAATCATTATGGGTGTTTCCTACACTGAAACTTACGTTGATTACAAAAAAAAAGAACATCACCTGAATAATAAAGAAATAAACTCTAATGCGATATATCGAAATGATGAAGTTTACAAAGAATGTAGCTATAAACTGGCCGAATCAAAAGAACCTAAAATAAAAAAGAACAAACATAGAAAAAAATCATTAGGAACACCAAACTCTAGCAACAATACAAGGAATAAAAGTTATAATCAATTATTTTGGTCAAAAGTATACAAATCGCCTGTGGTTAAGCGGCAAGTCGCAGAAAAAAACATTGCGCAGCATGACAATATTATCGAATCACCAGTTTATGGCTATACCAATGATCATTTTGAAACGAATAAATTCAAAAATGAACCTGAACCCACACCAGTCGTAACGCAAACGATCGGAACTTCTATGACGTCTCTGGTTTTGGCGAAGACAACATATAAACAAGCTTACAGACATCCTTCGACAAGAAAATTGTCGGTATGGTGCAAAGTTGTACCAAGACTACTATGTCCCTGTTGTACCGGGGGTGGTGACGACGAAGTACAGCCCCGACATCATAGTGCTGCTGATTCCTATGAAAGCGTTGACTTGACTAAAGTCTCAAATTTTGCTTTACCTGGCTTGGATATCGACCCTTCTCTTATGAGCATGATACATCTACAGAGAAGATTGAAAAATAAAAAAACTCCCAAACTTTATGCTAATGTTGCAAAAGTTATACTTCACAATACCTATAAAAATGTCATGTGCTTACTAGAGCCGATTAAAATTATATAATGCATTATCAGGGTTGCTTACAATACTTAGTATGCAAATTAGTGCATAAAATAAACTGGATAAAGAAGTACAATATCAGTCACCATACTGAACTTGAGTAGATAACATTGCCATTGGTGTGATTGCAATAGCGGAATAGAACCTTACAAATTCCAAAAACTCGTGAAATAGAATAATATGACATCATTAGAAAAAACCTGTCAAACTATAAAAATTACAACATTTGCAACATGGGATCAACATGGAATCTCAAAAATAAACGTTTTTATTTGACTGCAAAATAATATTCCTAAAGATCTATTAATAACATGCTTCAGTCAGACTAGTAAATACCTACTTCAGACTAGTAGATAAAACTGGAAATATTCTAAAAGGCGTTCACCAAAATGAATAATAATAAAGTTTTTGTGCTACTACTGAAAAATCAAAGGTATTTCTTGTTCCGGACCAGATAAAAGAAAAGCTACAAAAACCTGTAGATATGCTCTATCAATAGAATAAAATGGAAATAGATTTGGTTCATTGCGGATTGTATGCAGATATACTTAAAGATTACACATAAATATGTAGTTGGTGTGTTTGAAAATAGAAATTAACCAAAATGGTTGAACCGTTATGATACACCTTCCATTACATATAAATGACGACGATGAAAAAATAATTTGAAAATATGTTTATTTTATTAGTCCAAAGAACTATGAGTTCCAATTTGAATACATGACGGACTTAACAGCTAAACGTACGTTTGGGCAGTTGTACACTGCTCATTTGAAACAAATTCCCTTGCAAAACAATGGAAATAAAAGAAGTAAGATTCTATCAAATATAATAACTTTCTGTTGCGTAGGGCACAAATCAAAAAAAGGAACGAAAAACCGGGAATTTGGAGCAAATAGAGAGAGTTTACAATTTACTGCTTCTACAGAAATAATACAAGAAGTAAATTTAATTAAAGCCAACGACTTCGGCTGCCAGTACAGCTTGAGATCTAACCAAAGCCTGGAAATTGTTTCCCACGTATTAACAAGATCTGTTTCTCGTATTTCGTCGATGGAAAGCATTTTAAGTATGAAATGGCGTCGACACGTCATGAATTGCAGTAAACAACCTAGTCTTTTTCAAAATATGATGTATACTTTAGCCAAAAAAATTAAATCTAAATCACCAATGAGGCACAAAAAGCATGTGATCGTTCTGCACGTCCCTAAAAAGTTCAGCAAAACCTCAACAGTATGCACAGTTTCTACGACACAAATGAGTAAAAAAATATATGTAATCGAAAATCCTCTAATAATAAGAAATGTGTCATCGCACCGACCATTCAGCAATGACAAGCCTCTAAATAAAATATGCAGACCAGGGGAAATTCTTGTTAAAAAGATGTAACTTATGTGAGCGCACTTGGAGTATAATTTTATCCTAGAATAAGTATAATAAATTAAATCGATGTTCTTAATAAAAATACGTTTCAGGCTCTGATAAGATTAAAAGAATCAGGACGTGTACGCCACGTAGGAGTGTCGAATCTAAACGAGGAGCAGTTGTTGCGAGTGAGTGAAATAGAGAAGCCGGCATGTCTTCAGATAGAAATCCATGCTCTTTGCCAACAAGTACCTCTTGTTACAGCTGCGAAAAAACTTGGCATACCGATAGTGGCGTATTCGCCACTTGGATCTAAAGCACTCGCTGATGCTTTATCTGCCAAAACAGGGTAAGAAAAACTAATATAATTATGCATTTGGGCCTTCAAATACTAGAAAATACACTGTATTTTAATAACTAAAAAATCAATTAATTGGATACTGATTTGCACCGATTCCTACAAAGTTCAGTAATATAGGTTCCAGTGGCGAGGGGTGAAATTTTGGCGAGGGTAAGCCGTTCAAAAAACACCGATAATTTTATACTTAATTACAGTGTATTTTATATAAAAGTGGCTTTGAAATGATGAATCTGTGGGACTGGGATTTTTAAAAGGTAAGCCGATGGGAATCAGCCTGTATGGACCCTTCGCCACTGATAGGTACATAAAATTAGTCGTAACGTTAAATTCTCTTTGCTCCTATTATTATATGCAACATGAAAATAATACAGCAATTTTAAAAATATGTAGCTAAAAGTTATATGTAATACCTTTTTCTACTAGTCGTGAGTATCCCGACCTCCTGCGCTTGCCAGTGGTGCAGCTTATAGCGAAAAAACACGGACGCACTCCTGCGCAAGTTTTACTTCGACAGATCATTCAGCGTGGTCTTGCTGCCATACCTAAGAGCACGGACCCTTCCCGCATCAAACAGGTACCTACCTCACAATAATTCAATCCTATAAGAAAATCCTATCTAGTTATATCGGGGTCGGGATCCCATGCCCCCACTAAATAGGCCCAATCTCCCTCCCGCTTTCGATGACGATGATAAAACAGAATGCCTCGCTGAAAGCTTAGAGTTTCAGTGCACGCCCAGTACCCTCCCGATAGACCCGAGTCATTTGGAGGAAGTCAACTCTGAAGTTGAACGGAGAGCCGCCCTCCCATTGCCACCCCCTCCTCTCAGCGAAGAGGATGACCCCCTTCCTCCCGCGACCCCTGACGAGGTCAAATCGATCATCAGGAACTTACACCCGCGGAAGGCCCCGGGCTCGGACAAAATCACTAACAAAGTGATCAAACTCTTCCCCGCCCACCTCATAATACTGCTAACATCCATATTTAACGCTGCCCTCTCTTGTAATATTTTTCCACATCAGTGGAAAGAGGCCCATGTAATTGGAATCCATAAGCCCGGCAAACCCAGGTCCGAGCCCTCCAGTTACCGCCCCATAAGTCTATTAAATGTCTTGGGCAAGATGTATGAGAGACTGATCTATATCCGCCTCAAAACATATGCCGACGCCAATAATCTCATCCCTGACGAACAATTTGGCTTCCGAGCCAAACATTCTTGTGTTCAACAAGTACATCGTATTGTTGAACACATCTCTTCCCAGTACCAAGAGCGTAACATGACAGGCGTCTTATTCTTCGATGTCGCGAAGGCATTTGACAAAGTGTGGCACAATGGCTTAATCTTTAAGCTATTCACCTTAGGTGTTCCACATAGACTCGTGCTTATCTTACGAGATTATTTGTCAAATCGCCACTTTCGATATCGCATTCTAGGCGCACTCTCCTCCCCTCACCCCATCGGTGCCGGTGTCCCTCAGGGCTCGGTACTATCTCCCTTGCTATTCTCACTCTACACGAGTGATATGCCAAAGACCGACAAAGTGCAGCTAGCTCTTTTTGCGGACGACACCGCGGTCTACTGCTCTAGTAAGTCCCCCTCAGTCATTGTTAAGAACCTCCAAACCGCGGCTAACGCCCTAGGCGCCTGGTTTCGGAAATGGAGGATCGAAATCAATCCTGTCAAAAGCCAGGCGGTCCTATTCTACAGACCCTACCATCGAGGTACCCCCACCCCTCCAAAGGCAGTTACTCTATTCGGTGAACCAATCCCCTGGGAAAGGCAAGCCAAATATCTCGGAGTAATTCTCGATGATCGTTTGACCTTTGATGCCCACATTAAAGCGGTCCGCGCGCGCGCCGCCTTTGTGTTAGGGCGCCTCCACTTTTTATTGAATCATAAGTCTAAACTTGCCCTCAAAAGCAAGGTTAGACTATATACCACGTGTATCCGCCCCATTATGACCTATGCTAGTACTGTGTTCGCACATGCAGCTCCTGCACGGATCCATAGCCTTCAGGTGATTCAAAACCGTTTCATGCGCAAAGCCACGGGCGCCCCGTGGTACATGCGTAATGAAAATCTCCACATTGATTTAGGTCTCCCCACGTTAAAACAATTTATAAAACGCGCCTCACGCAGATTTTTCAATACCGCCGTTAATCACCGCAACCCTCTTATAGTGAAAGCCGCAACGTACACGCCCTCTCGTATACTCCGTATCCTTAGACCAAGGCAAGCCCTCAGCGAGCCGGATGACCCCATAACATTAGCTCAGATCGAAGCTGACGAAGCCCGTAAAAGTACACAACACACTACACAAAACCGATTACGCTACCGTCCTCGACGGCGAGGACCGCCGCGACGTCCCACTCAGTCTCGTCCCGTTCAAGCGGCCCGAGCTGCCATTAGTAATCCGACCGCCCCCAATTAGTCGTAACTCGTACAAAGTCCTCCCCTTCCCCCGGTAACGCCCTGAGCCGAGGTTCGTACCCCACTCGGGGGTGCCCTCAGGCGTTGTTACCTAAATGTTACCCGGCTGAGAGCTCTCTGCGCTCGCCGATTGTCCGGTAAGGTTGGAGCAGCCATCAGAGGCTACCAACTTTAGTCCTTTCATAAAAAAAAAAAAAAAAAAAAAAAAAAAAAAAAAAAAAAAAAAAAAAGGGGTCGGGATGATAGTGAGATAAAACGTCATTTTAGAGGGAGTTAGTGGCTATTTCATTTCAACGTTTGTTTATTTTGTTTGTACAGACTATAATCACGATAATGTAAATGCACCTTCAACTTGTAAATAGATATTGAGAGAAATCCACAGCCTACAAGTAGTACAGGTGGTGTTTGTAGTGTTTCGCTGATAAAATAGCGTCAACTATTAAACTTATTTTTAAGTACCTACTTACTTACCTCATTGCTTTTATCGTAGAACATCTCCTTGTGGGATTTCGAACTCACCGAGAGTGAGATGGATGACCTAGCCGCGCTGGATCGCGGAGAAGATGGACGCATCTGTGATTTCAGCTTCTTCCCAGGTATTGAGAAGCATCCAGAATTCCCTTTCAAGAAAACATAATATTAACGTACCTACCTTTATTTACTGTTGCTTATATTTTTCATATCAATTTAAAAATATACATTTTTATACCTACCTATGTATGTATCACCTTTTCTCGCTGGAAAAATGTAATCAGTCGCAAATAAATTATGATCAAGATATTCAAAAGTTTGTCTTCTTTAAATTATCCTAAAATCCATTTCAATCGGACAATAATAATAATAATTCGATCGAATCGGGTCGAAGTACTCATCAATATGAAAAAAAAAATATTATAAATATTTGGGACCGACTATTGAAAAAATTCTTTGTCAAGCGCTAATATATCTTGGCGCTTAATTGTTTTGAGGCAGTGAAGAAAATAATTGACGATGGCTACAGCTATATACAAAGCACGGAACCCTTCTGGCATGAGCTGGCAGAGGCCAGCACTATAAGCAAGCACTAAGCACCGCTTCAAATCCTGCAAAAGAAATAAAACATTCTTCGTTGGTTTTTTAATCTCATTTATTTCTTTAGAAAGATACCTCTATCTTTCCTATAGCACCTATAGGTGCTAAGCATAAATATGTGCTTACAAAATAAAATGAGAGAAACTATAGTTTTACTAAAATAAGTTAAACGTTATAATAATACCGTAAGCTCTTACATACGATATAAAAAATATTACCCATGAAACGATACCTTGTTTCGGGTGATTTTACGGTATCAATATACATTACTCATTTATTTATTGACTTCTACAAAATCATTTAAATTTTCTACCTTGATTTATCTTAGTCGGCAATTTTTTTTTCATCACCATGATCGAGCGGTCAAGTCACAATTTTCGTAAGACTTTCAAAAAATAAAGGCACTGTCTCACTGCTGCACACGCTGTGTACCCACCGGCTCGCGGCGCATTTTAGCTGAGTGGGTACGTTTGTTTGACAACGCCTACGTTTCTACTGCAGCACACACTATACACGAATATTAACATATAAACACACGTGCGCAGTAGTGGGACAGCGCCTTAATGATAAAGTAGTACTAGTAAAGAGACTATTGACTAGTAAAGAGATTAAGTCAAAAGTAGTTTGGACTAGTAGAATTTTGACTGAAACATATACACTTCATACCTTGACAAACTTTGGAGTTCACCATGAACTTTGCGTCTGCTTACAGTCAGGATAACAATCACTGTTTTTTTAAACTTAAATTCTACACTTACTGGTCTTTGATATACATACATATAAATAAATAATAATCTTTCAACTAACTATAATTTATCTAACCTTTTACCTTTAGCATTAGGTCATTAGAATTATTTGTGTTCTGACACAAGTCATTAAAATTAATATATTGCATGACCCACAAGTTATAAAAGGAACATTATTAATCCTAACAGTGTATCACTAGTATCACAATATCTAGGTTTTAATTGTTTATAAGGTCGTTTATTGCAATGTTACATACACAGACGATTAATGTCGTCAAAAGACATAAACGTGCCGATTCTGTTATTTACAAACTAAACTAATTTAATCCCAATTTCTTTGTAACAAAAATAAGAATACAAAATAGTCAAATTGCTTGTCTCAGATTTAGATTTTTTTACTTCAAGAATATAGTATTTTAGTTTAGCTCGATTAGCAACAGGGTCAGCACCTGTAACCCGTAACACCTTTAATACAGCGGGTACTTCTCGTAAGTGATAAATTTCATTTACCATCTTCACCGATGAGTACATACTCGTATACCAGTTGGTCCGGATGTTGATGAGGTGACATCGTAACGAGAAATGAAACTACGGATTCTGTAAACGTTTAGTAGTAGACAGACACACGAGTGATCTAAGCTTTATTTATAGGATTACTCGTGCGACTGTCTGTCTTATAAAGGTTCCGTTTTTTCCTTTTGAGGTAGGTACGGAACCCTAAATATTACGTCGTTGCTCAGTTTATTAAATTAGTAAAAAAAATAGAAACACCGTCGTTACGATGTCACTTACACACAGTATATATCTTTCTCAACACTTTGAACAATTACTTATTATAAATAATTATACTATAACTAAGACTATAAGTATAAACTAGCTCAAACGAGCGAACAAATTTTGCTTAACAATATCTATAACATTATTCTGACTAAAAGCATCTATAACTGCTTTAGTCAAACCGAGGTTTGTAGTATCTGCATCAACTTCGTCGTCCGTTAAAGACCTACCTTTGTGGGCATAGTCTCGGAGATTCTGCTTTATCACATTAATCAGATCATCAGATGATATAGTGGGGACTATTTTCAAGTTTTCTGCATTGTCGAGTAACGTTTTGAGATCGAAGTCATCGTCACTGGCGAGCGTCTCGGGCTCTTCCTCGCGAGTTCTCTGCCGCTTGGCGCGCCGCACCTTGCGTCTCTTGTCTAAATATGCATTGGCTACTTTGTCCAATTGCAAGAACAGTACGGCTAGAGGCGTATCCGATACGTCATCCTGAAATATAATACGTTATATGTCTTAGATTCGTATTCGTATAAAATGATACAAAAATGGATGAATTATGGAGGTTATCATTGGCTCATCATTATTGATTGATCGAATCAGAAATGATGAGATCCGCAGGCGAACCAAAGTAACCAACATAGCCCGAAGAATTGCCAAACTTAAGTGGCAGTGGGCGGGGCGACCACGAACCGGAAGACGCAGCGTGGGCAGGCCCCCCCACAAGATGGACCCATCGGTCCCGACTGAACTTATGAGCGACCCTCACAAGATCATCATCTTGTGAGGGTCGCGGAAACCGCTGGATGCGGGTAACGCAATACCGGCCATCGTGGAGATTCTTGGGGGAGGCTTTTGTCCAGCAGTGGACGTCTTTCAGCTGACATGATGATGATATCATTAGCTGTATACAGGACGAATTTTCCAGTCAGGCAGGTCGAGGCATGTATTCATATTAGTTAAGGATTTATTTCCTTTTATAGCGTTTATTACTCTTAAATTTTGTATTCAGATAATGCTTTGTCGATAGCTCTTTTACAGAAGGTACGTAAACAATATATTTTCGTAGGTTTCGTCATCGTATAGTCAGTCAATTCCCATATAAATAAATTAATAGGTATTACGCAAACTACAAAAATATAAATAAATATGACATCAAAGTGATGACGTATTGCGTCAGCAAGCCAGACATGTCCTACTGTTTTAGTGACTCATCATTAAGGTTGATGCACATTAGGCATCGGTCCCGAAGCTAACGTTTTTGATTCTGGAGTTTGATATCAATCAGTTTTACAAAGCTATTTTCTCTTTAATCTCTCTCTACCGGTCGGACTCCTTATTATACATATTTGATCAACTTATCTAATATTACTGGGAGTAAATAATTTTCTAACTTTATTTTAATATTTAATCTCAAGATTCGAAAGTTTGTTTTTTTAAGTCCTATTTTAGGACCAAATATGTATAATTAAGAGGATAAATTTCATTAAAATCAGTTCAGCCGTTACGGAGCTTAGCGGTAACAAACTTTCGCATTTACATTACTTGTTTCCGTGGTTTCACACGCTTTTCCGACATAAAAAGTAGCCTATGTATCTATACCATAAAGGTCACTTACGTGCCATAATCACTATTGGTAGTTTTTATATAGCTTGTAATATATTATTCTTTAGCAAACAGGATACCTTTCATAAAAAAATAATCTTCTCGGACAATTTGTTGTAAATCTAGGCCAGCTTTATGTAGGTACTTACATGATGATACACTATCAGGCATGTGAAGGTCCCATGACTTAATTTTTTGGAAATAGTTTTATGTATATATAAACACTTTTTAGTTTAACATTACTAAAAAAAGAAACTAAATATCAAACTTGTAAAAATAATATAACTAGGTACATAAAGCATGAACTTTAAAGGTTTAAAATTCAAGACAAGCACCCTATGTACATTTGGTCTTAGGTCCACTAATCATAATTGTTTTATGTAACTACCTACGTAATTATTTAAAATGTATCACCAAACTGGGTATAATCAAAAACATATTTCATCTTAGGATTAGACAACCAAATAAGTATATCATAAATTAAAATAATATCCTTATGATTACTTACTTCATTGGGATTTACTATAAGTTTGGCTGTTTCTTGTGGCAGATCCTTGCACACTTGAGCAACTAGTATCTTAATAAGAGCTTCTGATACTTGAGCTGAACCATCTTTTTCCTTAAAATAAAAAAATATAGTATAATCTTTAAAACCAGGCCTGAGGCTATGAATAAATAGATAGTAAATTGCAATGACATAGCATTATAATGTAATTTATAATTTATCATAATAATTATATTATGAGGCATATCTCATATGTAAAGCTTTACCAAGCGGCACCCTATGGTAGCTTATATCTTAAGCTACCATATAGTGATATTAGTCGAGATATACTCTAGTATACATACATGGGGCAACCACATATTGAGTGCAATGTTGAGAGGATCAATATTCTGGACATAATGCCACCAGCCCCTGGGAACCAGGAGTGCATCTCCTGCAGACATTTCCACCATTCTTCCTCCAGTTAAACCTACGGCAATAATTTCATCAGAGAAATTAGATTTATACAAAAAAGAGTTGAAGAATAGCTGATATACCTATATAATATTATGGGTGCTTTCAAAACAAATTTTAGAAAAAATACAAAGGATAATATTGGACAAAGAGATATATTAGCAATAGAGCTGACAATGGAGACATTTTCATAAAGAAACTTTCATCTTGTGCTTACTTAAACTGTTTCAAATAATTTAACATAACTTAAGGCATAAGATGTTTTGGAGGATGATTTCACTCACTTTGTCATGTCTATTAATACTTAAAATGTCTTTGGTCTTCATTTCAAAAAGCCAACATTAATAAAAAATCATGTTTTGCATATGCATACCATTAAAAGCATTCAAATTGTTAGGACAGTAAAAGTTCAGTTCACTGTAGACACTTGATTCCTCATATGGTACTCTTGTAGGCTTCAATCCACCGGTCTCAGGAGGAAATAATATCCAACGCTTTCTGAAAATAATATCATATCTAATAGGTATATTAAGTACCATAGCAAATACATTACAAGCTACTTTGTGGTAATAGTTGAAACCAGTAATGTGTAATCAATTTGTAATCTCATTAGCTGTTTCCATGTGTAACTCATTATTAGTACATGAGTTAAAAGCATACTCTTGGCAGGCACACTTTAAATTCAAGATATTTATATTACAGCTTATTATACATTTAGTCCACCCAATTTTGGTAGAAGGATAGTGAGCATAAGCACTGTATCCATATAATACATATTAGAGTTATTACTAGAAATATAACTAACTTTCCATACAACTGCGTAACAATATTCACACCGTAAGTATCTTGGTGTGCTGGTGTGTGCGCTCCACTGCTCCCCACCCATAATGTTGAGTCAGTAGCACCCTTATCTGAATATCCAAACTGGCTCCATGATACATTCTAAAAAGTAATACATACCTATTATATTTTAAACAATGCTGGGACACTTCTTTAATGAATTATAAAATATTGTAATTATTTACCTTATTAAATAAATCAGTGTCCGCATTGAACCATTGATGAATATATTTATAATCAAAGTACATCCAATCCTCACTGGTATTTAAAAGATCAATGAAATTTTTAAAAGTCATGTTTTTAACTTTACACCTCCGTTCCCAACAGGGTTCATCGCTCAAGAGATCTTTTTTCATACATCGAAAAGGTATTTCCTTATCTCCAAATACTGAACACCATTTCTCCAAACTCCAATTGCATATTGGCCAATTGTTGATAAAATTGGGAAGTAGTACTGGCACACTGGCTTTCGCTGTTAACTTTCGAACTAATTCTTCAGTTAACTCGGGCATCGTCGGGCAACTATACTTGCACTTGCTTGCACTATAAAACTCGTATTTTTAAAACGTAGTGTTTAAATCCTCTTTGGAGTTTCTTACACTTTCAATTAAATAACAAAACAAAGTCTGTGTCTTACACTACCTTAGTACCTAGGTAGGTACCTCTTTGGTAGGTAACTGGTAGGTACCTTACTTTTTAAAGTAATCTCACACAGTTATCTCGCTCGGTTTTTCAGTACCTATTTTATATGGAATCAAAGACTACTATTTTAAATGTATGGAATGAACCTTGGTCCTCTCCGAATTTAAAGTTTGTTTAATGTTATCTGCGGGGTTGCCAAGTCCCATAAATTATTAACCCTAAAGCTAAAGTGAAAAACCCCTAAAATCACCACAATTATTGTACATAGAAAAACCCCTAAAAAAAATACAATATTCATAATTTCTATAATAAAAAAAATAGAAAACATTTATACTATCAGGAAAAAACGAAATTATGTTAAATTATTTAACATTTCAAACATAATTTGTATATTTGTGTGGAAAACCTCTAAAATCACCACAATTACATAGAAAACCCCCTAAAAAAATTCAATATTTATAATTTGTAATTTCTATAATAAAAAAAAACAGAAAACATTTATATTATCAGAAAAAAACGAAATCATGTTAAATTATTTAACACTAGATGCTGCCCCACAGGTTTCACCCACGTTCCCGGGGATCTTATGTTTTCCCGGGATAAAAAGTATCCTATGTGTTAATCTAGGTTATAAACTATCTGTGTTCCAAATTTCATCCAAATCCGTTCAGTAGTTTTTGCGTGAAAGAGTAACAAGCATCCATCCATCCATACATTCATCCATCCATACTTACAAACTTTCGCATTTATAATATTAGATAGATTTCAAACATAATTTTACTATCTTCTGATGACTTTTTGAAATCTTCAAAACTAATTGAGGTCACAGGGCTCTGGCGGGCGGCGAGCTTTTTCCGCCAACTCATTAGCTTGGCCATCTAAAGAGGGAACGTTGCCAGCCTTTTGGGAACTTTCCCCCTGATCGGCAGCAGCGGCCGTCTGGAGGTTTTTTTTATATATAAATAGTTTGTTTATTTGTTGTAAATAATTTTAAAAGTAGGTTGAATAATTTTAATATTTTTGTTTAAATATCATGCAGGACCTACCATGTCTTGCTTTAATATTTTATATTTTACATTTCATGGTATTTAATTAAACAATCAAATTCACAATGTCCCTGAAAATACCCCTAAAAATATAAAGCACCTAAAAAAATCCCATTCCACTTATTTTCTCCCTAAATTTAAGGGGAAATCCCCTAAGTTGGTCCGAGCCCGGGAAAACAGTTTGACAAAGACAAATTAGAGCATGAGAAAAAGGCCCCAAAGATAGGCCCATGCAAAGTACTCTGTCTGTGGGCCCAAATAACTGGAGAACTAGGATACCTGAATATTTTTGGTATGGAAACTCGTGAGATTGCCATCCTGTTTTTGACTTCGATCAAGACAGGTTTTCATTAAATAGTCGTTTATGTCAGTAATATACCTTGGAGGAGTAATTACCTATGTTAATTATTTCTTTTGTTATTAATCAGTAAATACCAGTATAATACTACCATTCTTGTCGCAAATATCATGTTGATAACTTACGACCTATAACTGAGCTGAGCTGCAATTAGCGAAAAACGTGATAAAAGTTGAATTTCGCGCTCCAACCGAAGGTATCACCTTAAACGGACCTAATCTGTGGAGCTAAATTCATTTCTCTGTCTACGGTACACTAGTTTATAGTGATCTGTGCTGTCTACTTGCTGTCTACGAGTGACACGGACACAATGTCAAGCTATAGCTAAAAAAATAAAAAAAATATTAGGTACTTACTTACTAATTAAATTCTTTCTACTTTGTGATCTTTGACCAAAAACTGAAAAATTTCATGGGCTGGGTAATTATTTTATTGGTAGAATTAAAATACCCTTGGAAATCTAAGATAAAATTTAATTACAACATAATGAATTGACAACCAAACGATGACAGTTTTTTATATATAGAAAAACAAACAGTTATAATGTGCCAGAACATGAGATTACTAAAGAAAAGAAAAATAAAATACCAATAGCAATAACCTCTTTGCTCTAATACTCCTCCTTAATCTCATGGCTCGCTCACACTTAACAACTTTCACATATGTCATTCATACAACCCCATACCTTTCATACACCACTCAAACTTACCTCTGGGAAGGGGTTTAGTCAGAACATCTGCAACCATTCTCTCAGTTTGACAGTATTCTAACTTAATGACTTCTGCCTCAACAGCATCCCGCACAAAATGATAACGGACATCCACATGTTTCGTGCGTTGATGGTGCACTGGGTTGTAGGCGATAGCTATAGCTGACTGACTATCTGAAAAAATATTGATGGTCTCTTCTTTCTTACCAGTCAACTCGGAAATGAAACGTCTTAAAAATACAGCTTCTTTTGCAGCCTCTGATAATGAGACATACTCCGCCTCAGCAGTGCTCAATGCCACTGTTCGCTGCTTGGTGCTCTGCCACGAAACAGCTCCTCCTTGAATAAGGAATACCATACCTGAATATGACCGTCGATCGCTATCTCCTGCATAATCAGCATCTGTGTATCCTTCAATAAATTTTTCACGTTTCGCTCGATTATATATTATGCCCACAGTCTTGGTACCTTTTAAGTAACGAAGTACCCTTTTAGCTGCAATCCAATGTTGCTCTTCGTAACACTCATTGAACTGGCTTAAATAGTTCACAACATGAGCAATATCAGGCCTTGTGCAAACTGCCAAGTACATCAAAGAACCTATCAAAGCTCGATAAGGAATCTTCGTATCTGGATCCTTCGCATGTGTAGGTTTCTCCAACCTATAGCCTGGTATAGCTGGTGTGATAACTGTTTTACAGTCCGCCATGTTAAATACGTTCAATAGTTTCTCTATATATCTTTCTTGATCTAGTTTTTTCCTTAAAGCATTTTGGTCTATATGAATTCCAAGCATTAACTCTGCCTTTCCTAAATCCTTCATTTCGAAACTGGACCTTAACTCACTCTTGAGTTTGAGCACCTCTTGTTCATTATTCCAAAAAATTAAAATATCATCCACATAGACAGCAATGATTGTTATGTTTCCACCCTGTGATCTAGTGTAAACACATGGTTCATTTTCGGACCTTCTGAACTTCAACTTTTTCAGTTCTGTATGGAGTTTTGTGTTCCAGGCTCGGGGAGATTGCTTAAGGCCATAAAGAGATTTTTGTAAAAGACATACGCAATCTTCCTTGCCTTTTACTTCAAAGCCCTCGGGTTGTTTCATATAGACGACTTCCTGTAAGTCTCCATTTAGGAATGCCGTCTTAACATCCATATGGTCAATTTTTAAATCCATATTTGCTGCTAAGGCTATTAGCATTCTCAACGAGCTGTGCCTTACAACTGGCGAGAATGTATCAAAATAATCAATTCCTCTGCGCTGACTGAAGCCTCTTGCAACGAGTCGATATTTGCTGCTAAGGCTATTAGCATTCTCAACGAGCTGTGCCTTACAACTGGCGAGAATGTATCAAAATAATCAATTCCTCTGCGCTGACTGAAGCCTCTTGCAACGAGTCGTGCCTTATAACGTGTTATTCCCCCCGCCTCTTCTTTAATTCTAAATAACCATTTAGAATCAACGATGTTGCATGATCTCGGTGGCTTCACAAGCTTCCACGTTTTATTTTGCTCGAGTGCCTCTAGCTCCTCCTTAATAGCAACTCTCCATTTAGATGCATCCGCTCTAGATAGTGCATCTTTAACTGTCAACGGATCTAGAACCTCAGTTACAGCTTGATAAGTTATAAAATCTGGAAACTGTTTTGTTTTCCTCTCTCTGTTTGGGTATCTTCTCTCTGACACTTCCTGTATCTCATGTGTTGAAGATAAATCCTCTGTATCTGATTCTTCTCTTCCGTCAGGTGTTTCCCATACTTCTTCTTCTAAGCATTCTTCAGGGGTAGCCTCTCTAGCCTCATAATCTCTGTGATCATTCAGTTGAACACTGGTGCCTGGATTTATTTCTTCTATTTCATTGCTACTTTGTGTCAATGGAATTATTTCTTCACTGGATGCCTCTCTTTTACTTCCATATTTTTGGTTTTCAAAGAACACTACATCTCTACCTTTATGTAATTCACCTGTCACAGGATTAATTAATCGATAGCCTTTCGTTTCTTCACAGTAACCAACAATGATCAACTCCTGGCTCTTGCAATCCCATTTCTTGCGCTTCTGATCTGGAACATGAAGGAATGCCTTGCATCCGAACACTCGTATGTAACTAAGGTCAACCTTTTTTCCAGTCCACGCCTCTTCTGGAGTCATATTTTTAACCGCAATAGTGGGTGATCGGTTCTTTAAATATACCGCAGTATTAACAGCTTCAGCCCACAATCGCTTGTCTAAACCAGCCTCTTCCAGCATAGATCTAGCTCTCTCTGTGATGGTTCTGTTCGCTCTCTCAGCAACACCATTTTGCTGCGGTGTATATTCCACTGTCAGTTGATGACGAATACCCCTCTCTTTACAGAATTCATCCATTCTCCTGTTGACAAACTCTTTGCCATTATCAGATCTGATAATTTTTAACTTTTTACCTGTTTGACGTTCCGACAGTTTTACAAACTCTGAAAACTTCTCAAAAACTTCTCCTTTAGTCCTTAAAAAATATACAAAAGTTTTTCTGGTAAAATCATCAATAAATGTAAGAAAATATCGCAGCCCTCCGTACGATTTCAGACTCATAGGTCCACACACGTCAGTGTGAACTAACTCCAAAAGCTCCGTTGCCCTGCTAGCACCAGATTTCTTGAATGGCTTCCTTGTCTGTTTCCCCATCAAACATGCTTCACACTCTAGATTTAAAGTTGTGTTAGGAAAACTTACCCCAGATGCCATCTTATCTTTGAGTAATGCAAGGTTCCGTAACCCAAGATGTCCCATTCGCCTATGCCATAATATCATCTGTTCAGATGCTGTCGAGACCAAAGCCACTTCCTGTGAAGAGTAAGCGATTTTATAAACACCATTCTCTACAGTGCCTGCATGCGAAATATCACCTGTCACCTTACATCCCTCAGCTTTCATAATCTTAAATCCAGATTTGTCAAACACAACTACAAGGTTTTTACTTACTATTTTGCTCACACTCAGCAGGTTAGCTGCTAATCTAGGTACATAATATACATTACTTATTGACATATCCATCTCCTCATTAACCACATTACCAACTGCCTCACCAAATACCTTTTCTCCGTTTGCACACGCTACCTCTATTGGTTTTTCTAACTTTCGAAAGTCCCTTAACCACTCTCTTCTATACGTCATATGGTTGGATGCTCCAGAGTCAAGAATCCACGCTTCTGGTCCTTGATTTCCAGCAGTCGCCATCGCCATTGACATACAAGCTTCTTTTTTCTTCGGGTTCTTTGGACAATCTCTCGCCATGTGAGGACCTTCACAGATGAAGCATTTAATCGGACGTTTGTTCGTCTTCCTCTGCGGTTGCTTATCTTTCTGGCGTGTATGTTTTGCTTGAAGTGCATTTCCGGTACTAGTACCCGCCTGATAGTTTTCCTCCATTTGGAACAATTTATTTTTAATATAATCCGTGGTCAATTGTGTATTTGAATTTTCTATTGCAAGTCTCATGGGTTGAAACGTCTCTGTTAACCCTTGTAGCATTAATGTTGCAATCAATTCATCATCAATTTCCTTGCCTAGATCTCGCAATTGTTGTGCTACCGTCATGATGGCCGTTACGTATGCTCTTAACGTAGGAAATTGCTCTAGTTTCAGACTCACCAACTTCGACAATAATCTACATCGATTATTTAAGCCCTTATCTTCAAAAGCAGCTTTTAAGGCATCCCATGCCTCCTTTGCAGATTTCGATTGACGTACGTGGACCAAACAGTGAGGTTTCACCATCAAGCAAATTTTTGCTCTTGCCTTCTGATCCTTTCTGTAGCCTGATACATCGCTTGCATCAGGTGTTGTCGTTGTATACACCCACAACTCTTCATGGGTTAAATACAGTTCCATCATGAACTTCCACATATTGTAATCTGTATTACCATCTAATTTCTCTATAGACGGCAATGAACTCATCATGTTACCTCCTTGCGGATTTGGGTTTCCGGTATTTCCATTTCCAATGTATGCCATATTACGCGTTTATTATACGGTGCTGGGCCCATAACCTATTGGTAGAATTAAAATACCCTTGGAAATCTAAGATAAAATTTAATTACAACATAATGAATTGACAACCAAACGATGACAGTTTTTTATATATAGAAAAACAAACAGTTATAATGTGCCAGAACATGAGATTACTAAAGAAAAGAAAAATAAAATACCAATAGCAATAACCTCTTTGCTCTAATATATTTCCAAGGAAATTTTCCACGAAATTCGTAAATCAAACAGTAGTAGTTATTATTGGTGAGAGGTGAGAAGTTAATAATGGAATGTGAAGTTGTTTCGATGTTTTTTTCTGATGCTGCAAGTCAAATAACTAATAGTAACACTAGCGAAGAGCTTCTTGAATTAATCGACGAATTAAATCAGCGCTTAGCGCAACTACAGTATCCCAAACAAGTGGAATGCATTTATAATCCCACAATTTATGCTAGATATACGTTTGAACTGTATGTTCGGAAATACTGTAACACGAAAAAGCCAATAATGTACTTTGGCATGAATCCCGGTCCATGGGGAATGTCGCAGACTGGAGTAAGACTCAAAAATTATTTCAACTAAATAGCCTTTGTTTAATAAAATTGTAAATGAAAGCAAGTTGTTAAATAGCAGCTTGACTGAAGAAGTACCTCCCTCCAACTTACAGAAATCTCAACCTAACAAATCACTTAAGTACTGTTATGATTCTGCCCATGAGTAAAGTCACACAGAGTTCATTATCTGTAGTGCTAATGAACCACCCACATCCATCACCATCTATTTTATTATTCTCTAGCTTCCACCCTGTGTTCCCAAAGATCTTATGTTTTCCCAGAAGAAGAAAGTAGCATATATGTTATTCCTAAGTATGATCTATCTATGTGCGAAATTTCATCCAAATCTGTTCAGTAGTTTATACATGAAAGAGCAACACACATCCATACATACATTACATCCTCACAAACTTTCACATTTATATTATACTAAGCTCCGCCCCGCAGTTTCACCCACATCTTGAGGGATAAGAAGTTGCCTGTGTTAATAGGGTGTCAGCTATATCCCTACTTGTATTTGTTTGATATGTTGTCTCATAAAAGTCTAAAAGTGTTATATGGTTGTGTGTTGTGAGCAAATCGCTAAATTTCTTTAGACATGAAATATCCACTAAAAGTGGAAAATTGTAAATACAAACAAATCAAGTGTAGTAAATTGTATTGGTGAGAGGTGAGAAGTTATTGATGGAATGGGAGGTTGTTCTGATGAAATTTAAAATTTCATCAAAATTGTTCCAGCCATTTGAGTGTGAAGGAGTAACAAACATCATCACTAACTCACAAACTTTCGCATTTATAATATAAGTAGGATTAGTAAGCTTATTTCCATGTACCATATTTGGCAGACATATTGATGAAATACAAAAAAAATTGGGTGTTCAAACCACTATCTGTCATTATATCAGGTTCTCCAATAGGGCTGTATCTGGATTGGTTCCATAATTTATTATATTAACTTAGCAATCCAACTATACTTTGAATATCTTATATATTTACATGAATCCCTATTTCCCTGGGTCACAAGATCACGCATCCACAGGGACCTATTTTGCTAATAATTTTATTGTTGTTTATAATTGTCAGAAGGATCTTATGAAAACAAAAAAATTGAAAAAAAAATAGTATGTAGGTAATAAATAAGTATGTAGGGTAAGGTGTAGGTAGGGTAGGGTATGTAGGGTAAGGTGTAGGTAGGGTAGGGTATGTAGGTGTAAGTAGGAAGATTTAGGTAGGTAGAGGCAGTTAGGTAGGTAGGCCCAAGATTCTTTTAATCTTAGGGCAGGACAACATCTGTGGGGCCAGCTAGTATTCTATAATTTAATTTTACAGGTACCTTTTGGTGAAATCAGTTTTGTGAGAGACTGGTTGGGTATAGAAGGCCCTGTTAATAAACCTCCTCAAGAAATTTCTGCAAGGCCTATTAGTGGCTTTGAATGTACAAGATCTGAGGTAGGTACCTAGTTATTAGTAGGTTCTAAATTGTTTCATAGTTTCATTTATAACAACTATGAAGACACAATAATATGGTAGAAACTTGTAACCTATGTTCTTTGGTTTTTTTAAACTCATTGCAGATCAGTGGAAAAAGATTTTGGGGGTTGTTTAAAGATTTATGTGGTACACCAGAAAAGTTCTTTGAGACCAGTTTTGTGTACAATTATTTACCTCAACAATGGCTGAAGAACAATGGTTGCAATATTACTCCTGGAGATTTCAAAGTAAGTCCTAATAATTAAAATTTATTATTTATTTAACATAATTTACCAGCAAATTCCATATGAAATAAACGAATGTATTCCCAATAGATGGAAACATTTCATGGTTTTATCCATTCCATCCAAGCATAGCTTTTTAACAGCATAATTTTTCAACCAGTTCCAGGGAGTCTAAAACGGCCACACTAGCAATATTGCTACATGCAATTCATAATTGATTAATTTAAGGTGATGATAGCTCAGTACAGTGATAAAGATCATGGATCCATCACTGTGATGGAATACATTGTGAGGAAACCATATCATGGTGATGTTTTAGTAATTGCCTGGCTAACTTAAATTTATAATCTGTAGCCAAGAACCTGCCGATGTTTTCCGACAGCTACACTTGAGAGCCCTTCAGGTCTGTGTGCTTACCAACTTCGGCTACAATTTCACTATCCATAGTGTGTTTGTGGTCAAACATAGTAAAAACAAAAATTTCAGGCATCAGCAGAAATAGAAGAAGTGTACAATGTTTGTGATCCAATCTTCAGTAAAGTACTACAACTTTATCAAGTAGAAAAAATAGTTGCTATAGGAAGATTTTGTGAAAAAAGAGCACAAAAAGCTATCAAAAAATACTTGCCATCAACCTCTATACAGGTTTGTGTTATATATATTGTATGCATTCATTGTATCTGAAAATGTAACTATATCAAAAATATCTCACTCGAGTTTATCAAAGACACTATGTTTTTAAATTAGCCATGGAAACCGTGATTTGTGAAAGTAAGGTATCCATACAAAGATTCTATGACAGAAGCAAATTGTATCAAATCTTCAGTAAATATGCACGCATGAATTTTGTTTATCGCATTTCTTAACAAAATATGAATAAAAAGAATTCAAATAGTGAAATTAAAATCGGCCAAGAAACACGGAAGATATAAGCATTTTAAACAACTAATTAGACAGCGATTATGAGTGATTAGACAGAGAGATCGTACATATGTGACGTCATATACTATTACAATTTACAGCCATATAAACTCCATGATAAATTTTGTTTGGCTAGAAAGAGTTAGGAATAAATCTTTGATAGCTTATATCTTGGTTATTTTTAGTAATCCGAAATATTTATTTTTCGTACTGTTTCATAAATGAATGAGATTTTATAATTTTTTTTATTAAAAAATCATTTATTTTTCAGATTTTGTATATGCCACATCCAAGTCCAAGAACAGTAAATAATAATAACTGGGATGAAAAGGCTATACATTTTTTAAGAGATGCCAATCTCCTGCAATACTATAAAAGTGAAGAATTAAATGTAAATACTTGAACTCAATAAGTAGATAAGGTCAGACTGAAATATCTGCAAACTATTTCCAGATTTTGTTGGTTCATTGCAAGTGTTAATGGAAAAATGGTTGATTTTATGAGAAGAGCTCTGGAATTAGCATCAGAAGCTTTATCCGCACAAGAAGTGCCAGTTGGGTGTGTTTTTACCATTAACCAGAAAATTATTGCAGAATCAAGAAATTGTGTCAATAAAACGCGTAACCCTACAAGGCATGCTGAAATAAACTGCATAGATGTTGTTATGGAATACTGTAAATCAAACAATATTGACCATAATGTATATTTTAAAGATGTAACTGTATATGTTACTGTAGAGCCATGCATTATGTGTGCAGGCGCACTTAATAATCTGAATGTTAGAGAAGTCGTGTATGGATGTGCTAATGATAGATTTGGAGGTAAAACTGTATTAGATGTCAATAATTTTTATGAGTATAATTATGCTACGAATGGAAATTTATTAGCGAGTGAAGCAATGGCTTTATTGAAACAGTTCTATAAAGGTACAAACCCTAATGCTCCTGAATCTAAAGTAAAAAAGGATAGAAAAGATTGATAGATGTTACAGTTAACTATTTGACTCAGGCGTGACCTTGCGGAAATCCATTATAAGATTAAACAAGGACAAGTATTTACTAATATTTAGTAATTCCGCTGGATCTCCTTTCACAAAGAGCGACATTTGATGACTCATTCGGCCTGGTTTCTCAGGTTGCCTATAATTTTGCCCTCGCTCGCCGAATAGTCCGCGTACGGGTGCTAAAGCCACCTGTTTTATTGAAGTCCAATAAAAAAAAAACGATCCACTCAATCAATTTCTGTCCGGTGGTTGGCGAAGTAACACGTTTGCGGAGCTCCGTATGTGTAATTTTGCGCGTTCATGCGAGTTCCGTGTGTGTGTGATTGTGCGCGTTCGTCGAGTAGGTGACTGTGGGTCTATTACGCCCTGATGATGCTTCGTGAAGAAGCGAAACACGTGACGATTTCCTGTTGAGTTACCTTTTGTGGGACTTGACTGAGAAGGAGATCCAGCGGAATTAATTACTAAATATTTGTCTTTTCTAAACAAAATCTAAGATGTTACAGTTGCTCCATAAAGAATAATATTTTATAACGTTACTGTTGCTTGTTGGGTGTTGCTTTAGGTGGGTTATTCCAAGGTACTGAATCATGGATTAAACAGATGACATTTATTGCAAAGACATAAGGCTCATAACTCTCTGGCTACTGTCGGGTGACAGTTACCTATCAGCACCAAGCTACGTCGTGTGATAAGCGGACAAGAAATATAACTACTTATCGATATAACTAAATGAAAATTGATAGATAGGTCATTCATTTAATTATCATGTTTTTTATGGGTGGAATTCAGATTTCTATTGGTTCTACTTTCTACTGCAATTCCAAGATTGTTATTGCTATAAAATGTTCCGACATGATTGTAAAAAAAAAAAGTTATATCGGACGGGTTGTATTGTATGATTGATTATAAATAATTGAATAGTTGCATAAATAAGTATGTTTATGTAATAAAAAAACTTCATAATATCCCATTTTCTTTCATCCATTAAACCTAAATTGGTGAGTCCATAGTGAGACGATGTACAGTCGCCAACACATCAGACTGTTCCTTTAAAATTTGCAAAATAGCTCTTATTACAACCGCATAAGATGCCGCAGTGTTTACCTTGAATTGTCGTCGTCCGTACCAGTTGAATAACATGTTTTTTTTTTATTGTTTTCCTTATAGCGAACAGGTATTAAACATTTTAGTAGCTTTTTTCCTGTTTACTTCCCACTGCTCTCAAACTTTTATGGTCGGCGCACAGTGGCGGATGGCACGTCAGAGGATTGAAAATTTATCAATTGAAATAAGGTATACCGGGTGTAAGGAACAGCGTAACAAAAACTTTCCCCAGTCTCTACCTCGCTAAAAGGGCCGTGAAGAATTACCTTACCCTGACCCGCGGCTAACGTTTCTGAACACAGTCCATTTGTTCAACCGCTCTTGTGCAACGTTCAGTGACAGATTTCGAAACCTATTGTTTTGTAATCTGAGCGGTTACTCATATGTGTTCTGAATACTTCTGTCAACGTAGGAGGTATACCGCGAATATTTACTCCGAGACCGATTTCGAACGGAACCCGAACGTAATCTGAATAAGTCGAAAATTCTTATCTAATAAATAAAATTCTCGTGTCACACGTGTTTGTCACTCAACTACTCCTAAATTAATTCGATTAGACCTGGTTCAAATGTTCGAATAGGATAACTATAAATCATATGTATAAAAGGAAAGAGTGAAAAATAAGTGCCTGATCTATCAACGCCCAATTCAAATCAAGACAGGAAACTAAAAGGCTATTATGACGTAGGCATCCGCTAAGAAAGGATTTTTTAAAATTCAACCCCTAAGGTAAAATAGTGGATCGCGGGTGAAACTCAATTCTTTAAACTCTGCTCGGGGTATTCGAATCGTAAAGTAAGTGAACTTTGAATCTGAAATACATTTAATTTAGCTTGGAGATTTTACTATTTAAATATCTTTGTATGATACAAACTTCTGGTCGATTCAAGGAACAAAGTGTAATAAATCAAAAAATGTAATCTAATAAAAATCAAAATGTTGAAGAACCGTTGATTTTTAGGGTTCCGTAACTGAAAAAACAGAACCTTTATAGGGTCACTCGTGTGTCTGTCTGTCTGTCCGTCCGTCTGTCACACACAATTTGCAGCATTGTTGTAAATAACCAACTTTTTGTGTGGTACTTCCTGGCATGGCCTCAATCACGGATCTGAATTCCAAGTCGGCAAGTCTATCGGTATTTTGTCCTTAATTTGTCCTATTTTGTCCTCGAATATCAGCTGGTTCAAAAGTTATAAGGGTTTATATTATAAGGGGTTTTAGGCAGGAAGAATGCTTCCTGGCAGGGCCACCTATAAATTTGACAAATTCTGGAAGCAAACAGATCTTCGCTAGGTGCTCTAGTTCTTGAGATATGAGGTGGCCCTGCCGAATATGAGGAAGCGCTTCCTGGGAGGGCCACCTAAAAACCCTTATAACTTTTTAACCAGAGTGCGACAAAATCTGATATTCGAGGACAAAATAGCAACAGACTTGGAATTCAGATCCGTGATGGTGGCTCTGCCAGGAAGAGCCACACCAACTGTTTTACCTATAGTTGCCTATAGGTTTTTTATACACAGTGTATCTTTGAACGCATAAATAAAGTGAAAAATGGAATCGAAAACAATGGAATGTGAAGATGTTTCCACTCCTAATACTACACTGCAAGCTAAAACAGAAAATATAAGTGATGATTTCCTCATATTAGTTGAAGAGTTAAATCAGTGGTTAGACCGATTTCAATATCCAAAAGCCGTGGAGTGCATTTATAATCCCACTATTTATGCCAGATATACGTTTGAAATGTATGTCAGGAAATACTGCAACACTAAAAAACCGCTAGTATACTTAATTTCAACACCGGAGGCTTTTGAAATGGCTCAGACTGGAGTAAGTACCTACCTGTCCAACGTGATTGATTCTATTTTACTTATAAGTGGGCATACTTATGTTTATTAAATCTATACAAATTGTAAATAAAATTGAAGTGTTTGTGAACTGCTTTTTACGAAATCCAGATGAAATTATAGTAGGTATAGTGGTACCTACTTATACCAAAAACCAATTTGTAATTTTTTTGTCTATCTGTCTGTTTGTTCCCTCTAATTAGGGTTCCAATCACACTGATTCTGAGTGGGGACTTAGAGCACAGTGATTGGCCAATTTACGGTCCACTCCGCCCAGTACCGCGTTGGTGGATACGCACTCTTAGTTAAAGGTGGCTACAAACAGCCGTACACGGACCCGGACTATAAAGAATTACAAAAATCATCAAGTTTCATCCCTTCCTTATATATTCTATTATGATTCTATTAGAAAGAGATATTGTAGGTGAGCATACATTTGTTTGTAATCAACAGAATCGGTGCGAATGTCCTTTCCTTAAAAAAAACATATTCTTCACAAGCAGTCTTTTCCTTGTTATTATTTTTAAAACAAGATTTTACAACAATTTTTTATTGCGTTGACTAGAAGCCATTTTTTTCACATTATCTTTTACAAATAGGCGCATAACTTTAATTATACTTACGTAATTTGTAAAGGATCTCGGAATCAATTAATGATACCTAGTTTTATATGCGGTTTTCCTGTTCGGCATAGGATCTCTCATTTGTAATGTAGGGTTCAATTCAATGTCCTATGCATGCTATACCACGAAGACTGCTACATTGAACGTACGTAGGTACTTTAGTTTGTCAGTCTGTCCACTCGGGCACTGATAATTTTGAGACTCCGGGCTTTCCGATAATCAAATCAACACAACTAACCTAGGTACCCACTAGTTCTATAAGTGACTCTATGTCTTTCTGCTGTGTATGTAGGGACGTTGAATTGTTGGTGTTCTTATAAAATAAAACAATTAATTTTACAGGTGCCCTACGGAAATGTAAACGATGTGAGAGACTGGATGGGTATAGAAGGTCCCGTAGAAATACCAAGTATTGAAAATCCAACGAGACCCATAAAGGGTTTTAAATTAAAAAGAACAAATGTGAGTAGGAATTTGGAAAACTTTTTATATAATAGGTCTAGTATCTACGTATGTATACAGAATGGGAAAATGCGAGGTGAAGTGGAGAACAGGAAGGATTTTTTTTTAAATCCAAGTTATGTGCGAATTTGTCAGTCTGACTTGCTCACCGAAGCGCGTGGGTTCCGCACAGACCAGACAAATCGGATTGAAGGACCTTTTAGTTGAGATAATATTATTCTTCTATACATGACGATGGATAAATTCTCCAACTGCAAAATTATCCAATTTTAAAATATTTTCTAATGTGATATAATAATCGATTCTCAGATTTATTCCTTTATTTGTGCTGTTGTGAGACCTTGCTTCTTGCCAATTTCATGACTGTAGGAGGGAAGTAGGTACCCTATTTTAGTACATATATTGTTTTACTTGCGAATGTCAAAATATAATTTTTGATTGCGTTGATTGCTTGATTTTTTCTGCTCCAAGGGACCGTAGACCTTAGTATTTGGTATTGTCCTGAAAAGAAAATGGGCCTTGACACACAGACAGACAGACAATCGGACTACAAAATAATCCTAAGAAGGTTCCTTTTATCCGTATGAAAAACGGTTAAAAGGAAAGTAAAAACTGCTTTCAAAGATTTGTATCGGTATCATTCTGAGATTTTGCGATAAATTAAGTATAGCGTCATTATTCTTGTCCAATTAAATTGACACGATTTCAAGGGTGGTAGGTAGGTACTTACCTAACTATCGTCCCATCTTTCATATCTTGGAAAACCTATTGACATAAAATAATTAATCTTCATTACAGATAAGTGCAAAAAGGTTTTGGGCTTTGTTTAAAGATTTATGTGGAACACCAGAAAAGTTTTTTGAAACTAGTTTTGTATACAATTACTTACCTCAACTATGGATGAAGCTAAGAGATGATAAACTTATAACGCCAGAGGATTTTACGGTACGAAACTTCGACAATAGCCCTTTTAAAAGGGATAAAATACCTATATTTACTTACCTTTTTTTGTACTTAATGTGTATTTTATAAGATCAATTCAATGTAAATGTGTTATTGTTAGATGCTGTGTACAGTCATAATTGGACTCCAGGTTTATATTTGTAATTTGTTGTGATTTTTGTTTTCCTAAGTGTTTTTAAATCTGTTGTCTGTAACTGTGCCTATTAATAAATAAATAAATAAAACCAGGCTAGTGCGAGCCTGACTCGCGGATCGAGGGTTCCGTACAGATAAAATCGGATTTAAGGACAATCACTAATAGAAGATATCCCAGCTGCAAATGTATTTGTGATCCCAACAGATCAATTTTCGCATTTATTCTTTTTATCTTGTGTTGTGAGACCTTGCTTCTTGCCTCATGAACGAAAAGTACCTACCTTATAGGTTTTGATTTATTTATAAAGTATCTAAATTTTCGACATAAATGCCCATAATAAAAGAATTACATACTTTGATTTAGATTGAAGCTTGATTTTCTTACAGCTCCAATGGGCTCTAGGCCTTAGTATTTGATATTAATTTCGTAAACTTGATACCTCCACGCATCTCTAAAACAAGAAAAAAGGTCTTGACGTGATAGATGGACAGCCAAGTGATCTTACGAGGGTTCTATTGAGGTGCGGAATCCTAAAAATGATCAGACCTAATCAAAACAATTAATATTATTTAATGGAATAAAAATATTTCAGGTATCAGAAATGGAAAACTTGTGTAATTTTTGTGATCTAACCTTCAGTAGAGTACTTGAACTATATGGAGTTGAAAAAGTTATAGCTGTAGGAAGATACTGTGAAACTAGAGCCCAAACCACGATTTCAAAATACTTGCCATCAAGTTCTATCCAGGTAACTACGCTTAAATCTATTGTTTTTCAATTTTATTGTAGCTACAAATTGAAACACACAATTACAAAGTGGACGAGTAAATGCAGTCTCTGCCAATTTAAAAAGTGTGGCGTAAGAAAAGAATTTTGTAGATAATTATTAAATTTGTGTAGGTATATAGTAAGTAGATATATCTTATGTTATGTGCGCTGTAATTGTGTATGATTGTATGATATAATTTGATTTTTATGCATTCAACCATTACCGGGAGCTCAAGCTCATAGTAGGATTCTAATTTAACCCACGACCTCTAAAAAGTAAAAATAACTGTTTGATGGAACTCTAACCTCACACTGGGTCGTTATTTTGTGACCCCTCTCAAATACACTTCTCATCAGAAAAATCGAAACACCTTGCAAGTTTATGTTTTGTAAGGATTATCCGAAAAATGTGTAGGTATATTCAGGAATATACTACTAACAAAGAATAAATAATATACTACGTACTACTACTATAAATGCGAAAGTTTGTGAATATGGATGTTTGTTACTCTTCCACGCAAAAATAAACTTAGTGATTTTAAGCTCTTTGCTACTGAACGGATTTGGATACAAATGTACTCTTTGGGATTTGGATGAAATTTAGAAACATAGTTTATAACACATAGGATACTTTTTATCCCGGAAAAACATAAGATCCCTCGGGAACGAGGGTGAAATCGAGGGGCAGAATCTACTAGATGAATCTAGTACCTATGTCTATAAAAACGGAAGTCTTTCGATTTTTCTGATGAGAAGTAAATTTACCTACTAATTTGTTATAAACTTATGTTTCAGGTAATACATATGCCGCACCCAAGTCCAAAATTAAACTGGAATGATAGTGACTGGTATAAAATTGCTAAGCATTTTATGGAAGATACTAGTCTTCTCCAGTATTATAAAAGCGATGAAACTTTTGTATGTACATGAGCAATTTTAAAAAACGCTATGCCACCACTGTATAAACATAGTGATTATGTTCTCTTTGCACGGTACCACACAAAACAAAGGTCTTGTATATAACAATTTCAATATGAATACAACAATTTTTGAGATGTCCGTAAAAACGTATTGCGCCATGAGAACATTCTACGGTTCTACTTGTTCGCGTACCGCCTTATGTGGGATACTTAACCGATAGAATATAAATACATAGGGTTGTCTTTTCACCTTTTTAATATTTTTATAACTACCTGTAGATTTGTTTGTACTATACGAAATAAAATGTAAAGTAAAACCTATTTGTTTTAATTTTTTATGGAATAATAAAAAACGAGAAGTACTTACTTATTATGATCTATATTTTGAACTACTATAAAATCCAAAACAATAATTTAATTAATAACTTGAATAACAATTCTGGAATTCTATTTATTTATCCCAAAACTTATTTGGGGATGCGCGTCCCAATCACAAGCGTTAACCAACCAACAAATAGGTTAAGTAGTATACGTACATAAGAACAGCAATAACTAGGTATAAAATAATGATTCAAGTCAAGTTATACAATTGCCAAGATTGTTAATAAGAAATACTTTTAAATTAACAATAACACATTTTATGTTAATTATAACATCATCATACTTAAAATTCATATACATACTTACATCTAGTTAGCAAACCTAAACCTACAAGTATACAGAGTGGAATTTTTTAACCGTACCTGGAGGGAAAGTACTCTAAGGAAGGTCGATGTTCACCGACTAGAAAACGGTCCGATAAATTATAATCGGGCGTTTATTATAAAATATCGTACGAAAAAGTCATTGCAAATTCCCGAGTGTGGTAAGCTTTCGAATATCTTTGATTGAAGGTTTATTTCTTTTTAAAAATAAAGGAATGTTTCCTTTGAGTAAAATTCTATAAATCTCCAGTATTTAGAGTACTTTCCCTTCAGGTGGGGTTAAAAAATTCCACCCTGTATATACCTACCTTATACTATATACCAGACTGTGTCCCAAAAAGTAGTGTCAATTGGAAGTCCAAAGGTAGAACACCTGTATGCTGCGCATTCACCATTTTTGGCGCCAAAATGTGTTTTCAAACAATCCTTTCTCACAAACCTATCGATTGGGGTATTAAAAGGTTTTAAAAAAATATAAATACTATTATAAAAATAAATAGGTGATACACATGTAATTTAGAATGAGAAATGATACAAACCAATTGTGTACTTTTTTTTAACAGTTGGGTTTTAATAATAATAATATTCTGGGACATTCTTCACACAGTTATCCGATCCCAAACTATGCAGATCTTGTACTATGGAAACCAGATAACTGATATACTTACAACTTTTTTTTTGTAAATATATACTTAAAGATTAGTAGGTAGTTACAGATAATATATAGACACCCAGACTCAGTTCAGGACAAACCATGAAAATGTTTCCTGGATCGAACCCACGACCTGCGGCACGCTGCGTGTGGTCAGGATTGGTTGATAAATATGAAAAGAAAAACATAATGTGAATTTAAAAAATCATAGGTACATGTAGGTGATTCAGAATTCAAATACCTCCAAGGGTATTCATTCACACTACTTTTGGGGACACTTACCACTGTGATGACTTAAAAGTGAGATCTGATTGGAAAAGTAAATGAATATGAATGTTACATACTAACCTACATATAATTTTTGATTTAAAATCATGACAAATAAAATATCCACATGGATATCACAGAAAATTTTCACTAAACCTACTTTGAGATCTCACATTTATTCCCACAGTAGATGCATACATAAACAAAAATTTGTACAGTATGAGGGAGCTACTATGTAAGGGGCAAGTAAGTAAATGCATTATTATTGTTAATTGTATAGTTATTTACCCACAAGTCATATTAACATTTTAAGAATGGAATTTGGCCTGTAGGAGTAAACTTGAAAGAAGAAACTGTATTGTACCATAAATTAAATGTGTAAGTGTTTCCAGACCATTATGACCATTGATGAATATTATTGGGTATCATAAAAACTATCTCAATCATTTATATTGTGAAATCCATTAACCATAGGTGTGGATTCAGATTCTTCAGTCTCTTCATTTTGGCCATTAGAGTTAAGACAATTTTCATTGCCTTCGCTGACTTCAGCAATCTGCTCAATAATTGGACTTGCACTTCTACAGGAACTACTATCACTATCAGATGTTGAAGAGCTGTCACTTTCTGAATCTTCACTGGATGAGCCTCTTGATCTCTGTTGTAGGTGTTCATTATCACTGCGTAATTTTTCATTTGCTATTTGAAGTTCACAAATTTGATCATCTTGCTCTTTTATCCGCTTCAATAAATCATTAAATGAGGGTTCATCTACTGCACTTGACCCAGTTGAAGTACCAGAAGTATTTCTATCCGTGATCATGCTATCTTTGTCAGTAATTGAACTATCTTTATCAATGGGTATCATATCTTTATCATCTTCTGTAAGTTTTGGCCTCACACGTTCTGTCCTTTTGACGAGATTGTCATATTTCGCTTCAAGCAATAGGTATTCTTGTATAAGATCGTTCTTGGACATACTGGATAAACGCTCACATTGTGCGTCTTCATACACGCTTGAGAACTCTTTAGTTAAATATTCTTCTTCATCTTCTGGTAATGAATAGAAGTAATTATCTTCAGAATCCACGCTGAAACTAGAATCTCGTGTTCGCGCTGAAGGAGTTCGTAAAATGTGAAAATTATTTTCAGGTTCTGGTTTATGAATTTCCATAAGAAATTGGTTATTATTAAACGGAGCTTGTGTCTTAGCTAAGACAATGTTTCGAAATCGCTTATTTCTTTTAGTTTTATCATTAATCCGTCTTTCTTGCCATTGTACTTTTACGAAGGGTTTAGTCACTTTTCGTTTGGATTTACCGCGCCTTCTCTTCTTCTTTACAACAACTTCACTTTGTTTCGATATATCAATTATAGATGGCGTTGCAATCACAGATGGTTGGGTCGGCTCGCCTTCTCTGAATGAAATGTTATTTCTATCCATTGTTAAATCGTCAGATTCAAATGTTTTCTAATAACCACAAATAATAACTTTGTCAAAATCCCTCCCAATAACTTCAAAATGCATAATCTTATATCGCACTTAATAAAGAACTCGACAGTATACAAACTCGCTCGACAGGTACAAGTAAGGCAAATTCTATGTATCCGCCATCTTACTTTAATAAAAATTTATTATTATTTACTTTACTTCAGTGTTGTCACACAAAAAAACAGCAGTTTACCCGTAAAATAGTTATTCGTAAACAGGAAATCGACTGCTTACACCAAAAATATGGAAAACTTCATAAAACCTAAAATATGATATCAATTTACCTACTAAGTACTGTACTGTCATACAATAAAAAATATACAAGTGATTTGTTTGATTGGGGCCCCTCGATAGTATCGCGATACTATCGATTAGCACTCGAAAGAGAGCCCTCTGCGCTCGCCGATTTGTCCGGTAAGGTTGCTGCAGCCATCAGAGGCTACCAAATTTAGTCCTTTAAAAAAAAAAAAAAAAAGCAGTCGATTGTCCTGCAACACTACTTTCGACTTGTATCGGTTGTATTGTATGTAATCACGGGTGGTAATGTTCTTGGTGGAAACACTAGACACACGAAACGTCATAGCAAAATGATACATGACGTTTTACTACACCCACGCGTTTTCCCTTCTCCTCTTGTATCCACCATTTTGTTATTCTCTTTGCTTTCAACTCTGTCATTGGTTGGTGTCAATGCTGTGCTGTCATGTCAATCAAGTCAGGATAAAACTTTCTTTTATTGAGTGAAGTAGATATTTCTGTTCCACATCTATAGTAATTGGCTAATGAAATGATGTTACGTGCTGTGTGAGTTTGCGACAGGACGCTAAATTATACAAGTTTCCTAAGTGACAGAAATGATTTTTATTTTTAGATTTAATCGCGATTCTTTGCGAAAGAAAAATGTGACTGAGCTATTATTAGATGCAAGTGTGTCACAAGCCACAAACATTTTGGGGCATGTTTCGTGACTAAAAAGTCTCGTCTTCTGAGCATTGCATATCCCAGTTTATTTCTTCCATCGAAAATTCAAAATTTAAGTAAATTAATAACTAACCTAATCTACCCTTATATTATCTCTATGAAATTCGAAGCATTTTATTCCTTATTATTAGATAGATAGATAGATAACACTTTATTGTACATAAATCAACATTTCAAAATAACAAATAAAAGCTTAATATTATGTATGTACAATGGGCGGTCTTATCGCCAAGAAGCGATCTCTTCCAGACAACCTTTGGATGGATAGAAATTGACAAACGTTATAGACGGTGGTGTATTTTTGATAAGTGTATCTTCTATATTTAAAAATAAATAAATTTAAAAAACAATACATATATACCTATTTTACATATATATATATACATAAAAACTACACATACTTATTTATATTATAGTCATATATACCTACATCATACATATGATAGATGTTCAAAATGGGATTGTTTGTTTGTTGTTATAACTGCTGAACCAATCATGATGAAATTTGGTATGCAGAAAAATAACCTGCATTATAGATTTTAAACTCAACCTCATTTATTGTGAAACAAGAGTATAAATTAAGAGCATTTTGAGGACTTTATGACAAAATCTTAAAATTTTACTGGTTTTTCAGATATGATGCCATCTTCACCTGAGGGTAATATCAATGTAATGCATAAAACTTATTTTGTCAAGTTTAATGAACATTAACAACCTTTGACGTCAGGTAAATGCTTTTTTTATCAGATTAGTTTACTCGTTTATTTCCTTGTCATAACCATTCCTATCCAAACATAGCAAAACTTTTACTTTGTAAACCAGATAACTGATATGCTTACTAATGTACATTTTAAATATGTACTTGTTTAGATACATATACCATTATTATATTTTGATTTATTTATCACTTAAATGTAATAATGTAATTAAATCCTGCCAGGCCGCCTCGAGGAATTTTTTTATATGAAATTTGTATATTTGTTGTAAATATTGTTATAAATATTATGTGAAATATATTATGAAATATAACTGAAATGTACAAATATAGTTTTTAAATAAACAGTAAGTCACAAATGTCAAGCCTACATACATATATCATAATAATCCTACTTGTGGTACTTTAGTATAATTCTCATTATTTTCACCTATGTACCAAAATTTTAACTACTTAAATTATTTTTTCAGCACATTATTCAAATGGAAGACCAGTGAGCATAACATTGGAAAATACAGCTGAAGTGGTTTCGTTTTTCGAAGATTTGTGTGACAGCGTTAATGGAACTTCATTAGTTTATAAAAATAAATTATACGAGCTAGTAATGTTTTTGTTTTATTTTGCTATATTAATTTAAAAAAAATATATATATATATATAAAATATAATACTGGTTCAATCCAATATTTAGGCATAACATTGATAAGCCTTAAGCTGGAAACAAATTATCGGACGCGGCTGATGGACGCGGCTGACAGTTGCGACTGATAAGCTCGCTAGAGTATAATTGTTCTGTGCTGATAAGTGTGCACAGTCTTTTGAAACGTGGCTTGCGGACGCGTTCCGACGCCTATTCCTCTAGTTTATGGTGTATTATCTATGGCCTATTCCACAAAGAACTGTAGATGAAGAAACATGTCGAGTAGTGAAAGTGAGGACGATTTTCTTGAATTAGCGGCGGCTGCTTTATGTTGTCCACCCAGAAAGAAAATAAAAAGAAGCATTTGGGTCCATGACATAAATAAAGAAAGAATAGAGTCTGGTAAATTCCACACTTTATATCCACATTTATTAAAAGATGAACGTCGGTATAAACTTTATTTAAGAATGAATGAGAATCAATATTTTTTTTTGTTAAATCTAATCGAAAATGACATTGAAAAAGAATTAACACAGTTTCGTCCATTTTTAGGTAGTAGTAGTGTAGATACGTCCGACCTCTCGCGTAGTCTGCGTCCTTCTGGCGCACGGACGGGTCCCGCACTCTGTGCATACCGTCCGCGGACGTTTTCGGCTGACAAAAACATCCAGCGCGCCAGATTTCTATCGGACGTCCGAACGCTCAAGGTCAGCTCAAGGTTACGTCCACGACTTACATCCGATGATTTGCACAGCTCAGTGTACATTCATTATCTAGGTACATATAAGTCGCGGCTGTCAGCCGCGTCCCTCAGCCGCGTCCGATAATTTGTTTCCAGCTTTAGCCTGACGAAGACACGACAATCGTTTAAAAAAAAGTAAAGTGATATCATTGTGCTACAACCAATCACGAGGCAGAGCCCGTGTCTAGCGACGACATAAGGTCACATGTCCGTCTGATACGTAGTGGTAGTATATCTCTACTTAGTTTGTGTATGTAATGTTGTGTAGCCGTGTAGGTAGACTGGTAGATAGACCCCAACCCACTAGAGGTGAGAGAACGTCTTTTGAGCGTAATCGGTTATACGTAGTTTCGTGCATATGAGTAACTAGTTTCAAAACTGCTTATTTTTGTAACTAGTTACTTCTGTATACGGTAGAGCGTTAGTTACTTTTGGGTATGTAGTTATTATAATAATATGATTACGAAAATGTTACAGGTATTATAATATTAGTTTTACTTTCGTATTATGTTATGATTAGGAATATCTAACAGGTTTCTAGGTATTATAATTAATACCTATGTAATCTATGCGTGTAATTTGTTTGTAGTAAATAATTTTATCAATTGAACTTCCCTTCATACTTTTCCAGGCTTAGGACTGGCTGCATTTTATTTTAAAGTTACGTCTTTGAGTGAGTGTAAACTGGGTACGTAAAATATTCGTTACATTTTTGTCCACGAAACTACGTACGCGATTATCAACCTCGTAAGCAGTTACTGAAACCGATTACGTTAAATAACGCTCATCTCTACAACCCACAGAACAATTTTACTCTCCCCAACCCAAGTAGACAGACCCTATAGAGTTATAGACTATACTATTTATTATTCTGATTTCTGTGCATTCTGTGGGCCAAGAAGACTGGAGTCCAAAAATTGGTACCGTAAAATGGGGTCAATAGAAATCGCGGGGTGTATAGAAACAAATCTGAGAATTTGATTTTGGTCGTTCTAGTTGCTCTATAGTTTGTTAAAGTATCTTTATTTCTACTATTAATAACACTGCAACATTTTTCCTTTATTCTGGCAACCCTAAAATTTACGTCAAGTCTAATGACATAAAGAAAAAAGCCTTTGAAGTGAACGTCTGCGTACAAGTGTTTATGGACAGTCTAAAACTTTTTAAAAAACATAATATTCTTCACTGTTATCTCTTTGTAAATTTGCATACTTGGATAGTTAAGTTTCTCATCTATTAGGAATAAAAAGGTTAATATCAATATTTCATCATTTTGTTCTTATTTTTTAGTAAAACCGAGACTTAGTATTTTTTTACTGAATTCGAGGTGAATAGAACCGAGTTGGGGGTGATTAGAAACGCCTTTAGGGTCAATAGACACGACGAAAGGGGTCAATAGATATGAGTGAGGGGTTAATAGCAACGAGAAAGAGGTTTATAGAAACATGATTTTCAGGGTTGTCAATCGAGTATTTTTTCATCATGACAGTTTTCATTTAAAAATTTTAGTTAAAATGTTTTTCTGTGACAATTTGAAATTTTGATTTTTTATCTTCAACGGCTTTAATCAATTTAATATTACATTTTCTGGATTTCTGAGATAAATATTTAAGACCGTTTAAGGATATATTTGCGATAAGCCTCATTCCAAAAATGCCCTAATTGTGGGTTCATTTGCAGAAAGACTTATTCTTAAAAATACATATTTTCGATATGCCCAATTTTTTTTAAATGTTCGTTAATACATTTAAATATCAGGTATTCTAAATTCTACTTTATTTTTACTTGGTTAATTTCAACTCGTACGCGTAAGTGATTTTAGCGACGATTAGTATTTTGTGTTCGAATTATAATTAATTATACCTATATTATATTTACAAAAATTACTCTCTTCAATTATTGTTGATAGTTGTTTACTGAAAAACAAATAGGTATAATAAAAGTTGATTTTGACAACCCTTACGTTTTTTCTCTATTCACCCCTCTGTCGTATCTTTTGACCCCAGTTTCAAGGTAAATAGAAACCGCCTACTTTTTCCTTTTTAACAAATAATTCTCATATTTATGCATAATTAAAGAATTACCATTTGGTAAATTAAAACGAGACTCGCAATTCGACGATTCTTTAATAACAGCTTTCATACAAAATATGTAAGAAAATCAGTGTAGAAGTTGAAAGTTGTGTCTATTCACCCCATTTTACGGTACTCTCTCTGGCTGGAGTCCAATGAACATGAAGTCTGTCTGGTGAAAAAAAATTGTTCTTGTTTGTTTTTGAGGAGGTAACCCAAAGAGGATATTAAAAATTCTCTAACAAATCACTACGTTTTATGGTAATCCAGAAAGTTAAGTGTTTTCGGCAATTTTCGATGATATAAGATGGCTGATGATATACTTTTTGAGCTATTACATTCAGAAATAATTAATTATGCCTTGGGTCAATCGAAAGGCAACAGTGAGAAAATGGTAAGTATATATTCCAAGAGTACCTTTATCTACTAAGCATTTCTCATAAATATCTGTATTAAAGATAAAGTAGCCTATAACTTACGGGGTTAATGTAGCTTTCTATTAGTCAAATAATTTTTCAAATCAAACCAGTAACTCCGGAGATAAGCGTGTTGAATCAAACAAACTCTTCAGCTTTATTAATAATTAAAATAGGATGACAAACCTGAAGAGAAGAATGGTTGCTTAGAAAAAGTCTAAATTGACATTGATAAGTAATTAATTACTTGTTTGTATTTACTACTAATTTTTTATTTGTAGGAAACTGATTTGTCTGTTGTGGAGTACATTGGGTTTGCTGCAGGTTATAAAATCATGGAGAGGCTAACAAGGGAATGGCCTAGGTTTAAAGATGAATTGGACACTATGAAGTTTATATGCACTGATTTTTGGACATGTATTTATAAGAAGCAGATTGATAATTTGCGTACTAATCATCAAGGAGTTTATGTTTTACAAGATAATGCTTTCCGTTTTCTGACAAACTTTTCCAATGGTCATCAATATTTAGAATTTGCACCAAGGGTGAGTAGATTTTAATTAGTATTCTTTATTGCATACAGGAAAGCTTGCTTAACATTATTGTTCATATTGCAAAAATGCAATTTAATATATCCTGCTAACACTTGATCAGATAAATATTAGCGTAATTTATAAATTCATAATCTCTTGAAAATATTAGTATGGCCAGACCTCATTGACTAAAGAGCAAAGGCGAATTCTTATTTGATCAAAATTTGAGCGTCTAGAAATGTCTTATAAACAAAAGTAATTCAAATAATTTTCTACGTTTTTTCAACTCAATATCTAATCTTGTAAAACCCGGATTAAATAATATTATTATTTATAAATACTATTGACTATTTTAGTTTTCCATTTGTCAATACCATCAGTTTAGTGTTGCCATTCAATATTTCTTCCTCGACATAGTGGTAGTTATAGTTTAATAATAGCGTAGTTTTATAATTATAACAAGTTTAATAATTAATTAAACGGACAGAATGCTGTTTATTTTAATAAATAAAAATGATTTTGTGTATTGATTTTATTATTTAAGTCATGTTACATATTTTTTTTCTTCTTTAATTAGAAAAAAGGAAGTAAAATGAAAGAAACGTTATGGCAACACTCTACTGTGAAAGACTTTGTATCTATGGTCATGAATAACGTTTAATTAAAAAAAAATTCACAATCGTTCGCGCTCTGTTTTGGTGTTGTTGTTTCGATTATATTTTCATATTTTCTCAAGTTTTACTAAAATTGACCCGGACTGCTTAAGGACTTTGATATTTATATCTCCCCTATTTGACCCCTGCATACCTAAGGACCCTGATATTTCATCAAAAGTGAAATAATTACATAACCTCCAAAAGTTCAAACCTAAATATCTATTAATCTCCGGTTCCTTTTACAAAAAATCTTGCATATACAAGCTCAGGAACTGACGCTGAATCAATTAATATTTTTTTCATCTCAAGACGTTACAATTTAATCTCAAATAAATTGATGTATGGAAGTTCGCCATTGCTCTTTCTATAATTCAAGTTAAAATATTATGTACCCTTTTGTTAATACATACTTAATGCTGCTTTTATTTTCAGTATGTTGCATATACCTGTGGACTGATACGAGGAGGCCTTGCTAATCTCTGCATAAATAGTATAGTTACTGCTGAAGTTCAGTCTATGCCTTCATGTAAATTTCATATACATGTACAAAGAACTTGAAAACAAAAATATTTTCCAAATACCTAATTAATTCACCAAATAAAAACAGCTTTTATTTCACTTAGAGTATAATAATATTTTATTTCCAATTTATTGTCTTTTTACTACTATTGAATACAAGCTTCCACCCTGCAGTTCCACCCACGTTCCCATGAATCATATGTTTTCCATGGGTAAAACATAGCCTTTATCTTATTCCAGGGGGTCACATTCTCACAAACTTTTGCATTTATAATTTGTAAACATACCTGCTAACTACCTACTTACATAATACTACTAATCTATTTATAATATACATTGATAGGAAGATGGTGGAAGGTGAAACCTTCGGTTTCACGTTAACTGTAGCTAAATTTCATTCACAATCACGTTTGTTGCTAATTGCAGCTCAGTTATAGGTTGTAAGTTATCAACATGTTATTTGCGACAAGAATGGTAGTATATTTACTGATTAATAACAAAAGATATCATCAACACATTCCTCCAAGGTATATTACTGACATATACGACTATTTAAATATTACTAATATAACTTGGAGGAATATGTCATAGTATAAAGAAGAGGGAGTAGGCTATCTCCGGCCCAATTCGCGATATAATTGCCTACTGTCTTAGGGTTGTCACTTTTAGCTAAATATTAGGCGCGGCTGTTCGCGCTTCGCTAGCAACCGCATGAACAGTGGCAACGTCAAGTCGCGGTCCCGACTCGCCATGTCGCCGCTAGATGGTACAGGCGGCAACATAGTCTAAGAGCTTGTGTTTAATTTATTTGCTTAGTGCTTTATACAAGTCAGCTTTTTGATTTTTTTTTATTATGCATAATGTAGTATTTTTACACAGAAAGGACCACATTTATTTTTAATTAATACAAACATATCTATTGAATCACACATGTATTACGAAATTACAAATTAGCTACAGAAAAATACTTTCTTCGGTTTCGACTATTACGAAACGCCTTGTTATTAAACTTTAATGTGTAATATATCCGCATCCTTATAAATAACTTTTGCAAATATAATTTCGGAAAACATGGGCAGGGCAGTGAAAAATGTAAATCTTTTATTTGTTCATAAATAGTCATGCCAATTTTGCAGTTTATGTGATTTTGATTTTAAATGCTTTTTGGAATATCTGCTCCATCCTCTTAATATTTTCAACAAAGTCGTCGGGTGGAATCACTAACAAAATTTGGTCTCTAGAATAATTTTTGTAGTGAAGGTACCTAGATTCTGCACTTTAATTGCAAACTTGCTGATTCGCGTTTAAATACGATTTAAGTTGTTCGCAATCCTCGTGACGTTCAATGCACTTTTTCAACAAGGCTCCGCATACGTAAAAAAAAGCATTTTTTTCAAAGCAAATTCTATATAGTCTGAACAACTAATTATCAGACATTTTGATGATGATATTGATGAATAAATCATTTAGCGGTGCCGAAAAGCCGTGACGCGCGTGCGAACCTTGTGCAGTGTTAGCCCCGACCAGCCGCTATCAAGTTTCTATGGGCATCATAAAATACCTACTAGGGCAAAAGAACCAACTTGCCATCAAAGAAATTTAAGAAATAGTTAGCGTGGTAACACATCAACCTCCTGTTAAGCCACAAGAAAATATTACCATTGAAGAATACTTGCTACCATAAATTATGACATCGTAGTTTTTATCCCCAACCAATATTATCAATTTTTAAAATATTTCGGTAAAGTAAGCTTAAAATTATAAAATTAAATTAATCCATCACATTTCTTCAGTTTAAAACAGTTTACTGTATACCTAACATTAGAATAGTGCTGGTATTATATAAAGAGTATGATTTTTATTTTATTATATTGTAACACAAACAATCCTGATATGCCAAAAGAAAATGTTACCATTGAAGTATACTTGCTACCATAAATTATGAAGTAGTAGTTATTTATACCAAACCGATATTTTTTATTTTTTTAATTATATAGATAAAATATGCTTCAAATTATAAAATTAAATTAAATCATCACATTTCCTCAGTTAAACAGTTATGTAATGTGGACGTAACATTAGAATAGTACTGGTATTGTATAAAGAGTATGATTTTCATATTGACATATTGTAACACAAACAAACCTGTAATGGCGTCTGGTTAGTTTGTTTTTGTTTCTAGGGATGGCGATTCTCTCTGAAAAAGATCGATTCTAATTGAAACCTTTGCGTTCACAAACACAAAAATAATAAGAAGAAAAAAACTAATTTCAATTTTCTAGTGTCAGATCGATTCATTGCTTCAATCAACTCAGCCTATCGCAGTCCACTGCTGGACATAGACCTCTCCCAGGCAGCGCCACAACACCCTGTCCTCCGCTTTCCGCATCCAGTCTGTCCCAGCAGTCTTCTTCAGGTCGTCGGTCCACCTAGCTGGGGGGCGCCCCACACTACGTTAGCCGGTACGCGGTCTCCACTCCAGGACTCGTCTGCTCCAACGGCCATCAGTCCTTCGACAAACATGGCCAGCCCACTGCCACTTCAGTTTGCTCACTCTGCAGGCTACGTCGGTTACTCCGGTTCTCTTCCGGATAACTTCATTTCTGATTTTATCCATCAAAGAAACTCCGAGCATAGCCCACTCCATAGCGCACTGAGCGACCTTGAATTTGTGGACCAGCCCGACTGTCAGTGTCCACGTTTCGGCACCGTATGTCATAACGGGCAGAACGCAATGGTTGAAAACCTTAGTCTTCAAACATTGCGGGATTGTGGACGAAAAGACTTGACGAAGTTTTCCAAACGCTGCCCAACCTAACTGGATCTTTCTGTTGCCTTCTCTGTCAAAGTTGTATCTACCGAGCTGGATGACTTGCCCTAGGTAGACATACTCCTTAACAACTTCGAGAAGCGACCCTTCGATGCGGATTGGACTCGATAAGACGTGTGAATTGTACATGACTTTCATCTTGTCCAAATTCATGCCAAGGCCAACCCGCTGAGAGGCTCCATTTAGGCTGTGCAGCATCCGGTCTAGTTGTTCCACCGTCTCTGCCATTATGACGATGTCATCGGCAAAGCGAAGGTGTCAGATGTACTCGCCGTTCACGTTGATACCCTGTGCAGTCCATTCTAGCGTCTTGAAGACATCCTCCAACGCATTGGGGATATCACATCCCTCTGTCTCACCCCTCTGAGCAGTTGGATGGGGTTGGTTTTCTGATCTTGGATCTGGACAGTCATGGTGGCAGCGTCATACAGACACCTCAACACTTCGATGTAACGCCAGCAATTCGACATCGTTGCAGAGAGGACAGAACTGCCCATATTTCGATGGAGTCGAAGGCTTTCCCGTAGTCCACAAATGCCATACACAGCGGCTGGTTGTATTCCTCAGTCTTCTGTACAATTTGCGGAACAGTATGGATGTGGTCTACGGTTGTTGTGGTGGCTGGAACTCGTCAAGTCTTCTGGCGAGACGGTTCGTGACGACCCTCGAGAACAGTTTGTAAACGTGGCTCTTAATGTCGCGGGTGTTAGACCACCGAAGATCGCGTCGCGTCAACTTTCAAATTTTTAGGTTTAAAGCCCTCTTATCTGATGAAGACAGCTGTGTGGGTGAGTGGGACAGCTCGTCTGTCTTTCATAAGTCCGAGATTCATTGCTTAATATCGATTAAAAAAAATGCTTATCTGGCCCAAAAAATCGATTCTACAATTAATTGATCTCAGATCGCCAACCCTAGTAGTTTCGTTTTAAATTTTGCTTGCTGTGATTTTGTGTGTTGGTTTATTTTTTCTTGTGTAAAAAAATGGAAGATAAAAGAAAATGTTTTAAGTGTGGTTGCTCACCTGCTAAAGATGAGGTGAAATTGTTTCGCTTTCCTAAGCCTGGAGTAACTAACCTCATTCGGTAAGTGACCTACCCTTACTTTATCAATTTCTTGGAAAGCAACGTTTTCTGCTGTATGTCTTGATTTTTTATAATATGTAGGCACTATGTAGGTAAAAATTACTAAAAATTTATATTTTGCATCCTTTGCTCTATTAAAAATTTGACCCTTTTAGCTGCTTACTATGGGCGAAGTATATGTTTCCTGAAAAGGATGAAAACGAGTATGCACTCATTAATTTTCAAAAAAAGCTACACAGTGAGCACAGAATGCTGTGTCAGCGACATTTTATGGATGCAGATTTTGCAGACAACTGTAAGAAAAAGCTACGAAGAACGGCTATCCCATGTGATGTTAGTAAAATTAGTAATTTATGTAAATTATCTAATAGGTCCTATTAGGTTTAAGCAGATTGGTTTATCGTAGAATCGTCTAACCTCAATGTTGACCCAGGTAGGGATTCAAACCTACATTCTATATTCAGAAAGCAGAACTGCTGAGGCAGGCCAGTCAACAGTCTATCATGTGACCAGCTGTAATGGTACTCCATGAAAATAATATTTGTTTTAATTTCAGAGAGAACCCACTGTAAGTGTATATCCTTCTGCGGGACAATCACAACAGAGGCCATTTCGAGAGATTTCAAATTTAGAGGCTGCACCACAACAGCAGTCTAAAGGACCATCTGTTGCAACCAATAATGATGCACATTCACATCAGACAAAAGAAAATGTGCGACCAGTGGCTGGATTATTGGCTGCTTCACCCAATGAAACACAACAGAATAGAAGGTTATTAGAAAAATGTCGCAAATATACGAAAAAAATTTGCCAACTGAGAAATAGAATTAAAAATCTAAAAAAAAAGGAGATATTAGAAGCCATCACTGAAAATTTAGCAATAAAAAAGTTGTCAAAAAAAATTACACCTGCATTTGCCCTGCTGTTACAGGGGCAATTAAGAAATTTTAATAGAAAAAATTCCGGTCGGAGGTGGTCAAAACAAGAAAAGATCACAGCACTCAGAATTTATAAAAGATCACCAACTTGTTATAGACTGTTACGAAGATTATTCCCATTGCCATCACCAAGCACATTAAAAATACTCTTGCGGAAATTGCCATTTGAAGTTGGTATTAATAAACCCATTTTTAATGTGCTAAAAAGATTTGCAGATACACAAGCATCATCTGATAATTATTATTGTCTGATGTTTGATGAAATGTCACTAAAAAAACATTTACAATATAACTTCAAAGATGATATCATTGAAGGATATCAAGACCATGGCACCCATGGAAGGTCACCGCTGATAGCAGCATATGCTCTAGTTTTTATGATCTCAGGCATAAGAAAATGAATCAAGCAGCCAATTGCCCACTATTTTTCTAGTGGATTTTCCACTGCAGATAGGTTAGCAGTTCTAATAAAAGAGGTATTTTTTTTTATACATCCAGCCTTGATCAACACCTTTTTTTTAATAACCACTTTATCCTGACTTTTATATTACAGGTTTTACATCAATGCTTTGAAGCAGGTATTAACATTGTGGCTATTGTCTGCGATATGGATGGGGTCAATAGAAGAGCATTCACAATTCTGGGTGCAACTGTTCAGAATCCATACATTACAGTACAAAATAAAGATATTGTGATGTTTTTTGACCCACCACATTTGCTAAAATGTTTCCGAAACATGTTTATGAAATATGACATTGAAATAACAACAACAAGCATTTCTTCTTATGGGATGGTTGGTAAAGGTAAGATAGAGACTATATCATCATATATAACAATCCCTTTACCTTTTTTTAACATAGGTTATAATTTATTTAAAAAAAACCATACTAATATCTGTATACTAATAATAAAGCTGTAGAGTGTTTGTTTGATCGCGCTAATTAACTAAATAAAAGTAAAATTAAAAATTTTAAAAACCCCCTGATCCAAAAGATAAACTATAAAAACGTACAACAAATATTTTAAACATATTATAATTATTATCGTCACATATATTATGTAAGTTCAAATATTTTTATTTTCCAAGCGTCGTCGTCTTGTCGGGGGACCGGGGAATCGATCGGATATAAGGAAGTTAGTCAGATCCCCTCATAAACTAGAAAAGAGCTGATGATCTTCATTAAAAAAACATGGCTAAGAACACTCGGGATCAATTATCTATTTAAAAAAAACCATACTAATATCTGTATACTAATAATAAAGCTGTAGAGTGTTTGTTTGATCGCGCTAATTAACTAAATAAAAGTAAAATTAAAAATTTTAAAAACCCCCTGATCCAAAAGATAAACTATAAAAACGTACAACAAATATTTTAAACATATTATAATTATTATCGTCACATATATTATGTAAGTTCAAATATTTTTATTTTCCAAGCGTCGTCGTCTTGTCGGGGGACCGGGGAATCGATCGGATATAAGGAAGTTAGTCAGATCCCCTCATAAACTAGAAAAGAGCTGATGATCTTCATTAAAAAAACATGGCTAAGAACACTCGGGATCAATTATCTATAACACAAAAAAAAACAAACGAAAATCGGTTCATCTGTTTGGGACCTACGATACCACAGACAGACATGTTAAACTTATAACAAACACCCCGTCGTTTTTGCGTCGGGGGTTAAAAATGGAATCGATTGTTCGATTAAAAAAAATCTTTTACTAATATGAAGCTACATTATCCCCGAAGGTATAGGCTACTTTTTATCCTGGGAATGCAAATGAAGCCACGGGGAACAGCTAGTAATATTGTAAATTGTAAATGCAAAATGTCTGTCTTATCTTTTCACATCTAAACCGGTGAACTGAATACGATGAAATTTGGCCTATATATATATATATATATATGACGTATAAGCATATAATATGGCATGGAGAAGAACATAGGGTAGGTACTATTTATCTAAGGAACGCAGGTGAAACCGCGAGGAACAGCTTAACTTAAATTAATATACAGGCCCGTAAGCGTGGTTGGATAAGACACTACCTATCACGCTGCTAGTCGTGGGTTTAATCCCCTCCATGACAAACATTTGTGTGCATGAACATGTCTGTTTGTCCTGAGTCTGGGTGTAATTATCTTTGTATGTATTTACAAAAAAGTAGTCATCATCATCATGTCAGCCGAAAGACGTCCACTGCTGGACAAAAGCCTCCCCCAAGGATCTCCACGATGGCCGGTCTTGCGCTACCCGCATCCAGCGGTTTCCCGCGACCCTCACAAGATCGTCGGTCCAACCTGCCAACGCTGCGTCTTCCGGTCCGTGGTCGCCACTCTGCTTAGTTTGGGATCAGATAACCGTGTGTGAAGAATATCTCAGGATATTTTATTTATTTATATCTGGTTATCTACAGGTGTTGCAAAATGGTCCCATATAAAAGAATTCCACGAGGTTGACAGCACTAATCCAAACTTCGTTTATGCGCCTAAGTTGAAGAAAGAACATCTGGAACCAAATACAAAGCAAAAAATGAAGGTCAACTTAGCTGCTCAAGTCTTGAGCCACTCAGTGGCTGGAGGAATACTGGCAAGGATATCAACTGGTAATTTAAACAAAATAGGGTATTTGACTGGCATATCAAAGCAGCAACTTAAAATCTAAAATCAATTAAAATTATTATGACTATTAAATATACAACATATCTGATGTTTCCGGTGTAATTATAATAATATGTTTTATATAGGTTAGTGAATAATAATTTATTTTTCATACTGTCAAATAGTCTATTATCTTGATCAAAGATTGATTAGATACTCTTTAGCCCAGTCGGGTTAGCTTTTGACCAAAAATTTCTCGTAGCAATGTAGCCCAGTAGTAAGGATCTCACAGGTATTTTATGCGATATCAGGCCTTTTTTCTGATTAACTCGACTGGGCTACTTACTTCACAACATTGAAAGAACCCAACACAGTGTGCGAATTGACATGCACGTATCTCTTGAATTAATAAAATGTTTTAATTCCAGGTGCAATGTGTGCTGAAGCCGTTGTAACAGCCAGTCTTGTATTGGACATGGACAAGTTATTTGATTTGTTGAATGCTGACAGCTCTAACTTAAGGGGAGGAAAGCCGCATTCAACAAATTGGTCTGTAACTAGTCCACACAAAGTTTTCCTGGAAAAAATGAAATTATTTTTCTCTACAATTAAATTCATTGGGAGTCTTCGGAAACCGCCATCACAAGATGGATGGATAACAACGTTAAATGCGTTCTTAAGGTTACGGAGAAACTTGGAGGCGGCTAATATTACCACCTTGGTAACTAGAAGGCTGCAGCAGGACCCGATCGAAAACCTGTTTGGCTGTATTCGTGGGAATTGTGGATCAAATACAAACCCAACGTGTGGGCAATTTGTAGCAGGATTAAAAACTGCTATTCTTAGTAATCTATCCCATATGGGCACATCCGGAAATTGTGAGACTGATAGATATAATACTATAATTAATAACTTCAATTCCTTTTTATCTGTCTCGAAACCCACACAAACAAGCTCAGAAACTAATATCGTTATGGTCGACTTACCTGAAGTAAGAGAAGTAGATGTAAAAGAAGAAAATTCTGAAATTCAGGCCTGTGCATATGTGTGTGGGTTTATTGTAAAGAAAATGAAAAATACGTCGTGCAAAACTTGCCGCAATATTTTTTTGGCGACGACTGTGGAACCCCAACATTTATTTGTACAATGTAAGGAATATAATGATCAGAAAACCAGTTTGATGTACGTAACAAAGCCTGTGGTGGATTGCGTCGAATTTTGTGCAACATTTATTAACAAATTCCTAAAAGAAAATGGCCATACAAACTCATTAAAAAAACAAATTAATACATTAATTAAATCTAAAATTAGTTTCGAATTTATGAATGAATGTAAAGAACACAATCTTTCGAATATTGAACACATTGTAAATACTGTTTTTTTTATATGCACGAAACGATTTTGCATACTCAAAAATAGATTGTTTAGTCAGGAAGCTTCAGCAGCTGCATTGAAACGAAAAATGAAAATCATTGGTCACAATTAGTAATGTTTAAGATGCCATTAAAATCACCTTCAATTTTAATTTCAAAACGAATAACTCAATACTCAAGGAGCTTCATATAACGGAGACACTTTCATTGACTGTGCAGCTGCGAATCCTTAAGTTCTTCTTTGGTCACTTCTCCAGGAACGACACAGTTTTTTATATAAATATTTTTTATTTTACATATTTGACGATTAAAAATACTTGCAATGAGTTCATTTAATAAAGACACTTTTGAATTTGAATTTGAAAGACTTGTTCACGGTCAGATAAAAGGCAAGCGATGCCATGGCCGATCACCCGCTCATTGGACTGATCTAAAAAGAGCGATAGCCCAATACACCATGGTGCAATGACTCGCAACGCTACTAACCGCCGCAATAACTTTAATCAAGGAAAATATTGACATTTTGGACCCTCCATTTACTCCATCTATATAAACCACGACCACTCTCACAGGAGTGCCCAACTGAGAAGATTATTTTGAAAAATATTAAATGTACCTTTCAATTAACATAATTATAAGCAACGTTACGCGTTAGCTTGGCCATTCAAAGAGGAAACGCTGCCAGCCGTCTGGGAAATGTAGATCGGCATCAGCGACCGCCTAGAGGATTTTTTTATATGTACATTGTATTTTGTACATTTATTGTAAATAATTATTGTAAAATGTACCTACCTATTTAATAAATAACTTAATTATTATTGTTCTTTTTATATATTCTAATTCTCTGGCATTGTCTGGGACACTTTCATTTGTAAGAAGACTGGAAACACATACGTTATTTCCTTGATTTCAAATAAGTAAATAACGTATGTGTTTTGAGTCTTCTTACAAATGAAAGTGTCCAGAAAAAGCGTTTTTTTTTTTTTTCTACTTTGAGATAGAAGCCTGGGAAAAAACTAGATGTCGCTAGGAGCGACTTCCGTCTCATTTTTTTTCTATGAAGTCGACATTCTTCTCCGCTAGGAGTAAAAGTGTTCCGTGGCCCCGACTGGCGCACTGAGAAACGGGTCGAGATTTTGTTAAAGTGTGCGTGCGTCGACACATAGATACAATAGCGCACACATACAAGCCGCGCGCGGTGCGTTTGTATGAAGATAACCTACTTCCCCTCTTCTTTATACTATGAATATGTTGATGATTTCTTTATTGTTGATATTAGGTGAACCTTCGGTTGAAGCGCGACATTACGCGAACTGACATATACGACTATTTCATGAAAATGTTACTAATATACCTTGGAGGAATATGTTGATGATTTCTTTTGTTATTAATCAGTAAATATTCGCACATGTTGATAACTTACGACCTATAACAGCTGCAATTTGCAAAAAACGTTATAAAATTTGAATTTCGCGCTTCAACCGAAGCCTCCACCTTAAAAGGTGGTTCTATTTTTTTTTAAACGTACTTTTTATTTTTCAATTTTTAGTTTCGTTTATCACTGAATTGAATTGAATTCACTGACCTATCAATGTAACCTCTCTACGTGACCTGTTTATTTGGGTCATTGCGAGCTGCTGCTGGTTTTCGTCCAATGAGGAATAATGACAAAAAAAACTAATTAGTCTGTCAGTTAGGTTATAAAAAAAAATTGGATTATGTATTTTTTATTTAGTTTCGAAAACAAAAAATAACGATGATACAGTGCGTTAAAATTTCGCGTGACGTCACCGGTCTGCAAAAAGTGTACTAAAAAGTAGCAGACCCATGATGGAACTGTGATGGGACTTATCTTTGTAATTTCTTATTGATTTGATAAAATGAAGATAATTATTGAAAATATACATATAATAATATATAGTAGTCATGGCTGAGACCTCTGTACAATGGCGATGATAGCTCAGTGGTAGTGACGTCGAATGCCGCGACAAAGGTTCACAAGGGTTCGAATCCTAAAAATGTGACGTTAAATGCGTTTTAGAGCGAAATTTTAAATACAATTTAAAAAATATTAATTTCACAGCAACTAAGCTGTTTTTTTTGTTTTATTTTAGTTTGAGTCAGAAAGAGACCCGTCGTGGAATTGGAGGGCGCTGCTGTGTTTAATTACTTTTTTTTTTGGTGGGCAATACAATATCGCTTCTGTTCTGTTTTAATCACACCTTTAACTATTTCATTATTTTATAATTTAAAATGCGATAGAAAGTAACATAATCGGTCGGAACGGTTAGTTCACAATTTGGCCGCGACGCGGACGGCTCTCTCACTTAAGCTGTATGGTTAGCGACCCTTGCTTATCCTAACCTAATAAGATGACGAAATAATTGTATTATTAACTCTATGGTTAAAACTTTGACGCAAACTTTGATTGGCGCTCTTTTGGTTCCTTTGAGTGATCCTTTCAATCTATTCGCTGCTTTGCTATACAATAATTTTTAAGAAAGAAAATGGCTTCCGAAGAATTGGTGACTGAGCAATTTCAATTTTTGGGTATTGATGTGGAAAAAGAAGTTTTGAATAAATGTAAGTATCTCCTCATTCTGGCTTCCAGATTTAAGTTAATTAACGGCTAATTTTGTTCATAAATCATCAAGATGTCACTTTTTAAAGTTATACCGCTATGAAAATGAATGTTCAAGGTTGTTTCAATATTCACTTCTTTTCGAAGGTGTTAGTTTGTGTGAGGAATATAACATCGACGCTGAATCTTTTATTGAACAATGGATGGCATTCAGTTTGAACCACTTAAATGGTGCATCACCAAATTTAGAAAACTTAGAACTGTTCGCGAGGAAAGAATTTCCCAAGCGAGTAGCCAGCCGATCTAACGCTCCCGTTAAAGACAACGCACGGTTGAGTGCCGGCCCTGGTTTGACAGTATACGGAGCGTCCACTTCAACACAGTATCCTTTTTAATATCGCTTATTCCACGTGTTCTAGTTATTATCAATAATATTACTTTAAACTACCTTTTGCAAACTTACTTTTTTACAAACTGTATTGTCTCTAATTAGTAATTAATTACACATAACCAATGTATTATGTTTTATTGTATCGAAGCATACCAAACAAGGATCTGTAATTAATGATCCTCAATATACAGATCAGATAATGATGTCCTATCTAATTATATGGCTGTTACACCAAAGGTATGTACTACCATAATTGATAATACACAATATGTTAGGTTAGTTTTGTTTGTAGGATGTAGGTAGGTATATTATACTTAGAAAATTTAAGATTGACCTATTTCTTAACAATATCAGTTTGTCATGTGGTAGGTGTTTAATTATTGATAGATAGTATGCAGAAACAGAAAGAATCAATTACCAATATATTTTCATATGGATGATTTATGAAATTAGATATTAATTATATCTAATTTCATAAATTCTTTGTTTATTTAGAAGGCTGTATTCTTGGACCTAATTTTAATTACAAGTGTTATAGCTGATATCAAACAATGGAAGATACCTTCAATGTTTCTAATAGTATTTAATGGGTATAGGTCTAGTATCACAGTACCTCCATCCTGTGACTAGATCTACACTCATTGAGTGCCTTTAGAAATTCCATCATAAAATCCATAGTGAGGTGAGATATTTATTGTATTCATTACTGCAAACAACTTATTTGGGTGATTAAAGAGAACTATGAAGTCTTTATACTTAAATAAGCCTGCTAATCATCAAAACTACAAATAATATAGGTATAGTAACTATAGTAAATTTTTAACTTGATGATATTTGTGGGCGAGTTTGCTTCTGGTTCATGTTATTATTCATTCATGACTAGATCCATACTCGTCTGCAGCCATCAACTTATTCATCTGAGATTTGATAATGAAGAAGGCCGTATCTTGTTGGCCACCATCTCATTGTTATAATATTTAGAAATTGTTTCTACTAAGTTATTAACAGCTTCCGTTCATTTATTTTTTATTAAATAAAGTTACATGTCAAAATTATCTTGGAAAATTTAGAAGCTGATGTTTGTCCGTCATATTTGACAAATATCAATTGGTTTGAATTTACAAACAAATGTGTTGGTCTTTCTGTTTAAATGGTTAGTCAACATTTATATCTAAATTACGAGCTGATTTTAATGAACCATTTTTAGCAGATTTATAAACTGTTTCTCTGTTAATGCCACAACTGTCTTCTTGAGTATTAGGAGTATGCATTCCCTTATTTGAAAAAAAAAAATATTTTTCAAACATCTCTAGCACATCTTCCCTAATTCACTTCTGTTTAATATGTGAACATATACCAATGTATAATTTAAAATTAATTCACACTCCAAACTTTGTAAAAGTTTTAAGAAACTACAAGACTGTTGCTTATCATATTTGTGATTTGTAATATTAATTGATTATTATAATATTATTATTTTAGTACATTTTCAGAGAGTAAAAGTAGAAATAGAACCAGTTGCAAATCAAAATGACTTGTGTCCAGCCACATATTCACCAACTGTGTAAGTATCAAGTATTTATTAATAATTACTACTTATTTTATAGTTCAGCATTATCAACATATTAACAGTGATTGTTGGAATATACTATAACATTTATAAAATGAAAAAAAAGACATCTTATTATCTATTTTTAATTCTAGCTTTGGTGATAAAATTTTAAACAATTGTTCATTTTATTTCAATCATGTTTGATTCAATCAACCTCTGTAAAATATGTTGATAATTGAAAACCATAATTGTATACAATTTTCTCTATCAAACAACTTGCTATACAGCAGGTATTTATACCAAGGTATAAAACGTAACATGATTCATTGTTTTCCAGTATTGTTCACACTAAAAACTTTTAGATACAAGTTGTGAAAGTAGTTGTATACTAAACCTGTATAAAATTTAGAAATATTACATGTTTTAACTTGGTATGAAATATAAATTTTGTTGTTTTCTGCTTGTTTTATAGAAATTTCTGTATTTCAAAACTATATGTAGGTATATGCCCAGTCTTGTTCAAGTTTTGTTGAGAACAATATCACAAATTGATTGTAAATGGATGGGCCAGTTGACATGAAAAGTAACATACTCTACCTATTCCGTTGCAAGTCCCCACGAGGTGGGATTTTATTCCCGTTATTTATGTAATATAAAGTCATAAAAATAATTTAATAAAATTGATAGAAATTCGAATCGAAACAACAATATTTTGATCCCAAGGGTGCCAACGGAACCCTATTACTAAGTCTCCACTGTTTGTCTGTCAGTGTCCTGTATGTCTTAAACCGTAATAGTTAGACAGTTGGAATTCGCACTTGCTGACTTTTTCAACGAGAGGCGCCACTTGTGCGATAAACTCAAATTCTGAACGCAAGACCACTGTATCTGCTTATTCAGGACTGAAGACATAAATTATTCGTCGCAATATATAATAATAGTGGCTCTGTAGACAAGGCTTGGAGTGGGTTACTCAGCCCTTAACATTAATTTACAGTGGTTCAGCCAAGTATGCATCGAGGACTAACACTGGCACAGTGGTGCATTCTTTTGGTGATGAGACGTTGTTGCAATCAATATCCGAACCAAACAGCCTGAATAATATATTGCATCTTAAAATATCACAAGTACCTAACGATGATGGTGATATTTACACTAAATCTACGTAAGTATCACTCGATATTGTTGTTTTGTTTATTTTTGTGTCATCTTTGTCAGATGCGACAAAATTAGGCTTATAAATATTTTTTAACATAATGGGTGCAGATTGCATAAATAAAGAACTATATTATTATTACTACTTTCCTATCATCATAATCTTAATCGAAATAGCTAAAACAATGTGAACTATAATAAATATTGATTTTTATTCATAAGAACATTTTATGAATTGGTATATGCCATGTAATGGATTCAAGTCAAAATATTTTCTTATTAAATGTGTTATGGTCTTATTTGTAATATTATTTTTGTAGGTTTGGTTTTGAATTATTACATGAAAAAGCCAGTATATTTGACAATCATATCCGCTACATTTCACAATGCATCATGAAAAAGGCTGCTATCACAGAAGTTACATCAGTGCGACATAAGTCACAGGTAAAAGATTCATAACTAGTACATAGGTAGCAACTAAGGACCCTTGTATCTGTCACCGTATGATTGTGAGCGCCGTTATTTTGTGATCTATCTCCCGAGTTTGTAGACTTTCGATGCATTGCGAACTGTACCATATTGTTTGCAATGTGGCGTGTTCATTTTCGTTAGTTCGTGGTTTAACCATGTCAAACCGTTAAATTATGAACTGGCATCATTGACGGAACACACCTTGCGCGCTGATTTGTCGAACGTGACGTGTAAGTGCCAGAGCTTTATGATGGCGTGTAAACAGTTGTTTTGTGAGTTTATATAGTTTATTAAAAAGATATTGACTTTACTAGAACTCAAATGTGTAAATACTTTATTTGACTCAGAGACCGACGATCAGTGACGGTTCACAATTTTATTAGTTATAAAATCGGACCTCTGTCGGCTCTCACAATCATACGGTGACATATATTATGTATGAATTATCGAAAATGTATACCTTGTATGGTACAGTTCACAATGTATCGACGGTTTACAATCTCGAGAGATGGATTGTAAACTAGCGGTGTTTGCAATCATACGGTGACATATCGATGTTATGACAGATATTAAATGTATTTTTCAGACGGAAGTAAATGTAGCTGGGCGTATTGAATGTGATGCCGACGCGAGACTCAATCCTAAGTGTGTGGTGTTGCAAGGTACCTGGGAGGAGTCACTTAGTCAAGTTGTACCTGTTGAAATTGACAGGTATTGAACTGGATTCAGCGCATACTGTCGTCGAAGGAAGTTCGTCGTTCGTCGTGCCGGCTAAGTTCTATTCTGAGCTTGTCTTGATTGATTGAGTTTAACTTTTTTATTGAATAAGTCGCTTCGCCGTAGTTACATCGACAGTGTGCGGCTATTTATAATTCGTTTAAAAAATGTATACCTAATATGTTATTGAACGAAGTTTCATTTGCAACAGTTTGAAGCAGTATTCTCTGTTTCCCGGCCAAGTTGTCGTGATGCGTGGAATCAACCCGCGGGGTGATAAATTCATCGCTCATCAAATATTTTGCGATGCCGGTCAACCAGTGCCTGACCCTAGAGCTGACATGTTGAAAACATTAAATGGTATCAGATTCAAATATATTTTTGCTGACAGTAAATAAGAAAAAGTGCAAATTTAAAAATGTTACATCATTTTAGGTAAAATGTCAATGGTGATTGTGGCCGGCCCATACACAACATCGGACAATATGGCGTATGAGCCGTTAAAAGACATGATTAGTTACATCGGTACGAACAAACCGCACGTGGTCATTATGACCGGACCATTTATGGACAGCGAACATTCCAAGGTCAAGGACAACACGATGGCAGAAACATACAAATCTTTCTTTGACAAATTAATTGATAGTTTAGGCGAATTAAATACGGTTAGGTAAGCATAACAATATAATTGATTTTGCTGAGAGTCCCAAATCAATGCAATGTCTGTCTGCAATGCATAAAATATGTTTTAGAAATTAAGTGTGTAAAACAATCAGTTGAAAATAGCCACCCTGGCTAGGCGGTATTCTATATATATCATAGTGCAAAAATAGTTAAAAGCTTTTGTTTTCAGTCCAGTAACTAAAATATACATCGCGTCAAACGCGAGGGATGCATTTCACGTGAACATATACCCTTCTCCACCGTATTCCACCCGACGGAAACATCCAAACATTCAGTTTATACCCGACCCCTGTACTCTCAACATTAATGGCATAGTCGTCGGGGTTACCAGCACTGATGTCCTCATGCAGATCAGCCAGGAGGAGATATCGTTGTAAATATGCTTTCTATTCTCTTCTCCCTTCCTACTAGATGATATACAAATTGAGTCAAATCTCTGGTTTAATTACCTGTATTTGACAATAATACTGATGTGGCCCAAGGTGGTAAGCACAGCCTAGAAGTGAACTGTCTCTCAAGTGCAAATGTCGGAGTACAACGGTAGGTATGTGCTTGCTGACAGATTTTCAACTTGAAGGTGGTAGCGAGGCGGGTACTGCCTTTCTATCCTATGATTTCTTCACGATATTTTCTTCAAATATACATAATTGTTTGAATAATATCAAACACAAAACATGTTACAAATATAACTTAATTTGACAGAGGTATGGGTGGTGAAAAGCTATCGCGACTGGCGTCACACATTCTAATGCAGCAGACGTACTATCCTCTGTGGCCTCCGAACGCAGGCGCGAGTGTGGACGCGGCACTATGGACGGCGCATGCTCAACTGCCCTGCACGCCGCATCTTCTCGTGCTACCATCTAACTTCAGATATTTTGTTAAGGTCAGAGGCATTAAATTCTATCTTGCATAAAAATGATATACATACTCTCATAGCAAAGCGGTACACGTAAACACATGAAGAGGATTACAGGAGTTAGAGCAGTTTTAACAATAAGTTTATACAACTTATTTTTCTGTTACCTACAGGAAGTCAATGGCTGTGTGGTGGTGAACCCAGAACACTTGACCAAGGGTACTGGGGGAGGTACATTCGCAAGGGTTTTAATTACTAGTGATAACCAACAACCTAAAAGTATTGCAGCTCAAATTGTACGGATTTAAAATAATACAGTATTTACAGAAAAAAATATTTTATTTACTATGTATTATGTATATGTTATGTATTCTTCGACCCAAGTTAAACGCGACAGACAGCATGAGTTGCTTCTTCAGTTTTTTTAATTGATAGGTAAATATGAAGCCACAAGCCTTACAAATATACCAAAAATGTCTGCTCTGTGTCTAAAGTACCTATAGTAGGTAAATTAGAGATGGGAATTGACTTTGAGTATTTCCACTTATAAAATATAAATATGTAAAAGGGAAAAGAAACTAGAACTAAGCAACGTAAATAGGTTCATTGAGGGAGACAACACCGGGGCCCGAGCGCAGCGCCATCTGCGAGCCGAGACGTGGGGAGTTGCCTGCCGACCGACGTGCCTCAGGGTCTTCGATCTGACGGTAACTGAAAATTACATTAAAAAATAACAAAACATTTACTCCACGTGTGTGGACATGGTCGTCATATTCTTTTGTTAGAACGAAACCATAAGCAACGCACCGTTGCATGAAGCGTGTAAAGATCGATGTTTAGTAATATATTTTATAAAAGTCATGAACGCATGATAACTTACGATTTCAAGGTTTCCAAAGATTTTGAGTTGCGCACACCAGTTTCTGGGTCGATAGTAGTAAGGACGCATCTATAAATAAATAACAAAGTTTTAATAGGCAGAAATTTGCGCGACTACGCTATCTAGCTCGTTTGCACATTTTTGAAAATATAAAATAACTGAATGTAAATAATTATAAAAAATCGCGAGCGGCCGTTTTGCTAAGAACAAGATCACAAAAGTTCAGCAAAAATATAATATGCATAGATCTGCACAATGTTTCCTACATAAAATTGTGATGGGACGGTATTTTATGTTTTGCCAAGTTTTATGTACCACTTGCATCAATCCGATCAATATTATATTTTTGCTGAACCTGTGCTGTATTTTCGAAATTTTGGTCTCTTCAAGGTGTTTTATGTTTTCATAGCAGTTAGCCATGGACTATCTTAATTCTTATCCTCCATTACGTACCTAGTGCATGGTTTTATTATCTCAAAAATATTTTCTCCAATTTTAACAAATTTCCAATTGTCTTCATCGTATGCCTTAGCCGAGCCAGTTAGTACGAAGTTGGGTCTGTAATTGTGGACTGTCACGTGATCCCCGCTCTCCAAGCGCGTGTTTAAATCATTTAAAGATGCCTCGTTGATCAAATTGAATGGAACTTCATCTGGTAACGCACCCTGAAATCGAAGATTTTGATCATTTTAAAGATTAATATTCGTTTGGGTAGTCTGGTGCAAAATGTTGATTAAGAATTATGTTACCGTATCATTCTTTGTAAATTTGAAAATCTTGTTGGTGGAACCTCTCAAATCGCGACTGTATTGTGATGCGTAGTATACCAACCGATAATTGATCGCAGATCGGTCTAGAATTCTGAAATAAACAAGTTAAATATCATCATCATCATGTCAGCCGAAAGACGTCCACTGCTGGACACAGGCCTCCCCCAAGTAAAATATGTATAAACTAAATGATCGAAGGAAATATGTACATAAAATTTTCTTACAGCATGATTTTTTATCGAATTTCTTAATAAAATTATTATTTATTGCTATGTTTGTACGTTGCAATCTTGTTATAATGTAGGTAGGTAACCTACATATATGTTTTACCTTGAAAACCACTCGCTTGCTTCCCATCCGCAATCATACACAGGTACCTCGACACCCCATACTCGAGCCTTTTTAATCTTTTGCAGCGCTATAATCTGTAATGATAATAACGCAAATATTTAAAAACATCGTATTTGGCTAGCTTTCGGTTTTTTTAGAGAAATGTAATACCTACTTTGTTGGAAGGTGTAATTCATGATATGAGACTAGTTAATAGTCGTAGATTCGAATATTTCGAATCTTAATTAATCCTTTGTACATTGCATTATAATTACCTCTGCTAAATTAACATAGAAAACTTCCATTTCGGGATGCTTTAGTGTAAGAATAGAGTTCTTGACTGTAGGTTGTACCCTTAGAAGTTCTGAGTAAGCTCTGGCAGTTATAAAATTATCTTTATCGTCAACAACCATAAGTATTCTGTGTAAAGAAAACATTTACGCATTAATGTAAGTATGTAACATAATTATACCAAACATCGGAAACATTCCTTTGAAGAAATATTTCGTAAGTAGATGTATAGGTAACAAATATATTGGGTAGGTAGTAGATACCTACTTATAGAAGATAATTATGATATAGGCTCTTACCTATCTCTTAACCAGCCATCTTTTAATCCAAGAACGGTGCACTCTGCTTTATCCAAAGCAATAGCACCGCATGATTTTATTGGATAAACGTACATTTCCTTAAGTGTACCAACGTGTGTCCACTCTGTTGGGATTTTAACTTTCGTGGTTTCCTGATAAATACGATAAGCTATGTAAGCACCACCGAAGATACCTGCAGTCACCGCCGCAGTTACATAAGGCGCTGCAAAAACAAATGTTTGTAATTTGTATCAGCGTAAAGTAAATAATATACTACATACAAGTATCAGTCAATTACGCCGCTTCAAATATAGGTCTCCAAGTATTATAATCTATGATGGACGTTATGAAAATGGACCTAAGATACCAAACTCTCCAACCAACTCCTACACAGGATTTTGTTATTAAAAAATAAATTTTTGGATATTCTAGGCAGATAAAAAATATAGGTAGGTATATTTTATTAGAATAGAGTTATTGCCTATCTGCAATGCTATATTGAATAATTTGCGGGCAAGAAAGTTCTTTTATAATTCAAATAAAAGTTTTAGTATGTAAATGTAAACCTTGATGTAAACACTATCATGAGTGTTAATTAATGTCAAAAAATTACTGAATTTGAAATAGAACAAAATATTAATAAGTTATTCGGTTCGTGATGTTACTCTTACGCTGTTAAGTGGTAGGTAGTTACCTATATCTTGTCTTATTTTTATGTAAGTAGGTACATCGTAAGTATAGCCCTCTCGGTAGAGAGTAGGTACAATAATGTTCCTTGGTATAGCCACTAGATTCCGCCCCGCGGTTTCACCCGCGTTTCCAAGGGATCATATGTTTTCCCGGGATAAAAAGTATCCTATGTGTTAATTTGTGTTCCAAATTTCATCCAAATTCGTTCAGTAGTTTTTGCGTGAAAGAGTAACAAACATCCATCCATACTCACAAACTTTCGCATTTATAATATTAGTAGGATGTATAGCTGTTGATGAGAATGGTTTTGTACGTAGATACCACAGATTTATAAACAATAGGTAGATACCTACTTTTCTATTCTATATTAATGTAGTTTTAGTGAACTTAAATTAATGAATAGGTACCTACTTAATACTTTTATTAAAAGTTAAGTTTTTCTTACCCTGGTTAGACATGATGAAAGCGATTGAAGCCAATAATATTCCAGTACAATTGATAAATAGAATGTGCGCATCTGTTATCTCGCTGCGGTGTAGAATGAATGTGACGGTGTGACCGACCGACCTACGGAGACAAATAAACACTCGCGATTTAAAATTGTATGTATGGCTGGATGTGTGGTGTGGGTGATGAAATTAATACGTAGGTACTTCTGTTAATGTTAAACGTGTGTGTATCGTTTATTTACGAGTGAGATGAAGTGAAACGTTAAATAATGCATACCTACCATAGTAACAAGATACCTACCTATTAAGTTTATGCTACTTACGCTCTAAAACATTTGAAAAATTTCGATCGTTCGTACCTACATGGTAAAGTTTGTTAGGAGCAATACATTATTCGGCTATACCTACTATTATGGTTTGTAAAATATATCATGGGTCTTGTGACAATAGCCAGAGTAATACGAAAATGAACCTTATCTCTTTACAATTGAGTTCATCTATTTTTACCACCGTGCTATGGTTTCCTGACGATGTTTTTCTTCGCTGAAAGCTCAAACTCATTGTAGGATTCGAACCCGCGACCTTCGTCTCGCCATTCGACGTCTCTACCTAGCTAGATAGACTTCAATAGGGATGATGATTAAAAAATCTAGGTAATTAGTACGTCAGTCACATTACCAAAAAATATTGGATACGCCTCTACCTTAAGGGTAAACCTTCGGTTGGAGCGTTAAATTCAAATTTTATCACGTATTACTGACATATACGACTATTTCATGAAAATGTTACTAATATACCTTGGAGGAATGTGTTGATGATTTCTTTTGTTATTAATCAGTAAATATACTACCATTCTTGTCGCAAATAATATGTTGATAACTTATGACCTATAACTGAGCTGCAATTTGCAAAAAACGTGAAAAAATTTGAATTTAACGCCCCAACCGAAGCCTCCACCGTTGGAGCGCGAAATTCAAATTTTATCACGTTGCAGCTCAGTTATAAGTTATCAACATGTTATTTGCTACAAGAATTGATTTTGTATTGATTTTTATTGGACAAAATAGCACAGATAATATTCATTAAAACTCAAAATACACGACATTATGAAAAATAAAACAAAAAGGTACCTAACGTAATTTCGCAAGTTCCCGCCAAAAGAGTAAGCTCTTGTATGGCCCCTTGTGAGTATAATATTCTGTGCTTTATGGGCAAGAATCCATATACCCTACATCGATAATTTGCGTTCCAATACGGATATCACATTTATGAGTAACTCTCAATGATTCGGAACGATTGTGAATACGCTGACAGTATTTAGAACTAAAACATTCGAGAAAGAGATTAAAAATTCTCTCATAAATACCTTTGTCAAAACAAAAGCACAACACAAGTGGCCCATGGTCGTCGTAATCGCAATACGTCAACTATGATAGTACGTAGTATATTATTTATTCTTTGACTATGACGATTCACGAGGCATCGTTAATGCCCGAAGGGTGATTCGGTACGAGTTTTAGCGCGCTCACATCGATAAATTATCGATATTAGCATAATTCGGAATGCAGCCAATCAAACACCTGTCATCTGTCAACGACGTGTCGTGCGTGTGGTTTGCAAAATTGCGAGTTGCGTTCGTTCAGTGGTTTTTTTTATTATTTCTGAAAATGAGCATATTTTACCGATAAATAATATTTTCAACACTAGTTCATTACGGTTAAGTGAATATAAAATCTGATAACATGGTTTTATTGGGTAATGACGAGGTAAACATTCTAAACACTGAAGTAATTCCATGCTCCAGAAATTGATATCATTTAATTCTTTATTATTGCTTTCAGTTTCTCGTAGAGCTTACAAAATTATTCCAAAAAGCTCGAGCTTCTGGGTCGATAACTATGACTATGAAAAGATGTAAGTATTTTTAGGACATTCAAACTGTAGGTACACATTTACGTTTTTAAAACTCACCCATTTCAAATTGGCATTTCAGACGACGGACGCACGAAACCTGAACCGCGAGATGGTACGCCAGTCGTAAAGAATCCTGAATATAAATGCTTGGTTAGAGCACAGTCAAGGAGTAAAAAAATATCTACAGTAATAGAGCAGCAGGATGTAGAAAAGTTCAGCACAGCATACTCCAACCTTCTAAAAACGAGTGTTAATGGTCTGAAACGTTTAAAGAAGCCCAAGAAAAAAGCAATGGCAACTCAGTAACATTACTTTCATGCTGAGGCTAAGTATGTGTCAAGAGACTGAAAAATATATTAATGTGCGCAATATAGTGTAATGAACAAAATGTGATGTTTAAATGAGAAGTACCACCAAGATATCCTAGCTTGTAGGATGAGGTCCATTGAACTGTGCTTTTCTCTCATTTGTGAGATGTGAAGAGTTGGAGTCTTGCCTGGCTTGCTAGTGATGCAGGCACAGTTTAGTCATTGACCGTCTGTCCAATGCACCTTATACAAATGTATTTATATTTAAGTTGCAAACTTTTAATAAATATTGTTTAAATTGATATATTGTGTATGGTTTATTTTATTCTTCTTTTCAGATATATGTCAGAAATAAGTTTGGATGCTTTCTTTTCTCTATTTTTTTTAGTGGAATATAATGAAAGATAACAATAACATTTTTAGCCTTTTATTTTATTTTTTGATAGAAATAGAAATATGAACAATAAAGCTTTTATATCAACAAATTACATTTTGATATCACAATATGAGACTAATTTATATATAATATTTGTTTAATTAATACAATTTAATGATTTCCATAATTCATTTCATATCTGACTTATATCATTATTTTATACAAAAATATATTGATTTTTAAGCCTTGGTTAATTATGTGTAAAATCCAATATCAATACTCTCATTAAAATAATACTGCTACATATCTAATTAAATGTTTAGTCAGTCACGATCAAGCAAATTTAAAAAAATGCAAAATGTACCAAGTCATATATAAAATACTTGTTCAACAAATATACATGTCATAACTAGCCTTACTTATAATAAATATTAATTAAAACATGTAACTGGTATTTAATAACTTCTTTGATATATTCAAATTCTGAATCTATTGTTTCTTTGCCCATTATTAGTTTTTCTCGGTCTCTGCTTCAAAAGTAGAGAATTTTTTATCCAAGGACCAACAAAAGGCAGGGCCACTTATGAACCTTTGCAATTTTTTTCGACGACGAGAGTAGCAATTTGTTGCAAAGATAATAATGAATATATTTTTTTATAAGTAAGGGTGTATGTACAGTACATGTTATACTACTATTCATTTTTCAGCACCATTTATTTACCAAAACTAGGGAAACGTCATAACAGTATAATTGTTGCAATCCATTAAACTCGTTGTTTCCATGGGAAATGCCCCACATCATTTGTATATCTACTGCCAGTATTAATAAGCCTCAAGGCAGTTGATTTGAAGCCATAAGAGTTGAGTGGAAGTACTGAAAAGCTCATAAATAATAATACGCCCCTGCACTGTGTAGGTTTATGGTTTCGTGGGCAAAAGTAATCTTTATATTTACACTTAAATTTAATTTTGAGATACTTTAGAATGAGTATATAATTATGATTTCTTTAATACCTTAAATCACCACCTGCCTATCTACGGGAAACCAACTTCGTCACCACAACCTGGTATCCTCATGTTTCTGCATTGTAAGTAATAATGGTAACAAACTAACTAGTATCATCTAACTAAATGGTACTTTATCTCTCGTTTTTAGTTCCAATTGACTGTCGTAACAGAGGTACGAACGCGTCTAAAAGTCGCTTGCATACTAAATGTCGCGTCGAAAACCAATTTATAGTGCGTTTCAAGCACATAAACATAATGTGTATGTGTGTAGTGTATGTTATAGGAGGTTTTTATGTGTGAGTCGTTTGAGGCAGGCGCTGCGCACTTGTTCGTGGCCGAGCCGCTCGGCCTCGTGCAGCACGCGGCGCAGCTCGCTGGTGCGCTCGTGCCGCGCCGCCAGGATGTACGCGCTGCTCACGTTGTGGCACACCAGGTAACACGATATCTGCATGTGATATATCTATGTACATATAACTACAACCACTCCACTCCACTCCACTCCACTCCACTTCACTCATTATAACACACAAATATATACAACCTACTCTCCTCAGCTACCACGTAAGAACATTGTAATGAGTTTCATTGAATTGGACTCCCATTCTATGGATTTCTGTTATATTTAATGCAATGAATGTAGAATTATAAATAATGATAGCCAAAATCAATGAAGTTAATTACCATTTCCTTACGCGGTAAGTAAGTTCGTTGGCTTCAATAACTTATACCAAATATAGAATGTCGAAAAAGACACTGTCCTCTATGTCTAGAGATACAACCTTTGTGTGTAACCGATTACAAAAATATATGGTTAGATCATAAACACAATATCCTAAAACATAAATAGTCAAATGAGTAATAAAAGAAAAATCATGACATGAAATAATAGCATGAAATAGAAAGAAAAACGAGACATGGGGAAATTTCAAATGTCAATAACAAAATATTTAAAAGCGTCTAACGTCTGAGTGAGTACTATTATGACGTATGCATACGCTAAGAAAGGATTTTTGAAAACTCGAGGGGGTAAAATAGGGGGTCGCAGGTGAAACCGCGGGGCGGAAGGCGAAGGCTAGTTTATTGATAAAAAACCGATATTTGGAATTAAATAGTTTCAAAAGCATAATACAATTAATACATACAATTGACATACATCTCAGGCGCTAATCACAAAATTCCTTTCAAAAGTTACTTAAAATTGATGTAATAAATTAAATCGGAAGAATGTCCGTTAAAAATTCAAAATGTGGCTCATCCGATAAGAAGAGGAGGGAGGTATAGTATTTGAAGCATGGAAATCAAATCTCTATTATTTGCTATTAGCATAGAATAAATAATATACTACGCTATTAACAAATAAAAAAAAAACATACTTTGACAGTAATGCTATGTATATCGGTGATGAGCAACTCCGCCTGTTCGTCGTAGAGCTGTCCGCGGAACTCGCATCGCGCCACAACCGCACTTACGCCGGACTCCAATACTTGATCACTCATCAAACTGTTGACATTTATGCGAATATAAATTAAATTAATTCATTTAAAAATACCTGCATTTTAATACCTTTTAAATTTTTATTTACCTTGCTGCAGTTTCCTTGGACACTCGGATACATTTGGCTAAAGTTTTCACTTCCATAAATCTATCCACTTGTACCAAGTATCTTGCTACATGTGTGTAAATGTTCATTGAATCCAATTTGTGTTCGGTTATAATCCTGGATAAAATATGATACACTTAATTTATGTAAGAATGCTTAAAAAACCATGCTAGCACCAATACTATTTAATTTTATGAAGTTCCCTGTCTAAGGGTAAAATAGAGTATAGGTACTAAATTAATTAATTTCTAATTTAATAAAGAAGTAAGAAAACTCACTTGAAAGCTAATTCAAAACCACTCTCAACAGATGGTCCAGTCGCTAGAACAGCAGCGACCAGTCTTATTTTATCTGTATTGGAACCGAAAAGCGTCAATGGCCTGTAATCTCCACTGTCGGAGTCTCTCCTAGTGCTCGGTATGGGTATGATTTCGTTTAAAACCTAAAAACAATTGTAAATTATATTATTTCTATATTGCGTAACATAAAAAACTGTGTCGATTGCGTAAAATAAATAGTTACATTGTAACAATGTATTTTCTTGCTGAATTTTATGCAGGTTCTGCTCAGTTCAAATTAAGCTTATTTCCGAAACAGAGACTAAACCGTATAAGGAAGTGATAAATAATGTATAACTGGGTCTAATTTTCTAAAATTGTATTATACTTAGGTCCCATGTAAGGCATTGGACGAGTGCTGATAAATTCATAAAAAAAACCAGACGAGTGCGCCGAGGGTTCCGTATACACTTTACTTTGTAATTGAGAAAACAGACGGACAACAAAGTGATTCTATAAGGGTTGCGTTATTTCCTTTTGAGGTACGGATCCCTAAAAAATAAAGAATTTTAATATAAACGTATATTAGCTTTATTTCCTTGACTAACCTTCTCGTTAAGCCTGCCGCTCGCTTCGCAAGCCGCCAAGTATTTAGCTAGTTCCATTTGGCGTGTTATCGTAGTCATGAGATTGTCTATCGTCACTTTATCCAAGTTAAAGTGTAACGATTTTGAATCGTTTGTTTCTGTTACAAAATAAATAAAAGTTGCTATAAGTTTTTGACTTACTGTGTGTTATTAACATACATATATAGTGGGTGTAAGGGACAGCGTAACGAAAACTTTGGGAAAAGGTTACACTGAATGCCTATAACAACATTATAAAAATCAATTAACTCAGATCTGTAATCAGTTACAGATATCGTAATTTTTTAGCGCGCAATGTATGTTACTACGCTATCACACACAACACGTGCAGTCTTGCGTATTGATTTGAATTTTGATTTAAATTTTATCAGTTAGTTTACAGTTTTATGTCTAAATTAGTAGTTACCGTTTATTTATTTTGAAATAGCGTTTAGTTAGACTTGTATAATGATTTTATAGCATAATAATTCCTAAAGTTCTGAAAAAAAATCGTATACTTGATTCATGAAAAGATCGACGAAAAATTCAAAGCCACTCTAGAATCAGGAGTTGAATCCACCGTATTAGTTTTCGGTACGCTGTCGCTTACACCCGGTATAGTCTCTCGACCTTACCAAAACCTTTTTTAAATTTTCTACTTGAGGTTTGTAGCCATGCACACATAATAGTTTTAAATCCTTTATTCTACAATCATGGCATGAAACCCCTCATGGTGTTATCCTCACTGAAAGTTACTATAACTATCATAGTTCGCATTGTGGACAATAAAAACAGTCTTGTTTGAACTATTTTTATGACAAGCGCATTGTCTTGTTATATTGTGTGAGGCACAGTAAGCCGTTATAACTGCACACAAAATACACCCTTATCACCTAATGCTTCAACTTTGTTGATAGTACAGTAATCACTAGATATACGTATCAGGTGCAAATCACATTTTGGCAAACAGGCTACCTATTATTGAGCTACAATTAGCAAAAGTGATTCACGCGTTGGAACATTCACCCTTTCTATTTCCCTTTAATTAAGGTAGTCGATTAATAACAAAGGCACTCACTATGCGGCACAGAGGCAGCTACGGGCACGGTGTGCGCGAGGTGGTGCAGCGCTGCAACAAGCCGCGGCTTGCGGTCGTGCAGCGCTTGCAGCGGCGCGCACCCAGCGGCGCCGGCGGGTCGCAGCGGGCGCGAGTAGAGCAGCGCGCACGTGGCGGCCGCTCGCGCCTGCTGCCCGCTGCCGCACTGCAGCGCGTACAGCGCCTCCAGCCGCTTGCTCACTTCCAGCGTACGGCAGATGTGCATTATGTACTCCTGGCCACCACAAACAGTAGGTACACTATGATACAACTTAGATGTAGCATCGGCAAATCGTATATCTAAACTTCACTTCCGATTTACACAACTAATAAAAATCATTCATTATCGCACCATTCAACGTTCAACAAGATCATTTTCGCCTCGCCTCGTACTGACAAACATGGGTAATGTTGTAGACGCACTCTTTTCGGGAATGATCGATTTTACGAATTTTGCCGATGCTTCATCTAAGTTGTGTCATACTGTACGTGATTGTTTTTTTATAGCTTTCATGAATCACTATCACTATGGAATCATAAATGTACACTGTATTGTTTACACAACATTTAACTTTGTTTTAGTATTTCACTTGTGTTAATAGAGTATTCAATAATTTGATGACAGACATGTCTAGGATACCCCGACTAGCAGGAGATTATTTATTCATCATAGCTGATTTAGTTAGTACCATACGCGACTGCATGGCTACGAAAGACGACCTGTCAGTTTCAACGGTTTTTAGAAGTCAACATGCATACTATACGCTTTAAATTAATAAAAGTCTGTGTTCACACACGTACTTACCGCCCACATATCCAGTGTACTATCCATATCGCTCATAGCTTTCAACAAATCGTTCACTTTGTCCTTTTTTAAGCACTCCATATAAACGGACTCTGTGAACGTTTCTTTATCTACTAAATTATCATAACAATATCTTATGACTTCACTCATATTACTATGTTTCATATAGAAGGATATATTCGCTACATGGGCGCCGTAATTGCTCAAATAGAACACGCATTCTTTATAGAAAAAGGGGTCTAATCTCTTTATGGAATAATCAACTTTTGGTTCGTTATGGTTATTATTCCTTCTCAATAGGCCCTGTGTTAAACTTTTCTTGGGCTGTACAGTAGCCGTTTGGAAATCACTGTAGTCTCCTTGCTTGATTTTCTTTACACTAGCTAAAGTATGCATTATATTGAGCGCCGGTTCAGTTAGATGGATACGCTTCTTGTTTGTGTTCATTGTTGACAGTTTTTCGTTAGTGCTCTGAAAATTAAAAAAATAAACATTCATCATAAGTACGATGAGTAGTTTTCAAGATATTTAAATGATTCAACATTGCGCGACGCGAAACTCGGGCGGTTCGCGCTCACCAGACTGTAGGAGCTCGCTGTTCTGCACGGTTCACTAGAACGCCATAACGAAGAGCAAGTAGAGTTTTTGAGTAAAAACTCTACTTGCTCTTCGTCATGGCATTTGATGTCACTCCTCTGAGCCGCCATTTATTATAGGAGTGGAGTCTCGGCTTTATAATTGCAAACCAATGCAAATTCAAAATATAAGATATTTTTTCATGAAATACAAAAAGTTTACATTAAAAAATGTCTTACCATAATAGTTTCAGCTTTATTCAACAACTGCTGATTGACTGGATAGTTCATGTCTTCTAAAATGCTTATAATCTCATTCAGTAAAGGCGGGTTAGCGCGCGGCCGCCCATCCGACTGCACACTGGACATTGAACTGGTTCTCTCTGAATGTCTAACACTTTGCAATCTCCTATTAACATAAGGCATTTCTGCTGCCTCCTTCCCATATTCACACTCTTCTGCAATCTCTGCGCTTATATTGAAAGTATTTTTGAAGCAATGTGCGAATTTCTCGCGCGCTTGCTTGAAGCATCCCGCTTTGAGGCACGCTTTTCCCCAAGCAGCTAGCACACTATTCCGCGGAAGACCCGATTTAGTTGCTATTTCTAACGCTAGTTCCCACTTCTCTGCTTCTAAGAGTGAGCGTACTATTTGACCTATGAAACATCCACAAACCTCTGTAATATTTTTTACAAGTATACCGGTTTATTTAGTTATCATTATTGAGTAACAAACATCCACTTAAATTTTGATATTTAGTTAGATTACTAGTTTAGTCTAGTTATCTAGTTAGTTAGAATACTAGTTTCCGCTTGAAAAAATCTGTATATAAAAGGAAAGTGTGTCTGACTGATCTATCAACATCACACATCCGAAACCACTGGACCGATTTGCTATTATGATTCGCTAAAGATTTTTGAACATAGGGTAAAATAGGAGATCGTGGGTGAAATCGTGGGGCGAAAAGGTAGTAAGATAGAAAGTAGTGTACATACTAGGATGCGCCCCCTGGTGCGGTATGAGATGGTGGGCCTGGTGCTTGACGAGCGTGGCCATGGCGTCGGCGTGCGCCAGGCACCGCGCCGCGTGCGCCGCGCCCGTCTCCGCCACCGCCGACATCGCCCGGGACCCATTGCTGCCCCTACCGAATACATACCTGTAGCCCAACTGTTTCCTAATGGAATTCCGATAGCGTTGGCTCTCGTAATCGTCTTTTATTTTTGGTTTAATTCCGATGGCTAATGTCAAATGATTGTTATGAGAAGTAATTACATTGACAGTTTCGTTTTTGGTCACCAAAATTATAAGATGATTACGAGAGCCATCGCTATCAGAATCAAGTTACACAATCGCCCTGCTTCTCTCATTTTTGTTACATTTTTTTCTCCCACATGCACCGATATAATGAAGCAAAAATAATAAAGAAAAAAAAACAATTCGGTTATCGGCTTTTTCCAGCACACAACAAATATGTATAGTGAAAATGTACCGACTCTTTATCACAATTTTAAGTTGTTTGTATAATTTTAATTGCCGATATTGTAAAAAAAAAATATTGAAAATAATAACAAAACTTATTTCAAAATTATCTTCAATTTCTACCACTTTGGATGATTCAACAGTCAAAAAACTATTTTTTGTTCTTCATTTAATTTTCTCTAGTGATTGTTTTCTCACCAAATACTTTTTATCGGTTCATTGGAATTCCAAATATTTTACCAGATGGGCCAAAGACCTAGATAAAATTGCTAGGACTCGCTGGATGCAAACATTCGATGAGCAGATCTTGTGTGAAATCTGTGAGTTTTTATTCAGCCATATAGCACAGGTCATACACATCCTTAGGCTGAATATAAAGAAGATGATACAAGAATTGTAGTTGTATAGTCGCAAGGAAGTAATAATAGTAGTTTTTTTCATTAAAGTACTTGTACATTAAAGTATTTGGACATGTCTGGCCACTTGTAATGTTTCTTGGGTTTTAATACTTCAATTACTGTCAGTCAACTTGTCAAACAAAATAATAAAGAAAAATACATTATAAGTGGCCAGACAGACATCAGGACTAAAAAATTATAATTTTAGATGCAAATTTACTTTGTCTGTGGTCGCGTATGCGGTAGAAATCTCAACTTAGGAGTTTTTCCCCATACGGATTTGGGCGCCATTATGATTAATGTTTGTTTATTTTATTGATTTTTTTTGCATTCATATTTTATTTTGGCCAAAAATGATAGAAAAATAGCAGTTATACTAAGGTGAAATAAACTTGGATCTGAAATAGTGAAGGCGGCAATGGAAATGACGAATAATCGATACCCGTAAGTCATGAAAACCTATGACAAAATATTATCGATTTTTTACCTGTAAATTACATTATTTATATGAGTTTAGATAAAGTACTGTATGATACTGCACATAATTAGGTATTAAAAACTCGTGTGATACTATTAAGAACCTCGCCTAAAGCTCGGTACTTAAACTCACACTCGTATTTAATAACCCCTATTATGCAACAGTATCATAAACTACTATTTCTAATTTCATTATAGACGGGTGTGCATAAAGTGGTTCATTAAAGTACTGTTTTTGATTTCATAATTAGAACTTTACGATATGAGAGTAGATAAAGTAATGAACATAGGCTAGACTAGGTTGTGTTGTGTAGTGTTGTGTATTGTATTGTATTGTATTGGTTGGTAGGTACTTGTGACCGTTGTTAGTGCGCGAGTAGAGCTCGGCGGCGGCGAGCAGCAGGGAGCGGCGCGCGCGCACCAGCAGCCGCGCGTCGCCGCCTCCCGACACCTCACGCGCCACTTCGTCGCTGCGGTCCAGCAGGAACCTGACATACCATACCATAATACAAGTATAAAAAATCATAATAAATACCTATATCTCATCTGTGGGGCACTCGATTAACTTTGTTGCAATCAGTTTCAATCAATTTTTAATTGAAATATTTAACCTATAGCGGATTTCTGATAAGTTTTTTACGTTTCGGTAACTCCATATTGAAATAGTGCTTCATTCCTCGTAGAATCATTTTCGACATTGTAAAATTTCTAACTATTTACTAAAGATTGAAATTGATTGAAACCGGTTGCAACAAAGTTACATGATTGCCCCACTGATGTACGAGACGCACATTCAATAAATAAAAATAAATTAACGACGTAGAAAATAAATCGTCAAAGCTCACCTCGGATAATCCAAATTGATAGAATGCATTTTCATAATGGACAAACATAATGTAACATTAGGTGTGAACTCGAAGCTAAACTCTGTTCTGACAGCTTCGTTCTTTATCCCATTGGTGGATAGACACCAGTCCATGCAGGTGACCCCACTGCCTGCAGAGTCGGAGTTGCTGCTCATCATGAAAGTATCATGGTCTGAACTGGCTCTCCTATTTGCGGTCTGAGTATAGCAGTCATCGCATACACGGAATTTTACGCCACTAGGGTAAGTTGGCACCTAGAAGTTGTTATGTGGGTTATATATATATATCTTAGTTTTAATATTAATGGGTGCAGAATGCCTAAATAAATAAAGATATTATTATTATATTTTAAGATTATACATTTGAAGGCTTATCTATGTAGGAAAAATATTATGATCGATCCCGTATCAGGTCGCAGGCATGGAAAGAGGAAAAATCGCTGCGCCAAATTCATGTTTTCGACTTATTTAACAAAAGCGCACTCAATCACGTCGTACATCGATATTAATTTATCTATTGTTTTCTAATATTTTTTTGATGTATTCGATGTGGATTTTTGAAAGCGTGTCTGAGAACTGCCAGGGGAAATATTAATCAATCGATATAAATAAAAATCAATTACCGAATTTATGTAAGCACATCACTTCAGAACGGCTGCACCTATTTGGCTAATTCTTTTTTGTTGTAATTGCCAGGTTTGTATGACAGTTTTTTTTTCGAAAAGCCACCGAGAGAAATTTGGATGGCATTTTCGTGTTTTCGTCACCCGGGTGATGCCAAACAGCTAGTTAAGTATAAAAGAAGAATTTCAGGCGTTAATGAAATTGGTTAAAATGTATTATCCTTACCTGCATTCTATGTCTTGAGCAAGCATGGCAAAGGAGTCTACCACATCGCCGACAATGATGCCGACGGATGATCATTGAGAATATAGATGTATGACACATCATGCATCTGTCCGTAGAGTAGTCCTCCACCCATTGATCCTTCGTGGGCACTTGTTCCGGCATTACGAACGGTTTATTTGCCGCTTCTATATTTATAGAATCTATTGATTGCAGCAGCGCATCATCCGCTGGCCTTGGTGGGCTCGGACACATGTTCCTCGGATTCTTCATGTCCAAAGCCTTCTCAGCATAAAACCTCAATAGAGCATCGACGGCATTACGAGAAATAACCAAACTCTCAATAGATTTAATATTGTAATACAGGTTATCACCGCTTGGGTCATTTTTTAAGTTGGGTGAGATTTTATTTATTACATTAGTAAGCATATCTAATTTGGAATTCATTAAAAATTGCTCAATCATAAGTAGAGGGCTGTCTATAAGATCCCAGAATAGATGTCTTACACTGACGTCTATTTCGAGCATCACTAGGAGACCTATTTTAATATTTTCGAATGACTTCCAATCGAAAGAGTTTTCTGATATAAAATCAACACAGACTTGAAGGATTTCGACATTTCGTACTCTAGCCATCTCCACTCGAATGAGGTCCATCGCTTGTGTCGGGGGCAGTCTCAGAAGAAGATCTTGAACTAAATCAGGAGTAGCCTGATTAGTGTACTCAAATAGCTGTCGTAAAAGATTCATGACTATTAAATTCTTCATGTTTTCGGATACATCATGTACGTCTGCCCATTCTAAACATAACTTGAACTGGAAAAAAAATATGAATATATCTATCTGACAAAGTGAATGACCAAATAATGTATTTAGAAATAATAATTGTAGATATTTCAATTTACCTGTTGGCTATCCATTAGCACTTCGATTATGTTTTCCGGATTTTCAATTGATTTTTCATAAGAATTGTACCAATGATTTGTGCCCATTATTGCTGATATCTAAAAAATAATTGTAAGATATTATAATATATACCATATAATTATACTACTTACATAATTTTAGGGTTTATTTATGACATTTTAATTAAAATTAAAATACCTGCTCGTACAGCGGTATTTTGACAATCCAATCGGAACATCTCTCATACAGGCCTTCGTCTAAAGATTCTTGACTCAGTAGAAATCGCAGATAATCTAGTACTTCCATAGCACCTTCGGCCGGCCAACTGCTCAAATTATTCAAAATCAGATCTACTTTCAATTCGGGACATTTGAGATGTTGACAAAATTTCCAGTTTTGGTAAATTTTTGGATTGGTTGCTAGTTTAAATAATATCAAATCTCTCAAATTAGATAAGTTGGCGCTACCCATTAGTTGGCGTTCAGACAGTGAGTCGACGATGTTCAAGCATTTCAGAATCTTTCCCGATTCAATCAACTGCGGCATGAATAAAAACAGCTTATCGAGATCAACACTAGTATGAAGCGACGCTAAATATTTGTTATTGCCAAATAAAGATTTAGTGCAATTAAACCGCTCTAACTCCATATAATTATTCAGGCATTTAGTGCGAGCATCTATACTCTGCTGTAAGCTGTTTTCTTTGGGTGAGGTATGGATTTTCTTAATAATATGCGCCAGTACCCAATTATGTAAAACCACATAAGTCAAACTCTGGGGATCCGGAGAGCGCGGAAGTGGGGCAAAATTTGCGATTGGTTCCACAAACAAATTTTCTTCTGGATTTTTGAAGTCGTAAACGACGTGAAGCAGGTTATTAAAGTTGCTTTCGGTGGCTTCTTTTTGCGGATCAGTTAATGTGATAGACGGACAGAAGTTAAGTATCAGCTTTGGAATAAGATTTACGTTTAATTTTTTGCATATTGGTTCCAAATCAATGACAGGAATATCTTTATTATTAATCATGTTGCCGAAAATGTCATGGAGTTGTTTTTCTAGCACTGAGAAGTATGGAAGATCAGCTCCACCCTCGGAGGTTCGGCCGTCCTCTTGTTCTAACTGAGACACAGTTTTGCAGTACATGTAGCACATTCTCAAGTATGGGATTCTTGTCTTTTTATTGCCCAGTCGGGATACCTCTCCGACGTTGCATAAATCCTTATCGGAGGCAGCAACGACGTTCATGTATATTTGATGGTATTTCTGTAGCAGGTTGTTATCCAGTTCGGTTGACTCGCAGGGGCTTACTACATCGACTAGACCTTCACAGGACAGCCGTAATTCTTTGGAAAGCAAATTAAGTTTACAGAAATCCTTGTGTTTGATAGGAATGCGAGAGTCTGTTATGAGGTCACAAATATTGTTCACGAAGTTAAAAGACTTCTCAGTGTTTCCAAAAATTTCAAACATGACACTGACGATATCTTCAACGAAGCAAATGTAATTAGTTTTCTTAACAGCTGATATATCGGTTGAGCTTCTTACTTCTGCAAGTTTCCTTTCGACAACATTAATAAGTCCGTATGTAATTTCTCTATTGAGACCGCTGCTCAATAATATGTCAACAGCGTTGATGAAAGGAGCATTTTGATGATTGTACAATTGCAAATGTGGGTGCCTAGCTCCTAGCTCGATTATGTCAAAAGAGTTTGGAGCTCTGTTCGATGCCAAAAAACCTTCTACGAGACCCATGACTTCTGTAGATACGACAGATAGAGCTGACAGTTCTTTAGTAGGGTAGCGAGTGTCGTCTCTATAGTAAATTATATTTTTAATTTTTGCTACTAAATTTCGGAGATGTTCCGTAAAAATGACTTCAGTTGCAATTTCAGAATCCGCTAAATCAAACATCTGCAATCATAACAGAGAAGTAATTAAATGATCAGCTTAGTAAATTCTGTATACAAGAATGTACCTATATTTTTTTTTTTATTGAGAGTCGGGCATAAACCTGTGTTCAATGTTATTTACCTCCTTTCACGGAACAGGAACATGCTTCTTTTAAAATAATGACAAACAGTACATACTCAAAGAGAATAAAATAAGACAGTACTATTCAAATCTCATATTATATGTCAAGCCTGCAGAGAAATAAACATAAATATTGAAAAATAAAAGCACTAAGGTACAATGAGTTTAATGTGCCAATGTTACTGTTTCTGATATGGTTTATTAAAATTATACACGTTAATAATTTCGTTTTGCAAAATTCATATAATATTCGTCTTAAAGACAGTGCTCATTATAAAATGGATATACCAATCAATGACGATGATTATCAGTTAATTGGTGCAGGCGAGACGAAGGAATATAATAATTTAGATATTAAGGAAAATGTACTGTTTAATTTAAACAAGTAAATATCAATCTTCAAAACTTAATCAAGCGAGAAACAGGATAAAAATGAGAGACACTATATAATCTAAGTGATAAGGATGTCATTAAAGCTATCTATACAAATAAATAAAAATGAAGCGTCAAAACTGAAACTCAAAAATCATTTATTCAGTTACTACCTGATAAGGCATACTTATGAACGTCGAAATTTACAATTGACTCTACCATCACGGGCTCGATGTCTGTTTGTTATGTCAAAATATCGGTTTTTTAAGAAACTATAAAGCTACGAAAATAAAAATACTTTAAAAAAAAAATTACTGTATTTGGTGCAGTTAATTACCGAAACGGCTGAACTGATTTTGATTTGACTTTCAATAATTATTTTACGTTATAAGGAGTACGTTACGGTATAAGAAGATTTGAGCTATTTGTATTTTAGAAAAAGAATTAGGGTCCCGCATAAAATATATACCCGGAACGCGGGTGAAGCCGATGGGGACAGCTAGTGTTATATAATTTTCATATTAGCGTTCTTTTCGATATGATTGCAGGCTAGCCAGTAAGGAATACGGTAAAAAAGTTATAATATTGAAACATCCTACAGTTGAACCATTTCAAAGAAAAGTTGCGACTGAGATACAGCTTCGCAGTTCCAAAGCAGTTAAGACTTGGATAGGGCTGACGACAGTAACGTACCTCTTTTATTAAAATAAGTATTAGTCATGTTCTTTTGTCCGATAACAGATAGAAAATAAAAATAAACATTTTCATGTTGATTCGAGGGGAGCGTCTTAGGGCGATGATATCAACGATAGGCATGTAATGGGTTTTCGGTGTAGGAAAACATCATGAGAAAACCATAGCACGATGGAACGGTCCTTCTGTAGTTCTGTAGAACTCGTCTGGTTGAAAACCAACCCTCAAGATGATAATCTGTCGCCAACCACCAACCGGTATGTTTCGACTAGTGCACTTGAGAGAAAACCATGTGTTTGTATCATTTCTTGACCAGTCATTGTGTAGATGTAATTTGTGTAACATAGGCCACAATATCACTTCCATAAATAAATAAAAAACGTTTTTGAAAATGTTTTAAAAACTTGGTCTAAGTGCAATTACTAGCAGAGCTCTACATGTGTGGTTCTCCTTACATATTTACATTTTTGGACTGAATACATCATTAAATACAAAGTTTACTAGAAATGTAAGCATATTTAATATGATTCATGATAATAAAATGTTTTTATCTTCGTTATCAACGAGAGTTAATGACCTGGCCATGTGTACACAATTGGCGTTCAGTGTAGGTATATTAAATTAACACGAGAAATGCAATTTTGGACCTACAGTAATTTAATGTAGTAATATAAATATTTAGTCAAGATTAGGTCTACATATGCGACCTACTACTAAGGAAGGAAGAAAAATCACAATGTAAATTTGGCTTGAAGGGCACGGAATGATGATGCATTCAGTTTTTTATACAACGAAGCAGCCAAACAAGCATTTGACCGTACCGTTACCGTAGCACATACAGTCTCTACCTCTTAGATATAGCAATTAGGTAGGGACTCATTTACATTCTGAAGGCTGTTATACGTAATCCACGTAGGTACCTATTAATTGCATACTTCTTTTAGGCAACTCAGAATTCTGTTGATAAAATCATCATAGCAAAAGAAGACGAAAATTATAACTATAATAATTTAGTAAATGAATATCTTGCAGAGGAAATTGAAGAAGCTAAATCTAATCTGTCTTACAGAGGCTACAAATCTGGTAATAATATTAATTATAAAAAAGTAACCACCTCTTCACAAAAAACGTCTAAAAAGGGAAAAAAATCTTTACATCAACTAGACAAGACCTGATGATCATCAAAGGGCTGTGCGGATTTTCTTGAAACATATAGGTAGCTAAGAGCACTCTCGATTAAGACGTTTGAAGCGTTCAAACGAAAAAAACTTAAATAAAATCGGTTCATCCGTTCCGAAGTTATAATACCACAGACAGATACACAATACAAACTTATAACCCCTCTTTTTCGTCGGGGGTTAAAAATAGCAACAGATTTATATTCTACCTAACGAAAACCGTTTGTCTGTGATTGTGTGTAAGTGGAATCAGGAAAATTTTGACTTTAGAATTGCTTAGATAGATACCTACTAGGTAAAACTACAAGCCACAACAAGCCCATGACTGAGCGGACTTCGTGAAGTAATTAATTAATTATTATTGTGTAAATAAATAAATTATTTTGGTTATATTACAGTTCCGTCTGAAACAGTATTGGCAAACGTGAAGAGGATTCTTTCATTAAAATTGTATGATAAATGTAGAAAAAACCAAATGGTAAATTTTTTGTCAAAAGACAGCACAACCCAAAGGCAGTCTTTAAAAGAATTTGAATTAAACTTACAGAATGTCATAAGAATATGGATATTTGTATATTTTGCTATAGCATTACCAATGTGGTGTACACAAGGTAAGGTACCTAAACACATTATTACATTTTGTTATCGCCGTTTGTGTTAGATAACCATTTGTACGTTTTATTTTTGTTTAATGGTTATTGATTATGTAGACTTCAATATAATCAATAACCATTTCTGACTGTTATTCAGGTTGGTGCTGCTGTTGCTTATTCTGTAAATTTTTCAAACCACAGCAAACAATAGAAGAAGCTAAGAAATATTTGGTATCTAACCCACCAGGTATCTTCCTGTCAAATAACGAAGAACTATTCAGATATGACCCAACAGACCGTGAAAGGAGAAGTTATGAAGAATTTGAACATTTTATGAGAACTTTGTAAATAAAAACAAACTATAATAAAATTACTTTACCTCTAATATCTGGTTAGCTTTGGGGAAGTCATTATGGTAAAGTGCTAATGCTACTAAACAGGTTGGCTTAGCCAACATTATAGAGATAAAGTCAATTGCATTTCCTCTTGAAGTCACATACACTGAAAAAAATAAAATACTGTTACTAAAATAATAATAATTTAGATTTATCATGAATCAAAATATTAAGTAATTTAAAAACTCACTGTCATCAGTAGCTGAGACTGTAGACGCCAGCATGACATGATCAATATCAGGTTTAGGATTTGTTTGTCTTCTTCGTGTTTTGGGCTTTTTCCTATAAGCCCTCAAATCAAAATCGCGAGCTTCATCTTCACTGCTTTCATCCACCTCGACATAATCCAAGCAAAGCTTCAACAGCAAGGGGCTGGTGTCAGGGGAGAGTGTAGATACCAATTGTAATTTCCATATTGAATGGTTCACAACTTGAGTCAACTTTTTGAACCTTATACTTATGTCTGGTTCAAGCTCCTGGTTTGTAACATTCCCTTCCAATTTTTCTAAACATAACTTTAGCGTATTCAGAACTATCTGAGTAGTCAGCGAATTGCACACAAATCCTGCATTAGAACTATTCATGTTTTTAGCATTCATTGTCTGTTTCTTTGAATAAAAATAAGAACATTCTGAGAGTGCTCCACAGGGAGACTCTTGGTTGTGCTCATGACAAGAGAAATATTCATATCTCAAGAAAAGGCATGAGAAAATGTTTTCAATCACCTCAATACAACACTGCAATGGCTGGATTGATAAAATGAGGCGTTTAATTTCATCTAAAGCAGTTGTGGTTTCATGAGCATTTTCTATACATTCAGAAGAGTTTAATATGGTATCTATGATCTTTGTTATTGCACAATAACTGTTGTAAGTTGTAACATCCCAATGTACACTTCGTTCTTCTTTCTTTTTTATACATTTATTGCTCAAGGACATCAGATCCATAATAAAGTCATTGTTGGTGTTCAAAAGTCGTGAAACTTTATATCTATCTATTTTCGATAGTCTGCACACTTGTGATATTACAGCCAGAGCACTCTGTGCTAAACATTGGCTAAATATTGATGTTGTCATTATTTTACAGTTATTTTCTAGGCAAAATTTAATGATTGTCAACTCCCTTTTTACTTCTGTTATATAAAATTGCAGTTGATCATCAAGTGTAGTGTATGTATCAAGAATAGAAAATATGTTTGTGAGTTGATTGACTAGAGATGGTAAGTCATATGTCTCAGGACTATTGGTGAGGTCAATCAATACCATGATGAGAATTTGTTTAGTGAAATTATTGATTTTAAATGTTACATTCTTCATGTCATGGACTTGTTGTTTGTAAACCTGGGCAGCTTTTAATAACCAATGAGTTCTGTCCTGATAACACAACTCAAGCATGTATTCAGGTGTTAACTTAAATTCTTTTTGGGGCTCATTCCTTTGCATCAATTCTGATGTCACATTTAAAAGTTCAGGTCTCTCATGAGGTACAAGACTTAGTAGAATTTGTTTCCTGTATTGTCTTAATGTGTCTTCTGAGATATGCCTCAAAATCTCATGAGTGAACTGTGGTATGAATATGTCTTGCCATCTCACTAAAGATATTAATGTAATTAATTTATCACTACAGGTAACATCAGATAATTCACTTTTTAACACTTCCAAACATAGTGATTGTATCTTGCTTGAATAAATATTATTTTTTGGTATATTATTTTGGATAAAGCTAATAATGGATGAAGTTGTCACAGGATTGCACTTCAAATTGTATTTCAAAAACTCAAGACTTTCGTCAGAAAATCCTTTGAATGGTTTTGATTTGATTGTGTCATTGTAAAAAATTATAATTTCCTGTAAAGATTTGAATGTTATGTTAGGTAGATAATATTTATGTTACATAATGAACTATTATGCATGTTTTTTTATGTAAACTTATAAATTTACAACCTGTTTGAATTATTTAAGATAATGATGACAAGTGATGTGAATCTTGTGAGGTCCTCGAGTGAGATTAAGCTATCAAAAAAGGAAAACATTGTGAGGAAATCATCACACTATTTCCAGTGCTCGCCTGGCTGTGCCAAGTGCCACCATCAAATTGAGAATTTATCACCGAGCTAGTGAATCCAGGCAGCTACACTTGGGAGGCAGTCCCATATAGACCTTGAGTCCTTTAATATTATGCCAATATAGTTACTTACTTCAAATATTTCAATAGTCAGAGCATCAAGCAAACGCAGAATGTACTTCAGCTCTTCTTCCTTCATTTTACTGTCCTAGTAGTAAACAGAAAATATTAATTAAATTATTAATCCATCTGCATTGAAATCTACTATTATGTCGGTACTTGGTTGATATTGACAGTTTTGTAAACAATTTGATTGGAATCGAAGTATTATTTGTTTTTAATTTAAATGTCAATTAAAAGTAAAAATATTGGGACCGCCTTGGCCACAGAGTACTTGACCCTGTGGTAAAAACGCAACTGAACATCACACATAAAGAATTAAAAGATAAATATATATTTAAATAGATAAAGTTATTTACTTCAACTGTTTACTCTATATGAATTTATTTAGTTAAATTTAAATCTCGAGAAAAAAAAATCTACTATATAAATATTACATGTAAAATGCCATAATATAATTTAATGATATAAAAGTAAACAGTATAATTATGTCAGCTTATCACACTACACCCTCTTGGGTCACAAGTCATTGACATACAAAGTATGAACAATATTTTGAATATAATGTAGATTTTACAATACCACTTCAAACTACCTCATTCAAAACCATTGAATTATGTAATGTTATGTATCTTTACAACTTTCCTATTTTTTTATAAGTCTATGTTTAGAAGTAATAATTTTGTACAAAATATTTATCAAGATACAAGAATATTCTTAATTTACATTGTGTTTAAAACTATAGACTGTAAGTTAATTTGGGAATATGAATTAGAAGTAAATTTAAATAAAATAGGTACTAAACATACAAATTTAATCAAGTAAACTTCAGACTATTTACAACAACAATGCACTTACTTCAGCCACTTCAGCTTGTAGTTTTTATCCTTATCATAGATTTTCAGTCCGCAGCACAGCTATGTTAATTATGAATTTTCTGGTGAAAAGTTCTCAATATTATGCAGAATTGCTTGATTAACTATGCCGCTGGGAACATAAAAATAAATACATTTTTCAATAGATAGAATTCGTTCCGATCTTCCAAAGCAGATTACAAATTAAAATGTCAAAATACGGATCACAGATTATTGAATCTAGTATAGTTTTACTTTACTATACTACCATTTTTTTGGTATCACACTTTTGTGTATTTTGCCAGTGTCACGATGAAATGACTCGGCGTCTACTAAATAATGGTTTAGCTCCGTGAAATATGTTGATGATTACTTAATTAATCAGTAAATATTCTTGTTCACAAATCACATGTTGACAAAACGACCTATATCTGAGCTGTAATTAGCAAAAAACGTTAAAAAAATGATTTTGCGGGCTAATCTGAAGATCTCCAGACTGTATGGCTCTGTACCATTGCCTGGATTTTGACGAACTAAATAAACAACAATAATTCAGCGTTGCCAGAAGGTTACGTTTCTTAAATTTTTCGTAACTTTTGACCCCCTCGCGTAACAGGTCATACTAAAATGACCGGACTTTTGAGAACAACGAGATTTGTAATAACTACATTTAAACAGTTTACGAACGCATTTCAATTCAACGCATCCAAATTGAACGCACCTAAAACTCGCTTTATTCATTCCATATCACACTCGTATCATACCATATCATACACGTATACAGGATAAATTATGACTTGATTTTGGTTGTTTCCTACTTGCTGAGTTGCCGCTGTTGATTTATTTTGTTTCGTTGGGTTATTTGTTTGTTGTCGTACAACTATGAGAAAAGAGCGTGAGTGCCCAAAAACATGCAAATTAAAAAAAATACAATAATGTACTTTTCTCAGCAAAAACGTTACATTTCAGGAAACGAAACGTTACCTTACGACTCAAGGGCCCTGGCAACACTGCAATAATTTTAGGTTATGTTTTGGTAAATAATTTTACGAAAATATAAAAAGATTTTAGATAACACATTCATTAGCAATTTATTTAATTCAACTACTATTATGAAATTATTAACACGATGTAGTTTTCTAAGAAATTTCTCAACTGTGTACTTTTACCGTTTAAATAATGTCCGAAATTTTAATGTGTCGCGACGGCACCATAATAATTTAACTGTTTCAACGAAAAGACATAATACAGGATGTCCTTTAAAACTTTCCTTGATATCATGTGCATATTACTCTGACAACAAAAAGCATTTCTTGACTCTTGATAAAAAAACGGAAACATTGAAAGATGCTTTTGAGCTTAGAAAAGAAAAGCTGAAAGATACAGAACACAGAATTCGACTTAAAGGCGAGGAAATTGTAAGAGATATTAAACAGCAGAGAGAATTGACAGGACAAAAACTACGAGTGAAAAAAGAATATTTAATCAAAGATATTCTTGAAACTAAAGCCAAAGTCAAAGAAAGATTTGAAGAAGTTGTAGAGGTATTAAAATATATTTATATTATACTAGCTATAGCCTGCGATTTCACCTGAATTTTAAAACATAATATGATAGTCAATTATTTTCTATTATTATCAAATTTTATACCAAACCAATTGAATATAATAATAATGTTATGTATTTTTTTTATTTACAGAGAGAAAATGTATTCACTATTCCTAATATCTTATGTTTCACAAGAATAGTGATGTCTCCATATTTGGGTTTTGTGATACTTCAAGACAATTATAATTTAGCACTAGGTCTGCTGGTGTTTGCTGGTGTCACAGATTTGGTAACTTTTTTTAATTTACTGAGAGTACCTACCATCCTCACTCATTAGGAACCTATAGCAATGTGCAATTTCAATGGAGCTTCCTACTGTGGGTGCTTAGGTTGTGAAATGAGATCTCTTTTTGAATATGAAATATTATAGAATGTATAATGCATATAGAGCATTATAACTAATGAGTGTTCAGAAACCTTCAGGTTTTTTTATGAACATGACTGTTTGTTTTTATCTTAATCGGCCTCAAGGTCCTATCAGCATTTTTCACTTTTCCCTATACTTTAGGATTTGGTCTACCATGCCTACTTAAAAATTCATCCTGTATACATATTATGATTTGTTTATTTGTAAAATTTTACATGAGTCCTGTGACAGTAGTCAGTGTTACGAAAATGAGGCTTATCTCTGAGCAATAAAAATAATCTGTTGAATATATGATTAAGGATATGTAGATTCAGGAGAACCTTATTGTAATGTCATACAGTTCATTTTCATATCACTCTGGCTTATGTCACAAGACTCATGCTATATTTTACAAACCATAGACGATTATGAGAGCCATCACTATCGGAATCCCATTATGAGACCAGTACCCTATCGCCCTGCAGCTCTTTGCTTTGTACTTCTTTAATGAAGCATGCTTACAATCTGATGGTAACTTTTGTAGATATAACCTTCTTAAAGTGCTTTTCACTGAATAAATTGAGTATGTATGTATGTCCCTCCTTTTGGGTGAGTGAAACATCATCACAGTTGAACATGACAATGATGTTTAACTGAAGTGCCTATCAAATTTATTTTTTTACAGCTTGATGGATGGATAGCAAGACAGTGGAAATCTCAATCTACAAAGATGGGTTCATTTTTAGACCCAATGGCAGATAAAGTGCTCATTGCTACCCTCTTCATTTCTCTTACTTGGCAAAATTTAATACCCCTAGCCCTCACTCTACTCATAGTAGGGCGAGATTCTTTACTGGTAATAGCTGGCTTTGTTATCAGATACATGAGTTTACCACCACCGGTAAGTACACAGAAATAAAAGATGAAGATGGTTCATCTGATTATTTATTGGAATTACCTATATTAATTACTTCATAAACAATAAGTAGGCAGTGGTGTATCTAGCATGGGAGGCACCTGGTGGCGAATATTGTAGGTCATCCCAAAACTCAATCAAAACTGTCACCAAAACTCAGATCTGATGATGAGATCCCAGGAAAATCGCAAAAAACTTAAAATTAATTAATAAATTACTTTGCCCTGCTTTTCTAGGTTTCTAAAGCTTATTATATTATAATATAGTTCTAAGATCGATTAGGATGTTAGCACCATCTATCACATTTGAATGAGCGTATTTTTAAAATAATTTGATCATTAAATAATAATAATGACTCAAAATTTCCACCCGTACCTATGTGTTGACATGTCGCAGTCTAGATGTTATTATACCTATATTACCTACCAATACTGACCCATTCAGTGGCTACAAAACTTATAAATAATTTTTTTTACACTTGGTTAATAAAATCTTAGTAATACCTATATATTATTTATTCTTTGGTAATAGCTTTGGTAATAGGTATGTACTAATAAAACATACCTTTTTTTTCAGAGGACGTTGAGCAGGTATTTTGACGTGACCCATGCTACAGCTCAACTGGCACCAACATTTATTAGCAAAGTTAACACTGCGGTACAATTACTACTGGTATGTATGACAACAAATGTTTCCTGGCACAAGCCAATGATAAATCCTACTAATATTATAAACGTGAAAGTTTTTATCACATACATACAAACTTTGTTTGTTGTTCTTTCACGCAAAAACTACTGAACGGATTTGGATGAAACTTGGCACATAGACAGATTATACCCTGGAATAACATATAGGCTACTTTTTATCCCGGGAACGCGGGTGAAACCGCGGGGACAACTAGTAATGTAGTAGTAAGCTTATGTTTGATCATTTATTTCACACACTGTCAAATAGCCTGGTAGTATAACCATCATGGTTCATCTGATGTATGTTGCAGGTAGGGACAACACTAGCATCTCCAGTGTTTGGGTATGTGGACCACCCAGCACTACAGGCTCTCTGTGGAGTCACGGCCATATCAACTGTTGTATCAGCCGTCAGTTATTTAGTTAGTAAGGACACATATAAATTTTTGAAGAAAAAATCGTGAGAGTGAAGAAGGGAAGAAAGTTTTGTAACAATTCTATTTTATTTATATACCTAGCCTTTGTGACGGTAATGTTATCTATCTATCCTGTCTTCCAAACACTAATTTGGTTTTGTAGCGAAGTATCAGAGTAATTATTATTAATATTGTAAAAAGGAATTTGTTGTTAATAAATTTTAAATAAACAATATATTCTATCTTATTCGAAGCGTAGGAGGTTTACCATCGCCATTGCTTCTTACTTAAAAATAAATGGGTTAAAAATAATTTGCAGGTGGTACAAATGGAAACAATTTATTGTTTATCCTATTAATATTACGAATATTTTGCGGTTAAATTACATGAAAAAATAAAAACAAATATAAAAATATATATGTAGTTAATATTGATAATTTATACTTGTACTAGCCGAATGGTAGATAGATACATAGTAGCATATTATCCAAACATATAAAATAATAGTGTGACCCATCCTGACAGGGCTGCCATCACGGTTTTGAAACGTCTGATAGTTCTTACCTTTGTATCTCAAGAACTAAAGTACCTAAGTAATCAAATAAAGGTTTGAAAGTAATAACTGTGGCTTTCTGTATATTAAGAACAAGACCACCTACAGATAGTTGATTATGATACAGAGAAGTCTCAGAAGGACGAGACCATTTTGACTGGTGCATCTATAAATGTATCAGGCGACTAATGACCAAGATTTGTTTTGTCCACTGAATTCAAATTCATGACAGTGGTGTTGCCAGGACGGGTCACACAATGGATATTGTTTAACTGTTGTCCAAGTGTCATGGAAGCATTACTAGTCTTCAACTAGTTTGTTAGTAAAATATATTTATCTAATGTGGTACCTATGTTTATGTGAGACAAAAAAATAATTGTTACAAATTGAAACTCAATTATCTATAATAATGTGGAATGTTGACATTTTTGTGTATTTTAGTAGGTGTTAATTCACATTACATTTATTTTATGTTTGATACTTAACAAAAATATTTAATTTCAGCATGGGTAATACATGTAATCGATTAAACTCACTGCACCAAAAGCTACGTTATAAAAGTCAACTACCTAAACCTAACTATTAATTCTTATTTTTTGAATCTCAATAATAAATGAAACTGAATTCATGAATCTGATTTATGGACTCCATATATTTGGATGGTGAAGATTGAATATTGAAAGGCACATTATACTAGTATCATAATCTCAGTAGGTATGCTTAAAAATTATAAGTCCAAGCTTGAATTTTTAATCATGGCTTTATAATTGAATTAGAAATTGGCTAATCACTATTCCTTACATAATGCTTGGTATTAAGAAGCATATAAGTAGATTCTCTAGTGGAATTTGACATAGGTAATGGATTTATGTTATTTCTTTGAAAGGGGAAATATTTTACTAATAACACTATGCAGGTGTCTTTCTGGCTTATTAAAGCAAACATAATCATATGTTTAACTGCTATGGGAGTATATTATAATTTTGAACAGAAGACTAGAACAAAATTAGCCTGTCCAGTCCATACCCGATGAATTTAAGTATTTATCGACATTTTAATTTCTAAAAGTAAAAACTAGCACTTATTAAGTTATTTTCGATTACAATAAATTATATTTAAAGCACTACAAAGCTTTTAAATACATAGGTAATTTTAATTTCTTTACACAAGAAGGGAATTTCAAATTAAATATGGCAGCTAGTGTTTGTTTAGAAGTAACATTAAAGGAGTAAACATAAACAACAAGATGGACTTTAGTTAGAATCTCATCAATTACAATATATATTTAACCCCTCCAACTTGACAATCTTTGGATAAGTAATACATCTAAATTAGGTGAATAAATTTTACCCAGATCTAGATATTACAAATTGGTAGAAAAGCAGAATGTGTAGTGCCAGCACCAGGCACAATATAGGTTACTTTTCCAAACCTTTATGAGAATGATAAGAAAATTATAAATATATGTACAAATCTTTAATAATTTACTTTCAGGCACCAAATGATCATGAATACTGAAATAATAATACAAATTAGAAATTTGCATACCCCAATAACTGTCAATATGTCACAAATATTAAAAACTTATGTCCTTAAATTGTTAAATTGTACAAAAATAAAAAAACACTGACACAACATGATTGCACAATACAATAAAATATAGTTAAATACATTATAAAAAATAACTGATTTAAAAAATTGGTAACAGTACTAGCTCTCATTTAAGTATTACAGCAAATTCAAGAAGTTTTTGTGTAACAAATTAATATAATATTAATTATTTTTATTACACTGATGACATTAAAATAATCTGCACTGCATATATGAATATAATATGCATGTTGGGTTAGTTTAAATCAAATGACTATAGTTATTATGAGTACATTTAACCAACCTTATTAATCAACTCATCACAAATGGCAGTGAGTTCCTCGTTATCCTTTATCTTCTGTGCCAAGGATTCCTGAAGTGACGAAGCATGCACTTCACTCTTCTTGAGCATGGCATTTAGTTTCAGAATCTCTGCTTGATGTGCTTTCTTCACAGAGTCGAGTTCTGTATTTGCTTTGTTGAGTTGTTGCATGGCATGCTGTCGCAAAGTTTCATATCTAGCCTCTAGTTTTTGTATTGCATCATTGTTCTCCTCAACAGTTCTCTTGAGAGTCTCTTCATTACTCTTATATCCCTGAATAATCACTTTACATCTCTCATATTTTGTATGGACATCATTGAATGCATGTTCCATTGAACCCAAATGTGCTGCTGCCTCATCACGCTCTCTTACAAGGGTACCTCTTTCTTCAACCCATCTTTTAGACTCCGCTTCACGTTCTCCAATGAGTGATGATATTGTTCGTTCATACTCTTCCATAACAACACTCATTTGTTTGTTGTTTCTAACTTTTTCTGCAACCCGTTGAGATAGTGCTTTTTCTTTTTCCGCATATTCTTCATTTTGTTCAGTAATTTTTTTAATTTTAGTTTCGCATTCTTCTAATCGTTCTCGTAATTCATGATTAAGGTCTCGGAGGTTTTGTGCTTCTTCCTCCTGTGTTGTCAAAAGTTCTTTTACTGCACGCAATTGTTCAACAGTGTGCGGATCCATATCAGAAGTTCTAGTGAAGACTGGAGGTGGGGGAGGGATGTTAGCTCCTAGACTCAAGAGTCTATCAATAGTTGCAATAGCTGGAGATACTGTATTAGATTTCACAGGAGTCACTTTGGCTGCTGAAGGCTGACTTCGATTAACAGCAGGTGTTACAACTTGAGTAGGTTTCTCAGTATGACCACTAATACTTGGTTGCACGGATAATTGTTGCATTGAGTTCACTAAATTTTGCTCTGTACCTGACATGGTACTGCACACCTGTTTCACTATTTCCAAATTCTACAGTTCGTAGATAGATATGGTACACATGGTCCTCCCTGGAAATAAATAAGAATAAAAGGTAATGACTGGTAAAGGCTGGCGATGCATATAAATGTATACGCAGCCAACAATCTGACAATGACTAACTAGTTCGCCTTCACCACTAAAGGATGTAGGTACTTATTTATTAGTAACCATAAAAGTTCTGCATGTTATTGCATACATGGTATAGTTTTGAAATGGTCAACATCCCACGCATGGTGTAATGAATTCCAATTGTAATTGAGTTAGTTGATAATAACTTGACAATAACCTACCGCAATGTCCTAGAAACCACTTTGCAGTTTGTGCACCAATAGTATGTATTTGTCTATATTCTCTATAAAACTATGAAGAACGAGAAAATCCTGTAAAACAGATAATTTTAAATATCCTATCCAGCACTGGAAAAAAAATTAATCGCGAATTGTGTGATGATGACATCAGTCAGATTCGGCCAGAGGATATAAACACTAGGTACGTTTTATTCGGCTAGACAAGACAAAGTACTCTGTGGTCTGTGGACAAGACAGACAGACCACAAACTAAGGGTACATTCCGAAACATGCCATAATCGATCTTAGCGCTCACATCGATAATTTGCGTTCCGATACGAATATCACATCTATAAGAGCCGTGAACTGTCAATGATTCGGAACGCTTGTGAACGCGCTGACAGTATTTAGAACTAAAACATTCGAAAAAGGGATTAAAAAATTAATGATCAACGCGTTGGGACTCCCTAACTTAAATACAGTGTATTTTGATTTGTTATTCTCACATAAAAACCTTTGTCAAAACAAAAACACAACACAAGTGTCACTTTTGACATCGGCAATTGACATTTGGCAACGTTTGGACCATGGTCGTCGTAATCGCAATATGGCGCATGTAATGACGTCACCGATGACGTTTCGCGAGGCTTCGTTATCGCGCTAAAAGTGATTCGGTACGCGTTTTAGCGCGCTCACATCGATAATTATCGATATCATCATCATTCGGAATGCAGCCTAAGTAGAGATACTACGTAGACAGACAGAGTGAGACAGAGCCACAGACAATGTTGCCAGGTCAGATTTGTAAGATTTGATAAGTTACATTGTTTTGGATATAAAATGACAGTAGTTTAGATAAAAATACAGTAAATAATAAAGTTAAATACAACGTTAATACAGTAAATAAATTACACCAGTTTATGCCAAAAAAAATATTATTAGGCTTCCATTCGCAACACCTTCACAGGAGAAGCATTATCTAGTCGTTTTTTTTAGCCACTATTACAAAATAAATCTCATCGTATAATTATTACATTTGCAAACTTACGAAATACACAAAAATGACCTATATACGAAACACATAGGTACATAATGTTTTTGTCGAATCTCTTACTAAATTGTATAAAACCAAGTGTTGCTGTCTACCTCTGTATGTTTCTCCGCTTACTTCTTACCACGGAACATCATATTTTGATACGGTTTTCACTAATAGAAAGATATATATAAACAAAGCTTCTGTAAATATTTTGTACAAAATGCGTATATACAAAGCCGGGGCGGGCGGGTCGCTAATAGTTATCTATATGGCTATATGTTTCAGTAATGTTACAGCGACTCTATTCTATGGAAATAAACCGTTGTGTGCAGTTCTCTGGATGATTTTGTTCCTCACTGTATAGGCCATAGAATATTATACTCACAGGAGGCTATAGCCATAGCATAGTGCGTTTCATTTCACGAACCTCCCTAAACAGAACACTTACTCTGCTCCCAACTGCTCCTTAGAGCATGCTCTAAGCCCAATATATAAAATGTACTCTGTGCTCTAAGCTCTGCTCAGACCAAGTTAGAATTAGTGTTGCCGGCCGGAGACTCGATTATTACTAAACGCAATACTATCGATAGTATCTAGAACTGAGGCCGATAGTATTGTACCTACTAAATACAAAACTATATATAGTACAATAGATAGTACACACGGCCACAGATTAAGCTACACACTGCGGCACCTTATGCGCTTGTAATAGGAGCTATTTTGCAACAAAAATGTGTAGCTTGATCTGTGGCCGTGTGTACATACGAGTGATTTGGAATGAAAGTAATCGATGAATCGATTTTTCTGCAACATTAGGATGCCTGGTGGTAAAATCGGTTCAGCCGTTTAGTAGTTACGAGGGGACATAGAGACTGAAATATATACCTACCTACTTACTTAATAAACAGGTCCAATAAATAATAATCGCGGTTCGCAGATTAATTCCATCCCGTCATATTTATGTGATTTAATTATCCGAGATTCAATTTGAGTCTAATGTTTTCGTAGAATAAAAAGTAGCCTATGTGTATGATCCAGGCCAGAGCCAGGATATTTTTTCTTATTACTATGTGTTTGACCACAATCTCACCGTGGTTAGTATGATGTGGCCGATGGTGGTAAGCACACGAAGCCTAGAAGGGAACTGGCTCTTAAGTGCAGCTGTCGTATAAGTGGATGATTTTATTATGATCTATCTATGTGCCAAGTTTCATCCAAATCAGTAGCTTTTAATTTGCAGTTGTTTTGTGGATTTGTTCAGCTGCTTATATTGCTGACCGATTGGTTCAAATTCTTCCGAGGCATTTGGCGTAGAAAACCATAGTGCGGTACTAGGGTAGTTAGGCTGAGATCTATAGAGCGTGCCTAGACTTTGCTCAGACATTACTTAAGAGTATAAACCTACGTAATGTACCTAGTAAATATTTGTGCGTTTTAATTTGTAGCCAAGTTTTTGGTAAGTCGTCGATTAGGTGCACTTAGGCTTTGCTTAGCACACACTCAGAGATTCTAACATTTTAAATACCGACATTGTACGGTAAAGTCTGAGGCAAAGTTTAAGTACGCTCTATAGATCTCAGCCTTAGTAGTAACGTAACCGCTTGATTGTGGCTGAGAAAATCCTATTGGTGTGTTCCGGCAACTGCACTCGAGTGAGAGCCAGTTCCTATTGAAGTTTACTGTACTGTCTATCTTCGGCCACATCACTTATATTGTGATTAAACACGTCATTTTTTTATTCTGTTGACTCCAATGTAGAGTACATACCTTTAAGTTACATACCTACTCTTTGGCTCCATCTTCATAGATTCAAAGAGAGTATTATGTTCCTTGTTCAAGTGACACGTGCGAGTGCGTGTTCCGCGCGGCACGTTCACTTCACTCACATACTGAAGTGCGAAGCATGCAGGTGCGCGCTGGCCGACATTTTTCCGATATATTCAACAATAATCGCAATATATCAGTCAATTTAAACAAAACCTCGTTGAATTATAAACCTAAACCTTCCTCATTAATCACTGTATATTGAAAACCGCATGAAAATACGTATTTTATTAGGAAGTAGTCTCTCTTGACATTTACATTGTATTTTTCTCATGTGTGGTACACAAAGCATGGTATTTTTTCTGGTAATAAACTACTATTATGGCTTTGTTTAAAAAATACTATAAATAAAGAAAAACAAATAATTTTAATTTTCTACCTACTATAAAATAAATATTCATACTCCAACAATGTATTTTTCGGTTTTGTACATCTCGTAAGCGAATTCTTCATCATGCGTAGGATCAAACTCCAAGCCTGAAAAAAAAAACGTTTAAACTAGGTATAATAGGTATTTACTATGGCTAAGGCTATGACATACCTACTGTTACTTTAACCACCTTTAGGCTGAGTCACAGAGTACTTGGCTGAGTATCCACCAGAGAGAGATGACCCATCGAGGCTAGGGGTAGATGACCACCATTTATATAACTAGCCTCGCTCAATGAAGTGATACTATTTGTGCTTAAAAACACATCCCTCGCAACGCAGCTTAAGGTGAATGGGCTGAAAAGCCCGCGAAATTCATTTTTTTTTAGGTTTTTTTCAAATTTATTGCAGCTCAGTAATAGGTCGTATATTTGCCAAATGTGATTTGCGCCTCATAAATATGCCAATTGATTACTGTATGTATACATTATGCTTTTTAAACAATTCAAATCCTTTTCGATAAATAACGCGCAGGAACCAATGTACAGTTCTATAATATTTTGAATGCAAAATTTATACATAAATAGATCTATAGCCATATTACAATTTCGCGAATTACATTTTGACAAATAAATGACCTGTTACTGAGCTGCAATTTGAAAAATACCTAAAAAAAATGAATTTCGCGGGCTTTTTGGAACATCCCCCTTAAGCACATCTCAGATGGGCGCATAGATAATACACTATATATAGGTATAGGTGGTCGCATCCACCGATTATTTACTCACCAATGTATTCTATTTCAAGACCAAATTTACCCGGTATCTTATCACCACTTGATATCCCAAAATGAGTCACTCTGTCGAATCTCATTCTATTTTGTTTGTCTTGTATCCTTCCTTTCGATCCTAAGATAAATTTTGAAAATGGTATCTGAAAAATACGAGAAAATAATTAATTGTGGATTATTTTTTCGTCTAGCCACGAACGACACCGCGATGCCTGTGGTTAGTAGCTCGGCTTCACTTGCGAAAGTTGCGTATCGATATTGGAATCGACGCGCGCGACAAAGAAGTTGACTCTCTATTAGTATTTTATTTATTGACGCTGCTGGTAAGGTGAAGATAAGTTTTTAAGGTACCTTAGCTATCTGCCAATAAGGTCCACCTCTGGTGTACAAAACGAAGTGATAAATATCGTTCCACGTGATGTCGTAGTATCCTTCACAGGATATATTAAGTAAATAGGATCTACCGTCGCCCCTCACTTTCAACACGAGAGTGTTGTATAAATGCCAGTCGAATGTCGCCGGCCGCTTGAATGATTTCTGTAAAAACAGACAGTTCTATATTTTTTTTTCCGTACTTTATTGGTTTTATTCAATTCTTTGCCGTAATTTATCAGTTACATTACTATTTCTATATACCTATATCTGACTAGCTTTCCGCCCCGTGGCATCACAAGCTGTCCCGTGTTTTACCTACTTAGGATTTGAAATTTTACCAGTCAAGGAGATAATAAGTATAGTAGCAAGCTCGTAGGATACAAGGCTCTCAAGTGCAGCTGCTTCGTATTCGTTTCTATTATACTAACTTATGGTAGGTAGTTGTAGTTAATTAATATAAAATATGTATATATATATCATACCCTTATTCTTTTAGACCGCATAGCACAATAGCCAGCCTTCTTGATGCGTCCGTCTTTAGGCACCCTCATGTCGAGATTGCCATGGAAGACCGCTCGTCCCGCGCTGCTCATCTCTAGACTGCAAGTGCTGAATCCTTCATTGTGGTCGCTGTCACATGTCGTCACAAAGTGGTCTAGGGTGCTGACGTCGTTAAAACACCACACCAAGTCAGTTTCACCTGGGATAGGATCACAAAAGGTTATATTCCAGGCCTTGGAGGCGCACAGGTTTATTAATAAATAACTGTCTCGACAGACATTATCTGATTGCAAATTCATACAAAAATCCCATCGAAAAAATTATTTCAAAATTTCATTTTTTTTCGGGCTATTTTTTCCTCGTAACCATCCCATGTACTTAAATGAATATAAAAAAAAAATTACCAAATTGGTCCAGTCCAGCCATTCTAGAGTTTTATGCTTCTAAATATATAGATTGGATTTGGAATCAAAGGCAATTTTGTGTTAACATAAAAACTAATTCTTGAACTGTATGTGAGAACACACAGAATTAGTAGAGTATACTGGTAGAGCCTCCAAAACATGATGGATTTTAATTCCGAGTCCCAATTTGATTTAATAAAATTAAATACTCAGTTAAGATTATAGCTAGGAGTAAAAATGCTGTAATCAAATGAAAAAAGTTGTAAATAGCATGTATTTTATTACAAAAAAAAGTCTAAAGCATAGAAAGTAAAACAATAATGCTGCCAAAAAAATTCTAGGTAGCCTATACCATAGTAATAAAAGGCTGGAAATAATACCTACCATAATTTTATTGTTTGGAAATATTATTAAGTATGTATGTTATGTTAACATTCCAACCTTTTAAGGTGTTAAATGGTACCTGCCACCATAATTAAATTACATACCCACTTACAAGTTTCATAAATGATCATTATTTTTAACAGATGACAATACTAATTAAAAAAGTAGCTTACATTAATGTTAAATTTAATAAACATAATTTGAAAGAAATTCAATAATAATCAGTCACTTATGTTTGCTCATAAACATCCAGATCTCAGTGTCATTAATAAGTATAATAGTCATTTCAATTCAATGTCCTCAAGAATAATCAATACAATATTAATACAATTATCAATAAATATGTCATTAAAGTAAGTTGAGATTCATCACAGTGAGATTTTTTTAAAGTTATAAAATATCTTAAAAGTATATAAAAAAGCACCAAGAAGTTGAGTCTGAAATACTTTGCCTCTAAATTAAGATACTGAGATTGAATATCAACGGACCTCATTTATAAGTTGATCACATATTCTTGTCAACTCCTCATTATCCCTAGTTTTTTGTACCAAGGATTCTTGTAGTGATGCAATTGTGATCTCATGTTTTCTTATAGTGGCATTTAGTTTTGCTATATCAACATTATGATTCTTTTTATTATTCTCCAAAGTTTCATTTGCCTTAGCCAAGTTATCTGTAGTGATCTGTTTCAGATTGTTATATAAATTTTCATATTTTTTCATTCCTGCTTCATATTCAACAATTTTTTGTTCATATATCTTTTCTCTATCTTTCACTTCCAATATCACACTTTTGCACTTTTCATATTTGGCTAGAAGATCGTTAAAAGAACTCTCCATACTTGTAAGATGATTAAGAGCCTGATCTCTTTCAGATGTAAGTAGATCATGCAACTCTTGACTGGCAAGTTTGTCTCGCTGTTGCTCCCCAATTAATGATGATATGGTCTTTTCATATTCTTCCATAACAATACTCATTTGTTTATTACTCATTATCTTGTCATTTATTTGTTGCAACAATCTACATTCTCTTTCCACCAATAAATCTCTTTCTTCAGTTAATTTCTTGACCTTTGATTCCATGCCTTCATTAAATCTTGAGTTTTTATGCTCCATGTCTTGTAATAAATACTTAAAATCTCTATTTTCTTGCCTGAGCTCTATAATTTCTTGAGCTTGCTTTTGTAGTATAGCTTTGACAGACTGGACACGATTTACTTCTTGTATACTATAATTACTTTTGAAACGAGGACTTCTGGGTGCAGCTGTTGGGGGTGTTGAACCTGAGATGTTAATAAGCCTGTCAGTAGCTACATGAGTGGGTGTAAGGATAGCTGATACACTGCGCACAAGTGCAGGGGTGGAGCGGGTTTGAGATGGATTCACCTTAGGCACATCACTGTTCACTACTGGGGCTACAACTTGTGTTGGCTTATCTTTTCCACACACTAGTACTAACCCTTCAGAATGGGAGTGTTTTGGTGCAATAACGTTATTTTCAGTCAAAACAGATGCAGTACTACTAGTTTCATATCCAACATCACATTCATTTGAGTTTGTTACAGATTCTGTTTGTTTAACAGAATCCGTATTTTCACATTTAACTCGAGAATAGAGGGGATCAAATTTCACAAATAGACTTTCTTTGCCTCTGTCTACATGGGTGCGGTTCGGATTAGATTCGGCACACTTGACGAGATAGTCAATACTGGTAGCATCGATAAACATGTCATCGAACATGGGCACCTCTTGCATGGTGACATCGCAAATACTGTCGAACTCTGCCCCAGTGAGGAGATCATCGCTGGTGTTATCGTGTCTCTCGGATAAATCGTTTGTTCTTTCAGGAGACATCGTCATCAAATCGCCCACTGAGGACACAGGAGTAAAAAAGCTATCGTCGCTATTAGTTGCACTTCCTCTTGCGGAGAGCATATTTAATTCCTTACTGAGGTCAGTGCCACGACCCAGTAGATTTTGAAATCTCTGATAAATATTTTTGATATGACTATTATCGTGACGTGCCGGCGAAAAATCTTGTGGTAAGAAATTCGAAAACATTAGATTTTAGCCTCACGTGTACGAAGTTGCTATTATTCTCAACACAGACGATAACGTATAACGATTTACGAATTCTGGTTTTAATTATTTTTGTATGAAGAAACAGAGAACGATAAAATAAAACAAAAACATTTAATTGCTCAACGAACGAATGCAACGGCTGTTTGGATTTTTAAATAAAGTCTATGCCACTTACAATGTTGCCAATTGTAACATTATATTTGTAGCCACGCTATGGCCATACATTAGTCGGTGGAACTCTAATCAACTTCTCAAGTGATTATAGTCTAAAATAAAATGCAATAAGAGTTTTAATTGTAATGACAAAAATAAGTAATCAGACGTGTGTCAACAAGCGTAAGGGTACTTTAGTACTATTTATGGTGAATCGGCCGAAAAGCCCGCGAAATTCAAATTTTATTAGGTTTTTTTCAAATTGCAGCTCAGTATATTCGTCGTCAATAGGTCGTATATTGGTCAAAATGTGATTTGCGCCTCATAAATATGCCAATTTTGATTACTGTATGTATACATTATGCTTTTTAAACTGTTATAATCTATACATTGGTTCCTTTTCGATAAATAACGCGCAGGAACCAATGTACAGGTCTATAATATTATGAATGCAAAATGAGTACATAGATAGATCTATAGCCATATCTCAGTGTCACGAATCACATTTAAACAAATAAATAACCTATTAATGAGCTGCAATTTGAAAAAAACTATATAAAATTTGAATTTCGCGGGCATTTTGGAACAGCTCCCTTAAGGTGGATGGGGCGCATTTTGAATATTTAACGGATATTTTATACGATATACTTTCAGAGAATACTTTTGTGATTACGTCCTGATTTTCGCGGAACAAAAAAGCATATAGTGTTGTTTCGTGTTGCTTGGATCCGGATAACATCGCACCCAAGCAGAAAGCCAATCTAGGAAAACTGCCTAATAAAATAGAGTACAAATTGACAGAAATAAAATAATTATAATTGATTGCGTATTGTGGACGAGTATAAAGTTTACTGTGTAAAAAAGAGTTAAGCATTTCTCATAGTGGATTAAACGATGATGTAGTCAAGCTCTCAAAAACAAGTACTCATTCGAAGTTTATATAACATGGTTTTTCTCAACTGCCAAACCAGTTATTGTTGCTAAAGTTTTCATTAAGGGGGAACGTTCGGTTGGAGCGCGAAATTCAAATTTTTTCACGTTTTTTGCAAATTTCAGCTCAGTTATAGGTCGTAAGATATCAATATAATATTTGCGACAAGAATGGTAGTATATTTACTGATTAATAACAAAAGAAATCATCAACACATTCCTCCAAGGTATATTAGCAACAGTTTCATGAAATAGTCGTATATGTCAATTTGTAGCCGATGAAATTGTGAAAATAGCTAGATTTAGCAAAGTTGGCATCACTGGCCACAGACATTACGAGCAAGTTAGGATTTTGAACGTTACCAATAAAATTAAGTTGATTCCTTCGTTTGGAGCGTGAAATTAAAATTTTACGCTTTTTGCTAACTGCAGCTAAGTCATAGGTCGTAAGTTTATCAACGTGTGATTTGCGATGAAATAACCTAATGCACACTTTTTCTTTAGTAAAACTATTCAAAGCAATATCTTATGTAAGTTTATATAGTGTAAATATGTAATTTACCTGTCCTATCTATTTACATTACAAATACCACCTATTCATCATACAACCTGCTAATATGATTTTTTTTATTTCAATATCTGCCTTATCTTAAACAAACTTTTATAGAATTCCCACCAGAATCTGTAGATTTGTAGAATAGCAGTTGGAATTCTATTTTTTTCATAAAATGTAGTAATGGGATGGGCGTGCCAACTTCACCCGGATTATACAAATAATTGGCCTTAGTCCATGCATACCATTCGATTCTAGAGTACTTTCAATTTTAAAATTTAGTTGACTGTAGCTTGTGAATTAGAAGATTCATTAAGCATGATAGTTTCCCTACATGATTAGCAGAATTACAGTTTTAGCTATTGGGGTTCACACATAGATATTACATTACATTGAGGGGTAAAATACATAGTAAAATGGCTGTCATGCAGACCGATAGATGGATATAATGCAACTGTAATGGTTTCTTGTTTCAAAAAAAGATTTTTATAAATTTATTCTCTTACCTACAGAAATTGATGGTTATTTTTACCTGGTCTAGCAATCAGAAGAGGATCCATCTCAATTAGTTCCTTCATTTCTTGACCAAATAGTTTCAATTCATTTTTTAATTCCTGGAAGCCATTCTTCAAGTGTTGTAGATTTGTTAAATTGTCTTTAGAATTATAACCACCTTTTCTGTCTCTTTCCCACATTAACCAACGTGCATGTTGGACATTCACTGCTATTCCATTATTAATACTTAATTGAAAAGATCCAGTTAATGTTTTACATATAGCAGAATACTGACGATGTTTTACTGTATAGCTTAAAATATTGCGAGTTCTTGACAGAGACATCATCATTCGTAACCTAACTAAATCGTTTCTTGCTAATAGTTTCATAAACTTGTAACTTACAGGAGGATTTATATAAATTCAAATCATTTTCTACTTTTCCACCACCTTATAACCACAGCACAAAGCCACAAACAAACACAAAATCGTCAAAATCAAATCAAATAAACTTATAGTAAGTCAACCAACCATAACAAAGTACTCTGTGAACCAACCATAGTCAATAACTAGTGTTGAACTGTTGGTGGACAATCGATAGTCTATCGATAGGTACTATCGAGGGACCCCAAATCACTCGTATGTGAAAATAGTAGTTTATGATACTGTTGCATAATAGGGGTTATTAAACACGAGTGTGAGTTTAAGTACCGAGTTTATATGTAATGTTTAATATGAACTGAAAAACTTAAAAATATCGAACTTAATACTCTGAACAAAACATCGATATTTCAAATATCGACTAATTAATTAGATAATTCGAATATTTTCTGAGAAATTAACGATTTTTTTATATTTCGATATGTTCAAGTCACTTCAAGTTTTAATCCTTCACACACTCTGTGCTTCACACTTCCTTCAACTGCCTTCAACGTTCACCTTCCGTACACTAAAGAAAAGTTTTATAAATTTCGTATTTCATGCTCTAATTTATGGCTAAGCCACGTAGCGCACGTACGGGCGACGTGGTTAATATACATGTTCCTTGTGGTTAAATAAAAACAGCTTACATCACAGTTTCAGTGATTCTGTAATCAAGCAGCTTGATTTTATCACATAGATATAATGAAATAATATTTTATCGCATAAGTTCGTAGTACGTGTATTATTGAATCGAAAATTGAGTTCGTGAAAATGGGTATGGAACGAAATACGGTAAGTCAAATTTTATTCATTTCAAGAGAATTTATCAGCAAAAATTTTAGTAGCCAAGAGCCAAAACTGTTTTTCTGCTTGGTGTGAACGTTGAAAATGTTGACTTTTATAAGTTACTAGATTAATTATTTACACACTGATCTATATTATATTATCATCAACTATTTAAAATACATAGTAAATAATTAGGTCTAAGTTGTCTAACACTCATATTCTTAGTTGTTACCTACCTTCAGATTACCTCCACTCGAATGAGCCTTCATTTCGTGTTTTGCTTTTGATATTTTTAGTGGATAAAATTTCCTCCACTCATTTTCCTTGATAAATCTTCCCTTTCTTGCTTACCGCAAGCAACAAAGTCAGTTTATGGAAAAAACAAATATATGTATAATGTCCTGGGTGGGCCAGAACATTGATGTATGCATGTCCAGCACTACTAATCCATACAAAAAAAAATAGAAGAATGTATTTTAATAACACTATATGATTTTTTAGGACTCCGGTAAGCCTTCAGAGTATCTCTACTCTCCAGAGATACTAAAACAATTGGATTTCAATAAAAGTCCTGCAACTTTTAATCCAAAAATTAGTGCTGCACAGCCTGGTGAGAATTGGATGGTAGTGAGGCCTCTCCAGCGATCTGACTATGATAAGGGCTTCCTGCAATTGCTCACTCAATTGACAAGTGTTGGAAACGTCTCCAGAAAACAATTTGATGGTAAGAAAGATGATTAATTTTACATAAAAATTCAGCCAAGGCAGCCCAATTCACACAGGGAGGTAACTGTACATTAATACCAACATAATTTAGGGGTCCTACAAGCTCTACCCATGCATATTTAAATTTTATATGTATAGTTTTAAGATTGTATAAAATAAATCATCTGCATCTTTGACCAAGGATTTGCACCTGTTGTTCAGAGACTCCCTTGCACTCCAGGATGTGGGCTGCTCTTTTATTTATCCTTGTGCAAACCCTGCACAAAGGACTTGGTGGTACCTATAAAAACAGATGTTGGTTAAGTGGTAAATGCCCTAATAGTGTTACAATTTAAAGTTACAGATAAACAGATTTCTAGTTAGTCACTTGTCATAAATAGATAGCGCCTGTCTAGATTGTCTACAGTTACCAATATTTATCCATTGATTGATGTGGTTTTCAATGGTTCTTTTGGGTGTCCAAGCTTTATTAAAATAGCTAAAAGAGAGTGGCAGGATTGGCTCTTGTTCTATCGCATTGGATGCACTTGACCTGCCTTAGCCAGTTCATCATTGCTATAGGATTCACTGTGTCCATTGATCCAATAATGTAGGGTGATGTTGTTATTTTTTACTATCAACTCTCAAGGGTATGATGACACTCTTGTATAAGTCCTGAGTCAGTGTGATTGTTATTCAGGGCCTTCAAGATCGGTATGATTGGTTAACTTCGTAAGGTATATCTTCCTGTTCTTAATTGCATTGGCCTGCACACTCACATTGGAAAATGGAGCTGTGTTTGCCTAGTGCTGTTGATATGTGTATATCAATCTTGGCCACAATATTCCAGAGCAGTGGAGGCAGGAAGCCTCCTTGCGGGCAGCCCCATGTCATCACCGACCAAACTGTCTTATTCACGGAGAATTGTACGTTACAGCTCTGCGTCGAAGCACGCATTAGATCCACTCACACAAATTAATATTGACGCGGGTCTTCTAAGCGCGGCGCTGACGCCTGATCGAAGGTGATTTTGTCAAAGCCACTTTCGATACCATAAAAGTTCCTAAGGTTGATTTTTTGTTCGAGTGTTTTCTGTTTGCGAAACTGCGTTTTGTAGCGTTGACACTGTTGATTTACCCAAATAATTGTTGGTGCATGTTGTTGGTGATGTGGCAGTATCTGGGTCAGAGCGTCATCCCTTATTTCTCTGTCATATATTATTTCCATGCCTAGTTAGTTAGTAATAGAGGTACAGCATATTGTTTTCTTCGCTTAGTGAGCTGCTTAGCAGGGGAAGTTTATCTACCTTATAGAATACCATAGCCAAATACGTGAGTAAGGTAGCCAAAGTGTATAGGGGAGGGGAAGGGTCAGTCAGTACCTAACGAATAGAGTTAATTATTTTTCTTATTAGATGCCTCGGGAGTGCATCCATAGGCTACAGTACCGGCTTACCACCATTCGGGCTATATGATTATTTGCCGACATAATGTAGGTATAAAAGAAACTACAAGCACAGCTACAAGACCCGTAAACTGGGTAGGTAGGTGGCTCTGTAATTCGACTAGGTTATTAAAGATAATAACTTTTATTTATGTCACTACTGAAGTAGATATCGATCGTTCAGATTTAGTAAGTATTTCGTATTACAAATCTGTACGATTCATATCAGGTATATTTGGATAAAATCAAATTACAAAATATATCTCTAACATAAAATAGTTGGCTGGCATACAAATTAGTTGCTGCTAAAGAATGCAGAATGTATTGGCATTTAAGTAGGTGACCTTCGCAAAACCGGCGCACTATGATAATGACCTTTCCATGAGCCTTGTGGTTGTTCCTGTTATGTATATAAGTATGTATCTACTTGCTTTGCCTCTATTTGAATTATTATTTATTTACAGTATAATTAGATAGGTATTTAATTGAAGTGTCATGTTATGAATGCACATGTAAAAACTTTTCTTACCATTATACCTAGACCTACTTAGGTACTAATAAAAATAAATTTATTTCATTAAGATTAGAGATGTGCCGAGACAGACTGACTCGAGTACTGACTCGAATGCCTAGCAGGTACTCACGTACTCGAGTATATAAAATACTGTATTCGAATCCGAATGAGTAGTAAAGATACAATAAAAACAATCAAAGAACTGAAGTGGCGCTGGACCTGACATATTATGATAAACAAAAATTTACATTAAGTACATAAATATAATACTAATATTAAAAGAAACAATAGATAACATTGTTATAGTCAATAGTTGTGTTGTTAGCTTTAATATGCCATGCCATACATAATTACCAAATGATGATTAGTATTATGATTAAATTACTGATTAAGTATACAATAAAATGCTGTTATTATTTACATATACTATCGTTCATACACGATTTGTGATGAAATATTAGAATTTGTCGTCAAAAGTAAACTACAAAAAGTACCTACTCAAGCCTACTGAAGTATTCGAATACTCGTGCCAGTACTCGAATACCTGTCCGAGACTCGAATCCTAATTCGTTTCTTTTTTTAACGAATACCAAAAATAGCCGACTCGGCACATCACTAATTAAGATATTAATTATGGCTTATGTTAAACATACCACCAGATTTAGTAAAATGTATCGGCATAAACACACTTTATATTACCAAAAATAGTAAATGATCACCTAAATTAGATACCCATTTCAGCGTGAAATTGGAACCAAAAATTTTACAACTTGCGGCTTCTACCTAGGTACTTCAAATTATGATGAGAATCATGAGATTCTCACATATTATGTTATGAAACTAGCCCTTTCATTTGATTATGTCACACGATACCTATAGTTTGCAAAACTTTGTTTTTTATTTTCTCATTTACCTCCCAAAAGTGGTTTAAAAATCTTTTATTTACGTCATTTTACGTCCGTGTTTGGGTCACCGACTTACATATTATGTGTAACAAACTTCAACTCAATGGGTCCAGTAGTGTCCCAGCAAATTGGCTGTGACAGACGGATGGACAGACAGACACACGAGTGATCCAATAAGGGTTCCTTTTTCTGATCCTTCATCAATCAATTAAAATTTTATAATGGTACATTAACGTAACCTTTTGAAATCTGTGGGTACAACACTTGCTTATCAGACAGTATTTCAACCATTTAGTTAGAGCATTAAAAACTTGAACAGAGTCGAACAATTGAATACCTATTATGATGCTTTATTGTTGTTGCGTAGTTCTGGTAAAAAAAATTGTCTAACTTTTACTATAATAAAGTTGGGCATTTTTTTACCAGAACTGCGGCCGTAAAAAGGCCGCACGAGCAATATTGCTCTACAATTCATATCTCGAATTTACAGCAGAGACAAATGTTTTTTAAATATTTTTTGATGAAAATGTAAATCATTTTAGTCAATTAATTTCCAATTTTAACAAATTTCACTAATTCCAAAAATGAATTGCATTAGCAATATTGCTCGAGCGGCCGTTTTAGCCCCCCTGGTACCTAAAACCTAGCTAGCCTATCGCCCCATACCCGCTTGACGTTGAGTTTCTGGACTGGACACATGTACACATTTTAACTAGATCCTTATCCAACTGTAATAGAGTTGATGTTTAAGTGAATGTTTTCAGAGCGTTTCACGAACATGAAGCAGTCCGGCGGCTACTACGTCACGGTCATCGAAGATACTCGGATATCTAAATTAATTGGTGCTGCCACGCTTACTATCGAACAGAAGTTTATACATAATTGTTCAGTGGTATGTAATGTTATAACATTTGAGATATTCAATCTATTATAAATTGTTTATTTACAACAAACAAAAACAAAATAATTGAGATACTAAATTAAAATTAAACTACAATATCTCAGTTAATTACTTTATGAATGCCAGACACGATTTTTTTTAATACTGTGTTTATGTGTCCAATAAATGTTTTTTTATCGTTATCTTACTTTATATACCTACTATCTATACTAAACAATAAAATTTCTTTGTTTTCAGCGCGGACGTTTGGAGGACGTTGTAGTCAACGACACGTACAGGGGAAAACAGCTGGGTAAATTGTAAGCATTTTTACCTTTAATTTTCATCTATATTGAAATACTAATTATGCCTATCGTATTATTATTAACATTATTATTTATATACCTCTACAGAATAGTTGTGACAGTGTCACTACTCGCCCAAGAACTAGGATGTTATAAAATGTCCTTGGATTGCAAGGATAAGTTAATCAAGTTCTATGAAACTCTGGGATATAAGCTTGAAGCAGGGAACTCTAACGCTATGAATATGAGGTTTGTATCCGAATAAACACCTTTTAGATGAGAATGTACTAAATGTGTAGTATGTAAGTTTTCATGCAATAAAATATAATGAAATTATATTGTTATTGATAAAAGTAAATAAACATCAGATGTTATAAACTATATGTATGTGATATTTAATCAATAGTTACCAATTAAAACTAAGTTCAAAGTATTTTAGTAAATAAGTAAACATTTTTTTTTATAATAATATTAAGTATCTGCTTTATCCTATTCTAGAATATCAGTTAATTTTAACATTTAGCAAAAAACGTAATAACATTGCACCTTAATACCATTGTTTAGTGAAAAAATATAAAATTAAGGGGTTACCTTATGTTTAATTACAGTACCTACCAGATAAAATATTGTTTTGACTATTAATTTTGATTAACATAGAGTAACTATCACTATTTTCTCAAGGCATATCCGCACTTTCCGTACGTAAACATTGTTGCAGATTCGACGATCCATCCTGACAATTAGCCGCTGGGACGACCGACCTGCGCTCTAAACTGTAAGTAATCATAATCAGCCGAGCAGTCTTCACAGCAAGCGAGTGCCTCACGTCGCGCCATCTCATCATGCACCACTATATAACATCATTTGGATAGCTAAATTCAATATTAAAAGTGTATGTAAATTTGTATTACGTAATATTACTTGTGAAACTGCAATGCATACGTAAAAGTGACGAAATTGACATAAACGGAATGTTAAATTCTGAGATTTACCAGTCGCAGGTCTGGTGCGTGCATGCATAATAAATAAGAATGTTGATTTTAACTAAAACGTTTTTGTAACAAATTAATATTTTATTAAAATTTTAATAATGCTTCAAAATTAACATTTAGTTGATGTGGTAGTATTTTGTGTGGATTCTGCTTGGTTGTTTATGTGGTTACGGTTTGCAGGGTCAATTATTCTATCCAACAAAATTGGAACTCGACCCTTTGTGTCCATTCCTAGTTTGTTGGGGTGATCAATTGATTTTCGGTGTCCCAGCACATAATTTATAAAAAATAGTTGCTAAGTTCTGCTCATTTTCATTCAGCTTTAATAAATTTTCAATACTAAAATAAATTAACCTACTAAATATAAAAGTTTAAAAGCTTTAGAAGTAAAGTTAGTTGCCTAATGCACTACATAAGCACTTAAAACATTGAATCTTTACTTCCCATTTGCAAATTTATATTTTTTATATGATGTAGTTTTAATGTAAGTGTTGTGTTAAACACAATATATTTTAAGGTTTTGTTATTTTCTTGTAACTAACATCACTTTTTGCTTATTAAAACAATTTAAATACTAAAAACATAATAGTTTTATTTCGTAGTAAAGTTAAATTTTACTATATACACGGATTCCAAAGCAGAACTTGAATACTATGGAAACCAGCATAATGTAGTTGTATTTCATGATAGGGCCAGTTAAAACTGACCAAATCGTTAAAATTACAACATTTAGGGATTATGTCAATCCACGTTTGGACATATTAATAATGTCGGGCTTCCATGTGATATCAAAGGTTTAATTCAAGATCTTTCGTAAAATTGAAATAGTTTTGCTATATTTCACTTCACTTTTATCTTCAATTGGCGCCGTTTTTTTTGACAGAATAAATTGTCCGCCGGCATGTGCAATTGTGCATCACAAATAAAAATTATATCAGCGCCTCTAACGGTGGATAATATAACTATTTTACGATATGATTACATTATTCTAATGTTTGACCATATCGTGATGTAACCGTGCGTTGTTCATATCGTCTAACGCTGATTATTCACTGATCGTGGCCAGACTTTAGGTATCCTACCAAAAACATTTCATGTAAAATTGGCTGCCAAACAAGCTCCTAACACTCACTATAAAAAAGTTATCAGATCACAGGAAAAGCCAAGCCGCTAAGCCCTGACTTTACTAACCCTACACCTTGGTTTAAAGAGTACGGCTTGGCGGTTTCATAGATGTATTGCACAGCATATCATAACATTGAAGACCTGTGACGTAATTTCCTCCCGTAAATAAGTCCATGGGATAGTCTGGCCATATATACAGATTATATGAAACCGCCAAGCCATACTCTTTAAACCAAGGTGTAGGGTTAGTAAAGTCAGGGCTTAGCGGCTTGGCTTTTCCTGTGATCTGATAACTTTTTTACAGCGAAAGTGTTAGGAGCTTGTTTGGCAGCCAATTTTACATGAAATGTTTTTGGTAGGATCTCATTTATTTTTGTAAGGTGCCCTCTATAATGCATGTATAGGTATACTATACTACATTATAATACTAGGAATTCTCGGGAAGGAAGAAACCTAGTTTTACTATTTTTATACACAGATTCGCCCCCTCCCCCACTCCTTTATGGAGGTGGGAGGGAAAAGTTTCAGTTTTTTAATGTTTCTGTTCTTTGTATATAAATCCTGGGCTCTATAACAAATTTCAGCTTTCTAGGACATCGGGAAGTACCCTACTTTTACTAGTTCTGTATACAATATCCAATGTAGTAATATTTTGAAACCTGACGAAAGGCCCATATACCTACACTTATCCCCTAATTTAAAGGGTGGGGGGTGATTTAATAAAAATCCTGATATAGGTATTTTATTATTTCTAACAAGGAGTCCCTATATCAATTTTCAGACCTCTAGCATCAAAATTTGCGGAAGTCTCATACAAACTTCCATCCCCTAGGGGTTGGGGGGTGAAAGTTCCAAGTTTTAGATTTTTTTTTTGTTTGTGTTCTAATACTAGCTTACATGCAAAATTTCAGCTTTCTAGGACTTCAGGAAGTACCCTAGAATTTTGATGATCATCAGTGAGTGAGTGAATCAGTGGTCAGTCAGTGACGAAATTGGGGTTTTTTTAGATATCAATAAAATCTAAAGTATAAGAGCTATACAATTAAAAATTATATATGTTTAATAAGTTCACTATTGACATCAGATCCCGAGAATTTTGTTGACCTGGTATAATCCAAACCCAAGTTATGAGGGTTCAAAAAAAAGACGAAGCGCTTCGAGAAAAGGTAGGTAGTGCCCTTGCGCTTCGCTTGGCTCGTTTGGCGGGGGCACGACCGTGTGATGCAGACCGCAGATCATGTGGGCAGCGGGTATTTTCCATTTCATGAAATGGTCCGCCACATCTTGAAGTGATCAATCTGGCTGATCTGACCTCGAAATATAGATAATCACACCCAGGCTGGACAAATAAATAAAACCAGATATATTTTTATTAATTTATTTACAGAAGTGTAAATTTTAGCAGAAAGATTAAGAAATTCGATAAACACACAAATCATATACAATATATATCGATTCGTATACGAATCGATGTATATATATGAATAAGGACATATTTTTGGGTCTGTATCTATTGGACACTTTCCATTCGTCATTTAATAGGAACAAAAGTAAATAATATCATGAAAGTTGCGAACATTATGTCAGTTACTACAAAAAAGCCTTGTTTGCTCTAACAGCTAATAACTAAATAGGTAACTCATAATGTAGATAAAATAAAAATAGCATAATGTAGTGTAATATTCCGAGTATTCAACAATGAAACCAAATATACTCAATATCTCACGTTTTCTCATATTATTATGTAAAGATCTAAAGCGTACTTGGATAGTGTTAATTTTAATGCCATTACTAAGGAAAATATACATTCGCAACCCATAAAGGTTTCTTTTATAATCCATCATGCATGACTGACTATATGAAATTCGCAAGTATAATATAAACAAAATATTTAGAAGATTACCAACAGATAAAATCCTTGCAAATGTTGTGTTGCTTCATGCGTGTTATATTTATAATAAAACATTTATTATTATTATTTTGGATGTAGTTTGTCGTCCGCATTAGTACATTATGATACAAGTGTGCTATGTTGGTCATTACACACGAGGCGGTACTATTCTATATAATAAACACAACAAAGTTTTGAATACGCAAATTAAGTTTATTTGATAATTTTGATGGTTTATTTATCATATTATTATGTGAACTAAAATAGTTTATTTTATTTATTCACAAAAACATCATTGTTTGTAAAGTTTATCTGCTGAGATTGAAAAAAGAAATTGTAAAGTAAAAAGCACTCGTGCGGTGATGTAAAGTAAAACGCACGCGTGCGTAATAAGCTTTATTATGAACCTAAAAGCGGTGCGATAAGAGTCACGTTACAAGTGAGTGTGTTGAAAAAAAAATGTAATACAGTAACAAATTCATAGATCAACTCAGTCTAGTAACATTTCTATATTCATTCTACCATAGTCGGTTGGCCACTTGTTTGAAATTGTTTAATGTATTATATATAATATTAATATAATTAATATATAATATTAGCGATTTCAATGAAGAAATGTTCTCGGTGCGTAAATGCAGTGTGTGATGTAACAATTTCAAACCGTAGCTCCGACATAGCAGTTACAACATACAGTCACTACACAAGCACTTATCAAATTGACACCCTCATTTGCCGTTTGCACACAGTCCCATACATTTATTAAAAAAGCAAAATACCTATTACATAATCTGTACATTTATTTTTAATATCATACGCGTAGTTACAAGCTACGTGAAAACATGGCAATTGATTATGTTAAAAGCTTTCCACAGATTTTTTACTGGAGTGACGAGATGAAGTCCATAATATTATGCTTAAAAACCATTGGCAATTTTATAGATTTATTAAACAGCTTCCAATCATAGATTTGTAGTTTAAAAACACCCCTTTCGAATCCTATAATGAATTTCACACAAGAAAAAATCGAAAATTATGTGCCTTAATGGCAGTCTAGTCTCACTTGAGCGCTCTATATTTGGTGCATTACAATTTACAATACTTGTTCCCTAATGCAATAGTTTTCCAAATACGCCAAATAGTAACAGAGTGTTTGTCAAATTATTAACCAATAGAATTGCCCAAAATTTACGTCAGTTTGCTGCAATTCTATTCGTTAATAATTTCACAATGATGATACGATTTTTTTTTCGGACTACGCCCTTTATTTATATTGTTTCACGGGTTATGGAATGCATTTTCTTTTTATTTTCAAAAATCTTAGCTCAATAGCATCTATAGGACCCTAAAAAAACATTCACTATTTATAACACGATAATGATTTTACTAGCTGGGTCCACGATCTTTAATACACAGTAACTGTGGTTAATTAATATACAAACATTTACCACAAATATTCGTATCAAAGTCCTTTTGGATACACAAAAGATGTCCTACCAGTTGCGCGTTACCTGAACTGATCATAAAAAATTGATATATGATGCATATTATTATCAATGATTTTATGTAAATACAATATTCTGTTAGATATGTGAATAATAATCTGAATCTATGTATAATAATAATGATACTAAAATAAATAATGCAAACTTAATTACGTCTATTTTCATTCAAATACGTTAAGCGCTATCCACACATTTCTGGGTACCCGGACCTGCCGTTCCGGGTCAGGGCTATCCGTGTTCCGAGTTCGTTATACTATGATGTACCCGTCCGGCGCCTGACACGGAGCTGTGTGATCAAGTTCTTACTAATTGTACGTAACCGATTTTTTCCCCGTCCCTGACGGGACACGGCAGGGCCGGGTACCCGGAAATGTGTGGATAACGCTTTAGGGTTTTTCCATTACAGCTGCTTCAATTTAATGGAGATTAACCTTGGGCCGATATTTTTAGGTAAATTATCGAAGTTTTAACTTTTTTCATATAATTATATTTTGATTTAGTGAGCTGTACAATATTAATTTATATAATGATGACACACCATTTCTTTAATCAATTAAAAATATAATTGTTATTTCACTGTTTTCCTCAACGTACTAATTTATGTAAAATTATACATTTTATTTATCTAGATTTAGTATCATTTTATAAAACATGAATATATTAAAGAAATGGAGGGTTCATTAAATTTTTATAAGTTTCATTCATAATGAAACGATTTCCGATAATAGTGAAGTGCACACTGTGCACTTAACAATTAGTCGACAAAGAATTCATTTACTGCCATTCTCAGAGAAGTCAATTAGAATTTAAAAGCTGATTCAATTTCGATGAAATCCATCTTTGTTTATTGAGTAACAAGTTTCATCCAAATTCGATCTAGAAAATATTAAATAACATATTTGTACGAGGAAAAAAACCTGGTGACAAAATTACATTTAAAGTAAATATAAATGAAGTGGTGTTATGAGAATATTTTTTTATGATTTCATTCATTTCATTCTTAATTGCCGTGTCTGAGTGCGGCCGTTAGTGTATTTAGCGATTCAGCCGGTACGTGTAGATGTGCACTAGAAGGGCGGCGGAGCGGTAGTGATTTTAGTCCCCAGCTTCATGGGTCCTTGACCTCGAGCGGATCGCCGAGCCTCCATCTCCCGCTGTCTTTGTAACTTCCTCTCCTCGCGCTTTCTTCGCATTTCATCCATTTTTGATGCGTTATTCTCTGTACAAAATTAATTACTCCGGTATAGATATCTACTATATTTAATTATTCAGGGTGATTTTGATTGGATAGTCACTACTATCCACTAATTTTATTCTATTGATAAATTTAAATTCCTGTACGCCGGCCATAACTCTTACTAGTTAAAGGTATCGTCGTACCCAACATTGTCGCCCGCTACGTAATAACATAAAAGTACTCTTAATAGTATTGACCCACCCTTCGACCAATGGCCTCACCAGTCGCTGCGTATACATACGTATATCACATCTGCTTGGTGTTATGCAATTACCGTAACCTATACTATAGACGTTTGCACCCGGGGCACACTTGCTACTCGATATACGTGTAGTAAGTAGTCTGCATCCCGGGTATTAAGCGTTACCGAAAATTAAGTAAGCGAAAGTAAATTCAGAATATGTAAAAAAAAAATACATATTTACTCTTATCTTCGCTGTATGTTTTCATTTTAGGTTATAAAAAGTGGCATACCATCGACGTTTTCCTCGATGGGTTCAAATTCCCCGTCTTCCCAGCCGCCGAGGGAGTCGTTACTGTTCTGATGCGCCGTGGGCCGATGTTCCGCCCGCGCGGGCCCGCGCACATACGTCGCGTTCGCGTTCATACCCTCCGTCCACTGAGCGTTATTCCACGTCTCTGATGGACTTACTAACTCCGCTTCTGCTGTCTGTAGTTGGAAATACAATTTATACGTTATTCATTACGTTTAGGTGGTGAGTGGTTGAACGAGACACATGCTCATAGAGGTCAAAGACTCATAAAAATATGTTTTTTTAAGAATCTAATTCCAACCAAGCAGAGCTTGTTCTATGTAAATCACTTGTAGATAATCACATCCAGGTTCAGGACGAATAGACATGTCCATTTAAAATGGATAATTTTGATACCTTAATTGTTTTCGATTAATTACCTTAAAAATACTGTTAATTATATTACAGTCCTAGCCAGGTAATAGAATGTTACCACATGGAACCGGACACTAGCGCGTGGTCCAACACGCACTTAGTAAAATTTTTTGTAACAACCGCCCATTCCCTACTACAGCATAACCCATGAAATAGGCAGGTATTTCCCGAAAGGTTGAACTACGTAGGTGTAATGTAGTTTGAAGTGGTAGTTGTGGTATAATAGTTGTGGTATATGGGGTAGAGACCGGGTTCTCCTGCAGCGTGCCCCACTCGTCGTTGTCCCACTCGTCCTCGCAGAGAGCAGCGAGCGCGGGCGGCGCGTGCGCACTGCCGCTGCTCGTCGGGGACTTGCCGCTCGCACTTGCACCCGTCCCTGCGAACGTAAACATACAATCATATTATCTACGTTATACAAAAGTGTGGAAAGATTGAACGTAGGCGTGGACAGAGTTAACCGGTCGCAATAACAATTCTATTACTTTGGTTTCAGATTGCCAACAAAGCTGTGAAATATAATGGAGAATAATCTACAACTATAGCGTCATTAATCACTCATTATTATTAGTATGGTGCTGCACTGACATACTCTATGAAATTAATTTTCATTTGTGGAGAATTCTCTATGAAATTAATTTTCTTTTTAGTAGCTTCGATTCATATTTTTTCAAAAAACTGTATTGTAAATTCAATAGTACAGCTGTTAGTATATAAATAAATAAATAAAAATCTGGTAATAAGTGAGATACGGTAATAATAAGCGGCCTACTACTGAAGACGAATACTTACAATTACAAACTCTTTCGTAAGGATGTGACTACACATTGAAACAGTAATTTAGAGGAGAGCGCCATACTATCGTAGTGTATCTCTACTACGGTATTTGATAAAGCTTAATAAATACCTGCACTGGAATCGAGCTCGCCCCAAGCCGCCATGTCCCAGTGATCAGGATCATAGTCCGAGGCAGACTCACTATGCTCGAGTGACGTCATCGATGTCACTGATGACGTCGTCGTCGACATACTACTCGATGAAGGTTGCTCTGAAAAACATTGACAACATTTACACACGGCCACAGATCAAGCTACACATTGCGGCACCTTATGCGGTTGTAATAGGAGCTATTTTGCAACAAAAATGTGTAGCTTGATCTGTGGCCGTGTGTACAAAGTGTCGCACATCGCATCGTCTATTTTACTCGTGAAGTGATTACGCTATATCATTGTAAAAAGTAGCTCAATTATGAAATTAAATAAAAGACGTAACAGATATGCAAAAACGTATTTTCTACAACAGTTATTAGTTATGGACAATTGGACATGCCAATTTTTTTCTAATAAAAAATAAATAACAAAAATCGTTGTAGCTCAGTGACATCGGATGCCGCGACGAAAGTCGTGGGTTCGCATCCTATAATGAGCTTGAGCTTTCGGTGAAGTAAAACATCCATGAGGAAACCATGGCACGGTGGTAGGATACTTTGTAGTACCCGTCTGGCTGGCTACCACCCTCAAGTTGAAAATCTGTCGCCAAGCACCTACCGGTGTGTTCCGGCAATTGCACTTGGGAGCCAGTGACCTTCTCGGCATTCTAACAGGTCAGCAACACATTGGCAATACTTCTGTAAATGGCGATAGGCGATCAGGTGGACCGCCTGCCTGCTTGTCAACCTTCTGACATAAAACCGTCTATAAAGTACAAGGTATGTAACCCAGCATAATGAACTCACTGACCTAGCGAGCCGGGTTTAGAGAGCACAGACTTGACAGAATGCTGCACTCTCGCGGTGTCCGAGTGCGAGCGGTAAAACTTGGCGGTGACAGCGGTAACGGCCCAGCCGGCCCATGTAGCCGCCGCATTGCTAAGCGACGGCGTCGCTGTATGTACGTCCGCCTCTGTAACGAAGTGACTAGATTTATACATCGATTAAAGTAGCGAATTAAGTAATTTTCGATGGTAGTTAAATTATAAAGAAACGGGCCAAAGGTAGGTGTTCAGTTAGGAAAGCACCACACGTTTAGATCTTGATAATGCTCGTAGCTCGTTTGAGTTTTAAAAGCAGGTTTACTTACCATTACAATACCTCTCTCGTTGAAGGAAAATATGACGATGAAACACTGAAACTCGTTCGCCAAACTGCTACGGACTAGTAGTATAGACATACATAAATTCGCAAGTTGTTATCATTTGTTAATAGTGTCATGACTTTTTTCCTTACCCATTCCTTCTTTTAAGCTCGGGTCTTCTGATACTTTTTCTAGTTTTCCAAGGAATCCTTTGATAGTCCTAAATGCTGCATCACGCACCTTTAAACAATATGCATGAATGTTAACATCAATAAAATTGTTTTTTACCTTAAAAATTACTATTTTCAAACTTCATACCTGTTTCTCTGGATCAGCAGTGAGCGGACATAAAGCTGGCAACACCCTGTTGGCGACTTCAGCCAATAAGAAGTACTGTTGTGTAGCAGCTAACGCTAACACCCCAGCTTGCCTCGCGGGCGGGAACGCATCTCGTGTCGCTCGTACGAATGCTGATACTAGCACCTTCTGCCGAATTTGTGGATGCAAATGTGCAGCAATCTTACCGAGGCATACCGTCGTGTTCGTCCTGTTGATTTTAGGGGTTGATTTTAGAATATAACTAAAATTAAGAATTTAAAGAAAGCTTACTAGAAAATTGGCCATAATTTTCAAACTAGTCATAATTAGGTACTTAAATGAGAAAGGTTGTACAACTTCTCATTGTGCAGAGACAACTTACGAAAACTTAACTTACTTTTCTTTTAAGAATGTTATCTCTAAATGAGTAATTCACACATGGATACAGAGGCCACAAATTGATACCACTTATGTTTCAGCCAACTCGTAAAAATTTACGCTATATTTAAAAGTATGTCAAATGGTGATTGCATACAATTAAAATTTAGGCCAATAACTATAATATCTGTAGGGTTCAAATACAGACAACAGTTATGTAGAAGTGATAAATCATATTATTTATTACATATTCAGCCAACGAAATCTGATTATTCTGATTATATTTTGTTAAGTGTCAACAATTTCAACATAATTACTTACTAAAAAAAAAATTCTCTGCTAAAATACCATCCCGATTTCAATGAAAATTTGCAGAGGGGTAGCCTAGAACTCAGAGATGTAAATGAGATATTTTTTATAAAAAGTTTCAACCACATAAATAAATTAAAACTAAACAAAAATTGTAAGAGACTTGTGCTGTATTTAACAATTATCTAAAAAATACTCGCCACTTACCGTATACCACCCTGGTCATCTTTGGACTGTAGCCTGGCAAAGTGTTTCAACACTTCCACATTCAGGTTATTATAGTTGAGCTTTGAAGCGAGGTGCACTATAGACTTGACCGTTTGTTCCCTTATTATAGGATTAGTATCCAGGAAACCGTGAATTACTTGTGGAAAGATTTGGTCATTCACCTGTAAAACAGTTTAAATTTTAATTAATCTGAGCCAAACTGATAGATGTCTTTTCAAACTATATGGAGCAATATTTTTTATGACAATCACTTGACACAACTTACAGTAGCATTCTGCAGGTGCATAATAAACTGATCTAGTTGCTGCAGCAGCCGCGATCGCGTCGTACGGTCGTTGGACGCGAACAGTTTCACTACACACGGAACTATCTGTTTCTGGTAGTCGGCATCATCTAATAACTTGCCCAACTATAAATTCAACGGTCACATTGTACATTTTTGTTAGAATTAATTAAATATGACAGAGAAACTAGAATCTAACAAATCTAAATCTTTTTAAAGTATGCAACTACGACGCGAGGATGTGGATGCTAAGTAAGGAGACTATGTGACGCATCTATAGCAACATAGAATAGCACATCTCTGATGGAAAAGCACCCTTATACCTTTGCTTATACTGACAAATATTAAATACTTCTTTTTCATTATATCAAACAAGGTCAGCATTGCCATCCAACGTGGCAATGCCGCTAGTATTCTGGGAACGATGCCTTCTGACAGCGACTTTTTCATTTAGTTTAGTCCTTTTTATCTAAGTAGTTTTTAGTTTTTCTTAGTATTTATATTTTGAACATTGATTAATTAAATGTATTTATTGTAAATAAATTTATTTTGTAAACAAGGTTAGTAATTTATGATTTTAAAGAATTTTGTTTATAGTGGTTAAAGGATGCATTAAACATGTTGTCTCACCTTAAACATAGGTGCTAAGACAGCAGACCCAGCATCACCATAATGGAAAGCTGTCATCAATTGTGGTAGAATCTTATGTACACATACTATCTCTGGAAAATTATCTAAGTATGAACTGAGTGTGGAGAAGAACTTCCCTTTCTCCACTTTATCTTTGATTTGAATCTCCTCTAAGAATAACATGGTGTCGATCAGATCATTTTTAAAGTAACCACCCATTTTTCTACATCTGTAATATGAAAGAATTTGAGGTAATAGATTACCCAGAAATGTTATATGTAGGTAGGTATAAGTATATATATATTTTTGTTTTTTTTACTATTTATAGGCCTGTGTTTGAATCTCACTGTGGTCAGTGATGATGTGGCCAAAGGGGTTAAGACACCCTGCCTAGAAGGGGATTCGCTCTTTAGTGCAGCTATCGGAACCAAACCAGTTCCTTGGTGTTGGTGACAGATTTTTTATCTTGAGGATGGTATGGTTTCTCTTTACGATATTTTCCTTCACCTCAAGCAGTACCTTTGTGAAGATGTTCGACGTCACTCCCAAGCATCGCCAAAAGTCTGGCTAATAGACTTGTTAAAAGCTACCTTGTGATGATATCAGCAGGATTTGGTCTAGATGCTGGATTAGCACTAACTAGTTCACAGTAGAGAGTACACAGTTGCTTAGGTATTAGATCAACTGTCTTCAGTGCTGGCTGGTTCTTGAGCTGACCGTTGAAGGCCTCCCATATGAGGCAGCCCAGGCCCCACATGTCTGTTGAACTATTGATACAGTATTTATTATTGTTTTTCACCTAATTTATGAAAAAAAAACTGTTGACATTTAAATGTTATACATACAATAGCTACTGTTAAGATTATTGCTTTCAATAAACAAATATTCAAGTACACAACTAATGTGTACTGAAATTAAATCAGTGATTAATGTGTGAACTGGTGTTAGATACATAAGCAACCAAGTGTTATTCTAGTACATATTATCATAAAAGGTTACCATTTAGTGACGGTTTTCAGCTTGCTGGGATCCTTTTTCTCTGGTGGATCATAGATTTCAAGAGCTGGTAATATTTTAATAGGTATAGGGTTGCTTGTGTCCTGTACTTGAGATGTGAGAAACTCAAAACCACCAAGTTTCCATTCCCCCGCAAGAGTGACAAACACAGAGTAGAGACAAACATTGTTGTGCCTCATATTTCCATCATTATTCAAAAATGATAATGCTCTCTGCAACAATGGGGATATTTTGTAGGGGACACATCCAAAGTAAACTATTCTTTTATAACTTGTTTTTTTTGATGATGTTGTGGTACAAAAAATATTTATAAATTTACTTAAATATTTATCTTATTATTTATTATTATTATTATTTACTAGCTTTTCCCCACAGTTTTCACTTGTGTTCCCAGAATAAAAAATTGTTTACAACCTATTCTTAGACCTACCGAATATACAAACAGTTTTATAAAAATTGGTCAATCCATTTTGGAGGAGTTTGGTGACAAACACTGTGACATTAGAATTTTATATAAGTATTAGAAGTATGTTTAGTTCAGTACACTGTAGATTTACAACAAATTTCCCAGGATATTTATATTATTTAATAATGACTATACTCACAGTAATTTGGAATATACCCCATGCAAGGAACAGCTCCCTTTGTTGTCCTTCTAATTTCATATCTTCTATGTGTGAGGCTAAAGGCTCTACATATTCTGTAGCTACATATAAAAATTTCTCAGTTTCACAGCTATCTAAATAATGTAAAAGGCTAGGGTGTCTCATAGTCTTTAATTTTTTGAGGGAAGCCTTAGCTATATCGAACAATGTCTCTGAATTCTTTTGGACATCAAACAAGAATATGGACACTTCATCCTGAGTCCCTCTCTTTTTGCCTTTGTGCAGCGACCACACACTCCGATCTTCCAAGCCACGCACAGGGTCCCCAATTTCGAAAGGAAAATCCTTTGTAGGATCTCGTGAAAAAAATGACCACATAGTGTTTTTATTCAATAGGTACTAACTATTTACAAGAAGCACGCATATTTCTCTACACTGAACACGCACATAGGCGTACATAATATCATAATTTTGACGACAATTGAGAAGATATCTTGATTAATCTAATAATTTTTACAATTTAAACCTTGAAAAAATTAAAAAAGAATTAAAAATATTTCCTCGAACCACCGGAACTACTGATAGAGAAGAATGAGAATGAAATAAATGACAATTTATTTGCAATTATTCACAAAGTGTTGCCAACTAAATTAGAGAGTTTCATTCGTTGACTGACGCATAATTATTATCCTAATTATTCATCATTGGACAGACATCGAACCCGAATTGTACCTTTCTTTTCTAGAGCACTTCTTCTTCATTTCTTTTCTACGTTTTCAGTCTCGTTCATAGGATATGCCACGTATTAAGATCTGGCAACGCTGTATTGTATGTCATACAGTATATGAATGACATTGACATTTGACAAACGGGCGTGCGTTTCAGGTTCGTTCATTTCAGGTTGAAATAGGCATAGGGATGAAACATCGCTCTTAAAAACATCGATGTTTTAATATCTCATTTATCAATGTGGTTAGATTGTGATGTGAACCATATAGAATAAAAATTCATTAAATACGTCGATACAACAGATTGAAAATATTATCCTAATTAATATTTCATTAAAATGCATAAAAAAAACCAACTATGGAGGAACAAGGTGGATAATTCCTCCATTGAAAAGGGAAGATCTTCCGCCATGCTGGGTTATTGTGCCTGGGGACCGCGGTCCAACTGTTGATGTTGGAATCTTGTATATATGTGAATCTGCGAACAAACTCCACTAGCGCAATGTAGATTTGTATGTAGATAGTTCTGTTTGTAGTGTTGATATATTGCAGCACCATCTATCCATTCGGTGTCTGAACTATGTAGCTGACAGGGGTCGCTACATCACTCCCTTTCTAGACCAGAGGTCGATCTGTTGTTACGTCAGTGCGTAATGCTTGCAAGTGCCAGTGCTGCGCTGTTGTCTGCGGTGAGTCAAGACAGAGCGGGGTTGCTGCGACGGTTGAGCCATGTAGTCCACGTAGTGCAGAGACCGCCACGCCGGAGGAGATGATCCGGACGTGTGCTGCGGTGGAACTGTGCAGGCGATGAGTTGTCGCTGGGTTGTGCCTTGCAGGACTAGGAGGCGGAAAAAGGAAGCTCCTCAGCCAGGCTGGGTCATCGTGCCTGGGGACCGCGGTCCAACTGTTGATGTTGAAATCTTGTATATATGTGAATCTGCGAACAAATTCCACTAGCGCGATGTAGATTTGTATGTAGATAATTCTGTTTGTAGTGTTGATCTATTGCAGCGCCATCTATCCATTCGGTGTCTGTACTATGTACCTGACAGGGGTCGCTTGGGGGTCGCTACACAACCGTTCTAATAAAAATATAATTGACCTTATGTTTAGAGTTTAAATTTGAATATAATTGTAAATATACTTGGTACGAAAAAACTTTGGTATCTTACAAGACAAAATCCACTAATAATTTCAAACATTAATATTACCAATCTATTTTTTTTTTCAACCATTAATCTCTACTATCTAACTAATCCTTATATACAACGAATATAAAAATATGGAAATAACGAACAGATGACGTCAATGTATCGTCAAAACATCGATGTTTATCAACCATACATATTATCGATGTATCGTTATAATCCCTTAATTGACTAGACTAAAAAAAATCTAAGCAGACTTTTTGGCGGGAACTTGCGAAGTGACGTTGCGTTTTCATTTTATTTTCATAAAATAGTGTATTTTTTGAGTTTTTTTGAATATTATGTGGTAGTATTTTTTCCAATAAAGATCAATACAAGTGCACCAGTGAAGTGAAATGAAATGATTACGTGTATAGTGGCTTTTCAAGTTGTCTCAAGAAGTCCATGAAAAGTTTTAGTAGAACGGCTACCATTGTACTAAAACCTAACTAATAGAGCCGGTTTCTGAATTGAGAATTCAAAGTTGATAGCATCTCAAACTCTGCTTAAGTGTAACTTAAACAATTTTTCATTTCTGAATTATGATTGAGTAGAGTTTAAGCATTTATCCGTGAGTTTACTTATATTTGAGATTTTAAAATCTTAAGTTGTACTCAACACTAGATTTGCGTTTCTGAATGCATTTGACAGCGCTCAAACCACTCTCATGTCAAATTTAAGTGTCAAATAGATAAGTAACAGATTTCCACTGCTTAAACTCTACTCACGATTAATCGTAGTATGTAATAATAGTTTCATGCGATATATTTATATTAAAATAACAATGTCTAGTGACGATACTTCCATAACTTCGTTAGAAATGGCTCAGAGAAGACCACCGCGCAGGCGAAGAGTTATAAAAAAACGATATTGTAGAATCCAAAGACGGGACTGTATTGCACCGATACTACAATTATTAATGGAAGCTTCCAAGCTGTTGTGGGAGACACAGCAAATGTGAGCAAGTCAACAGTATGTCGTGCCATTGAAAGAATTTCGAGACCCATGTCTTAGGTATCTCCTGACACCTTTCATTAATCGTGCTACTCCAGCACAAGAAGCATACAACAAAGCCCAGATTTCAACACGAAACACTATTGAAAGATGTTTTGGAGTGTTAAAGAGAAGATTCCCTTGCCTCCATTCTGGAATGTAACTTAAATTACCAAAGGTGTTAAAAGTGATTGTGGCCTGTGTAGTTTTACATAACATTTATCACGAGCTCTCGAGCTGTATGGACGTCAGTGCAACCGTTATTTCACCTGATACTGAAGTCTATCATAATGTTAGTCTGTACGTGTAATTGAAGTGATTATTTAATTGTAAAATTGCTACAATAAAGCTATCGAGCCCATGAGGAGTTTCTTGTGTCGCTTCCTCTCCTCATACGGGACTATTCTGAAGCGATGGTATAAAGTTGTTTCAATTGTCTGCACTGCACCCACGGAATCGAATCCTGTTACCACCTAACCCTAAACATGGTGTTTGTGTCGCTTGGCTGTTGTTGACGCTGACATACATATGATAAGGACTGATAGGAAGTAAATAAAACATTTCATTTTCAATTAAGAATGTAATTATGCTGTTTTATTTTAATCATCATTCTTACCCTAGTTACCATTTATTACTACAATAATTATATTGTTTATATATTATTTAACTGAGTAGACTGGTTCTATGATGATAGATTCCACAGGCAGCTTATCCTGATAATTTTCATTCTGAAAACAACATAAATAATTTGAAAGCTTGTCATAATTTATTATTTTATGGGACATGATTGCCTGGCTGATTGACTGGCACAAAGCATATGATATGAATATTATAAAAACTTTGCCATACCTAATAAATATTGAGTATAGGATGAGGGAATACTATGGAGGTGTTGTTTAGTAAGGTAATAAAGCTTGAAACTTACATTTTCATCAACCGCAGAGATGTTGGAGACTGTTTCAAAAGTATTGTTAGTTTCAACATGCTCAGTCAGATATCTTTGTTTCCATATACAATATTCCAAATTAATTTTATTTTGAGATAAATATGTAGGTACATAATGTAGGCTTGTGTGGTAGGAAGTTATAAGTTCTAATATTACTCACATTTTCATTAGCCGAAACCTTCCAAGCTAGATGTGATAAAAAAATGTTTTATAATTTGGTAGGTATTTGTTTGTTTGACAACTTTGACATAACAATCGTTCCATTCTTTACGAACACTTTCAACTAACCTACCTATATCATAAAATAAAATCGGAATAATATGAAATTAAACAATGTAACAATTAGATTTGCTTGTTTTTCACTTGTAGTGTAATAACATTAAACATTTTTGTAAACATTTTTCACTAAAATTAAATGAACATGCAAAAAATAATAATTTCGGTAACTATCGGTTTTTTTACTTGTATCGGAACGTTAAAGCAATGCTCTCGCTAAGCTAAATACCGTTTGAGAAATACTTAGTTAAAAGTCGAAACCGGCCCTATGACTCGAAGAAGATTTAACATGACTTGAACTTTGAAACTTGACGATTGACGAGAATTTAATACATGATGAATATAAAAATACCTACATTGCTCAACTTGATACTGGCAAAATATACGAAGTGTGATGCCAAAATAAAAAATTCTGAGCAGCTGAATCAAAGCAAAGAACATTGTAAATTTTCTCGGTATTATTTGTTAAACCGAATAGAATTTATTTTTTAATTAAATATATCTAATTTAGGGCGAGTTGTTATTGTTCTATCACCATGTCTAAATCTGTCGCACGATTAAAATCTATGAAAAAAGTGGCCGATAAAATTGACCACTCATCTAAGCTAAGGACGAATATTCCTGCTGGAATGGCTGCTGCTGGTCCACCTTTGGGTCCCATGCTCGGTCAGGTAACTATCAAAAGAAATAACAAAAAATGGAACTGTGAATAAACATAAGTTTACCTACTTCTTGGCATTAATTTCAGCGTAACATCAACATAGCTGCTTTTTGTAAGGACTTTAACGAGCGTACAGCTAATATCAAGCAGGGTATACCACTGCCAACTAGAGTGAAAGTGAACGCAGATCGTTCTTATCATCTTGTTATTCATCAGCCACCTGCAGCATATTTCCTAAAACAAGCAGCTGGAGTAAGCCGTGGAGCAATGGAACCTGGTAAGTTGGAGAAATCGCCAAACAATATGTGGCCTCATGTTACCACAGAGAGGATTCTAATGTGTTTAAGTGGCAAGATGTGGAGTTGGTGAGGAGAGGCTTAAAAGAATGACTGATTCGCTACAGCAAATAACCAAGAAGACTGGAAAAAGAAAAGGGAGTACCTTATTCAGCAGAGAGAGAAAGTGTGGGCTATTACTTAATTAAACAAGGACCTTAAGAAGGTCTACTTCTTTAAATAAAAGAAATATTGAAATTTCGAGTCAACCCATACATTCCTTTATTACATGAATTTTGGGGGGCCCCAACAGGTTAAATAATTATATTCATAATGCCAATATAATATAAATTGTTATGCTCCTCTCAATATATCAATGAAATACTAGTCTTATTAATTTTATTTTTCAGTGAGAGAGACTAGTGGAAAGATAACACTAAAACATTTATATGAAATAGCTAAGATCAAATCACAGGACCCAACACTGGAATGGAAGCCATTGAAAGAGATATGCACCATGTTAATAGCAACAGCAAGAACATGTGGCATAGAAATTGTGAAGGACCTGAATCCAGAGGTAAAGCAGTAAATATTGAATTATCATTGTGACTTTTTATTGTGTATCTTATAAATAATTTATGTTCGTAACATAATATATAAATGTCAGATTATTTATACCATTCATAACTCAAGAAAAGCTATTTTGATGATCTCAGATTTTTTGGAGTAGTGTAATCCGAGAATAGTAGAATAACTATGAAAATATAAAAAAACAAATTGGTTGTAGGTGTAGCTAGGTATGTGTAGGTCCCAGTTTGTTTATTCTCAGGGCAGGAAAATGGATGTGGTAACACACCAAATGTAATTTTAGTTTAATTAAAAATATTGAGGGTAAGTACCTTATCATATAATTTTTTTTTTCATTATTGCAGCTTTATACATATATCTACATTAAGATAACCTGCTATAGATAACTCTATTTAACTAGATATACCTAATAGCTGTACCCAGTTTCACTCACGTTCCCAGGATAAAATGAAACCTATAACCTTCGGGGATAATATAGTAGCTTCCTATTATTGTAAGAACTTTTCAAATTGGACCAGTAACTCCGGGATTAGGTCTCTCCGAAAAATAATTATTGGGCCAGGTGCCACATGTTCTAAATCTTTGTATTTGTAATTTCTAGGAATATGGAGAGTTCCTTGAAGAAAGGAAAAAGATTATAGAAGAGCAAAAGAAGTTACTACAAGAAAAACGAGAAGCCAAAATGTTGAGAACTGCTTAGTTATTGTATGTAGGTAATTATTATACTTGTGAATATAGATAGATCAAATTAGTAAGTAATGCTGTTGTTTAAATCCACACATTTGAGTAAGTATTATAATACTTAGGGCCAATTCTTCAATGGCCATTGAAATGAGATGGTTTTGTAGACTTGTCAGAGGAATAGCTTATCCAAGCTTTATCTAACGATTGAAAAAATTGACTTTAGTTAAGTAGATTTTACAGTTTTGGAATCAATTCTAATTGCAAGGCTTGTGTGAGCTTTATAAATCACAATTGCTAATGAACAGAAACACGTTGAAATATAAATAAATAATCTTTATTATACAATCAGAAATTAAACTTCGATAGGCTTAATGCATAAAAATAATTACAACGATTGTATCTGGCACAGCTATTTGTTTACTCTAATGTGGATCATGATATCTAATAGATAAACATTTACATATGATACAGTCTAACTTCTAAAACATTTGAATGTACAGCTATTTACATCCTATCATTTATATTCGAGATTTACCAAGCCAGCCTAAAAACTTTAATTTGCTGCATACTTGCAGATAACTAAATACTACAGTGGCACTTATACAGTAATTTTATCTTTAACATGAGCACCCAGTAGAATGATCAGTACGCCTATAAAGCTAGCCTCTCCCAATAATGTTAGTATTAGATAAATAAACTAAAACAAGTTTTAAGGAACAATTAACTAACAGTATCACATTTGAGACAGTCTCATCATAAGATGCCTTAACAGGGTACAACCAAAATTACTTAATACCTACATTAAAAATATTGTATAAAAATACTCAATTTTTTAACTATTCATAGATTTCCCTCCTTTATAGATTGTGAGGCTATCCTACATAGACTCGCGAAAAAACAACATTAAATATAAGTCAGAACAAAAATATCTTTGCAAAAAAAGGAACAAAGGTTTCCCCAGTGGTAACATAATATATAGAATGATTATTATTGTTCATATTTACATACGAAACTGGCATTTACAAAACTTAAATTATGTACGTTTTTGTACTGTAAATAAAGCTTTGTACTTTGATAGAATACTGATAATATTCAAACAAATGTGTCAATAGTAAGTACTTGAAATCATAAGGCAGAGTCCATGACACTCTTTATATAATAATATATATAGCCCAAATAATTTAAAACGATAACTATACCCAGTAATGAATCAACAGTCGTTTGGTATGTGTGCAGCGCGTTTGAGTTTCGGCGAGTTTGGTAGTACTTCGGGCAGTTCAGTAACATTATCAATAGTGAAATCTGGCAAATCTGACGACTCCATGTCTTTCTGCAACGGTATCCATACTGTGCCCCAAAGCTCTGCTTCCTTGCCACCCTGTTAAAAGATTAATGTCAATTTAAACAATAAAGTTTTATTAAAAATAGCTCCCTTCGGGGCCTTCGGTTCCGCCCGCATTGCCGAGTGATCTTTTTCCTATGAAAGTATTCTAGATGGTAGCATTCTTCATTTGGGCATGATGGAGTAACAAACACAAACATTTCCAAAAGAGAAATCAAGTATGGTTCTAATAAGTGCTAAATTTAAATAAAGTGGTCCATTGTACCTAATTATCATAATACGCATTCTATATATGTCGTGGCCAACTAGAATGGCAAATACCCGCTGCCCACATAATTATTATGGTCTTGTCAGATCAATGAATAAATCAGTGTTTGACGATATCAACAGCTAAACTAAACGCACGCATGGATACTTCGTTATGGTCAATCATTATAAATAGTTGTATTATCCACCGTTAGAGGCGCCGAAATCGTTTTGTTTTTATGGTGCGCCATGGCGGCGGAAAATCTACATATTTAAAAGAAAGTCGTGTTAGTTACACTATTTATAACTCAAGAACGGCTAAACTGATTTGGCTGAAAATTGGTGGGGAGGTAGCTTAGAACCAGGAGACACTTTTTATTTTTATAAGGCAGGTAGGGGTAGGTAGTTAGGTAGGGGTAGGTAGATAGGTAGAAGTAGGTTGGGTTAGGTAGGTGTATGTAGGTAAGGTAGGTAGGGGCAGGTAGAGGTAGTTAGGGGTAGGTAGAGGTAGGTAGGGATAAGTAGATAGGTCCCAGTTTTATTTTTGTTCTCAGGACAACGGCTGCCGGGTCAGCTAGTTAGTGATAAAAAATAATAATAAAGCACCAATTGAAGATAAAAGTGAGCTGAAATTATGACGTAATATAAATTAATTAGCTGTTCCCCGCGGCTTCATTCGCGTTCCCGGGACAGAAAGTAGCATATAACCTTCAGGGATAATGTTGCTTCTTATTAGTGAAATAATTTTTCGAGTTGGACTAGCAACACCAGAGATTAGCGCGTTCAAACAAACAAACTCTTCAGCTTTATTATTAGTATAGATATAGATAGAAGATTTAATAACGTCTAAAATACCTTGATATCAGTTTCAAGCTTGTCTCCAACCATGACGCAAGCCCCGGGTTCGACGTTAAGCAGCTTGCACGCTTCGAGAAAGATGTGTTGGTCAGGTTTCTCCCACGGTAGGTCTCCGGAGACCAGCACGCAGTCGAAGTACTTGCGGAGGCCGAGACGTTCGACCTTCTGCCACTGGGCGCGGGATGGCCCGTTCGTGATCAGACCGAGAAGATAATCCTCCCTGTCCACATTTATCGACCAGCCTTTTGTTATTTCCTGATCTCTTTTATGCTGAAACTCAGCACATGATACAACAGAAGCCAATTAATGGTCTTGCACGGAACTACATACAAATGTTTTTTAGCACAAATTGCTGTTTTTATGTAACCATACCGTTACCGTTTTTACGTTAGTAAATAATATCAAATTTTGTATCAATCTATTTTTTCACATAAAAATGCAGGTCGTGCAAGAGAATTTATGAGCTGAAATGACACGATATCATATAACTTCATATACAATTCATATTGTTCATATAGATTGCACATGAAAAATAACTTAAATCTATTATAGTGCTGTGTTGTGTGTTGAGACAAAATATTTTTAGGCCTTTACTAAAGACATTATTCATGGAGATTTTTTTAATAGATACCTATGTAATCAAAATAGTTTGATGTCAACATAGCACTACATGAAGAGATTAATGTAGTATTAACAATGGAGATATTTTTAATTCTTTTCAATAAAATCATGTAACCCAGGTAAAAAAAAAATACAAATGTAAAAATAATTGTTTAGATAAATTATCTCCATAGTTAAAGTGAACTTGTTGAGGTACTGTATTACCTTCGCCGTGATGCACTTCCTCACATATTTTACAAATACAATTCAAACCTAAGTGTTGCGCACGCGGCGCCTCGAGTTTAGTCACTCGTTGAGCAACAACTGAACTGTTGAAAAACAAGTCATTTATTAGCAACATGCGCCTAAAGCCAGCCCAACACAATCACAAAGGCATTTACGTGTATTACAAATTATATACATTTATTTGATATTGCACGTTTTAAATGCTTTATGCCTTCACAAAATGTTGGTGCTGACTTTATCATGATATTATGTTCAAAATCAGTATTGCGCTGATATCCATAGTATTATGTGGCATGCAGTATCCAATGGCTGAAACTAGAAAAACAAAACAAACTAAAACATAAAACACTAATGGACTTACTAACATGAGTGTTGCGTGTTGGTAGTTTACGAATAATGGCAGTAAATAATGATAACCTTGAAATGAAGAAAACAAATTTAGTTTACCACATAACACCATGCACAGTATTTTATAGCAGATCATAACAGCTCTGAGATCAGACTTCAAAGTTGTGTTTGAAATAGTGAGTCTATTTTTACATTTCGGTATTTCACGTAGCAAAAACAATTTTCAGTCCATTTCAGTTAGTTCATACTAACTGTACCCTCTCAAAACATTTATGATTTTAACTGCTATCAGAATAGATTATTTCTTTGGTGTGTTACTAACTCTAATAGAAAAAAATATGGATACATTTGGAGGACAAATTATAAAAGTTACAACAAACAAAGAAATTATCTAAGATATATTTTCCACATTAAAAGTAATAATATCATGGAGAAATATTGTAATAGCTTGAAGGTTTTTGTTAAAATGATTAATATTTCTTCATAACATAAAACTATTCTATATCAACATTGAACCAACTCACCGCAATGACTCCAACAGGTGTATAACATCATTAGTTAGAGCTAAATATTGAAATCTCAATTTAAGCCATTCAGCTGATATATTTTCTGAAACAAGAATTATTTAAACTTAGCATGTTATGAGATAGAGATCGTTGTAGAATTGATGCAACACAATCAAATATACATTAGGTATAATAACTTCTTAAGCACCTACAATCTGTAAGGTCAACAATATTTTTAAATAGCTTTGGCCATTTACCTACTCATTTACTCATAAGTATATTTCTAAGATAGCGTCATAGCTGTGTGTGTGTAGCTATTAATTTTTGTGTTGTTTCTTTTATTGCCAGCTGTTTGTATCACTCTGTAAACACCCACGCGGGAAACATCTAGTGGTTTACGTAAATGATGGAAATTTAACATAGTGATCCCTTTACTCGCGGTACCTACCTACCAAAGTATGAACTACCCAAATTGTCTATAACTACTTATTTATACCTAGGTTGAGTACCTATACCTACCTACTACTCTGTGGACATTGAGGCGTGTTCGTTTGCAGAGTCATTCTATGACAGACATTTATACCACCTAGTAAGTCGAGACTTTAGGCTCGCAGCCAAGACTAGATGTAAATATGAATACATAGTTCAGTCGTAATTAGTACCTAATGCATATAAACGACCGCTAAATTGTACACATTATTTGAAAGCATAATTGGACACGCAATAAAATGCTTGTTAAAGTATAAATATTCAGTTCGCAAGTACCTTGAAAGTTGAAGAATATGTGGATTTATTTACAAAAACAATTATAGTCGAAAGTCTTCGACCAGTGTGTTGCCAGTTATGGTTTCCGGAACACAGACGTGATCGCTTAAGTCACGGGAAACTGCTGGATGCCGGTAGCGCAAGACCGGCCATCGTGGAGATCCTTGGGGAGAGGCCTTTGTCCAGCAGTGGACGTCTTTTGGCTGCTATGATGATATCTTTGGTAAAATGTTACATACGGCCATAGATCAAGCTACACATTTTTGTTGCAAAATAGCTCCTATTACAACCGTATAAGGTGCCGCAGTGTGTAGCTTGATCTGTGGCCGTGTGTACCTACATTACATTGTTTTAATTTTAATGAAAACAATTTGAAGTCCTATCTTCATGGTCGAATACCAGAATTTTTGGATGCAATAGTATAGTAGCTTCGCCCAACTATATTATGATTTCGAGTTGTGTTAGATAAATTATTACTAACTTGCGATATGTTTGTAGTTTTTGGGCAAGCAGTTGCGCCACAGATGTGTATGCCATTCGTTCATCTCGTAGGTCTCGTCATCAGGTCGAGCGCGAAAAGCGCGCAGGAATGCTGTACCACTCTCCATCGCCATATCACGTGGAAGACCATACTGCTGCTGCAGTATCTCCACAAGCTGTCGATATAATCAACAAATTACTTAACGTATTACGTAATTTAGTGAAAAATTACTCTATATACCCACCGCGTTGGTATGGAACCACGGAATACGCAGTTGTGGTAGACCTACTAATTTATGTACGACCATAAAGGTTTTTACTGTATGTATAGGCCTGTTTGACCACAATATCACCTTAGTTAGTGATGATGTCGCCGAACACAATGCCTAGAAGGAAACTGGCTGTCAAGTGCAGTTGTCGGAATACACCGGTAGGTGGTTGGCGATATAGAATTTCTAGTTTAGGTCATACAAAACATCAATCTTGCTTGATCAACATATTAGTGTTTTTTATTCAGTAAGATTTAATCCACAGTAAATTTGGTCATATATTCATGCATGACTACTTTCACCCCTGCAAGTATGTCCTTTGTTCAACTTTTGGCCATCTAGGCTTTGTATACTTCTCACAATCGGGCCACAACATCACTTACCTACTAAGATGATATTGTGTATAAAGCCTATAATAATATCCTATCTATCTTCTATCATAGATTATTTTTGTTTTATCGCTGACCTAGGATAAGCATATTAGCGTTGTACCATATACTAAACCCTAAATCAAATTTGAAATAATTAGGACCATCCTAAGTAGGACTAACCTACTTGTATCTTCTTTGTAACCTACCAATTAAAAATGTTTCTATGAAATCCGTAATATCTACAACAATTCAACATACCGCGTCGCATCACTCGCCCGCCCGTGTTATAGGTACATGCTTCTCGCTTAGCGTTCTTTTTATTAATGCACGGCTCTTAAGGATCGTAGCGTGATGGTATATAGCCTATAACCTTCCTTAATAATTGGGCTTTCAATTGCAAAAAGATTTTTCCAAATCCGACTGGTAGATCCAGAGCTTAGCACGTTCAAACAAACTCTTCGGTTTTTTTTTATTAGTATAGAAGATAGATATCACGAGTCCTGTGATAGTAGCCAGAGTCATATGAAAATGAACCATGAGATTGTAATAAGGTTCATCCTAATCGACATATTCTATCTTCTAATAGATGAACTTTATTTCAAAGAGATAAGGCTCATTTTCGTATCACTCTGGCTACTGTCATAGGACTCATGCTATATTTTAGAAACTTTTGTAGTAGTGGTGCAAAAAAATAGGCAAGGCACATCACGTTGATAAGGAACAATGATTACTTCCTCCAAATTACTATGGAACTGTGCTGAAGTATTTATATGAAATTAACCATATGTTTTCTCAGATGATTATATTTAACTAAGGAAGTGTCTAGTGGTCCAGGAATAGACAGGGGTCAACGTTCCGATTGCGAACGTCGCTGTTCACTCACCTGCAGTTAGCCTGGCACAAATTTACAGCTGAAAACTGATATTCTACACTGTACATTACATTTAGTATTTTCATTCTACCATAGACCAATATTGCTCCTTGATTCTACTTACAGGGATCTCAATATATACAAATAATATTGTTACATTTTAAAACTTTATTGTAGTACCAAATAATTAAATTTTTTCTAACATAAATTTAAGAAGGTAGCCGGTATCAATTAAACAGCAGTACACCCATATTAACTTACATATTTACAGCAAATTTTAACACAAAATAAATGTTCCGGGAACTATGAAAAAGTAAGTTTTGAATAATAGTTACACAATTATAAGTACCACTTTTGTTATAAAACATATTACAAAATGTATCAAAATAAGTAGACTTTACTACTTAAAATAATGAAACAGTTATGGTATTATTAGTCACCAAATAACTTTTTGCCCAATTCCATTAACCGATGATTCCTGCACATTTTGAGAGCACCACCTTTCTTCAATACTGGTATGGCACCTTCGTTGGAGTCCACTAATCTACAGAGGAAGTCTTCAAAAGCTGATTTTATATTTGGAGCAAGTGTTCCAACTTTGACCTTAGCAAGCATTTCAGCAATACCTTCAGCCCAACCACTTTCGATAGCAAACTCAGATATCCATGGTATGATGGTGAGGACTCCACTCATTGTCTGCATGCCCAAAAACCACAGATCAGCTATTTCATTCCAATGTTCTTTGTATGACATCGATACCACAAGTGCATTGGGATCATTTGATTCATCAACATTGTATGCATCCCACAAAAACCTAATTGTAGATGTGATATATCTACATATTGAGAAATCATTTTTCTTTACTTTGTTAGCCTGTTGTTTCAACAGCAGTAATCCAAGAACTGCAAGATGCCCATGTAGTACAAGATTTTCTGGTATGTTCTTCAGCTCTGGTAAATTGTTGAATATAAATTTAAGTAAAGTATTGAAAAGCATACTGTTTTCTACTACCTTGGGTGCCAGTACAGTAAGGTTCATGAAAATATTACAAAGACTGACCATGGCAGCTCTAGAGTCTTTCATATCCTCTAATACTGCAGGGTCTATTTCAGGTTCAGGTTGAGTTCTGGGTTTGCCTCGCTCAGATTTTGGTATAGGTGGTTTTTTGTAATGAACAATAGACCAATGGAAGTTCATTGATTCATAAAGAATATCTTCTTGTTTCAAGTTTAACACAATATCTCTTGCTTTGTCTTCAACAACTAAATGGCAAAGAGCTGGTAGCATCAACCGCAGCAAATCAACTTGACCCATCAGGGTAGTTTCCATATCCATGGGCTCTCCTTCAGACTTGTTCTTTTCAGCTAGTTTTCTTGCTCTATGAGCATGGAAGGAATCATTAGCCAAGGCAAACATGAATGGCAGCAATGCATAGACTTGTTCTCTCATTGCTGTAGTTTCTTGTGCAATCCAGGACACTAAAACTCTAACCATGGCACAAACAAATACCTTTTCAGCATCAGGAAGCTTGTCTCTATTTTTATCATTAGATACTTTAGTTAATAAAGACACAACAGCATTGAAGGCACCCTTCAGACTAGTGTAAACTGATTGTTTTTCTTTTTGTTCTAAATCCAACTGATCAGTGGCCATGTAGTTGATGGATAACTCAAGTACAATAAAGCAAGCAGTGACTAAGTCTCCATTTGCAAAAGCTTGTTTGAAACTCCTGTCTTCTAATTGCATTCTTACTTCAATTGCACAGAGTTGTAGCAGCAAGAGGAAAAACTTTTTTGGGTTTTCTTCATCATTAAATGTCCACTCAATACCAAGTAGATCCACAATATTTGCAGCTAGTTTCAGTGAAGGGTCCCTTTGGTTCTTGCCGATTTTACTAGTAAGGATGTCATGCAGTGCCTTATAAATACTCTGAGGCCATGTTTCCTCCGATGATCCTGGTATTACAGTGGATTTATTACAACTATATAGCAGGGCGCTCAAGATTGTTGCTAACTCAAACTTCCGCTCTGACTGATCAGTAGCAAAATCCAACGCTATTTTATTTACCAATGCATGGAAGGGCTTCGGGTCATTGCCCCAGGCAATGGGGCCATATCTGCTGACCAGTTTCACAAGAATATTAAGGGCTTCATCAGTTTGGAAACTTTGGTGTGAATATATTTCAGACATCTTAGTAATGGCACCAACATCAATTAAAGCTTTTTGACCTGCTTCATGTTCAGCTATGCACTGAAGGCATGTGTATGCTTCACTGATGATTATGAGGTTGTCATCGTAGTCATCATTGTCAGATGTCTGTACTATGTCCAGGAAGACTGGTATATTGGCAAGCATCTCTGGATGTGTTGATAGATCTGGATCATTGCAGAAGTTGGTCAGTATGGATAGAGCAACTGACTTGTATACCGATGGAGGACAATCATCCTGTACACTGTTGTTTGTCATAATTTATTATTTTATGGGACATGATTGCCTGGCTGATTGACTGGCACAAAGCATATGATATGAATATTATAAAAACTTTGCCATACCTAATAAATATTGAGTATAGGATGAGGGAATACTATGGAGGTGTTGTTTAGTAAGGTAATAAAGCTTGAAACTTACATTTTCATCAACCGCAGAGATGTTGGAGACTGTTTCAAAAGTATTGTTAGTTTCAACATGCTCAGTCAGATATCTTTGTTTCCATATACAATATTCCAAATTAATTTTATTTTGAGATAAATATGTAGGTACATAATGTAGGCTTGTGTGGTAGGAAGTTATAAGTTCTAATATTACTCACATTTTCATTAGCCGAAACCTTCCAAGCTAGATGTGATAAAAAAATGTTTTATAATTTGGTAGGTATTTGTTTGTTTGACAACTTTGACATAACAATCGTTCCATTCTTTACGAACACTTTCAACTAACCTACCTATATCATAAAATAAAATCGGAATAATATGAAATTAAACAATGTAACAATTAGATTTGCTTGTTTTTCACTTGTAGTGTAATAACATTAAACATTTTTGTAAACATTTTTCACTAAAATTAAATGAACATGCAAAAAATAATAATTTCGGTAACTATCGGTTTTTTTACTTGTATCGGAACGTTAAAGCAATGCTCTCGCTAAGCTAAATACCGTTTGAGAAATACTTAGTTAAAAGTCGAAACCGGCCCTATGACTCGAAGAAGATTTAACATGACTTGAACTTTGAAACTTGACGATTGACGAGAATTTAATACATGATGAATATAAAAATACCTACATTGCTCAACTTGATACTGGCAAAATATACGAAGTGTGATGCCAAAATAAAAAAAAAAAAATTCTGAGCAGCTGAATCAAAGCAAAGAACATTGTAAATTTTCTCGGTATTATTTGTTAAACCGAATAGAATTTATTTTTTAATTAAATATATCTAATTTAGGGCGAGTTGTTATTGTTCTATCACCATGTCTAAATCTGTCGCACGATTAAAATCTATGAAAAAAGTGGCCGATAAAATTGACCACTCATCTAAGCTAAGGACGAATATTCCTGCTGGAATGGCTGCTGCTGGTCCACCTTTGGGTCCCATGCTCGGTCAGGTAACTATCAAAAGAAATAACAAAAAATGGAACTGTGAATAAACATAAGTTTACCTACTTCTTGGCATTAATTTCAGCGTAACATCAACATAGCTGCTTTTTGTAAGGACTTTAACGAGCGTACAGCTAATATCAAGCAGGGTATACCACTGCCAACTAGAGTGAAAGTGAACGCAGATCGTTCTTATCATCTTGTTATTCATCAGCCACCTGCAGCATATTTCCTAAAACAAGCAGCTGGAGTAAGCCGTGGAGCAATGGAACCTGGTAAGTTGGAGAAATCGCCAAACAATATGTGGCCTCATGTTACCACAGAGAGGATTCTAATGTGTTTAAGTGGCAAGATGTGGAGTTGGTGAGGAGAGGCTTAAAAGAATGACTGATTCGCTACAGCAAATAACCAAGAAGACTGGAAAAAGAAAAGGGAGTACCTTATTCAGCAGAGAGAGAAAGTGTGGGCTATTACTTAATTAAACAAGGACCTTAAGAAGGTCTACTTCTTTAAATAAAAGAAATATTGAAATTTCGAGTCAACCCATACATTCCTTTATTACATGAATTTTGGGGGGCCCCAACAGGTTAAATAATTATATTCATAATGCCAATATAATATAAATTGTTATGCTCCTCTCAATATATCAATGAAATACTAGTCTTATTAATTTTATTTTTCAGTGAGAGAGACTAGTGGAAAGATAACACTAAAACATTTATATGAAATAGCTAAGATCAAATCACAGGACCCAACACTGGAATGGAAGCCATTGAAAGAGATATGCACCATGTTAATAGCAACAGCAAGAACATGTGGCATAGAAATTGTGAAGGACCTGAATCCAGAGGTAAAGCAGTAAATATTGAATTATCATTGTGACTTTTTATTGTGTATCTTATAAATAATTTATGTTCGTAACATAATATATAAATGTCAGATTATTTATACCATTCATAACTCAAGAAAAGCTATTTTGATGATCTCAGATTTTTTGGAGTAGTGTAATCCGAGAATAGTAGAATAACTATGAAAATATAAAAAAACAAATTGGTTGTAGGTGTAGCTAGGTATGTGTAGGTCCCAGTTTGTTTATTCTCAGGGCAGGAAAATGGATGTGGTAACACACCAAATGTAATTTTAGTTTAATTAAAAATATTGAGGGTAAGTACCTTATCATATAATTTTTTTTTTCATTATTGCAGCTTTATACATATATCTACATTAAGATAACCTGCTATAGATAACTCTATTTAACTAGATATACCTAATAGCTGTACCCAGTTTCACTCACGTTCCCAGGATAAAATGAAACCTATAACCTTCGGGGATAATATAGTAGCTTCCTATTATTGTAAGAACTTTTCAAATTGGACCAGTAACTCCGGGATTAGGTCTCTCCGAAAAATAATTATTGGGCCAGGTGCCACATGTTCTAAATCTTTGTATTTGTAATTTCTAGGAATATGGAGAGTTCCTTGAAGAAAGGAAAAAGATTATAGAAGAGCAAAAGAAGTTACTACAAGAAAAACGAGAAGCCAAAATGTTGAGAACTGCTTAGTTATTGTATGTAGGTAATTATTATACTTGTGAATATAGATAGATCAAATTAGTAAGTAATGCTGTTGTTTAAATCCACACATTTGAGTAAGTATTATAATACTTAGGGCCAATTCTTCAATGGCCATTGAAATGAGATGGTTTTGTAGACTTGTCAGAGGAATAGCTTATCCAAGCTTTATCTAACGATTGAAAAAATTGACTTTAGTTAAGTAGATTTTACAGTTTTGGAATCAATTCTAATTGCAAGGCTTGTGTGAGCTTTATAAATCACAATTGCTAATGAACAGAAACACGTTGAAATATAAATAAATAATCTTTATTATACAATCAGAAATTAAACTTCGATAGGCTTAATGCATAAAAATAATTACAACGATTGTATCTGGCACAGCTATTTGTTTACTCTAATGTGGATCATGATATCTAATAGATAAACATTTACATATGATACAGTCTAACTTCTAAAACATTTGAATGTACAGCTATTTACATCCTATCATTTATATTCGAGATTTACCAAGCCAGCCTAAAAACTTTAATTTGCTGCATACTTGCAGATAACTAAATACTACAGTGGCACTTATACAGTAATTTTATCTTTAACATGAGCACCCAGTAGAATGATCAGTACGCCTATAAAGCTAGCCTCTCCCAATAATGTTAGTATTAGATAAATAAACTAAAACAAGTTTTAAGGAACAATTAACTAACAGTATCACATTTGAGACAGTCTCATCATAAGATGCCTTAACAGGGTACAACCAAAATTACTTAATACCTACATTAAAAATATTGTATAAAAATACTCAATTTTTTAACTATTCATAGATTTCCCTCCTTTATAGATTGTGAGGCTATCCTACATAGACTCGCGAAAAAACAACATTAAATATAAGTCAGAACAAAAATATCTTTGCAAAAAAAGGAACAAAGGTTTCCCCAGTGGTAACATAATATATAGAATGATTATTATTGTTCATATTTACATACGAAACTGGCATTTACAAAACTTAAATTATGTACGTTTTTGTACTGTAAATAAAGCTTTGTACTTTGATAGAATACTGATAATATTCAAACAAATGTGTCAATAGTAAGTACTTGAAATCATAAGGCAGAGTCCATGACACTCTTTATATAATAATATATATAGCCCAAATAATTTAAAACGATAACTATACCCAGTAATGAATCAACAGTCGTTTGGTATGTGTGCAGCGCGTTTGAGTTTCGGCGAGTTTGGTAGTACTTCGGGCAGTTCAGTAACATTATCAATAGTGAAATCTGGCAAATCTGACGACTCCATGTCTTTCTGCAACGGTATCCATACTGTGCCCCAAAGCTCTGCTTCCTTGCCACCCTGTTAAAAGATTAATGTCAATTTAAACAATAAAGTTTTATTAAAAATAGCTCCCTTCGGGGCCTTCGGTTCCGCCCGCATTGCCGAGTGATCTTTTTCCTATGAAAGTATTCTAGATGGTAGCATTCTTCATTTGGGCATGATGGAGTAACAAACACAAACATTTCCAAAAGAGAAATCAAGTATGGTTCTAATAAGTGCTAAATTTAAATAAAGTGGTCCATTGTACCTAATTATCATAATACGCATTCTATATATGTCGTGGCCAACTAGAATGGCAAATACCCGCTGCCCACATAATTATTATGGTCTTGTCAGATCAATGAATAAATCAGTGTTTGACGATATCAACAGCTAAACTAAACGCACGCATGGATACTTCGTTATGGTCAATCATTATAAATAGTTGTATTATCCACCGTTAGAGGCGCCGAAATCGTTTTGTTTTTATGGTGCGCCATGGCGGCGGAAAATCTACATATTTAAAAGAAAGTCGTGTTAGTTACACTATTTATAACTCAAGAACGGCTAAACTGATTTGGCTGAAAATTGGTGGGGAGGTAGCTTAGAACCAGGAGACACTTTTTATTTTTATAAGGCAGGTAGGGGTAGGTAGTTAGGTAGGGGTAGGTAGATAGGTAGAAGTAGGTTGGGTTAGGTAGGTGTATGTAGGTAAGGTAGGTAGGGGCAGGTAGAGGTAGTTAGGGGTAGGTAGAGGTAGGTAGGGATAAGTAGATAGGTCCCAGTTTTATTTTTGTTCTCAGGACAACGGCTGCCGGGTCAGCTAGTTAGTGATAAAAAATAATAATAAAGCACCAATTGAAGATAAAAGTGAGCTGAAATTATGACGTAATATAAATTAATTAGCTGTTCCCCGCGGCTTCATTCGCGTTCCCGGGACAGAAAGTAGCATATAACCTTCAGGGATAATGTTGCTTCTTATTAGTGAAATAATTTTTCGAGTTGGACTAGCAACACCAGAGATTAGCGCGTTCAAACAAACAAACTCTTCAGCTTTATTATTAGTATAGATATAGATAGAAGATTTAATAACGTCTAAAATACCTTGATATCAGTTTCAAGCTTGTCTCCAACCATGACGCAAGCCCCGGGTTCGACGTTAAGCAGCTTGCACGCTTCGAGAAAGATGTGTTGGTCAGGTTTCTCCCACGGTAGGTCTCCGGAGACCAGCACGCAGTCGAAGTACTTGCGGAGGCCGAGACGTTCGACCTTCTGCCACTGGGCGCGGGATGGCCCGTTCGTGATCAGACCGAGAAGATAATCCTCCCTGTCCACATTTATCGACCAGCCTTTTGTTATTTCCTGATCTCTTTTATGCTGAAACTCAGCACATGATACAACAGAAGCCAATTAATGGTCTTGCACGGAACTACATACAAATGTTTTTTAGCACAAATTGCTGTTTTTATGTAACCATACCGTTACCGTTTTTACGTTAGTAAATAATATCAAATTTTGTATCAATCTATTTTTTCACATAAAAATGCAGGTCGTGCAAGAGAATTTATGAGCTGAAATGACACGATATCATATAACTTCATATACAATTCATATTGTTCATATAGATTGCACATGAAAAATAACTTAAATCTATTATAGTGCTGTGTTGTGTGTTGAGACAAAATATTTTTAGGCCTTTACTAAAGACATTATTCATGGAGATTTTTTTAATAGATACCTATGTAATCAAAATAGTTTGATGTCAACATAGCACTACATGAAGAGATTAATGTAGTATTAACAATGGAGATATTTTTAATTCTTTTCAATAAAATCATGTAACCCAGGTAAAAAAAAAATACAAATGTAAAAATAATTGTTTAGATAAATTATCTCCATAGTTAAAGTGAACTTGTTGAGGTACTGTATTACCTTCGCCGTGATGCACTTCCTCACATATTTTACAAATACAATTCAAACCTAAGTGTTGCGCACGCGGCGCCTCGAGTTTAGTCACTCGTTGAGCAACAACTGAACTGTTGAAAAACAAGTCATTTATTAGCAACATGCGCCTAAAGCCAGCCCAACACAATCACAAAGGCATTTACGTGTATTACAAATTATATACATTTATTTGATATTGCACGTTTTAAATGCTTTATGCCTTCACAAAATGTTGGTGCTGACTTTATCATGATATTATGTTCAAAATCAGTATTGCGCTGATATCCATAGTATTATGTGGCATGCAGTATCCAATGGCTGAAACTAGAAAAACAAAACAAACTAAAACATAAAACACTAATGGACTTACTAACATGAGTGTTGCGTGTTGGTAGTTTACGAATAATGGCAGTAAATAATGATAACCTTGAAATGAAGAAAACAAATTTAGTTTACCACATAACACCATGCACAGTATTTTATAGCAGATCATAACAGCTCTGAGATCAGACTTCAAAGTTGTGTTTGAAATAGTGAGTCTATTTTTACATTTCGGTATTTCACGTAGCAAAAACAATTTTCAGTCCATTTCAGTTAGTTCATACTAACTGTACCCTCTCAAAACATTTATGATTTTAACTGCTATCAGAATAGATTATTTCTTTGGTGTGTTACTAACTCTAATAGAAAAAAATATGGATACATTTGGAGGACAAATTATAAAAGTTACAACAAACAAAGAAATTATCTAAGATATATTTTCCACATTAAAAGTAATAATATCATGGAGAAATATTGTAATAGCTTGAAGGTTTTTGTTAAAATGATTAATATTTCTTCATAACATAAAACTATTCTATATCAACATTGAACCAACTCACCGCAATGACTCCAACAGGTGTATAACATCATTAGTTAGAGCTAAATATTGAAATCTCAATTTAAGCCATTCAGCTGATATATTTTCTGAAACAAGAATTATTTAAACTTAGCATGTTATGAGATAGAGATCGTTGTAGAATTGATGCAACACAATCAAATATACATTAGGTATAATAACTTCTTAAGCACCTACAATCTGTAAGGTCAACAATATTTTTAAATAGCTTTGGCCATTTACCTACTCATTTACTCATAAGTATATTTCTAAGATAGCGTCATAGCTGTGTGTGTGTAGCTATTAATTTTTGTGTTGTTTCTTTTATTGCCAGCTGTTTGTATCACTCTGTAAACACCCACGCGGGAAACATCTAGTGGTTTACGTAAATGATGGAAATTTAACATAGTGATCCCTTTACTCGCGGTACCTACCTACCAAAGTATGAACTACCCAAATTGTCTATAACTACTTATTTATACCTAGGTTGAGTACCTATACCTACCTACTACTCTGTGGACATTGAGGCGTGTTCGTTTGCAGAGTCATTCTATGACAGACATTTATACCACCTAGTAAGTCGAGACTTTAGGCTCGCAGCCAAGACTAGATGTAAATATGAATACATAGTTCAGTCGTAATTAGTACCTAATGCATATAAACGACCGCTAAATTGTACACATTATTTGAAAGCATAATTGGACACGCAATAAAATGCTTGTTAAAGTATAAATATTCAGTTCGCAAGTACCTTGAAAGTTGAAGAATATGTGGATTTATTTACAAAAACAATTATAGTCGAAAGTCTTCGACCAGTGTGTTGCCAGTTATGGTTTCCGGAACACAGACGTGATCGCTTAAGTCACGGGAAACTGCTGGATGCCGGTAGCGCAAGACCGGCCATCGTGGAGATCCTTGGGGAGAGGCCTTTGTCCAGCAGTGGACGTCTTTTGGCTGCTATGATGATATCTTTGGTAAAATGTTACATACGGCCATAGATCAAGCTACACATTTTTGTTGCAAAATAGCTCCTATTACAACCGTATAAGGTGCCGCAGTGTGTAGCTTGATCTGTGGCCGTGTGTACCTACATTACATTGTTTTAATTTTAATGAAAACAATTTGAAGTCCTATCTTCATGGTCGAATACCAGAATTTTTGGATGCAATAGTATAGTAGCTTCGCCCAACTATATTATGATTTCGAGTTGTGTTAGATAAATTATTACTAACTTGCGATATGTTTGTAGTTTTTGGGCAAGCAGTTGCGCCACAGATGTGTATGCCATTCGTTCATCTCGTAGGTCTCGTCATCAGGTCGAGCGCGAAAAGCGCGCAGGAATGCTGTACCACTCTCCATCGCCATATCACGTGGAAGACCATACTGCTGCTGCAGTATCTCCACAAGCTGTCGATATAATCAACAAATTACTTAACGTATTACGTAATTTAGTGAAAAATTACTCTATATACCCACCGCGTTGGTATGGAACCACGGAATACGCAGTTGTGGTAGACCTACTAATTTATGTACGACCATAAAGGTTTTTACTGTATGTATAGGCCTGTTTGACCACAATATCACCTTAGTTAGTGATGATGTCGCCGAACACAATGCCTAGAAGGAAACTGGCTGTCAAGTGCAGTTGTCGGAATACACCGGTAGGTGGTTGGCGATATAGAATTTCTAGTTTAGGTCATACAAAACATCAATCTTGCTTGATCAACATATTAGTGTTTTTTATTCAGTAAGATTTAATCCACAGTAAATTTGGTCATATATTCATGCATGACTACTTTCACCCCTGCAAGTATGTCCTTTGTTCAACTTTTGGCCATCTAGGCTTTGTATACTTCTCACAATCGGGCCACAACATCACTTACCTACTAAGATGATATTGTGTATAAAGCCTATAATAATATCCTATCTATCTTCTATCATAGATTATTTTTGTTTTATCGCTGACCTAGGATAAGCATATTAGCGTTGTACCATATACTAAACCCTAAATCAAATTTGAAATAATTAGGACCATCCTAAGTAGGACTAACCTACTTGTATCTTCTTTGTAACCTACCAATTAAAAATGTTTCTATGAAATCCGTAATATCTACAACAATTCAACATACCGCGTCGCATCACTCGCCCGCCCGTGTTATAGGTACATGCTTCTCGCTTAGCGTTCTTTTTATTAATGCACGGCTCTTAAGGATCGTAGCGTGATGGTATATAGCCTATAACCTTCCTTAATAATTGGGCTTTCAATTGCAAAAAGATTTTTCCAAATCCGACTGGTAGATCCAGAGCTTAGCACGTTCAAACAAACTCTTCGGTTTTTTTTTATTAGTATAGAAGATAGATATCACGAGTCCTGTGATAGTAGCCAGAGTCATATGAAAATGAACCATGAGATTGTAATAAGGTTCATCCTAATCGACATATTCTATCTTCTAATAGATGAACTTTATTTCAAAGAGATAAGGCTCATTTTCGTATCACTCTGGCTACTGTCATAGGACTCATGCTATATTTTAGAAACTTTTGTAGTAGTGGTGCAAAAAAATAGGCAAGGCACATCACGTTGATAAGGAACAATGATTACTTCCTCCAAATTACTATGGAACTGTGCTGAAGTATTTATATGAAATTAACCATATGTTTTCTCAGATGATTATATTTAACTAAGGAAGTGTCTAGTGGTCCAGGAATAGACAGGGGTCAACGTTCCGATTGCGAACGTCGCTGTTCACTCACCTGCAGTTAGCCTGGCACAAATTTACAGCTGAAAACTGATATTCTACACTGTACATTACATTTAGTATTTTCATTCTACCATAGACCAATATTGCTCCTTGATTCTACTTACAGGGATCTCAATATATACAAATAATATTGTTACATTTTAAAACTTTATTGTAGTACCAAATAATTAAATTTTTTCTAACATAAATTTAAGAAGGTAGCCGGTATCAATTAAACAGCAGTACACCCATATTAACTTACATATTTACAGCAAATTTTAACACAAAATAAATGTTCCGGGAACTATGAAAAAGTAAGTTTTGAATAATAGTTACACAATTATAAGTACCACTTTTGTTATAAAACATATTACAAAATGTATCAAAATAAGTAGACTTTACTACTTAAAATAATGAAACAGTTATGGTATTATTAGTCACCAAATAACTTTTTGCCCAATTCCATTAACCGATGATTCCTGCACATTTTGAGAGCACCACCTTTCTTCAATACTGGTATGGCACCTTCGTTGGAGTCCACTAATCTACAGAGGAAGTCTTCAAAAGCTGATTTTATATTTGGAGCAAGTGTTCCAACTTTGACCTTAGCAAGCATTTCAGCAATACCTTCAGCCCAACCACTTTCGATAGCAAACTCAGATATCCATGGTATGATGGTGAGGACTCCACTCATTGTCTGCATGCCCAAAAACCACAGATCAGCTATTTCATTCCAATGTTCTTTGTATGACATCGATACCACAAGTGCATTGGGATCATTTGATTCATCAACATTGTATGCATCCCACAAAAACCTAATTGTAGATGTGATATATCTACATATTGAGAAATCATTTTTCTTTACTTTGTTAGCCTGTTGTTTCAACAGCAGTAATCCAAGAACTGCAAGATGCCCATGTAGTACAAGATTTTCTGGTATGTTCTTCAGCTCTGGTAAATTGTTGAATATAAATTTAAGTAAAGTATTGAAAAGCATACTGTTTTCTACTACCTTGGGTGCCAGTACAGTAAGGTTCATGAAAATATTACAAAGACTGACCATGGCAGCTCTAGAGTCTTTCATATCCTCTAATACTGCAGGGTCTATTTCAGGTTCAGGTTGAGTTCTGGGTTTGCCTCGCTCAGATTTTGGTATAGGTGGTTTTTTGTAATGAACAATAGACCAATGGAAGTTCATTGATTCATAAAGAATATCTTCTTGTTTCAAGTTTAACACAATATCTCTTGCTTTGTCTTCAACAACTAAATGGCAAAGAGCTGGTAGCATCAACCGCAGCAAATCAACTTGACCCATCAGGGTAGTTTCCATATCCATGGGCTCTCCTTCAGACTTGTTCTTTTCAGCTAGTTTTCTTGCTCTATGAGCATGGAAGGAATCATTAGCCAAGGCAAACATGAATGGCAGCAATGCATAGACTTGTTCTCTCATTGCTGTAGTTTCTTGTGCAATCCAGGACACTAAAACTCTAACCATGGCACAAACAAATACCTTTTCAGCATCAGGAAGCTTGTCTCTATTTTTATCATTAGATACTTTAGTTAATAAAGACACAACAGCATTGAAGGCACCCTTCAGACTAGTGTAAACTGATTGTTTTTCTTTTTGTTCTAAATCCAACTGATCAGTGGCCATGTAGTTGATGGATAACTCAAGTACAATAAAGCAAGCAGTGACTAAGTCTCCATTTGCAAAAGCTTGTTTGAAACTCCTGTCTTCTAATTGCATTCTTACTTCAATTGCACAGAGTTGTAGCAGCAAGAGGAAAAACTTTTTTGGGTTTTCTTCATCATTAAATGTCCACTCAATACCAAGTAGATCCACAATATTTGCAGCTAGTTTCAGTGAAGGGTCCCTTTGGTTCTTGCCGATTTTACTAGTAAGGATGTCATGCAGTGCCTTATAAATACTCTGAGGCCATGTTTCCTCCGATGATCCTGGTATTACAGTGGATTTATTACAACTATATAGCAGGGCGCTCAAGATTGTTGCTAACTCAAACTTCCGCTCTGACTGATCAGTAGCAAAATCCAACGCTATTTTATTTACCAATGCATGGAAGGGCTTCGGGTCATTGCCCCAGGCAATGGGGCCATATCTGCTGACCAGTTTCACAAGAATATTAAGGGCTTCATCAGTTTGGAAACTTTGGTGTGAATATATTTCAGACATCTTAGTAATGGCACCAACATCAATTAAAGCTTTTTGACCTGCTTCATGTTCAGCTATGCACTGAAGGCATGTGTATGCTTCACTGATGATTATGAGGTTGTCATCGTAGTCATCATTGTCAGATGTCTGTACTATGTCCAGGAAGACTGGTATATTGGCAAGCATCTCTGGATGTGTTGATAGATCTGGATCATTGCAGAAGTTGGTCAGTATGGATAGAGCAACTGACTTGTATACCGATGGAGGACAATCATCCTGTACACTGTTGTTTGTCATAATTTATTATTTTATGGGACATGATTGCCTGGCTGATTGACTGGCACAAAGCATATGATATGAATATTATAAAAACTTTGCCATACCTAATAAATATTGAGTATAGGATGAGGGAATACTATGGAGGTGTTGTTTAGTAAGGTAATAAAGCTTGAAACTTACATTTTCATCAACCGCAGAGATGTTGGAGACTGTTTCAAAAGTATTGTTAGTTTCAACATGCTCAGTCAGATATCTTTGTTTCCATATACAATATTCCAAATTAATTTTATTTTGAGATAAATATGTAGGTACATAATGTAGGCTTGTGTGGTAGGAAGTTATAAGTTCTAATATTACTCACATTTTCATTAGCCGAAACCTTCCAAGCTAGATGTGATAAAAAAATGTTTTATAATTTGGTAGGTATTTGTTTGTTTGACAACTTTGACATAACAATCGTTCCATTCTTTACGAACACTTTCAACTAACCTACCTATATCATAAAATAAAATCGGAATAATATGAAATTAAACAATGTAACAATTAGATTTGCTTGTTTTTCACTTGTAGTGTAATAACATTAAACATTTTTGTAAACATTTTTCACTAAAATTAAATGAACATGCAAAAAATAATAATTTCGGTAACTATCGGTTTTTTTACTTGTATCGGAACGTTAAAGCAATGCTCTCGCTAAGCTAAATACCGTTTGAGAAATACTTAGTTAAAAGTCGAAACCGGCCCTATGACTCGAAGAAGATTTAACATGACTTGAACTTTGAAACTTGACGATTGACGAGAATTTAATACATGATGAATATAAAAATACCTACATTGCTCAACTTGATACTGGCAAAATATACGAAGTGTGATGCCAAAATAAAAAAAAAAAAATTCTGAGCAGCTGAATCAAAGCAAAGAACATTGTAAATTTTCTCGGTATTATTTGTTAAACCGAATAGAATTTATTTTTTAATTAAATATATCTAATTTAGGGCGAGTTGTTATTGTTCTATCACCATGTCTAAATCTGTCGCACGATTAAAATCTATGAAAAAAGTGGCCGATAAAATTGACCACTCATCTAAGCTAAGGACGAATATTCCTGCTGGAATGGCTGCTGCTGGTCCACCTTTGGGTCCCATGCTCGGTCAGGTAACTATCAAAAGAAATAACAAAAAATGGAACTGTGAATAAACATAAGTTTACCTACTTCTTGGCATTAATTTCAGCGTAACATCAACATAGCTGCTTTTTGTAAGGACTTTAACGAGCGTACAGCTAATATCAAGCAGGGTATACCACTGCCAACTAGAGTGAAAGTGAACGCAGATCGTTCTTATCATCTTGTTATTCATCAGCCACCTGCAGCATATTTCCTAAAACAAGCAGCTGGAGTAAGCCGTGGAGCAATGGAACCTGGTAAGTTGGAGAAATCGCCAAACAATATGTGGCCTCATGTTACCACAGAGAGGATTCTAATGTGTTTAAGTGGCAAGATGTGGAGTTGGTGAGGAGAGGCTTAAAAGAATGACTGATTCGCTACAGCAAATAACCAAGAAGACTGGAAAAAGAAAAGGGAGTACCTTATTCAGCAGAGAGAGAAAGTGTGGGCTATTACTTAATTAAACAAGGACCTTAAGAAGGTCTACTTCTTTAAATAAAAGAAATATTGAAATTTCGAGTCAACCCATACATTCCTTTATTACATGAATTTTGGGGGGCCCCAACAGGTTAAATAATTATATTCATAATGCCAATATAATATAAATTGTTATGCTCCTCTCAATATATCAATGAAATACTAGTCTTATTAATTTTATTTTTCAGTGAGAGAGACTAGTGGAAAGATAACACTAAAACATTTATATGAAATAGCTAAGATCAAATCACAGGACCCAACACTGGAATGGAAGCCATTGAAAGAGATATGCACCATGTTAATAGCAACAGCAAGAACATGTGGCATAGAAATTGTGAAGGACCTGAATCCAGAGGTAAAGCAGTAAATATTGAATTATCATTGTGACTTTTTATTGTGTATCTTATAAATAATTTATGTTCGTAACATAATATATAAATGTCAGATTATTTATACCATTCATAACTCAAGAAAAGCTATTTTGATGATCTCAGATTTTTTGGAGTAGTGTAATCCGAGAATAGTAGAATAACTATGAAAATATAAAAAAACAAATTGGTTGTAGGTGTAGCTAGGTATGTGTAGGTCCCAGTTTGTTTATTCTCAGGGCAGGAAAATGGATGTGGTAACACACCAAATGTAATTTTAGTTTAATTAAAAATATTGAGGGTAAGTACCTTATCATATAATTTTTTTTTTCATTATTGCAGCTTTATACATATATCTACATTAAGATAACCTGCTATAGATAACTCTATTTAACTAGATATACCTAATAGCTGTACCCAGTTTCACTCACGTTCCCAGGATAAAATGAAACCTATAACCTTCGGGGATAATATAGTAGCTTCCTATTATTGTAAGAACTTTTCAAATTGGACCAGTAACTCCGGGATTAGGTCTCTCCGAAAAATAATTATTGGGCCAGGTGCCACATGTTCTAAATCTTTGTATTTGTAATTTCTAGGAATATGGAGAGTTCCTTGAAGAAAGGAAAAAGATTATAGAAGAGCAAAAGAAGTTACTACAAGAAAAACGAGAAGCCAAAATGTTGAGAACTGCTTAGTTATTGTATGTAGGTAATTATTATACTTGTGAATATAGATAGATCAAATTAGTAAGTAATGCTGTTGTTTAAATCCACACATTTGAGTAAGTATTATAATACTTAGGGCCAATTCTTCAATGGCCATTGAAATGAGATGGTTTTGTAGACTTGTCAGAGGAATAGCTTATCCAAGCTTTATCTAACGATTGAAAAAATTGACTTTAGTTAAGTAGATTTTACAGTTTTGGAATCAATTCTAATTGCAAGGCTTGTGTGAGCTTTATAAATCACAATTGCTAATGAACAGAAACACGTTGAAATATAAATAAATAATCTTTATTATACAATCAGAAATTAAACTTCGATAGGCTTAATGCATAAAAATAATTACAACGATTGTATCTGGCACAGCTATTTGTTTACTCTAATGTGGATCATGATATCTAATAGATAAACATTTACATATGATACAGTCTAACTTCTAAAACATTTGAATGTACAGCTATTTACATCCTATCATTTATATTCGAGATTTACCAAGCCAGCCTAAAAACTTTAATTTGCTGCATACTTGCAGATAACTAAATACTACAGTGGCACTTATACAGTAATTTTATCTTTAACATGAGCACCCAGTAGAATGATCAGTACGCCTATAAAGCTAGCCTCTCCCAATAATGTTAGTATTAGATAAATAAACTAAAACAAGTTTTAAGGAACAATTAACTAACAGTATCACATTTGAGACAGTCTCATCATAAGATGCCTTAACAGGGTACAACCAAAATTACTTAATACCTACATTAAAAATATTGTATAAAAATACTCAATTTTTTAACTATTCATAGATTTCCCTCCTTTATAGATTGTGAGGCTATCCTACATAGACTCGCGAAAAAACAACATTAAATATAAGTCAGAACAAAAATATCTTTGCAAAAAAAGGAACAAAGGTTTCCCCAGTGGTAACATAATATATAGAATGATTATTATTGTTCATATTTACATACGAAACTGGCATTTACAAAACTTAAATTATGTACGTTTTTGTACTGTAAATAAAGCTTTGTACTTTGATAGAATACTGATAATATTCAAACAAATGTGTCAATAGTAAGTACTTGAAATCATAAGGCAGAGTCCATGACACTCTTTATATAATAATATATATAGCCCAAATAATTTAAAACGATAACTATACCCAGTAATGAATCAACAGTCGTTTGGTATGTGTGCAGCGCGTTTGAGTTTCGGCGAGTTTGGTAGTACTTCGGGCAGTTCAGTAACATTATCAATAGTGAAATCTGGCAAATCTGACGACTCCATGTCTTTCTGCAACGGTATCCATACTGTGCCCCAAAGCTCTGCTTCCTTGCCACCCTGTTAAAAGATTAATGTCAATTTAAACAATAAAGTTTTATTAAAAATAGCTCCCTTCGGGGCCTTCGGTTCCGCCCGCATTGCCGAGTGATCTTTTTCCTATGAAAGTATTCTAGATGGTAGCATTCTTCATTTGGGCATGATGGAGTAACAAACACAAACATTTCCAAAAGAGAAATCAAGTATGGTTCTAATAAGTGCTAAATTTAAATAAAGTGGTCCATTGTACCTAATTATCATAATACGCATTCTATATATGTCGTGGCCAACTAGAATGGCAAATACCCGCTGCCCACATAATTATTATGGTCTTGTCAGATCAATGAATAAATCAGTGTTTGACGATATCAACAGCTAAACTAAACGCACGCATGGATACTTCGTTATGGTCAATCATTATAAATAGTTGTATTATCCACCGTTAGAGGCGCCGAAATCGTTTTGTTTTTATGGTGCGCCATGGCGGCGGAAAATCTACATATTTAAAAGAAAGTCGTGTTAGTTACACTATTTATAACTCAAGAACGGCTAAACTGATTTGGCTGAAAATTGGTGGGGAGGTAGCTTAGAACCAGGAGACACTTTTTATTTTTATAAGGCAGGTAGGGGTAGGTAGTTAGGTAGGGGTAGGTAGATAGGTAGAAGTAGGTTGGGTTAGGTAGGTGTATGTAGGTAAGGTAGGTAGGGGCAGGTAGAGGTAGTTAGGGGTAGGTAGAGGTAGGTAGGGATAAGTAGATAGGTCCCAGTTTTATTTTTGTTCTCAGGACAACGGCTGCCGGGTCAGCTAGTTAGTGATAAAAAATAATAATAAAGCACCAATTGAAGATAAAAGTGAGCTGAAATTATGACGTAATATAAATTAATTAGCTGTTCCCCGCGGCTTCATTCGCGTTCCCGGGACAGAAAGTAGCATATAACCTTCAGGGATAATGTTGCTTCTTATTAGTGAAATAATTTTTCGAGTTGGACTAGCAACACCAGAGATTAGCGCGTTCAAACAAACAAACTCTTCAGCTTTATTATTAGTATAGATATAGATAGAAGATTTAATAACGTCTAAAATACCTTGATATCAGTTTCAAGCTTGTCTCCAACCATGACGCAAGCCCCGGGTTCGACGTTAAGCAGCTTGCACGCTTCGAGAAAGATGTGTTGGTCAGGTTTCTCCCACGGTAGGTCTCCGGAGACCAGCACGCAGTCGAAGTACTTGCGGAGGCCGAGACGTTCGACCTTCTGCCACTGGGCGCGGGATGGCCCGTTCGTGATCAGACCGAGAAGATAATCCTCCCTGTCCACATTTATCGACCAGCCTTTTGTTATTTCCTGATCTCTTTTATGCTGAAACTCAGCACATGATACAACAGAAGCCAATTAATGGTCTTGCACGGAACTACATACAAATGTTTTTTAGCACAAATTGCTGTTTTTATGTAACCATACCGTTACCGTTTTTACGTTAGTAAATAATATCAAATTTTGTATCAATCTATTTTTTCACATAAAAATGCAGGTCGTGCAAGAGAATTTATGAGCTGAAATGACACGATATCATATAACTTCATATACAATTCATATTGTTCATATAGATTGCACATGAAAAATAACTTAAATCTATTATAGTGCTGTGTTGTGTGTTGAGACAAAATATTTTTAGGCCTTTACTAAAGACATTATTCATGGAGATTTTTTTAATAGATACCTATGTAATCAAAATAGTTTGATGTCAACATAGCACTACATGAAGAGATTAATGTAGTATTAACAATGGAGATATTTTTAATTCTTTTCAATAAAATCATGTAACCCAGGTAAAAAAAAAATACAAATGTAAAAATAATTGTTTAGATAAATTATCTCCATAGTTAAAGTGAACTTGTTGAGGTACTGTATTACCTTCGCCGTGATGCACTTCCTCACATATTTTACAAATACAATTCAAACCTAAGTGTTGCGCACGCGGCGCCTCGAGTTTAGTCACTCGTTGAGCAACAACTGAACTGTTGAAAAACAAGTCATTTATTAGCAACATGCGCCTAAAGCCAGCCCAACACAATCACAAAGGCATTTACGTGTATTACAAATTATATACATTTATTTGATATTGCACGTTTTAAATGCTTTATGCCTTCACAAAATGTTGGTGCTGACTTTATCATGATATTATGTTCAAAATCAGTATTGCGCTGATATCCATAGTATTATGTGGCATGCAGTATCCAATGGCTGAAACTAGAAAAACAAAACAAACTAAAACATAAAACACTAATGGACTTACTAACATGAGTGTTGCGTGTTGGTAGTTTACGAATAATGGCAGTAAATAATGATAACCTTGAAATGAAGAAAACAAATTTAGTTTACCACATAACACCATGCACAGTATTTTATAGCAGATCATAACAGCTCTGAGATCAGACTTCAAAGTTGTGTTTGAAATAGTGAGTCTATTTTTACATTTCGGTATTTCACGTAGCAAAAACAATTTTCAGTCCATTTCAGTTAGTTCATACTAACTGTACCCTCTCAAAACATTTATGATTTTAACTGCTATCAGAATAGATTATTTCTTTGGTGTGTTACTAACTCTAATAGAAAAAAATATGGATACATTTGGAGGACAAATTATAAAAGTTACAACAAACAAAGAAATTATCTAAGATATATTTTCCACATTAAAAGTAATAATATCATGGAGAAATATTGTAATAGCTTGAAGGTTTTTGTTAAAATGATTAATATTTCTTCATAACATAAAACTATTCTATATCAACATTGAACCAACTCACCGCAATGACTCCAACAGGTGTATAACATCATTAGTTAGAGCTAAATATTGAAATCTCAATTTAAGCCATTCAGCTGATATATTTTCTGAAACAAGAATTATTTAAACTTAGCATGTTATGAGATAGAGATCGTTGTAGAATTGATGCAACACAATCAAATATACATTAGGTATAATAACTTCTTAAGCACCTACAATCTGTAAGGTCAACAATATTTTTAAATAGCTTTGGCCATTTACCTACTCATTTACTCATAAGTATATTTCTAAGATAGCGTCATAGCTGTGTGTGTGTAGCTATTAATTTTTGTGTTGTTTCTTTTATTGCCAGCTGTTTGTATCACTCTGTAAACACCCACGCGGGAAACATCTAGTGGTTTACGTAAATGATGGAAATTTAACATAGTGATCCCTTTACTCGCGGTACCTACCTACCAAAGTATGAACTACCCAAATTGTCTATAACTACTTATTTATACCTAGGTTGAGTACCTATACCTACCTACTACTCTGTGGACATTGAGGCGTGTTCGTTTGCAGAGTCATTCTATGACAGACATTTATACCACCTAGTAAGTCGAGACTTTAGGCTCGCAGCCAAGACTAGATGTAAATATGAATACATAGTTCAGTCGTAATTAGTACCTAATGCATATAAACGACCGCTAAATTGTACACATTATTTGAAAGCATAATTGGACACGCAATAAAATGCTTGTTAAAGTATAAATATTCAGTTCGCAAGTACCTTGAAAGTTGAAGAATATGTGGATTTATTTACAAAAACAATTATAGTCGAAAGTCTTCGACCAGTGTGTTGCCAGTTATGGTTTCCGGAACACAGACGTGATCGCTTAAGTCACGGGAAACTGCTGGATGCCGGTAGCGCAAGACCGGCCATCGTGGAGATCCTTGGGGAGAGGCCTTTGTCCAGCAGTGGACGTCTTTTGGCTGCTATGATGATATCTTTGGTAAAATGTTACATACGGCCATAGATCAAGCTACACATTTTTGTTGCAAAATAGCTCCTATTACAACCGTATAAGGTGCCGCAGTGTGTAGCTTGATCTGTGGCCGTGTGTACCTACATTACATTGTTTTAATTTTAATGAAAACAATTTGAAGTCCTATCTTCATGGTCGAATACCAGAATTTTTGGATGCAATAGTATAGTAGCTTCGCCCAACTATATTATGATTTCGAGTTGTGTTAGATAAATTATTACTAACTTGCGATATGTTTGTAGTTTTTGGGCAAGCAGTTGCGCCACAGATGTGTATGCCATTCGTTCATCTCGTAGGTCTCGTCATCAGGTCGAGCGCGAAAAGCGCGCAGGAATGCTGTACCACTCTCCATCGCCATATCACGTGGAAGACCATACTGCTGCTGCAGTATCTCCACAAGCTGTCGATATAATCAACAAATTACTTAACGTATTACGTAATTTAGTGAAAAATTACTCTATATACCCACCGCGTTGGTATGGAACCACGGAATACGCAGTTGTGGTAGACCTACTAATTTATGTACGACCATAAAGGTTTTTACTGTATGTATAGGCCTGTTTGACCACAATATCACCTTAGTTAGTGATGATGTCGCCGAACACAATGCCTAGAAGGAAACTGGCTGTCAAGTGCAGTTGTCGGAATACACCGGTAGGTGGTTGGCGATATAGAATTTCTAGTTTAGGTCATACAAAACATCAATCTTGCTTGATCAACATATTAGTGTTTTTTATTCAGTAAGATTTAATCCACAGTAAATTTGGTCATATATTCATGCATGACTACTTTCACCCCTGCAAGTATGTCCTTTGTTCAACTTTTGGCCATCTAGGCTTTGTATACTTCTCACAATCGGGCCACAACATCACTTACCTACTAAGATGATATTGTGTATAAAGCCTATAATAATATCCTATCTATCTTCTATCATAGATTATTTTTGTTTTATCGCTGACCTAGGATAAGCATATTAGCGTTGTACCATATACTAAACCCTAAATCAAATTTGAAATAATTAGGACCATCCTAAGTAGGACTAACCTACTTGTATCTTCTTTGTAACCTACCAATTAAAAATGTTTCTATGAAATCCGTAATATCTACAACAATTCAACATACCGCGTCGCATCACTCGCCCGCCCGTGTTATAGGTACATGCTTCTCGCTTAGCGTTCTTTTTATTAATGCACGGCTCTTAAGGATCGTAGCGTGATGGTATATAGCCTATAACCTTCCTTACACATTCTGTGCTAAAAACGCACCTACGCGTTTTCCGTTAAAAATCTAAGTGCTACTCGACGCATATACGCGTCTATTGTTTTTTTTTCGCTATTGTCGTATGCTATCGGACGCACCTGCGCGTCTTTTGTTTAAAAAGACCCAAATTGTAAAGGTGCGTGCATATTATAAGAGAGAAAGGAAGAAATTAATTTACCTACTTCAAGCGAGCCACAAAACGGACCCAACTCAGCATAGTGCTGTTTGTTTATAAACCAGCGCTGGTATTCCGTTGGGACCGGTTCGTTACGTCACGAAACAGAAAGACACTAAAAAAATAAATTTTATGTAACAATAAAACCTATGTGAAATAAAGTTATGATTATAATAAAAGCAAAACTAATAATAATAACAATTAAAACTGGCAACAGTAATTTAGTAGATCTATCTATGGTACAATTTAGTCAGTTTATTTAAAGTGATCTGTGAATTTAATAATCTGTGGTAGAATACATTCTTACGTGGTATTAATCTACCTCTTTGATCAAATATTACATTCTTTTTGGTTTTAACCTGTCTTGTGCAAACGTGCAAATAAGTTTTTTCAATAAAATACAACTTATTAAAATGATAAATGAAATACACGCAATCACGAAGTTAAATATATAAATTATATTTAAACAATACAGCAACCACAAAATAATTGAATAAATCTAGCGTGGTGGTGACCGTGGTGATTATATACCTACTCCTTGTACAATAAACTCAAGGAACAAGAAACTTTGGTGAGTACCTACAAAACCGTAGCTAACAGACGTAATAGTAATTATTATCTTTGGCTTATTGTTCCAATTGAATAACATTAGTGTCATGCATAAGACATTTCTTATGATTAACCTCTAAAACCGATAATACTTTGCAGGTTCCTGAAGGTGGTCGAATGTTGATCCTACGTTTGGATGCGGCGTAACGGAAGCTACCATTGAATATGGCGGAGCTGTACAGAGTGAGAGTTTTTCACATAGATAAGCTGTTCTATGTTTTAATGACCCCAAAAAGAAGGTACATGAGCGCTTGATGGATTGTTGTTTCTCTGTACTCAGGAGTATGTACTTATAAATGGAAAAATTTACAATTCCTAAGGATGGGTTGCACCATCCAACATTATTGTTAAATTGTCTATCAGAGCAATGGTTTTCCAATCACAGATCTAAGTCTTACTTAGGTACTATTTGTATTCTCTAAGCATCAAAATTATTACAAAATGTATTTTTCCCATCAGAGATGTCAAATAAAACAAATGGTGGCAATATAATTTGTTTATTGATTTACATTATGTATATAATACTATAATATTGATTGAAATTACAATTACAATCTGTTACAATAAAAACTATAGTATGTAAATCTAGAACAAAACATAAAATTATATACCAATTCCAAACAATGCTAATTTATTCATTCTCTATTGAAAGAAGTTCAAATAGCCATAATAATATGAATTTAGAAACATATAGAACATACAGACAAAAAGTGCTATTTGAACTTCTTCCTCCGAAAACTGACACAGTTACACCGCAACAAAGGGCCCCATAACGACATAATAATCTGCCCACCGAACAAAGCCGTGGCCACTATAAACAGTGTAAATGTGTCAGATTGCTGGAAGTTAAAACTATATATTGTGAATAATTATATTTAAGTTTAGATTTAATTTATTATATATAGGTATTTAAATATTTCTAAAATAAAAGTAAATGATTGATTACAGTTAAGTTTAGGTCGTAAGGTTTTTTATATATTAAGTTATTTACATTTATAAGAAGTTTACTTTTATTTTAGGTATTAGGTTAGTATTAATGTATTTAGTTTTAATTAATTTATTTAAAATATTTTCTAATAACAAAATAAAAAATAAAATTAATCTTATAACTAAAATTGTGTGACACTTTCTGGCAAGGCCACCATCCGATTGTGGTCCTAGCAGGAAGGGTCACAATTAAATACTAAAGTTAATATATAAGTAATAGTATAGGTATAGTAGTCATAAATATATGTGTAACATGAAAGTACATGGGACCCCTATAGTCCATTTTCTGTGTGATGTGGACCGTAACATTGTAAACATAGGCCCACATCACAATCGAAACAATACACTTTTGTATCCTTTCTTTTTTTAAATTTCGTCCAGCATCTAACACATTTACGCCGTTTGTAGCAACCATTTTGGCCACGGCTTTGTTCGGTGGGCATATGTCGTAATGGGGCCCTTTGTTGCGGCGTAATTGTGTCAGTTTTTGGAGGAAGAAGTTCAAATAGCACTTTTTGTCTATATGTTTCTAAATTAATATTATTGTGGCTATTTGAACTTCTTTTGAATAAAAAGAAAGAATTCATTAACATCGTTTGAAATATATGGATCCCAATCTTTTTGTACCACCTTACGCTTTTGTGCTCACACGTGTAGTAGGCTAGCATCTGGTCGTGTCGGTCTACTCCTTTCATATATTTATTATATTCTACAACCATTTCTGGTTTTTTGACCGCACGACCACGCCTGTTTACTACATCCACCATTCTTGGGGAATGTTCGGTGGATAATGTGAGCACATCCCGCTTATCTTTCCATTTGCATACACATATATTTTTGCTATTATATCTATATATGCTATTACCTTTTATTAATTTTTTGTTCACTACAATTGATGGGTTATTTTTTCTATTAGGGCCTAGGGTCCCCGTACAGTGAGTTTTTTTATTTAATAATTTTTCTGCTAAACTTACACTATTATAATAATTATCCATGTAGATGGAGTGGCCACAATTCAAATAATCCTCGAGTAGTGATAGCACAACTTTTTCAGTGTGGCCTACTCCACCTACCTCACTATCGGCAGAACCCTTATACATTAAAATTTTGTGTACTAGGCCCATGGGGTCGGCTAATACATATAGTTTAACGCCAAACTTGTGTCTTTTATTTTTAATGTATTGGCGTATGCCTAGCCGACCCCGAAATAACACCATCGATTCGTCAATGCTGAGTTCCTTACAAGGATACACAATTTCTTTCATAAAATGATTAAAATAATTAATTAAAGTATCCACTTTATTATATTTATTATTAGGATTATCTAAATTATCCATATTAAAATATAAAGCTCTTAGTATTAAAAGAAAACGATCCCTACTCATATATTTTCTTATATTAAAATTAGCCAAGTGGCTTTTTGCCCAATAATTATTTATTTTATTGAGTTTAACCGTCCCCATATAAAATAATATACCAATAAATGTCAATATCTCGTTGGCATTGGTACTTTTCCATTTATTAAGTCGGCTAAATTGTTTCAATGGTTTTGATTTTAAAACCCTTGCGTGTCTGTTCGTCATATCAACGATTTTATTCAAAAAGATATCATTGAAAAAAACCTTAAAATAATCGATTGGTTCTTTTACAGTGTCAGTGTTAATATTTATTTGAGGCTTCCCAGTAAAATGAAAGTCGTTATCGTCTCCTTCTTTCTCCTCATACCACTCTTCAGTCGAAGTCAAATTCATATTAGTGGACGAACTTGTAGAGACGCTTGAGTTGAAACAATAAAAAAGACATTATTGTAGTTTATGTCTTCTTTTTAACTATAATTATTATTATTATCCTATTTAAATATTAAAATAAAAAAACGAAACATACCTATCTGATGATTCTGACGAAGATATTTCCTCGTCAGCGTCACTTATCTCCGAGAAGACCATAGGTTCAGATTCCGAAAAATTTTGCTCAGCCTCAGACCAAACAAAATCTTCGCCGAATATTTCAGCCATGTCTTCAGCGACTTGACGGTATCCACGTGTCATCTTTAAAACAGTACATACAAAAAGTTTAGTAAAATGGTCAAAAGAGAATGGGTTTTTTTAACATCATAGAAATAATAACTGAATTAATATGCAATATTTTTCCGGCAAACATTTTGGATTGCCTGTCATACAAAATATAAGTCATCAGTAGATCATAATAATGTCAGCGTTTCGATATGCCTAGCTTTTAAATTACAGCATCAGATTTTTGAGTTAAATATAAACATACCATCTGAACATGATATTTTTGTTTATATCCTTTAGTCGAATCCTAACCACGCGAACGAAGTCGCGGATAAAAGCTAGTAAGTAAATATAAACACTTACCTTATTCACAATAAATATCCAACAAATCACTCAGAAGTTCGAAACGGAGTCAAGAAACGTAAGCCAAAGTCACACGTTAAGCACAATCAATCCGGTATAACACGCCAAAGTTGTCAGGAGGTAAATCAAGAGTCCATAAACGTAAGCAGAGGTCGCGGAAATAGAGCAAAAACCAACACAAGAGAGCACGTCTGTTCACCACGAAAGCAAGACAGAAGTAACTTTAAAAATAATTTTGAAATAAATTGTCAGACATAGGACTTTGAAAAAAGATAAAGATAAAAGCACCGCCGGCAAACCATTGTCTTCACGGAGAAACCCAAACCGTTTCGATGAAACAAAAGCTTATATTTTGTTTTATGGCACTTTAGGTAATAAAGTATTTTACTTGTTGGTTCCCGTACCGAGAAACCTGTCGGCAACATTTAAAGAATTTTAACTGAACAATAAATAAAGATCATATTATTTAATATAATAATTGATTATGATACGGAAAACGATATTTTGGTAGATTTTTTACATATTATTAACTCAGGGTTATAAACATTACCTGTTTTTATTATTATATTACGTAACGTAACAAACATATTCGTGCTCTTATATATATTACTAATCATTTCAGAATAATTAAATTTACATGATCAGATAATTATCTGTTTTTGTTGAAAGTAGGTTTGAATTTATTATCGAACAAATTCGTGCTAGTGGCCCTGCCAGGACGAATAGCACATATTATTATGCCAGTAGCCTAACAGCGATTTATTTGTTTTCACGATAAAGTTATGGGTTTAAGCAGATTCTTGTTAGATAGGAGATTAGTACCTGGGTTGGAGATTAGATTAGGATCTGGACCTATGAATAAAAGATGAAGACATAAAATATTTTTATTTATTTTTTTTTTGTTTTTTTTCCCACGCCCTTGCCTTTTGGCGTGGGATAATTTGACTGCGGCGACTCCTGTCGGGCGCATATCCTCTTGGCGGCTGGCTGGCCCTCATCGGCGCTGCCTATGGCAGCGCGCAGCAAAACCGACAAATTGGTTTTGCCGCCGCTGCCGCCGCCGCCGCTGCCGCCGCCGCCACCGCCGTCGTCGTCGTCGCCGCCGCCGCCGCCGCCGCCCTCGGAGGTCCCTGGTGCCGGTCCCTCCGAGGGGACCCAATCGCTCTCGATAGTATTATCGTCGTCCTCTTCCCTAATCATAAAGTTATACAATTAAGAATTATACGATAAGATGCAAGTAGACATGAAAATATCTCAGCAGTAGGCAAATAACGTAAGCTTTAAAAACATGCTTCTAAAGTATTTTAACACGTAGACCTTGGTCAATTACATATCTTTGTAATTATTAGAAAAAAATAAAATACTTACATGATATGTGCAATTGGTAGGTATATAGGTATTTGATAGTGTGACCGCTGCCGCTCACACAGAATTTCATAGATAACATATTTTTTTTAAAGAATTTTATTTTTAGTTCCTTTAATGAAAAACAGTTCAAAGAATTACTCACTAAAGAGTAATAATTATCAAAACATAAATATGCTTTGTTCCATTATCTCTAATTTAAGACAAAAAAATCGGTAATATTTTGCATTTTTATTTATAGCTAAAATAGCATACCAATTTCAATATTAAATATTTGTCGTGTGTGTAAATTATGGTTATAATAGATGTATCACAAAACTATACGATTACGATATGATACGGAAAACAAAGACAATGTTTGGGATATTTTTAAGACATTGATGGCAACACCACTCTAACCAAAGACATTAAATTTTTGTTCTATCATTATTGTTTGAAACGGCGCCGGCGGCGTGATCGTGGTGCGTACTTTGAATAAAATTGTAAGTATTCATTCATTTTTATTGTTGATGCATTCAAATCATTGAAATATTGTTACATATTTGTTAATTCACCATCTTTATTTGATTGTTACAGAAATTAAGACGAAAAACAAGATGGGAAATTGGTGAGTAATCAGGAATATCAACATGATTGGAATAGTCTAGCTTTTATTGTTTTTGGGTGCAATTTAAATTAAATAATTTGATATAATGATGATTAAACCTACTCATATGGGTCTACAAGTGTTTTGGTTCTTTGTGATTTTGTGATGTATTGGTTTAAAATGGCGGTTGTACATACAGTACGGAAAACCGTAGTTTTCTTACTAACCTTGCATTATAATATTGCAAAAAAGTGATTGGTTGCAAAATAATCCAAAGTGTTATGCTTAATTTGTGTTCTTCTTGCCTGGGATTGAGTGGCTTTTATTTTTTAGGCTCACGCTGTTGGATTGCTGCCATTTCTGCGGCGGTGGTGGTGGCCTTCCGCTGTAAGTACCTACCTACCTTCCATTAATTAAAAAATTTACATTGACAATTGTATTAATATACAATTGATTATGGTGTCTAGTGTTAGGACACTAGACACCATAATCATAGACTAGTAGCATTTATTTACCTGCTTTAATAATAATAAAGATATTATTATTATTTATTACTAAAAACAAAACTAATAAAAGTAGAAAATTACAGCGGTCCTTGCACTAAGCAAGCTTGTATCGCAGGAAACCAACAAAGGTAGTTTTGTTGGTCACATACCGAGATTCTAGATTGTAAGTCATAATCAATATTACAGTCTCAAATGTTTTATTCTTTTTATATTTAAAGAAACACTCAGCTGTGGTATATGACTGGCTTTTTGCAATATTCAGTTTTAGTATTTTACCATGTTAAAAATGCTACTTGGGTTTGGCGGGTATAATAACATTTTAACAAACAGTTTCACCAATCTAAACCTAAGGCAGCTGATATTGTGTTTGTGTTAAAAAATAATATTATTTCAGAGATGACGTCAGTGTCGCCGGCTCGGCATACGCCGATCTGGTCGGCGACACTACACCACTCCTAGCCCCGCAGCCGCGGCCGCGGCCGCGTCGACTGGACGACGCGCAGATGTCCTTGTACCGGCGGCTGCTGCTGCTGGAGGCGGAACAGTGGCGGCCGCCGTTACAAGAGGAGGAGCTGCGCGCCGCCCAGGAGCGCTGGCGCAGTGCCGTTGCTGCGGCGCTGGAGAGAAGGGACCACCCTCGGCCACCACCACGGTCACACAAAAAAATATATGTACCGCGTAGGGGGCTCTAGACAAGTTGATTTATTAACTTGTCTAGAGCCCCCAATTGGTTTAATTACTGTAAATAAATTTGATTATAAAAAAGTGTGTATGTTTTCATTGTTTACTTATTGTTAGGTAAGAATTAGGACATACCTATTTGAATATTTTAACTCAGTTGTTAGCAACCTGTACCGCCACAGCAAACTAAAGGTTTTCCGCGGAAAATTATAGGCTATGTATAAATTCACTGCAACTAAAGCAGGCATACTAGTGTCTGTCTAAATACATCTATGTAGGTACGCTAAATATAGTTATAGCTAAGGTATCAGCTGGAAATATCGAGTAGGATATTCAGGATGTAGGCTATCTCCACAAATTCTCATCTGAATCTATTCTGCCGTTCCACATGAATAGACGACAACAATACTTACGCCACCTGGTGGCACCATACAGTAACTATATTCTAATGTACTTATAAGAGAAATACTTTGTAAACCAAAATCTACACCTATGTAAAAAGACCCTTATTTCTATCGTAAATGTTTATTGCCTGTCGTAAACAATCGAGGTTTTATGGCCAGGCCTTTCGGCAACAAAACGCGTAGAAGCGTCGCACCGCACTTAGTAACAACGTCGATAAACTCAAATAAGCGTCGAGTAGCATTGAGAGACTTCATTGTGGGCGCATATTTGCGTTTGTAGCACACAGTGTAGGGGTATTTAGACTCGTATATGCGTTTGTCGCACTGTAAATGTAGTTAATTCATTAGCCTATGTTTATTCATTAGATTTTTTTTAGCAGTGAACGCGTTAATAATTGGGCTTTCAATTGCAAAAAGATTTTTCCAAATCCGACTGGTAGATCCAGAGCTTAGCACGTTCAAACAAACTCTTCGGTTTTTTTTTATTAGTATAGAAGATAGATATCACGAGTCCTGTGATAGTAGCCAGAGTCATATGAAAATGAACCATGAGATTGTAATAAGGTTCATCCTAATCGACATATTCTATCTTCTAATAGATGAACTTTATTTCAAAGAGATAAGGCTCATTTTCGTATCACTCTGGCTACTGTCATAGGACTCATGCTATATTTTAGAAACTTTTGTAGTAGTGGTGCAAAAAAATAGGCAAGGCACATCACGTTGATAAGGAACAATGATTACTTCCTCCAAATTACTATGGAACTGTGCTGAAGTATTTATATGAAATTAACCATATGTTTTCTCAGATGATTATATTTAACTAAGGAAGTGTCTAGTGGTCCAGGAATAGACAGGGGTCAACGTTCCGATTGCGAACGTCGCTGTTCACTCACCTGCAGTTAGCCTGGCACAAATTTACAGCTGAAAACTGATATTCTACACTGTACATTACATTTAGTATTTTCATTCTACCATAGACCAATATTGCTCCTTGATTCTACTTACAGGGATCTCAATATATACAAATAATATTGTTACATTTTAAAACTTTATTGTAGTACCAAATAATTAAATTTTTTCTAACATAAATTTAAGAAGGTAGCCGGTATCAATTAAACAGCAGTACACCCATATTAACTTACATATTTACAGCAAATTTTAACACAAAATAAATGTTCCGGGAACTATGAAAAAGTAAGTTTTGAATAATAGTTACACAATTATAAGTACCACTTTTGTTATAAAACATATTACAAAATGTATCAAAATAAGTAGACTTTACTACTTAAAATAATGAAACAGTTATGGTATTATTAGTCACCAAATAACTTTTTGCCCAATTCCATTAACCGATGATTCCTGCACATTTTGAGAGCACCACCTTTCTTCAATACTGGTATGGCACCTTCGTTGGAGTCCACTAATCTACAGAGGAAGTCTTCAAAAGCTGATTTTATATTTGGAGCAAGTGTTCCAACTTTGACCTTAGCAAGCATTTCAGCAATACCTTCAGCCCAACCACTTTCGATAGCAAACTCAGATATCCATGGTATGATGGTGAGGACTCCACTCATTGTCTGCATGCCCAAAAACCACAGATCAGCTATTTCATTCCAATGTTCTTTGTATGACATCGATACCACAAGTGCATTGGGATCATTTGATTCATCAACATTGTATGCATCCCACAAAAACCTAATTGTAGATGTGATATATCTACATATTGAGAAATCATTTTTCTTTACTTTGTTAGCCTGTTGTTTCAACAGCAGTAATCCAAGAACTGCAAGATGCCCATGTAGTACAAGATTTTCTGGTATGTTCTTCAGCTCTGGTAAATTGTTGAATATAAATTTAAGTAAAGTATTGAAAAGCATACTGTTTTCTACTACCTTGGGTGCCAGTACAGTAAGGTTCATGAAAATATTACAAAGACTGACCATGGCAGCTCTAGAGTCTTTCATATCCTCTAATACTGCAGGGTCTATTTCAGGTTCAGGTTGAGTTCTGGGTTTGCCTCGCTCAGATTTTGGTATAGGTGGTTTTTTGTAATGAACAATAGACCAATGGAAGTTCATTGATTCATAAAGAATATCTTCTTGTTTCAAGTTTAACACAATATCTCTTGCTTTGTCTTCAACAACTAAATGGCAAAGAGCTGGTAGCATCAACCGCAGCAAATCAACTTGACCCATCAGGGTAGTTTCCATATCCATGGGCTCTCCTTCAGACTTGTTCTTTTCAGCTAGTTTTCTTGCTCTATGAGCATGGAAGGAATCATTAGCCAAGGCAAACATGAATGGCAGCAATGCATAGACTTGTTCTCTCATTGCTGTAGTTTCTTGTGCAATCCAGGACACTAAAACTCTAACCATGGCACAAACAAATACCTTTTCAGCATCAGGAAGCTTGTCTCTATTTTTATCATTAGATACTTTAGTTAATAAAGACACAACAGCATTGAAGGCACCCTTCAGACTAGTGTAAACTGATTGTTTTTCTTTTTGTTCTAAATCCAACTGATCAGTGGCCATGTAGTTGATGGATAACTCAAGTACAATAAAGCAAGCAGTGACTAAGTCTCCATTTGCAAAAGCTTGTTTGAAACTCCTGTCTTCTAATTGCATTCTTACTTCAATTGCACAGAGTTGTAGCAGCAAGAGGAAAAACTTTTTTGGGTTTTCTTCATCATTAAATGTCCACTCAATACCAAGTAGATCCACAATATTTGCAGCTAGTTTCAGTGAAGGGTCCCTTTGGTTCTTGCCGATTTTACTAGTAAGGATGTCATGCAGTGCCTTATAAATACTCTGAGGCCATGTTTCCTCCGATGATCCTGGTATTACAGTGGATTTATTACAACTATATAGCAGGGCGCTCAAGATTGTTGCTAACTCAAACTTCCGCTCTGACTGATCAGTAGCAAAATCCAACGCTATTTTATTTACCAATGCATGGAAGGGCTTCGGGTCATTGCCCCAGGCAATGGGGCCATATCTGCTGACCAGTTTCACAAGAATATTAAGGGCTTCATCAGTTTGGAAACTTTGGTGTGAATATATTTCAGACATCTTAGTAATGGCACCAACATCAATTAAAGCTTTTTGACCTGCTTCATGTTCAGCTATGCACTGAAGGCATGTGTATGCTTCACTGATGATTATGAGGTTGTCATCGTAGTCATCATTGTCAGATGTCTGTACTATGTCCAGGAAGACTGGTATATTGGCAAGCATCTCTGGATGTGTTGATAGATCTGGATCATTGCAGAAGTTGGTCAGTATGGATAGAGCAACTGACTTGTATACCGATGGAGGACAATCATCCTGTACACTGTTGTTTGTCAGGAGTTTCTTCAAGAATTTGAAACCAATGGCTTCAAATAATGCTTTCTTGGCCTGGGTATTGCAGTCCTTGCTCTTGATAAGTTTAGTTACCATGAACAGAGCAGCGAATTTTTCAGTATCGCTCTTCGCCGACTTTAGTATCAGTATGCATTTTTTGATCGGTTCCGATATGTCACCCATTATCACAAACACTCGATACGATCACAAAGCGCAGTAGTTAGCGCTCCACTGAGCGCAGTTGAATTGCTCCTACAGCGACTCGATCTACATCACATTTATAATTAGCGTGAGTTCTCTTCCAAAATATCTAAATCTGGACGTCGAGCTCACGTTCTCCAACTGAGAAAAATCTATTTTTAACCACGCGCTGGAACGTGAGCGTTGTACACGCGGGGTGCAACAAATAAGCAAGCAAAGAAACCATATCACAAATCAACGAATCCAACAACGCAACGGCGTAGAAACATAGATCTAAATCAGTCTAAATCGTCGTAGAAAGAAAGAAACTAGCGAATGCGACGTTACGCGCTGACATGACAGAGCGCGCGCACTTCCCTCGCTCGCTCATTCATATCCCATGACCGTGGCAATGTCAAAAACATTTTACAGAAATATTATTACGTACCTTATTGCATGCTCTACTGTCTCCTTTTCTGGTTTGTATTAGCGTATTATCTAAATCAAAGAATATAGCCGAAACATCACAATTTTCAGTATAAAATGAACTATTGGCCATAATTAATTTATAAAACAAAAGTAGAGAAAATTATTTGCTGTATTTCAATGTATTTATGGTGACGTCACAATGACGTTTAGTTTGACACTTTGTCTGTAGCTTGATACCTAACAGTCAAGTAGTCAGTTTCGTTTCCACACGTAGAGTGATTTTTATTCACTTGCTCTTAAATATATAATTTATACGCAATTCTGTATTTTACATCTCTTTTTATTTATTGGGGAAAATCCAAACATTGAGTAAGCTAGGATAAGTCATTGTGAAAGCGCCATCTAGCGCACATATAGTTAGTTAAGTACTGTGTGTGCTGCACTGGGCTACAGCTACGATATGAGGTATTTTGGTTTCAACAAAGGCTCATAGATGTCTTGAAAATTAAGGTCTGGTGGCAAAGGAAAAATAATTTAACTACTCACGATATTACCATAGAATAAATAATATATTACGTATATTACTATAAACTACAAGAAGCGCGGGGCTAAAATAGAATTTCTCTCCCTAGAGGAAAAAGGATTTTTATTTGCAAGCCATCTGACATAATCGATTCATAAGTAGGTAATATAGCCTTAAAAAATACATTTATGTAATATTTAAATACGTACGTATAATACCTACCTACTTAGTAGGTACCTATTAATTAAGAATACCGATGTAAAAATAATTGAAAAAACTAAAAATCCGACTGCGGAAGTTCCAAATTAAATTAATATACCTGACTACACTGAAAACCAAGAAACGACAAAATAATTCTGAAACTAATCTAGACATTTATAAAAACTTTGTTTGGGTGCACTCGGGACCCATTAGGACCTACCAAATAAAATAGGAGCTGGGTGGAAGAAGGTGATTGTGAAAGTGAAATGGGTCCCACCTGATACGAAAAGTTTTTATAAATGTCTAGATTAGTTTCAGATTATTTACTAAAAGAGCTGGCAGCTTTCTTGCGCAACGTGCATTGAGATTCTGCGAGGAAATGTTGGAAGCAGTCATGCCACGTCATGCCGAAGAGACCAAATTTTTAAATTTATTTTATTTTAATTTAAAATTTGTTTACCTACTTCAAAGAGATTACATTATTATATGAGATTAATAATAGGTATAAATTAAAACTTGTATATAATTTTTGGTAATACCTACTCCCTGAATCTTAAGGGAAAAAAAGTTCACCAGGTGGGGCGGGTCTTATGAGGACATAGCTCGCTCACAAAAACAATGCTTGCTTGGAGTTGGCAAACTGAAGTGGCAATGGGCTGCGCCAGGCAGGATACATCGCTTGAAAATCGGTAATATGTAATTGTTATTATTTGAAGTCGTAAAACATTTTTTACGTAAACCTATCGGATACTGTGTTGTCATGCAATATCTTTTTTGTACCTAAGTAGGTTAGTTTAGTACAGTTTCTACTGAGATGATACATCGTTTTTGGTTTTTGTTGTGTGGCGCATACGGCGAGCTGTGTAAAACCTTGGAGCCACATATGAAAGTAATATGAGCATCCCGGGATGAGTTACGATCAAGGGACACGTCATACCTTGAACAGAGAAATTCTTTTATCAACATTGTTTCGCTGGGATAATATGCCGTGTATTACGAGGGTTGATTTTTTGTTTATGACTTAACATTATCTAAGAATAAACCATCATATTATTTTTATGATTCCTAGAATGGGAACTCATGGTCGAGGAATATGATGCTTGCATTGTCTAACTATTGTCTATATTCTTATTTCTTCTGAAAACTTGGAAGGTGACGTTGCGTTTTCTTTATATATTCATAAAATCGTGTAGGTATTTTGAGTTTTATCGAATTTTATCTGTGGTATTTATTTTGAATCTTTGAGCAACAAAGATCAATAAAAGTGAACCATTGAATTGACAAAATGTTTACGTGTATATAGTCGATTTTCAAGTAGTCTAAAATAATCACTGACTGCTGAAAACTGACTATAACTTCAAAGTATGCTATGCTATGCCAGAGGATAGAAAACTGGTTCACTAATCAACTGTAGGAGGATGTAGGAGGTATGTAATCTTCGGAGTCACTGATCCGATTCTGAAATTCTTTCACTAATATAAACTAGATAAATACACCAGGTGAATCCACGGGAAGCAACTAGTTTCTAATATTAGTAATTATTTGATAGTATTTTTATGGGCGGTAGACATACGTAACTAAAAAGGGGCTATTGTAAGAAATGTATATAATATATACGTGGTTCTCGTTCAAGGGTTATTAGATTTCCTGTCACACGCAGGGGCCCGGGCGGCCGCGGCCGCAGACCTTATTTGCCAAACATTGCCAAGCCAATGCCAATTTCTTACGTACACATTTTGTGCGGTCATTACTGCTCCTTGTTGGACATTTTATACGGGCTTGTACCAAAATATTCGATAGGGTTTAGGGTGGTTTTATTGACGGACTGTACGATAAGTAGAGCTTTCAGTTCTACACAGGAATTTTAATGTCACTTACTGTAACGATTTCAACGTATTTGTTGTAAAAAGTCTCGGTCTTCACTGTCCTGCTTCACAATAGTAAGTTAATATTAGCACTTATAACTGCCCTCCTAAAGTCTAAACTGCATAGGTACATGATTGATGATGGACTGATTTTGAACAGCAATCATTCCGGACCATCTTTGATGATTTACTGTAAACTGTAAATATTAGTATCTAGGTCTACTTATGCACAGATAGCTAGGAATAGTACCTATATTCTTTCATTTATTTTCCATTTGGAAGTGAGTTAACGTGCACCATTGTTCTCTTATCAGAATTCAGCGTACCCTTAAAGTGAATAGTGCGAGGGGGAACGCGAACCCTCGCGGCAATTAACTTGCAATGCTCATTAGCAGCCCGTTTTCATTCGGTCACCGTAATCCGAACGGCTTGAGGCAACTTTCTTAGAAACACCTCGATTTACTGTATCACGTTCTGTTAATGTGCTGACGTCGGCCCGAGACGGTGGAATGAAACACAGCTGCCGGTCGACTCCATTTTTAACGCCAATTTCACGCAGCTACCACAAATTGTTGCTTTTATTTTTCTTTCATGCATCTACTCAGGTATGTACCCAGCCAGCTAATATTTTATGTAAATCCATTTTTGTTCCATACGTCTACTTATTTTTCGATAGTAGGTTACATTACATGAAAAAAAATTAAACTAAGTAAGTACCTATTTGTTTCCTGAGAGGATATGAGTATTTATCAATATTTTATTCAGCAACAACGCTGCCGCACATTTAGGTATCTGTCAAGTCAAGTGCCGACTTAATCACATCTTTTGAGTGGCGTTCCAGTATTTGCCCATTAGGGTGAATAAATAAATAATTTGTATAAAAATTATCTTACGCTAATTGTTGTCAGCTACAAAAATCATTTAACTCGTCTACTATGAATTGGAGGACCTTATAAATTTGCCTTCTCAAACAATAAATTCATTCATTTCATAAAGCCAAGTGATAAATTCGTATAGTTGTAACAATACAGTAACACATGTTAGGTACAGTGTAAACCTACAAAAAGCCTATGGTATTTAAAGTACCTAACATAGTAAATTATCTTTACGGGCCCTCGGTGCGCGAATCAGATTCGCACTTGTCCGGTTTTTGATCCTTTTTTCTTGTAATATTAGCTTTGGACTTTGGTCCGTCTTAACTTGTTTTGGAAACTATTTGTTTGTTGCTTGCAATCTTACATCTTGAGAAAACCTGATTAAGATTGAATCAGGTAATAGTTTTTTATAGAGCAAATTAGTTAGGTGCCTAAATATCCGCCAACTTAATCAATTGAAATCTGCATTTACATCGCTGTTGCAAGCAATACAACACGGAACTGCTGCTAGGTAATCTGGTATTGATGGTAAATACGGTGGGCGCGGCAAATGCAGTCGATCCACCCGGTAACCGGGTAACTAGTTGATTTATACCGGGTAAACATCGCACACGTTATCATCGCCTTGCACCTGCCTTATCCTCCTAGCTGCAGCGCAACGATGCACCACACTGTTCCGCGTAAGCCGATTTGTGATTTTGATGCATGCGAAATGTCTGGTTTAGGATGTCGCTTTCTTAGCTTCCAGTCTCTCAGCTGAACTGTTATAGCGTAAAGCATTTGTCTTAGCTTTCGCCTTAGAGGTTCAGTATGGTGGTACTATATTTTACCATATTACTGTTATCTGGAGGACACGGTAGCACCCATGCCCCCATTAAATAGGCCCAATCTCCCTCCCGCTTTTGATGACGATGATAAAACAGAATGCCTCGCTGAAAGCTTAGAGTTTCAGTGCACGCCCAGTACCCTCCCGATAGACCCGAGTCATCTGGAGGAAATGAACTCCGAAGTTGAACGGAGAGCCGCCCTCCCGTTACCACCCCCCCCTCTCAGCGAAGAGGATGACCCCCTTCCTCCCGCGACCCCTGACGAGGTCAAATCGATCATCAGGAACTTACACACGCGGAAGGCCCCGGGCTCGGACAAAATCACTAACAAAGTGATCAAACTCTTCCCCGCCCACCTCATAATACTGCTAACATCCATATTCAATGCTGCCCTCTCTTGTAATATTTTTCCACATCAGTGGAAAGAGGCCCATGTAATTGGAATCCATAAGCCCGGCAAACCCAGGTCCGAGCCCTCCAGTTACCGCCCCATAAGTCTATTAAATGTCTTGGGCAAGATGTATGAGAGACTGATCTATATCCGCCTCAAAACTTATGCCGACGCCAATAATCTCATCCCTGACGAACAATTTGGCTTCCGAGCCAAACATTCTTGTGTTCAACAAGTACATCGTATTGTTGAACACATCTCTTCCCAGTACCAAGAGCGTAACATGACAGGCGTCTTATTCTTCGATGTCGCGAAGGCATTTGACAAAGTGTGGCACAATGGCTTAATCTTTAAGCTATTCACCTTAGGTGTTCCACATAGACTCGTGCTTATCTTACGAGATTATTTGTCAAATCGCCACTTTCGATATCGCATTCTAGGCGCACTCTCCTCCCCTCACCCCATCGGTGCCGGTGTCCCTCAGGGCTCGGTACTGTCTCCCTTGCTATTCTCACTCTACACGAGTGATATGCCAAAGACCGACAAAGTGCAGCTAGCTCTTTTTGCGGACGACACCGCGGTCTACTGCTCTAGTAAGTCCCCCTCAGTCATTGTTAAGAACCTCCAAACCGCGGCTAACGCCCTAGGCGCCTGGTTTCGGAAATGGAGGATCGAAATCAACCCTGTCAAAAGCCAGGCGGTCCTATTCTACAGACCCTACCATCGAGGTACCCCCACCCCTCCAAAGGCAGTTACTCTATTCGGTGAACCAATCCCCTGGGAAAGGCAAGCCAAATATCTCGGAGTAATTCTCGATGATCGTTTGACCTTTGATGCCCACATTAAAGCGGTCCGCGCGCGCGCCGCCTTTGTGTTAGGGCGCCTCCACTTTTTATTGAATCATAAGTCTAAACTTGCCCTCAAAAGCAAGGTTAGACTATATACCACGTGTATCCGCCCCATTATGACCTATGCTAGTACTGTGTTCGCACATGCAGCTCCTGCACGGATCCATAGCCTTCAGGTGATTCAAAACCGTTTCATGCGCAAAGCCACGGGCGCCCCGTGGTACATGCGTAATGAAAATCTTCACATTGATTTAGGTCTCCCCACGTTAAAACATTTTATAAAACGCGCCTCACGCAGATTTTTCAATACCGCCGTAAATCACCGCAACCCTCTTATAGTGAAAGCCGCAACGTACACGCCCTCTCGTATACTCCGTATCCTTAGACCAAGGCAAGCCCTCAGCGAGCCGGATGACCCCATAACATTAGCTCAGATCGAAGCTGACGAAGCCCGTAAAAGTACACAACACACTACACAAAACCGATTACGCTACCGTCCTCGACGGCGAGGACCGCCGCGACGTCCCACTCAGTCTCGTCCCGTTCAAGCGGCCCGAGCTGCCATTAGTAATCCGACCGCCCCCAATTAGTCGTAACTCGTACAAAGTCCTCCCCTTCCCCCGGTAACGCCCTGAGCCGAGGTTCGTACCCCACTCGGGGGTGCCCTCAGGCGTGGTTACCTAAATGTTACCCGGCTGAGAGCTCTCTGCGCTCGCCGATTGTCCGGTAAGGTTGGAGCAGCCATCAGAGGCTACCAACTTTAGTCCTTTCAAAAAAAAAAAAAAAAAAACTGTTATCTGGAGATTTTGTCACTGCGTTTATCTAAGGGGCTAGATTTTCCTGATAAGTATGAAGCCTTTTTAGGTCCAATGGAAAGGGCTATGCACGGTGCTTATCTAAAGGATAGAGTTTGCAACAAACAATGAGATCTGGCGGGGAACTAAACTAACTGAGAATAAGCAAGCTAAAGTAGTAGTGGGCCATATTTCTCGCATAACCGATAACCTGGGGTAATGGATTCAGAGGGTATTGTAAAGCCCAATCCAGTCAAAGTTCTAAAGTCTAGTATATCCCTTACAATAACCAGTCACAGCTCCAGTGATGAGGTTTTAGTCAGAGTTTCATCTAACGCTACAGTAGATAATAATCAATGTAATGATAACTTGGATCGGTGTGTGTAATGAAATATCCTAAGACATGTATTAAGAAGATTATTACTTGCACATCGTATAGTCTTAATGAAGAGTCTGCCAATGCCATTACTCTATAGTAGTCGGCGGTATTTTTCAGCAGGTTTCAAATTGCTCGGAGAGTGTGGCAGACGTCGGAAGTGCGCTAACTTGAGCCCCGCCGGTCATATTTATTGCTTCCCGATCGAAGCCCGGTCCAGTCGACCGACCGACTGCGTATTGGTGCCAGTTCATACGTAGTAACCTATATTGTAATTTTACCTCAAAGGAAAATTTATTTTCATTGTAATTTCCGATTTCCGGCCCATTTGTTTGATGTAAAAAATATAAAGATTATTTTGAATTTGGTAAAAGTAGCTTTATAGCAGGGATAAGAGATTGGCTCGTTTCGTGCGATTCGATGTAGGTAGGTACTGTTAAAGCTTTTAGTGTAAATGGATATTTTCCCACTCAGTGATAGCACTTTTGTGGCTATAATGACGGGGACTAGTTGCAGTGCTGGACGATTTGTCGACGTGAACTGATGAGTACATGGAGTGTGCTCGTGGCGTTTCATTAACTAACCGATTGCCGCCATACAGCGCCAGTTCAACAGCCCTATCCAATTTATTTTCAAAACCAGTGCTATTTAGCCACATTGTACATACTATAATGTTTAGATAATAAGCACAAACGACTCACGATTTATTGCAAATAGGAATATATTAATTAAATTAATTCTGTGATAATAATTTATGGAGAGTGAGATTTGTGAAATGTATATATGAAAAATTTAAGAATCAATATTCACCCCTTTAAACTTACTATTAGATACTACATCATTCAAGAAGGGTGTGAAGAGATCATTGCAGAGTCGGCCACGCGAAATGATATCCCTGGTACCTACTGCAAGCTGCATCAATCGGGCCGCACCTTCTCTACATTATATAAAAAAATGTTCTCTGCGCCTATCTGCCTGTTTATCCGCTAACTCCTGGATTTTGAAACGGTTTTCACCATCATGTTGATTTTTTTCCAATTTTGTAGTATAATTATGTAAATAAAGACAATATTTCGGAACCTAGTCGCCAAAAATATACTTTCAAGGGCAATTTTTTAAATCTAAATTGCACCCGTGCGAAGCCGGGTCGCTAGCAGTAGTATACAAATTAGCTTAGAAAGAAAGAAAAATATTTATTCTGAGTACACACAACACATAATAAAACTTCTTTTTTCAGTTCAATAAGAATACAAAAGTGAAATTAGAAAATTAGAGTTGAGTCATAATTACTTCTTTTTTCTAAATTTATCGAACTCATAATTAGAAAAATCAACCAAAAATGTCTTGGTAAATATGTAGGTAATGCGGACGCGGTCTTCATTTACAGTGTTCGTGTAGAATACCGGTCGACTGTTTTATTCTGAGTGGAAAAAAGGAGCCCGAGGTACATTTCACTAGATCACCTAATCGTTTCGTCATCATCACTATAGCAAAAACTTTATACCCCTTTTTACGAAGATTACGCGGACGGAAGAGTAGTACAGTTAAGGTGCTACATTTGGAAAAAAATTGATTGTTGTTTAACTCTATCTTAATTAATACAAGGTTTGGAGATTCGAGTTTTTAATATTATTATTATTTTTGAGAACTTAATTGAGGATCCTGTACCTAAGTGTGAAAACACTATTTTTTTGGGAGTGTTTAGTTATTTTTTTGTGGTAATGAAATGTGTCGAAAATAAAACATGCTGAATTCAATCGCAATATGAGTGCATAAATACCTACTGAAATTCAATCAATGTTAACTGATTCGATAACGATTTCAATATTTCATCTCAATATTGCTACAAATTTGATTATTGAATAGCCAATAGAATCACTAAATTTAATAATTGCCAGTTACCATCTATTTACAACATCTAACTAACTTTATTGGATTGGGTACATACCTATAATACATATTGTATGTTTAAACAAATGCTTACTCAGTTAAAAAGTATTTTTTTCCTGTAATTATGTACATAGGTACCTATCGGTTGGGTTTCATCAATTTTGGAATCAATTTAGAAATAAAAAATTGTAACGAAATTATGTACTTAATTAATCCACGTACGAACTAATGAAATCCTAATAGTTATTTTATAAAATTCCATAGAAATAGAAACGAATTACCTAACAATTTCATAAAAGTAATGTAGATGGTACTGAAAAATTCGAATTGGTATTCTTTAATAAATAAAATATGCATATTAGTACCTATATTTTGTGGAGATTTGTTTGCATCAAAGCTTGATGTTAGCACATTTTGAACATACCAAAAAAACATGGAATGTGCTGCATTTACAAATATATATTTTCCAGTTAGTTAAACACTACGCTTGTGCACCATCATTAAATGAAAGCGGCTCGCAGCGGTCGAGTGAAGAATGTAACGAATAAAATGTACGGTAAAATAATGGCAAAAAAAGAGTGAGAACATTTGGCGCTCACACGCGCCTGGTCTTGCATTCTTAATGCTTGTACGAGACCACGGTACCGCTTGATGAGAGCTATCGTCACTGAAAGCTCTGCCAAACTCGGCCATCTGAGCTGCGTCGGCTGCTTCCAACTACCGCCACTAACGCTTAGATTCGTCATATTATGGCATTTTCAGATGCGCATAATTTCACCGAACACCTTTATTTTTTTGTTGGAAGAGACCATTAACACTGTAAAGTAATCTATATTACTTTACTGTGCCATTACCAACAGATGGATCATACATATCATAATACAGTCTTAGTTGGATCATCTTGTTGTAAGTGATAAAACGAAAATGATACCATGGAGTTCACGATTCTGGTTCATGGCTCAAAATTGAAAATCTAACGGGCGTTAGAAATTAACGATCATATTTTATTTTGTCTAATTCAATATTTTTTTGAGAGCACAAAATCAAATATCAGAAATACTGCGATAAATAACTCCTGTAGTAAGTAACCTTGCCGTTGATCGGACGCTTACTAAAGTTTATGTAGGCACTGTAGGCAGACACGATAGTACCTACCTACCAATAACTCTTGATCTGACAGCGACACCTATCCTATTACTTATTTAGTCTCTTCAACTCCATTTAGTGTGAGGTCGGTATAATTTTCTCGTAACTTCGGTTACTGGGTCTTATTATCCGTTTATACAACTGGTACAAAGGCGAAAGTACTATTGCTTTTAGTAAGTTACAAATAGTATAGTGATAAACTGACGTGACGACATCGCTGTTATAATGGATTCCTTAATCTGTATCTGAATATATAGGATGGAAAGAAGGATTCGTTCATTAGTGGAAGGAATACTAAATATTGAAGTTGCAAATATTACTCAAATAAAAAAATAATTTATTTTTAAAAGACTAAGCTAAGGTAAGGTACTTGAAGGTAAGTGATAAGTTCGGCCAGTAATCGTACCGAAACAGAATGCAAAAATATCCTGTATTTTATGGCATCAATCGTAGTTGAGAGTACCAGTGGACGTAGGCGGTAAAAACTTAGATTATTTTTCAAATTATCAATATACGTAGGTAGTCATTGTCTTGCTTATTTTGGTAAAAACTGATGCACTAAATATTGATTCTGAAAAAACTGTATTCTATAAATTATAACCGTATATAAAATAAACTTAACTCTTCCACAGAATATGATAAAGAGATGCATGTTTGTTTACGTAACATTTGTATAACATAGGTTATATCAGCTCCATTTGCGCTCCTCATATTATGTATGAGGAAATGCCCCTAGGGCCTACTTTGGGAAATTTCATACGTAAAAGTATTTCCGGAAGACACTTTGAAATAAACATACTTATATAATAAAATAAATCGGAATATTTTTATCGCCTTAAATTTAATAAGAAATAGATATACAAAATAGACTCAACATAAATAAAAAACCCTCGAGGCGGCCGTTGCTGCCAATCAAAGGTATTAAGGTTCCCAGAAGGCTGGCAGCATTTCCTCTAATATTTGTTATTTAATACTTTTTACTATAAACCCATTTCGCCTTTATGTTCAAGTCACCGGTGCCGCAGAGCCTAAAGACAAAAGTCATTGCTCGTCTAATTACCAAGCTGAAGTGGCTATAGGCCAGTCACGTCTGTAAAATAACGGTAAGTAGACGGAGCACACGAATTGGTAGAGTGAAGACCGCATCTTGCTAAGCGTAATGTGGACCGCCCTGCAGCACAGTACCTAAAAGCAGCGGACGTGGCTGGATGCAGGTGGCTAAAAACTGGAAGGATGATGATTGTAGTCATTCACCCACTTTTAAGGTTGATTTATGTTTGCTAAAAGTTCGTTTTGCTTGTTTCTGTTTATGGGCTTAGGTATTTAGTTATCTATAATTTATCTGGTTTTAATTCCTAAGTAGGTATATAGTATGGTGTATAGGGAGGTAAAATATTCGGCCTAATATTATTATACCCGACCAAAATCAACTTGTACAAGCAAATATTTTACGCACCTAAAAATACAAAAGAAATAACGTAATACGAGTACCTATTAAATTACTCTAGTCCTAAAGTAGAGTACGAGTTGCGAGTAAAGGCTTTTACCAGTTTTTTTGCATTTATAATCTTAGTATCGATATGGATTTCACTACATTAAATGTATAATACATTGCGTTACTTGAATTTTTACTTAGCGTAAATAAATGTAGGTACCTACTCAGTAGAAAGTGTTGTCATAGAGTAAAAAATGGAGCAAATTAACATCTATTTAATTTCGCAACATTCCCTTAGCTGTGGGACCTTTAGGGAATAGACCATGCAAATAGATTTTAACGCAAATAGTGAAGGTTTTGCGGTTCAAGGGGTTGTTATCAAATACCAAGTCGAGATTTATAAAGTCACAGGAAACAGCTAATACTAGTGATAGCTACCTAGTTCTATTCCATCAGGAAATATAATTTTTGTCCTAGTTATATAGGACAAAAGAAGTTAATGTTACATTGTTTGGAGCTGACCTCCAGAGATTTGACAGAAAAATCTAACTATGTCATCTTTTGGCGACAAATTAGAGGTATAAGTTGGCAGTCTGTTTGTAAATGCGGTCGCTGCGGCTGGGAAATAGCGGAGCACTGACAGTAGCGGTCCGTAAACAAAAGACTCTCGTCGCACTTTTATAATTTACTTAGGTACCTACTTCCTCTTTTCCTTTTGAATTTTATTTTTAACATTTCCCCTTTTTGAAGAGCCGTTATCTCGGACGCGCCGCTTCTGCCTTCATTTTGCGTTCTATTCAAATCTGTTTTGATGTGGACTCTGGCTTGGTATTTTCAACAGATACAAATTCAGAAGGTTGGTATGAGATGGTTATGTTTTTTTTAATAGTCATTCCATTAGCTGGAATTCTAAAAGCTGTAACTGTACCAACCGACAAGGTTATTTTATTTCGTGCTAAATTAATAATGTTTCTTATTAGTGCTACTAAAAATGGTTACATTTCAAATGTATAAAAAAAAACATAAAATGGAAATATAATATTCGGCTTCATCATTAAATTGGTTCGTAGCTATTCGTAGCATCATCGTAGCAATGCTACGGTTATATCACATATGTGAATATTTCAACTCTTTATTATAGAGCTACGAACCAATTTAATGAGGAAGTCGAATATTATATTTCAATTTATTATTATGGATTACAATATTTTATCCTGTTTATGTAAGGTATAAATTGTTGAAAGCTATATATTTTAATTATTAGGTATATACAAATATGTTTTCACTTAATTTCAAATTATAATGCTTTCCTTGACAATAATCATTCATTTTACACTGCAAGTTTTTAATTTGACTAATCACAGCGGAGGTAACAATTTTTGTAAGAGGAGTAGATTTTAATGGGGATTCGGGGCAAACAGCTGTCGTCCAGAAAACTTTCCAAGTAAGAACTCGGCCGAGACCGTCTGGTCTGAATCTCGTTATTAATAAAATGAATTGTCTACCTATGGAAGTGCCAACTTTGTTCTTGGGAAATATATTATAGAAAGTATAACGATTTATTGACTAAGCAGTTTGATTTATATTTCATTACTTATTGCAGGCAAAAAGTAATCGTAATATAAAAAGAAAACTGAGCTATTTATGCTATTTTTATATTTGAAAATCAAGAAAGTTAAATTTCATGTTGCGACCTATAAATATCGTTCCGTTAACATAAGCAAGTAAGCTCTGCAGTTGCCATAGTATTTTAAAGAATTCTAAAAATGATCTGGAGTGGTAATTAGAGACTTGGTTTAATACAGTAGGTAGCGTGAGCGCGGTGCGGCGCGGCCGGGAGTGGACGGGCACGTCATTGTCGGGAATAGATGAAAACGGCCTTTTGTTCTCTCCACCTATAACAGAAGCAATTTCTTTTTTCTATTTTTTTAAACACGCCGCTTTCCTCTCTACCGTAATTTTTCTCCTCACCAATTACTTTGTTTCTGCGCCAGAGAGCTATTGCTTCGAATTTCCCTAGCAGTTTTCCATTTGTATTTTTCAATATTCGGTTTCCTATAATGTACGTTGCGTTGATACGTCGCTGTAGCGCTGTGGTTTTATTTAAAAAGGAATTCTAAATGAAGATGATACAGAGCTGTGAAAAATTATTATAGTTTTGTGTTGATTCTGATGCTACTGTAATGGCAAGTGACATAATATGCTAAGAAAAGTTTACTAACTCGCTCACTGATTCATCAACGCAGCCCAACCACTTGGACCAGAAATCTGAAATTTTGTACTGATCCTTTATGATATAAACAAGAAAGAAGGCCAGTTTTTTTCTAAATTCAATTCCTAAAAATAGGAGGTAAAATAGGAGATCACGGGTGATATTGTGGGGTCGAAATCTATATCGCAGTCATCTATAAAATAAATAGGGCCTTTGGAGCGAATACGTAACTTAAAGTATGTATTTATTAATAGTGGTAATAATAGCGAATAGGCGGGTGTTGAATAAGTTGCAAGGTCGTCCAGAGGGTGCGGGTGAGGTGGCTAATCAGTCAATCTTGCGGCGAATGTTATAGGAGAAGTGAATCTGCAAAATGACGGACGCCCGGTATAATTAATTACCTAAACTTCAATAGCTACGGACAACAAAAGACGATTGTTTGCTTTCTGCGCCGTTGAATCGATGCTGGCCCTAAAATCCGGATAATCTCACCCATTGTATCTGTTTTATGAAAGAATAAACTTTTTATTTCCTTTAGAATTTGTTGCTCCAGAAAAAGAAATCACCAATCTTTTCCTGTCATCGCATGAGCTTATTATCTCTAAAATGCAATTATCGCCTTTTTGAATAAAATATTTAAATGTTTTTTTTTAAACATTTAATTTGCATATTTGGTTAACTATAATAAATTAATATCCCGGGAAATTCTTCACACACGGTTAAATCTTATCTCAAACTAAGCAGAGCTTGTATTATGGAAACCAGACAACTAATGTACCTACTACATAGTACATATAAATACATACCTACTTATTTAGATAATCAGATCCAGACTCATAGGACAAACAGACATTTTCATGCACACAAATGTTTGACCTGAATGGGAATCAAACCCATGACCTGCGGCGTGATAGATAGCAACCGCGGCAATTGGCCTGTCAACTATTTTGGTAATGCAGTAGGTAGGTATATACTATTAGTTTTCATTTAGGGTGATAAAGAAAAATAAATAGACATGTCTTGTTCGATTATTTCCTCTAACGGGATAATAATTTTATTTATTTTTAAAGGTACAGTAACAGATAACAGATTACATATCATAATCTTCTTTTTGTTTTACTCTTATTTTTTGCAACCAAAATTGTTTTTTCAATTATAAGTAAGATTCAGAATTACCCGAGTTAGAATAGGTAGACTTTATAGAAAATTGTATACAATCCCACAGAGTCATTGAAATCGGATCTGAGAATGTATTTTAGGACAATTTAATAGCGAATCGTCTAAATATCATATACTTTCATAAGTAGGTACCTAACGCACTACGCACGTGTTCCAATTAACGTCGCCATAGAAATTTGTAAGAAAAGTATCAAATAAACAGTTACAGGCGCAAACCACAGGAGGCAGTCACTTTGTTGTGCAAAGTTAAAAAGGCTGGTCTGTAGATAACGAGCTAAGCACAATGGTAGCCCCATTCCCGCCCACCGCCAAATATGAACTCTCATTGTCTACTTAATTACAACGGGTGTCTTTGAGATATGGCTGGTACACATTTCGCCACAAAGCCTGTCACACACAAATAATATTTTATCGCCGGAGCTATGTTTTCCCGTCTCAAAAGGCAATTATTGCGTCTACGTGTGAATGCTTATAACACAACACGAGTACCGAGGGCGTCAATCAAAGACCGCTATTGAGGCGCGCGCGACCTCGGCTCGACTCGTCACCACCGCGCGCCGCGCCGCAGTCGCCACGCCGCGCTCGCCTACTGCTCCCTCAGTCAGTTGTGTAATTCTGTAGCCATGTAGTGCTTGAAAATATAACAAGAAAATTCACGAGAAAAATAAATATAAATATTCCCAATAATTATTTTAATTAAACATACCAAACACGCAGATTACATACGAAAAAGATTTTTGCGTGCAAGCTGATAAAATATTATGATCCTCCCTAATAAAAATAAAAGGTTTGCGATAACAATAATTTTAAATTAGATCAATTTAGGACGATAACGGCTCCAGTTATTATTTCCATGGCGGCGATAAACCTTGTAAATGGTTTTCCAAACGTCCCGGCTGCGCGGCGAGCCTTTTTATTAGGGTATTTGTCAAGATATTCCTCGGCTAAAAGGGACTATAATCGAAAATTTTACGTTTGGTTACCATACGCCTTGTGCTCTGGTCGAGTGGGTAATTTATTGAAGGAAATAAGGACAACCATTACCTATTACCTACGATTTTCCATTCACTTTCTGTTCATTAGTCAACTTAGTGACGGGAAATCAACAATATCACTTCAGCTCCATGCTGAAGTAAAAATGTGCTAAAATTATTTAGGTCCGGGCTGTATGTTGAAGTACGTACTTTAAATAGAATCTAAGCAATCGAAATACGGGATGAGACACCGATAATGGAAATAAGCCTTTGTTTATTATCCAATAACATAGATCCAACGCTAGCCCGATTACGGTGCTATACGTGCCTATGCCGGCAAATTTGCATGTTTAATGAAATCATTGTATGTACACGATCGACGCTAATTGGACTACTAAATCCGTTCACTTGTTTATGCATTCGAAACTAATTACGGGATTCGTAATCGACATCAATGGTCCGACGATATATCACCAGATGTTGAGACAAATTATTTTGACGACTCACTGTGAAAAGTAACCAACATGTTCTTGACAGATTGTAGTCTTCATGGTGATCAGAGAATCGCCAACTCCTTACAGTCTTACTTCGTCTACTTACTACATCTTGATCGGAAGAAATTGTTGGAAATTTGTGGAGATATGGGGCTTGAGTTTCTACTATTGTTAATTTTTATATTTCATCTCATTCTAATAACGCTTGTTATTGATGAGGATGATCATAGTTGATTAAATAAATATAATGATAGATAGATTGGGCTTATCACAAATCAATACTCAAATAGATTTACCTACTGTAGCAATGTGGGAGTAGATGAATAAGTAGAAAAATATTAAATGTTGAGATGGTTTTTGTGAATGATTATTTTATTAGTCTGCGTTTTTTTGTTATAACGAGATCTTTACCATTTGTGCCAAGAGATACTTTGTAACTGTCACACTTCTTTTTTAATTTAGATCAATCCAAATATATTCTGTTCAGCGAAAATTAACTTCAAATATTTAGCTGGAGACAATTTAAGGTAGGTACAGTATGTCAGTGGTAGAATACGTGTCGGTCATCGGATCAGCTGCGGCAGCCAATTTCCGGGACAGTTTCCCAGGAAGTCTCCCCACGATTAGTTCTGGTGATAGCTTGCACCGGGAAATATACTTGTGGGTTTCGCAACTGGACCACGGACCACTGGATAAACTGTTGAATATGAGTGGTTTTACTTTACCCATGGAAATGTACGGTTAGTGCAAAAATAGTCTCGCACTGGAAATGTTTTGTTGTACAATTGTTTCTGTTAGTTAGTTGTTGAGTGTAGCTTTTATATTTTTTGATTATTTTTTTTGGAACAGTAAATGATAGAATAATGAACATGTATAACAACTACATAATAATTTTCCTTTATAGTAGCTATTATTTTTCTTTTAAAGTACGAAAAAATTCAAATGAGCTGTTTAAAAACCATCCGTGGCGTGCCAAATTGAGCAGTAAAATGTATCAATGAAAAGAAAAGTTTTTTCATGCGAAATTCACGAAGACGGGCGTTTCTTTGAATTAATAAGCAGACGCTAAATTTAAATTTAATGAAACAAGTTTCCAGCAGAGTGCTGAGTTATACCTATTCAGTTCATAACTGTCCTCGCTTTCATTCTTCGCTACCTCGGAACATTGTGTTATGTAAATTATTTATGATTATATTATAACTCTTGTCGGACTTACCCGCTCAAATATGAGTAATGAACACTGAAAAAAGTTTAATTAAAATTGTCAACTTTAATTTTTTTTGCTAATATTGCTTAAAAAATAAGAGGTTTTTCTACTGTTTATTTTTTACAAAATCTAATTACAATTAGCAACAACAAATGTCAAAACATAATTCTATTTAATGATAGAGAATGCGAGATTGACAAAAAGATTAATAAATAATTGAAAATAATACCAAACAAACGAAGTACCTATCAATATTAATGATGATGATGATATCTCTACGCTCAGTCAGTGTTGAGTACCGGACGGAGTGGCGCACCTTGGGAGCTTAACTTCAGCAGAGAAGAAATAGAGGCTGATAAATAAAATCCTTCAAGACTAATGAATCACTAATCCATGTCCTTGAAGTCAATATACAAGTAACTTTTTTTACAGAAGATCAAACAAACTCTTCAGCTTTATTAGTATAGATAGACTATTCGTATAGATAAATAAAAGTGTGGTACCTACTAACTTTTGAAGGCCAGTGTATATTAACGAAAAATTGTTTACAATGATTTTCCCTTCCAGATTAGATAAGTTGTTCTAAAATGAGAAATTAATTCAATAACTCAGTGTCGGTGGGAGCAATATCTGCCAAATACTGGTGAGTTTTCACGGAACAGATAATACCCACGGATTACTATCATAACGCTTCCTTTGTTATGAACAATTGATGCATTATGCTATTGTGCTTCCACTGACTTTCTAATTAATGTTGTTATAATGATGTTCCATGAATTTATCAATATTTTATATTGTAGGAATATTATCGACGATATATCATTTAGATAAACTTTGTTGTGAACATTAGTAATCACTGATACATCGGCCTAAATCTTTAGGGTAATTTTTTTTTGTATTTTTCAAAAAGCCATTAAGACACGTTCGACTTTATAATGAATCTTTAATAGGTATATGCACGAAAGCTATTTTACTAAGCTATTAATTTAGCCTACGAATAACAGTTACTATTAGAACTTACATACATTGCTTATAGCTAAGCTAATCAAGACGATATTATATTATAGGTACAGCATAAACTTGAGTACCAGAACCCGATTAAACTTATTAATTTACTAAAAATGAAAGACCAAGTATATTTAATTGCGCGATGATGTCACATATTATGTTCTGACAAAATTTCATATTTTGCGAGGTGTACGCTAATATTTTCAATCTGGGTCATCGAATAGCAGCGAGCGTGGCGCAGAATGCTCAGCGGCACAAAATGATTCATGGAAATTGCACCGTAATTGAAAAAAATACGTTATTGCCGTTTGACGCATTGCCGAGATGTGCTCGCAGTTCGTAGCTACAATGTGAGCGTAACCGATGAGCCCCGGTGATTTCATATACCTTGGTTGTTCATATTTTTATCAGAATAAATTAATTATGCTCCAGCTTCTACCCCAATATATTTTGTTAACGTTAATTCGAAAACCTATGAAGCCTGATTTTGTAAGTATAATAAAAAAAATATCGGTTAGTTAATTTTTCCGAAGCGTATGATACTTCGGAAAGTGTTTGGGGATAAATGGGATAGTAGACACTAAATACAAACCTGTGTCACGTTGAACTAGGAAATGTTGTTTACCGAATCCTTTTTACCTTCATGCTTGAATAGCCCCCACTCGGCTGTTTCATCGAGTTCCCAGCGATAAGTCCGAAACTTTCACTCAATATAGTCAAATAAAGAGAATACAAAAAATCTTTTGTACATTTGAATATTCAACCACAATTGTGAAGATAACTACACATTCATGTCTCTGAGAATTCCGCCGGGATGGGTACCTACTTGAAAAAATAATGATTAAACCTTTAACTTGGGTTTTAGTTTTGAAAATGCTTATGATATCACAATGACTTTTACAATAGTAAATCTGGGGGCACGACCGTGCCCCTATCAAGACGAACCAAGCGAAGCGCAAGGGCACTACATATCATTTCTCTTTCTTGGGTTTGGATTATACCAGATAAATAAATTTCTGATGATGCTGAATGTAACTTTTGTTTGGAATTTGTTATGTAACAGTAGTATTAGTACCCAAACAACAACAAAAAATCTAAAACTAGGTTACTCATACTCTTTAAACCAAGGTGTAGCAAAGTCACGGCTTAGGACCTTGAATTTTCCTGAGATCTGATAACTTGTTTACAGCGAAAGCGTTATGAGTTTGTGAGTCTTGGCCGCCAATAACATGAAATGTTTTTGATAGGTAGCTATTACGGGTTATGCTCACCCCCTCACGTTCAACTTTTCTTTCCATAAATATTTTACCATTCAATTGATATACATAGCTAATACTGTAAAATGTGGTCAAAAGCAAATCAATTAAATGTAGGTACTTACCTAAATAACCGTATTTTCTTCCTGATATTTTATATAACATTGAAAAAAGCTTAAAGCATATTAAAACTAAAACTTTTGAAATATATTTGCAGTAAGCAAAAGTTCGTGGTTTGGTTACGTCATTTACAAGAATAAGGCAGTTACAAGTATATATAGAAGAAATTGTCTGGTGAATAAACTGTAGCTTGATGATCGTCATCGTTATTTCTAGAAGATAGTTTAAAGCAATTAGCTAAAAATGGTTGAATAGTTCAAATAAAATTATTTATACTGATAAATGGATATATTAAGAGTAAAAGGGGAGAACTTCTTTTACTGTAAATTCAGATTTGTGAATATTGGCTAGATATCGTGAGAAAAAACTTTAAACTAAAACACTATCTCCAAAAATTTCCGCCACTTTATTTTGCGGTAAGAATGTACCTATACTGAAAGTGCTTTTAGTAAAGCACATAACAATACACTTTACGACATACATATTGGACAGATGATACTGTTGCTTACCAGCAAGATGTCGTGCCAAAAGGAGATTTCAGTGTGATTTCGAATAAAAAATACAGAGGAAGAATTGGAGTAGTCTTTGACAAGCACTTCGACGGAGGCCGCGCGCTCGACGGTGTTTGCTTAGCGCGAGTTCGCAAATGCTACTGATTGCTTGTTTGTACTACGAAATTTTTATTTCCCTTAGCGAAGTTCAGCGCTAAAGCCTCGTTCAGTATTCACATTTGGATTTCTACTACCTTTATAACGTACACATCCTACTTTAGTTTCTCATTTAAATTTATTTCGATTTAGTATCTAAGTAACTTGGGTAAATAGAATAAGAGAATATCTTAACTACCACCGAGCAGCCTTATTATCTAAATATCAATCCTCAAGAGTTAGAGCCATCGTATCCATTGGTGGTAAGTTAAAGGTAAATTGTAATATTCATAAGTGCCTCACATAGCTTAATTTGAATAAGTAACTTTCTGTTTTATTACGTGAAATATTAAAATATTAAAAACCAAGGTTTTACTAGACTTACTTTAAACCGTCTCAATAATAAGGGGGATTGAGTTTATTTGTTAAACTTTCTGTTCTACCATTTGAGTTTCAGATCTTCAGTCAGCTTTCTTTTCACGTATACAAAACCCTCTGGTATCTTTTTCTAACATTATTTTTGTTATCGTGGAATCCAGTTGGAATCGGAAGATATTCCGGACCGAGCTCGTATCGACAAGCGGCTTAGTTTAAATTGAAACATATTGGCGGGGAAGGGAATCCTTACCTTACGTGTACAGTTCCATCTGTTCAAATAAAGTAGTCGTACAGGCATTCTACATCTACCTACGCGATGCAGGTATCGCTGTGCCTGTTCTTCGATTGTTTGTTGTTGAACACATAAGTTAGAAGGGCATATAGGAAACAGATATTTTTATTATTTGCTGTTATAGTTATCATACTTCATCATCATATCATATATTATACTCATACTCATTATTATAAATGCGAAAGTATGTGTGTACATGTTTCATACCACTCAGCTCTGTAACGGCTGAACGGATATTAATTAAACTTTGAACATAGATAGATCATAGGTACCATGTACCTGGCAATAAAATATAGGCTTTTTATATTTTATTGCCCGGGAACGATTAAGAATTGGGATTGTTTTAATGTAAGTATGTTGTGTGTATAAGTCGTCAATTTTGACGACTGTATTTACCACACTATTTAGAATAGAATAGAAATAAGTATGTATTAAATGAGGTTATATTGTCAAGTAAATATGACAATATAGTGAAAATTCTTCGATGATGTGAATTTACGACGCGTGCACTCTATTTCAGTTAAGTTATAACGTCTCAGTCAGAAATATTTTATTACACTTCCTATTTTGCTGAACGCCGCTCACTATTGCACGTGTTATGAATTTCAAATTATATAGTAGGTACCTACTATATGATTTCATGTCGCATACCATTTTATATTGCTTCATATACCTAGTTATAAAGCACGCTGTGAATGTCAATTTGGAACAATTGAGAACTTTATTGGTGACATGTGAATGTAAATGGACGTGCAGCATTATTGAATTAACACTTTTGGTTAAGCGGTGCCTAAGCGGTGCATATTAAATGATCTTATGCTGTGTTAATTTCTGAATGTTACTTATACTCTTACTGTTAAGTTTTAAGTTAAGTTAAGAATTTAAGTTCGGCTGTATTTGAAGACATCATAATGCACTTATTTTTACGAGTAGTAGTGCTATACCCACAAATGTATTTAAGATTTGAATCTTGCACGATTCTCCTTCTACTTCACGTTTTATTTAAACATCATCGTATATAATAATAAAGCTGAAGAGTTTGTTTGTTTCTTTGTTTGAATGTGCTAATCTCTGGGGTTACTGGTCCGATTCGAAAAATTCTATCACTAATAGGAATCTAACATTATCCCCAAAGGTTATTTATATGTATAGGCTACTTTTTATCCCGGGAATGCGAGTGAAGCCGCGGGGAACAGCTAGTTCTAAATATGAATAGAACTCCTACACACACAATTCCCACGAATATTTATACTTCAAAAGGCTATCTATCACTCTTTCGCTCCAGATGACAAAGTAAAACAATTTCGTAAGAGGCAAAAGATTGAAGACGAACAATAGCCCGTGGTAGAGATTGTCCCATGTATTGGATACGTCGCACAACCGGCGGACTTTCATGAAAATACACACACTTGGTAGATTTAGTGCGAAACACCAACAATAAATAACTGACCCGGAAGGGACAAAGGTACAAGAGTATCGCCCAAATGAATTGAAAAGGCCTCATACATAAAACAACGACTCCTTCCCGTTACAACTTAGATATCACCTCGCATGGTGCGAACCGCGACGAAAAATTAACATTACTATGTACTTTATCATCTGTGAACGACATTAAAAGAAAACATTATGACATACATTAAGGATCTCAGCTCGTAAGTTTTGAAATAATACTTATAAGGGATTGTTATTATAACAATAGCTATATCTTTATACTAAAGTAACACACTAGCATACGGCTCGCATGATGGTAAGCGGTTACCGTAGCCTATACCCGCTTGCAACATCAGCGGTATCACTCGCGTAATTTATATACCTACACAAACCTTCCTCGTTCAGCGCTCTTTCTATTAGCACAGAGTAAGATAATATACTAGGTCTATTAGTGAAAACCGTATCTAATCCGTTACGTGGTTTAGAAGAAGTAGGTAACGCAAAAACAGATAGAGGCAGACAGTGACCATAGCTTCGGCCACCATCGGCAAAGATGAGTCGAAGTTTTGGCCGAAGCCAAAGAAAGGTTTCTGTATAGAAATAGGTTGCTATATAGCCAGCGCTGAAATTGTGTTATGGAATGAGCGAGGAGGGTGCGATGCGACGCGGGGTCACACCAATCTTGAAATGTTTTTTTAGGGTTTTTGAGCCTTCGGCATCAGCCAGAAATTACTGTAGTTATAGCATCATTTGTTACCATAATCTTGCAAATAAAAATCTTTTATCTTTAGAGATTATTTTTAGCTTTGTTGTCAATTTTATAAAATAATAATGTCTGTCATAGGTATGTACGAAGACGAGGTAGGCGACGCTCTGAACTGCGAAGCTTTTATTGTTTGTTTCCAGTAGAGTTTGTGCAAGTTTGTCGCAATTGAACTGTGAAGTGCGATTATGTATCTTTTGTTGCAATCAAATTCTCATAGAAACCACTTGAAATCGAAAAACATGGCGGTTTTGGCAGCTGATCGAAAATTGCCATTGAACAGTGCCTGCTTAACGCAGTTTCAAGGCCTAAGAATAGATCATTTGATGCCATGAAACTATAACGTCATTGTCCGGTATTTCATATAAAACTATCGTTTTGACTTAATGTCAAAACGCTGAAATAAAAAGCTGCTGATTTGATGATATGTCAGAACACTACCCTATTGGCGTATGAGAGCCGTAAGTCATGGTGTAAGTAAGTAAACTAACGTTCAGTGAACTAGCAATGCTTTTAGTACGTGTTGTTATGCAGAGGCGGGCGGCAACGGGGCGAGCGCTGAGCGGGGCGGCGCGGCGGCGGCGCGGTGGCGGCAGCGCTCACATAAATTCCGATTTATCGTTCAACCTGCCGAACTTTCTGGACGCTTCACTCACCTCACCCCCACGGAAACCTTATTTTATTTAACTTCTTTATTCCATTTTACGTCTTACGTTTTTCGTCTTCCGATAAAACTTAATTGTACATGATTGCAAAATGTTTTTACTGCTATTCCGACACGCCACAGGCAGAGCCATTGGCATATTGCCAATTATTATTATAAATATCTAATAATTTTCATTATAGGCAGCATTGTATACATCAGTGATTAATTTAGTTTAAATTGTTGTAACATTCTCCCTAGCTAGTAAGGTATTTTATGATGTTGAATTTTTTTTTATTTTTTGTTTAAGGATTGATTAAAAGAATTACTCAAGAATTAATTTATCTCAACTTTATTTACTGTAAGTATCTTATTTTATTTGTATTTTGGATTCTTGTATGGTGGCCACTTTTCTCATAAATTAATACATATAAAAACTTGCTAGTCTGTGCTAATCGATCAGGAGCAATCTCAAATTCCCGTTTCCGCATCCGGCGTTTATCTATATTTTCCACTAAGATTTTTCAACAAAAAAAAGTAAGTAGAAAAATTGCAAAGGGGAAGAAAAGAAGCAACTTTAATATCGCTAGTCAATAATGTAGTAGTCGTTTATTCACTTTACTATAATACAGCCATACCTCGGCAGGTAGCGGCGGCGCCAAGTTTCCACACAAACAAACCAATAAACGTCGCCTCCGAGACATTTTCAGGGAAGAAAGCAATTATTTATATTCCATCTTGAGCCGTTGATGTCCAACCAATTCGAAAATATAGCTGTTGGGTCGACCTATGGATATATTATATGTTCGGATACTAAAGCTTCATTTAGGTTGCACTACGCTCTGAATTCTAACTATATCAACGAATTCTAATGTTGAGAAGTAGCTTTTACATAATTGTTTAACCTTCTCTGGTTATTCATTGTTTTAAACACTTTTATAAATTGTAAAAATATTATGAATTGACTGTCGATGAAATCACAATATGTATTTTAAACTTTGTATTTCAATTGAGAGTCGACAAAGCAATCGTTTTATGAAATAAAAGCTAAAAGGCTTTTGTTGAGTAGGTATCAAATATTTCATGAACTCTTCTATCGCATTTCGTCTAGACGATGTTATAAGTTTTCGACTTTGTTCGTTAAACGTAATATACTGTTGATCTTAAAACTTTGAAGTTGTTAAATAAAAATATTGTAGAATATTTCACGTTTCATATCGAAAGTATATAAATTTATATCTATACTAATAATAAAACTGAAGAGTTTGTTTGTTTGAACGCGCTAATCTCTAGAGTGAATGGTCCGAATCGTTTTTTTTTTCTTTTCATTATGAGGAAAAATTAATTAATTAGCTTCATTATTCCCGAACGTTATAAACTACTTTTTATCCCCGGAACGCAAGTGAAGCCGCGTGGAACAGCTAGTAAGTAATAAGATTCAGGAGAAATAAGAGAATTATATTTGTGAGCTTTACAAATGGTGTTGCATAATTGACACATGAGACAGACGGAATGTGGATTTGTAGTCTATACTTATATATTAAAGACTAAGAAGTAATTTCCTACCGTAGATAAGTCCATCGGACTGTTTGGCCAATATGGTAAAAAAATAAGTATATTTCGTCAATATTGTGATTATATTAATCTTAATTCCTTGCCATGTTATAAATAAAATAAAAAAATGTTGATGTAAAAAAGACACTTGAGTATAAAAATATATAAATTTGATAATAGAATAAAATCACAATAATTTTGATTCGTCCCTAACAAATCCAAACTAATGATCAGATATATTATAAAGCAGACGACCTCATCAAATGAAAGAGCTATTATTCATCTTCCGTTCAATTATCCCCAAAATAAACCTTGGAACCTTCGAATATACTGTCAAAGGAAAAATGGAATGTGAACTCGACTCGAAATCGCGTTAATCTTCATTCATTTGTATGCAAGGGTGACTTTAGAATAGTCACCTAATTAAAAAGAGTCGCCTTTGTCATGCAGATAGGTTGGTATGCGCAATCAAAGCGTCGCTCATTCCACCAAAACCCTTCAAATAAATATCTGATCCTAAGACTGTCAAGTGCCCCCTCGTTTCTTTTTGGAACTCACTTTAATTAAGTATCTCTTCATTTGTGGAGGAAATGAAGACATACAAATCAAAGAGAACCCATTTTATAAAGGATTTTCATTCTAAGATGGTGTTCTATCGAGAAAGGTTCGATAAGAAATATGATCAATATTGAAACCACTTAAATTAAATATTCTTAATAATTTATTCATTAGATAGCTTCATAAGTGAAAAGGCTGTTTTCAAGATGAATCTCGCTTTTATGTCTTGGCCAGTTGAAAATACGCTATTCGCAGAAATCTACGCTGAGTGAAGAAAGAATTTATTATAATAACAATTTCGCGACCCAGTGAGTGGATAAATAAGCAATTATATTCTTATCCTATGGTTTATTACTTTGAAAGAGATCTTGAAATTATTTCAACCTTTTTACTAGGCTTTTATTACCAGGTACGTAATATGTTTACTTATTCGACTTTACTATAAGTAGGTACTTCAATCAAGATAAGTATATAGAAGGTACTGAACAAATAATTTTAGCTATAGATGAAGCTGTTAATATAATAAATATTGAAATAAATTTAATTAGAAACACAAAAGTTTTGCAAACAAGCGAGAGCAGTGAGGTAAGTAGACGCAAAAATTCCATAAGGTACCTACTTGGGAGCAAGTTACCTCGATGACAGTTTCATGAGACGCTCCGGCGAGGGTCATTTGCAAGCCAACACAGCAAACTTGCCCACCCACCCACGTACGTTACTTGCATTTGTTATGCAACCTGTTTATGCAAATAACTAAAAAAGTTAGTTTTAAAGTGTTCCGTTATAATGATAAAATTTAATATAATAATAATAATTATAGTCATCTCGTATATCGTACAGGCATTTCGTACAGGCAATTGCCAGGGCCAATTTAGGCCAATTTGGGCCAGGGCCATTGCAAGGGCCAATTTATTTTAAATTATAAAATAATAATATAAGTCTTTATTAAGACTCATAATTTTACAATAAACTTAATCGTAATCTAACAACTCTGGCGAGTCGGTAACACCGATAACTAGGTCTGTTTGCCCAACTTTGGCAAAGGCTTCCTCCATTTCATTCCACTCTATTATATTGCGCTCTTCTTGTCCATGTTTTCCCTGCTGTGGTAAATTTCAATATAGGTAACCTTTATTCTCAAATAAGTAGGATTGTTTTTAGTCAGTATTTAATTTATTTTACCATATTTAGTTTTTATAATCATGATTGTATCAAATGGTTACAGTTAAGTTAGGTAAATAACTAAATAAAAATTCATCGTTAATAATATTTCTTAAAATGCGTAATTTTATTTATTTAAAAGTAAATTTCAATGTTATGAAATAGAACTCATATTTCATTTAACTTTATTAGTACCCAACAAAATGTTAAATCTGTACACATAAGTTTTGATATTCGTATCAAAAGAAATTACTATTAATTATATAAATTTAAGCTTTGTAGAAGCTCATTTCGTCATTTATGTTGTTGAGTAAACATTTTATGCAGTGCGTTTTCTAAACAGTTCTAAAGCCCGTACCGGGCAGTGGGCGGGCGGGCTGGCGCGCGACCAGCACCGCCCTCTACGAGGCTAATGAATAACATGCAAATGCCGGTGTCTAATGAAAACCACACTCAGCTTTTTACTTGCTTAACTTTTAATTCTAATTACAAAAACCTTACGTGAGTGTTTTCTTTTTGTAATTTATTCAAAGTTGAGAGCAAGTAGTGAAAAGCGAATTATTCCGCTTGTGTAACTTTTTAATAAATAATAGTAACTGAAACAACACAACAAATGATCACTGACTATAACGCTACCGTAACTATTTTGCAGATTACAAATATAAACTTAAGAAAAATCTCAAGTTTCAGCTGTTGTCATCCTCCATTGTGCTGAAATGGAATATCAAGAATGAGAAGTCCAGAAATCAAAAGTTCCCATTCAATGTACGTTGAAGCGTTTTCAAATAATAACCATGCCAGTTTCATTCAATGCTATCTGGTATTGCACGGGGAGTTTGCTAACAATGAAACATCGAGTAGCGAGTGGGTTTGTGTGTAATCGGCTTAGAACATACACGATTTGCATAGCCATTGGCGATATGTAAGTGCCGTCCGGGCCAAGATGAGACCAGATCCCGGTCAATTGGATAGAATATTCATTATTGATTCCAGGCACACTCAGGCGCAGTGACGGCTGTTCCTGGAATAGTAGCGGATATTAAACTACTAACTGCAATAAGTGGAGAGACGTTCTGTTACGCTTTAATAACGCGGTTTCACCGTGGAACTAAGGAAACTTTGGAGTTCATAGTGACTGTAAGAATACGTATACTTAAACTTTTTTAGGTTACTTAATCTTTTTGTACGTTGATGTCACACGGTTAACTCATTTACAAAACAAAAGTTTCTTAACATTTATTAAAATAAAATATTATTATTGCTTTTATATATATTATATTTTTTCGATAATAGTTTTCAAAAATCATTTTTTTTACCTCATAAAAATAGCCTTGCGAAGTTTTGAGATAGTCGAGTTATATCCACACAAGCTGTTTTATATCGTCGATAAAGTCGTCTTTATCCTATTGGAGACAAAGACGGTCGGGACTCAATTGTTGTTTGTAACTTCACTATATAGGAAATTGACAATACTCTCTTTCATGAGACCTGTTGCGATTTCACTAAACTGTTTAATAGAGAGCAGAATCAATTCATCTTAGTATGTAGTTACAAAATACATAAGTAATTTTACTCACAGTAGATTTGAGTTTTGATTTTTTTTTTACTATAATATTCTCGTAATAATTATATGTAGCTCGTAGTTATTATGTTTACTCTATTATATATTTCTCCCTAACCATTGAACTTGGATACGTGACATAGGGATACCTATCAATAATTAAAATAATAAAACTGGAAATAATAGTTTATTTATTTTATTTATTTATTTATAAATATAAACTCGTACCTACTTATGATAAATATTTTTCAAAATTTAGTGACCCAGTAGGTAAGTTAATGTAAACAACATCATATTAAAGAGTTACATTTCTTTACATTATTGATGTAGGAGCCGTTTCTCTGCCACCTTTGTAACGATGAAAAAATATGGTTAAGTATTGATTCTAAATAGTTTGAAGTGGTTAATAATTATAATATAGTTCTAATGCGTCTTCTTATTTAAGCATTCTGCATCCATCATGTTTACAATGTAAAAAATAGAAATTAAAATAAAATAATCTATCACAGAAATAAATAATTACAATTATTATTTTCGATTCTCGTTGCGGTGAGTAGACAGCCAGTGTTGTAAGATGGAGATGTTAAGGTGTTCACCCATTGCCCGAAGAATGTAATTTTGGACGATTGAAGTCGCTCCCAGAATGACATATACCTAGCCTTGTTACTGCAAAGAAGTCCGGAAGCCGTGCCGATGCAAACATTCCCGACGCGCTGCACCACCGTGGCAGTATAATGACCATTCCAATTATTTTGGTATCTTTATTGACTACTAGGCTTTTCCTAGCGTTTAAGATGTAAAAGAGCAGGAAAGAAGTATTGTATGATATTACACTAAACAGTGAAAAATAAAGGATATTCAGAATAATTGAAAATTAGAAAGAAACGAAAGAAAGAAAATTGTTTTATTCTTGCGTGTCATCCAACACAACTAGCCTAAAAGAAAAACAAAAATTACAGATTTCAAAAGTTAAATTGCGTTGTACTTTTCGAAAATCACAACTAAAATTCGTTGTTAAATTCATATTGCAGATCTAAACAAAACATAAATATATAACAGGTGAAAATGGTCCGTTTGTCATTCGGTGAGAAGACGTTAACAATTCAGATAAAGACCTTATATTGTTAATAATAAGATTCCATTTATATCATCCATGTCTATCGGGGTGAGTGACACCATCGTATATGGTAATTCAGGGTTGTGTGATTTGCGCTCATGAGATTCAATTTCACGCACCTGTATGATTGACGGGGACATTATGCAGCTCAGCCCTACTCATAATTTACTATTTTATCATTTCTAAGGATCTCGTTTGTATCTCAACGAGAATTTTAGATGTTTTCGAACATCTGCGCATTGTTTATATATATCGTGAATTACACTTATTTTCAAGGATTTATATGTTGTATGCTCTTTTTACTTGGTTTGGTTTATCTGGGAAACTGATTGTATGATTTCGATTAGGCTTTCACGGAAAGGTTCGGTATTTTCTCAGGCATTAATCCTGTTGATATAGAACTGGCTATTTCTGAGATTTGCTCATATTTATAAACAGGTATCAGAAATGCTTTCAAACTTTAAGGTGTTTTTTGTTTGGATGTTACCACGAAGTAGAGAAAGAAGGATGTTACTCAAATTATATGCACACTGGTATGAATTATTGTGAAATCTGAATATACAACGTCAATACCGATACACAAATAGAAGCATTTAATTCATGTATTAAATACATAACCTATTTGAAATACATAATGGCCCCAATTCTGTTGTTTACAAACTTAATCTCACTACATCACTTTCTAGCATAATACCTACTAAATATAAAATAAATTTAGTCCTATCAAAGGAGAATGAACCAATGTGGTCCAAATATCCACCACTAACGAACAACCTATGTTGAATTATAGTCTACTAAATAGAGAGTAACTTTCAGTATGAGATGAACCAAATCGTTTGGGTGCGTTAGTACTCAAAGAAATGTAAATAGACAGCGGGATAGTTTCCGTAACATCGAAGCCGATATTAACGAAATAGACGAGTTCCCTGTACTTACACACCGAAATCTAGTATTGTTTTCACTGGAGATGGTGAAACTATACGCAATGGCATATCACATTGAAGTAGCAAGAGACGGTTTTTTTAATATTGTATGGTACTTTGAATGGGCGAGACACAAACCCTCAGTTAGGCGTATATGGCGATGGCATAGACTAATTTGACTGCATTAAAAATTTTCTATGTATCCTTTTTCAATAATGAAAGAGATGTGGCGTGATTAAAATTGATTTAGTTTTTGAACAAACAAAATGCACCACTATGATTCTATACTCACGTGTCAGACATCTCCAGTATGATAGTTAGCTTACCATCGATATTTAACTATCGCCATAAATTGCAGATGTTGGAGTGGTGCTTTATGTTTAACTAGCATCGGGTAACGAGATCGTTGCGATGGATCCCATACTCAACTGTCCAGAAAATAAGCAAAACGTTGGCGAATAGTTAACGTTGTTATTAAAAATATATAAAATGGTTTTACTGAACGACAGACTTGTCTACTCTAAACTAAATGTTTTGCTTCATAAGTGGTTTAAACTGAACGAGAACAGCGTCCAACTTTCAGCTAACCTGTAACTATCTAATTTAGTATTTTTGCTCTGGTGTAAAAATCAAGTATTGGGACAAGTCCGCTTTTGTTCCCCAGCATAATTAAAGTAATGTCAGTTTTCGTTACGATGTCACAATGTTAAATGACTTCTGATATGTAGGTACCTAACATCATCCTTTATATACGGGAAAAGATTTGTAACAGTTTCGTCATAAGCAGCAGATTCATAAAGTAACCACCCGCTGGTTGTGGGCGTATATTGAATCTTTGGACAGAATTATTACGACCATATCACAATGTCCCTCTACTAAATCTTGCGGATAAAATTCAAGCATGTTACACTAACGAATTGTGAATAGCAAGCAATTGTTGGTCCAACCATCTCCTCGCAACAAAGGTGTATGAGAAAATAATGTTTGAATGAAGTGCTATTGTTATGGCGGCTCCTCACAAAGGAATCTCCCGACAAAGTGCTTGAAACGAGCGTTTGTTATACTAGATCTGAAATTACTTTTTGTTTGAACTTATTTCATGAACATCATTCATTTATGTTCATTATTATTAATTTGTCCGATTTATAAGACTGATTCAGGTGATGTGTGGAAAGAGCAATACGTTGTGCATGTAAATAAATAAGCCTATGTTTTTTTAAGCAAATACGTCGTTAAATTTAATTCACTTTATAAGGAATCCTTATATTACCTTAGCATTGACCATACCTTCATTACCTATCTCAAAAATTCATAAAATGTACAGTCGTTTTAACAAAATGACTACAGCTAAACTCAAATATTTCTAACAACAGCATTGTTACCAAATTTATAGAAAATATAGTCTGAAAAAATAACAAACATCCTATAAAAGAAGGCTTTTGTCCAGCAGTGGACGACTTTCGGCTGACATGATGATCCTATAAAAAAGCACACACAATACAACCAACCGACCAAGGCATTGGGTACAAAGTTTTGGTGTTGAAGCACAATAGAAGAGAAGCCTTTACTCTAGGGTGACTCAGCGGCTTAGGTACTACTATAACATAATTTTCCGGTATGCGTTTCACGACACTGCATTATGAAACGCTAAGTAATTACAATAAGGTGCCACCGAGTTGTAGGTACATATATCAAGCTCACCCTTCGTGTAAACTTTATTTTGCCGTGCTCAAGTTCCGGGCGGTGCTTTAATTGTGGACGACATTCGTAGAGTTAAATGCGCATTAATGTGAGTGGGAAAGTTGTCTTAATTAAACAAAGCTTCGGGGACACGTCTGTTTGTCGGAAGGTGCTTGTAAACAGCCAGCCACTTGGTGGGAACATTCGGGAGCTTGCCGGATGTACAGTAACAACGTATCAGTGTACACACCACGCACTGAATACACTTGATTACCTAGGTCAGTGATACAGCTTGAGTCATTGATTACACATAATTAAGACACTAAAAAAAAAAAATATAAAACATACCTATAAAAAAAAATATAATCGCCTTCAAAGGCACTAAAAAGCATAAAATAACTATGTTGGAACTGAAATCAGACAGTTTTGAAGTCAGTGAAAAAAAACTGCGCTGCATGAACATCGCTGACTTCAAAACTTTCAGATTACAGTTGTTGCTGTTTAAAATTTGTTTAATTAATAATTTGTAGGTAATGATTAAATATTGTATATTAAGAAGGCGGGACATAGTTTACCTTAACGAATAATCATGTAGGTACCTATGATCAATAATATAATTATTTCTGACTTTAACAATTGAACTAGAATATACTACTAACATAATCATGAATCCACAAAAAAAATGAAGCCTTACTGAGTTTCTTGCTGAAGTCTTCTCACTCCAAGTGTACCCACTGATGTGTACTACTATATAGAGATGACGCTACACATAACCACTAAGTTCCGTTCAAGTGCAGCCAACCGGCCACACTTCACTTAATTATTTGCCAGCTTTTGTGGTCTTAAGGATCCTTAAGTCTTGTTTCTTGTTTATATTTAAAAAACGTTCATACGCATACGCATTAAATATGCCCTTGTGTGTGTTACGATATTGCATATAATAACTTTCCATTGGTGAGTTAAAATTTCATTCGAAGAAAATATTTTAGAGACGCCGTCATTTGTCAGCGACAAGTTGTTGCAGAATGTTGAACAAAACGCGAAGGGGGATGAAAATCACGGCGCTTACGACTTTTTGTTCGTGAAGAAACTACAATTTAAAAGCGTTTCAGCGCTACGTGTTTGAACTGGGGTAAGACGAATTATTTTTTCAGTGCTGCAGCGAATATTAGTTCAAACTTATAATAAAATGGAGCATGACCTTTGCTTAGGACAGCTGCTCTATACGTAGTAATACATTTCAGTGGAGATATCTTTGAATGGTTCAATGTGAGTGAAATTCTCCCGAGTTCAATACATTCGAATATCTTTTTGAGATTGGAGTGACACAAAGCGTATTGTTACAGAAGAGAGGCTTCTATCTCGTGCCGTTTTGTCACAAGGGCTAGTATAGTTATTGTCTTCAGCTACGTTCACTACACTACGTTATAAGCTTTTATATTGTGCGTCACTCTTTGACTGAGAATGACTATCGAATGAAATATTGTTTTCCAACGTGACAAAATACCGCAATATCCGAACAGTTTGAATTAAAACACGCATGGAATAGTCAAGTGCTACCGCTTTGCGATCGATAGCATTGAACCAACGGAAAATGGTACTAAATATTTTATGCGAGAACAAAACTAATAATGCAATATTTATTTATGTTAATTTTAGACTATGTGGGGTGATCTCGAAACTTGGCTGAAAACCTGCAATATCTGTTTAGTGAGTAGGCTCTTTTTCGTTGGAAAATCTTCATATAGGACACCCGACTACCCCTGGAGGGATCGGCCAGGTTATGCCGGACTTGTAGTAGCTAAAAATCCATGATTGCCATCTGCGTTGTAGAGTTGTCATGTTGTAGAGATGTCATGTCGTAGATATGAAATAGCCCATCCGCAAAGAGTTCACTCGAAAGGTTTTAAATAGTATATTAAATATTTTAAAATACGTATTAAAAATATGAAAAATATTCTACATTGATTGATTTTATTATTTAATAAATCATCATCAGTCTGCCATCTCTTATCGGTTGTATGTTTTTCCAAAATAATATTGAAACACATGAAATTTTGTAGGTGGTTATCTATTGAGGTCACAACTAAGGAAAATAGTTTTCTTCCTCGAAAGCGGTCAGCATAAACATTGTAACTTGGCACCGGGCGAAAATTGTTTAATGGCTCACCAGCGATTGTCGTAAAACTATATTTTGTGTGGGGTGGAAGGGTAGCACGGATGGAGGACACAAGCCCTCGTTAAAACTCAGACCGTTCAGTAAATCTTACGGGTTTACGATTCAACAAAAATTGGAGCAGTTCCACGCCGCCATTGCTTTAAAAACTGTTTCTTTGCTGCAACCATTGTCGGGGGGTGAATTCGCACCCGGGTTGTTAAAGTCCTTGTAGCTAATTGCTGTCCTATCTTTCGTGTTTTACAACTTGGCGATTTACACTTGGGTGAGATTTATTAGGTGAACAGCTGTTGCGGTTGTTCTTTTTACCCGACTAACGGTTTTGGACACGTCACCGAAGATAGTAGTTACCTAGACTAGGTATTTGAAACTATAGGACCAAAACTAAATAAATCAGTTTTAAGTAGATTATAGATAGTATATTATCTCATACTACCTTCTCAAATCTGATGACTCTGTCCTTCGGTAAACTTTGTATAGCCGTTGATGATGATTAATTTACCTAATGACAAATGGATCAATTAACTCTTACAGCCTTACTGTAACTCGTTTTAATTACGGATATTACGCACAGATAAGCCGTCGGTTGGTAAACTGTTTGAAATGAAACGCTAACTAATGAATCTTGAATTGAATGTCGTTTATATTAATACATGGAGTATTTAGTATTCAGACGAGGCGTGCACCTGTCGGTGTGTCGGTGCCGGCAATCACCCACCACTGACATTATTTTGTCATTAACTTTAGACAATATTGCGTGATTTAAGGTGAATACGTGGTGCTTTCGCCTAATGTGTTCTTTTGTAAGAGATTTGGATGTTTTACTTTTTCTTTTAAACTCTATTTAACTAGTAATGGTTTGTATTCCTTATAATATACTTTTTGATTAAAAGGAATATATGACCACTTCAGAAAAACAATAATTTATATTGAAATAGGACTAAAAACTAGTTAAGCTGTTATTGGTTAAAAATACTTTGCTTAATCTTAATCCTACCCGTCGTTAGGCTTCATGTATCCCGTTGATGAAGTTTTGGTACAACGTCACCTCCCCTGCGATTTTTGTGCTATAAAATAATATTTTTCATGAAAATAATTAAAAATTGCTACAAGCTTAGCTCTAACTTTATATACCTGTCGACCTAGATATATAATAGGTAATATACCAAACATTTTCAGTGAAAATTACATATGTCATTGAATTTTCGTAAATATCATGTTAATAACGGAATATTATACAAGGTGTCATGAGAGTTTACTTGCAGACATTCATTTAATAAATTACGTTTGACATTGTAATTTGAAACTGGTAAATACGTATTCCAACCGGGTTTTACGTACATAACAATTCCACACACTATTTCTTATATTGCAGTAATTGTGTGCAGTATCAGCGAAATTGAATTAAAGAAATTCTTCTTTTTACTGAAACGGTCGTTAGTCAGCGACGGAGTTGTAAAGTTTTTCGCTAGCTCGTGAATTCAGACTTCCCGAGTTAGACATTGTCTTCACCATATTTCAGCGAATATTTATTTAACAACTTTTAGTTTTATTCTAACGTGAGCTCGTTATTTGTTTAACCTCTCGGGTGTACCCGACTTTTATTGCTTGATCAATTGATGGATTCGATCATGTTTACGTAACTGTAATCAAACTCCAACGGTACATATTTTATCGTCAATCTTCGTCGCGGTAGTCTTTGAATGAGTCAGCGTGAATGTTAATGCATTTCAGTTCGTATATCGCATTTCGTCAAATGTAATCGAAGCCTGCGAACTGTTGCGATGACGGGACGGGACCATCCATCACGCGGATGTTTTCCTATCGTTTCTTTTAAATGGAACATCTATCAATGCAAATTTATATTTGTCCTGGTTTTATCGTCTATAGAAGGTAAATACGAATACTTGTATTTAACGATTATGTCTCAAACATAATCGTTAAATACAAGTATTCGTTTTACCCTTTCGAGTTAACTTTATGTTATTATTCACTCGAGCGAAAGCCCGCCGCCGAGCGCCCTTGAATTATTCACGTCAAAAACATTCAGCTTAAATGGAAATTGATTTATCGACAAAGCAGGCGTCGACGTCGTCGGCAGCCCGTCAGAGGAGCTCATAGTACTCATGCAGCATCATTTCTTGTGACTGTTGGAAAAGAAAACTTTACCTACAGTTTATATTATCGTGCATGTTGCCTATAATCCGCCCCAGTTTGACGAGTCCTGTTTACGACCTATCGAAAGCGTATCGTTTAAGCACAAAATAAATCGCTGACGATGCAAAATTTATAGGAGTTAATATATTTTTATGGCTAGGGGAACGGTGACGATGCATAAATGCTTGAATTTGATTATGCGCTATGCATTACATTAGGCTGGTACCTACTGTATTTAGCTACTATATGTATAGATACCTTTTGGTTTTCTGTTGATTGATATTCAACTAGAAGACTATAAACTTGTGTTTCTTTACTATTATATTATAGTAAATATTTATGTTTCAACAAAAAGGCAAAAGATAACACAATAAAAGGAATATTATTAGGTACAGATGTAACGTATGCTGTTATTGTGAGTGGGGACAAAGCGTGGAATAAGTTAAATAGGTCACGGTGCAAACATTTTACCGTCGTCGTTCGCTAATATGATACGGAGAGACATGTTGGCGAACCATAGACTATATTTATGAGTCGTCGAGACAAGGACATGTAGAGGAAGTGGAGCCCGCCTGGGGACCTCATTATAAAGCGCTAAGTCGGGATCATTTCTACCACCCACTTAACACCAACGAGAGAAGATTATAACGGAAGTGCAGGGAATCTTGGTCTATACTCTATGTCCCAGATGCACTTTATTACCAACATTGAAATTTAAACTGTTTTGTATATAGGTAAACCGACTTTTTTTTTATAAAGAACTGGGCAGGCATTTGACCACCATCATGTTTGTTAACAGAATGTGGTCTAAGATGTTGCATTCTTGCCCAGGAGATGCCTGTTCACTCTTGCCTTGAAGATACCGACTATGGTAAAACCAATAAAAATTTATATGGTGCAAATCGAACAGTTGTAATTTGCATGTTTTGTTATAGGACTAATTTTTGGCGCTGTATTTGTTTTTAGGATAATTCAGTAATGTTAAGTTATGATAAAGCATATAACGCATATATCTGGCAGTAGGGCGCGGCGGTGTTACTTCATTATTATAATTTCGTATTTTGCAACTCAGATATTTTCAGGGAAAAGAAAATTGTAAAATTTAATGTAACTTATCTCTATACCTATACTTATCACGCTTATTTGGGTCATCATAGAAGGTTTATTGAAATCATAAGTAGTAGGTATATTAATATGGTAATTCTTCAACTAAAATATTTGTGTACAACATGCAATTTAACAACTATCCTTGAACTATACTATATTTGTGCAATAGGTACTTACAGGTTATTATTACCGAATACTTGACCATTTGGAGACGCGCGAGACCGAGACGACGTGGCGGCTCGGCGGACAGAGCGTGCCAGTACCAAAACGCGCGTGACGTGTTGACGCACGCAAAATTACATTACGCCTCGCTATGTCTAGCTGAATATTTTGACAGACTTACATAAGTCAAAATATCCTCAATTGCACATACAATCTATTTATACTAAATAAAGCTCAAGAGTTTGTGTGTTTGTTTAAACACGATAATCTCCGGAGTTACTGTTCCGATTCGAGAAACTCTTTCACTAATTAGGCAACATGGGTGAAACCGCGAGGGACAGCTACCTAGTACAATATAAACAAAATTATATGGTCCAGATTACGTTACAACCACATGCCTACATTTTGTTATTTTAATCTGTTTATTTATTAATACATGTTACTATCTATAAAATTTTCGCAATTTATTTCCTGAATAATGTGAATCGTATTTATTTAATATTCTTAGTTGGGGAAATTTGAATACCTACATAATATCTCTTATAATAAATAGACATTATTGTGTGTGTCAATTGATTCAGTCTGTCTGTTTTTACATTCCCTACTGGATTTTTACTCAACAATTTTAAAAAAATTTTGGTAATTAAAATTTATTTTCCTGGATAAGAACTTTCAAATTCAATTTATGTAGCAAAACATTTTTACAATGAATTGTCTCATTTTCCGTACAAAGCTGAAGTTGATTTCCTTTGATAAGGTAAACAAAATAAATTCTTCGCGTGAATGACTCGCGGTCCTCCCGTCAATGGCTCAGCACCTTACCAGGAAAATAAAATGTAAACTGTTTCAAGGATAAAAGAAATGACATCAAAGAAAATTTATATAAAAAACAACCTTGTTAGTGTAAAAATATCACAGGTTAAAATTTTACATGAATGTTTGGAGACATTAATTAAGTCAGTGAAAGACTTGAGATTATTTTAATTTTCACAAGATATTATAGGTACAGTACTTAAATATGACGACGCGTTCATATTACTTTACGTACCTATTTATATTACTATCGTGGTCGATAGAAGGATTGGGTAAATTATGTAGTGGTAACACTGACAGTGACGTCAATGACCATAGTCTAGGTAGGTTTAACAAAGTCAATGTGGTAATGGGTAGGCGTATTACATTTATGCTGTGACTTTAGTTGATCCTGTAATCTATACCTAGTTTGTGATCGCAAGCACTCGAGCTGTACGCACATCCGATCTAAAGCCTATCGTCATTTAAGACTAGTACCTACGTGTTAGTGAAGTGATGATTTAATTATTTTAGGAATTATGTTAGGTATTAATATGTAATTTTATGGTAAATAAAATGAAAATAATATACTATTGTGAGATTTCTTTCAACACTTTTTCTCCTCATACAGGACTTTTCCGAAGCGATGGTATAACGTTGTATCATTGCCTGCATTCCTGCGCCCATCGAACCCAGCTACCACTGAACCCTAATTATGGTGTTCGTATCGCTTGGCTATCATTGACGCCGACAAATATAACTATTTTACTTGTACAACAAATATACTTACTTATCTTTATCATTACTTAATATGGTGAAAACTATGATATTAAATTCCGTAAATGCTATATCCTACTAATATTACAAATCCAATTTGTGTGTTTGTATGTTTGTTACCATTTAGCTCCGTAATGGCTGAACGGATTTGAATAACACATACATTGACAATTACCTCAAACAGTGGCGAGGCAAGATCAAAATTTGATGTGGGCAAGGTACATTTAGCGAGGCCCTCTGGTGGCGCAAGAAGCAATGTTATAATTTAAAAAACATCGGACAAATGCGAGTCCAACTCGCGTACCGAGGGTTTCGTAAAGATAATTTCCTATGTTACGAGTACCTTGAATACCATAGACTTCTTACAGGTTTTCCTGTAATCTATATAGATAAGGAACAGTTAATTTTAACCTATTTTCATAAATAATAAATTACAAAAAACGGATGGACAGACAAACACACGAGTGATCCTATTTATGGGTTCCATTTACTACTTTATAATAGTTTTTTTACGACGTATCCGAGTTAGGCGTATATATCTGAGGCGCGAGGCCCCTCTTACCGCGAGGCCGTAGGTGGTGGCCCACGTCGCCCACGCCGAACGCCGCCTCTGCCCTCAAATATCATAAAAAATACGTAACGTACCACAAGAATAATAACATTTATGACGGCAAAATATAAGATCTCTCGGAAACACTGATATAACCGAAGGGCTGATTAATAAAAATCCTTAAACCATATGTAGGTGGTGTATGTGTATTTTCACCTGTCATTAAACGATGTTATTGGATTCTAGAATTGTTGTTGCATTCACTTTTTCTTTGATGATTTCCAAGTTATTTTTATCTTAAAATCTTTCTACAACAACCCCTTAGGTAAACTTGTTGTATGGAAGATGCATCAAGTATCAACTACGAAGGAAGTACTACCCACACAGGAACTTGATGCAGTTTTCATCTCTGTCAATTCTCTTGAAATTATTAATGATAATATAACAAATATTTTTTCGGAAAAAATCTATTCTATAAAAACTTTCAACTTTTTTATTTTTAATGGGACGCACAACACAATAGGTCGTGATCGAGTTTAATGTACACATAAGGTTCAATAATATGAATAAATATTCTGTAATTAAAATACAAGTCAGTAGATGATATTTTATGTTGGTAATGCGTATGACAGACGTGTGAATGTCTCTTTAATAGCATAAACGACGTGTACACTACTCTATTAATTTGCTTCAAAATACAGAATATAAAGCGACAGTCAAATAATACGATTGATTACTAGCAATTTGTTTGTCAGGAACATCCGCAATATGGATTGCGTCGACATATTCAATCATCGATTTCACGTGCAATTTACCAAAACTTCGGTAATGGGGTAATATTATTTGTATGTAAGCCCACCTGGGTTGTGTCGCGTGCATTGTGCGGGGTATTGTCGGCCCCGGCCCGGCCGCTCTGCGCCGAACAGCTTAACATTTGGACATGGGTAATTAATTGAAGTCGCACGTTGTATGCTCAACAAGAACATAAGCGAGCGTCGATGCGCTCAAACTGATTATTATCTATGCCTATTATATTATAAACCCATATATGGTGTGTGCGTCCTATATGTGATGGATGTCAGACCGTGATTATTGTTGTTGTGTATATTGTAATAATCTGTATTAGCCGCGTGTATTCCCAGGTGTAAGGTATCTGTAAATTATTTGGATTAATGTTATTAATGTTCAACATATAATAATAAAAATAAATAAAATAAAAAAGCCATTTATTCTACTACCAATATACACTTTAAAAACACATTAATTCATTTATAAAATAATTTATACTTTATCCAAACATATTTCATAATTCATCTAAAAATTGGTAATTCCTAATAGTATTTTGAACATTTGATTTAGTTCATTAACTTTCCGTTGTACTATACAATTATTCACATATAGTAATAGCTTATTTAGGTAGTAGTCGCCTCCTTGGCGTAGGCCTCCCCCAAATCTTTCCATAAATTTCGATCCCGAGCAGCACGCATCCAATCTGGTCCACAAGTTTGATTAAATACATCTCTCCATCGCTTTTTCTGCCGCCCTTTCCTTCTTTTCCCATTCATTGGAATCCATTCCGTTACTTTCTTCGTCCACCTTGCATTGTCCATCCTACAGATGTGGCCTGCCCATTTCCATTTCATAAGCCTTATTGTTTTAGTTATATCTGGTAGCTTTGTGTACGTTCTGATTTTTTTGTTGCTTACTTTGTCCATTTTATTTATACCTAACATACTTCTCTCCATTTTTCTTTGACAAATAGCTAATTTTTCTTCATCTTTCTTTCGTAATGACCAAGTTTGACAACCGTACGTTAAGCATGGAAGGATCACTGTTTCGTAAACTTTTTTCTTAGTTCCTAGCTTTATTTCCTTATTTTTCATGATCTCTTTCAAGCTCCAGTACTTTTTCCATGCCAACGCGATTCGTCTCTGAATTTCCCCTTCTGTTGTACTTTGAAAGGATACGGACCGGCCAAGGTAGACATATTCTGTCACATACTCTATTACTTCACCATCTATTTTTATATCCTGTTTGCACCCATTAGTTAATATTTTTGTCTTAGATGCATTTAAAGACAGGCCGACATATTTGCTCTCTCTCGCTAACTCATTTACCATTTTACTTAGGTCTGTAGCATTTTCAGCGAATACTATAATATCATCAGCAAAGCGGAGATGGCTAAGGTATTCTCCATCAATTTTCAAGCCTTTCTCCTCCCAGTCCAAATTTGCAAAAATGGTTTCCAGTACGGCGGCGAACATTTTTGGTGACAAGGGATCACCCTGTCTCACACCTCTCATGATAGAAAATAATGTGCCTTCCTTCTCTAGCCTTACCTTGGCACAACATTTTGAGTATACGCTGCGAAGCAAATTGATATATTTAACATTTATACCTTGTTTCGCCAGAGCCTTCCAAATAGCGCTATGTTTCAGAGAGTCGAAAGCTTTCGCATAGTCAATAAAGCACATGTAGAGTGTTATTCCATATTCGTTTGTTTTCTCTAATATCTGTGTCACCACTTGGATATGATCCATTGTGGAAAAGTTCTTCCGAAAGCCCGCTTGTTCGCGGGGTTGGTTATCGTCTAAAGTTTTAGTTAGTCTATTTAATAATATTTTGGAAAATACCTTGTACAGATTTGACATGAGGCTGATCGGACGATAATTTCCAAGGTCACTTCTATCCCCTTTCTTATGCAACAATACTATTGTAGATTTTGACCACTGCTCCGGGGTCGATTCGCATGCAAGCATATTGTTGAATAACATTTGAAGGGGTTTTAGTAGGGGCCATGCAAGAGATTTCAATACTTCGTTAGCTATATTGTCATCGCCAGACGCCTTGTCATTCTTTAGTGATTGTATTGCGTATTCTATCTCAACCTGGAGTATAGTTTGTGGTTGTGTTATAATGGATTCATTCTCTAGGTAAGAACATGGTGGTTCCATTTGGATGCTTCCACCGGTTGCGTAGAGATCCTTGTAGAAATTTGTTGCCTCATTAATTATATGTGGGCGTTTCGTCAACACATAGCCTGACCTATTTCTCAAATTTGGAGTCCACTCGGTTTTATATCTTAGCTCATTGTACGCTTTACGTATTGCTCCTGACTTTTCTATATATTTTTCCAATGTTTCTTGTCTATGTAGTTTTCTCCCACGAGATATACTTCTGTTAATTTCTTTACTAATGTTTGTTATTCTTGATTTAATTTCTCGTGTTCTTTTTTCTTTATAAAGTAACTTTCTTTGTTCTAACATTAAAAAGGTTTCCTGATTGATTAATTCTCTATTTGTTTTGTCACTTTTAGGCAGTTGTCTAAGTAGAAGTTTTATTTCGTTCTCGATGCTATTGTACTGAGATTGGACGTCTGTTGAGGCGCACGTAGCTTCGAGAAATTTGCTCTCCCAGTATTTTCCACTCTCCTCGGAGACAGGTGGTAAATGTTTTGTATATTGAATAGGCTTAATGAAACCTCTACTCCGATTTGTCTTTAGATTCAACTTGCACCTTACCATTCGATGATCGGTGTTGAAATTCAAGTTATTTATTATATCAAAACCTTGAACCTGTGCGGGTTGATTCGTTAAAATGTAATCAATCTCATTACAGTGCTTTGCGTTTGGAGATCGCCATGTCCATTTCTTGTGAGGTTTCCGTTTAAACATGCTGTTCACAATTTTTAAATTATTTTCTAACGCAAACTCAATTAGTTTTTGGCCATGTGGACTCCTTCGGCCATACGAATATTTGCCAAATACCTTTTCTTCACCTGTTTTCATTTTACCGACTTGTGAATTAAAATCTCCCAATATAATAAGGTTTTTCGTGTCCAAAAAGGTCAAGGCATCCTCGACTGATTGGTAGAAACTCCTCATGTCTTCATCGGAATAAGCTTCGGTTGGTACATAAACTTGAACAAGTGACCAAACTCTATTATCTACTGTTTTTATTGTTAAAGTTGCTACTCTATCAGAAAATGCTTTAAACTCCAATAAGAGATCCTTTAATGACTTTTTTATCATGAATCCTACTCCATTCCTACCTGCTGTACCAGACGTGTGGTATAGAATATATTCTGCATATTCTTCAATACATTCCATATTTCTTCTGGTTTCACACAAGCCAATTATGTCCCACTTTACTTTCTTTGTAGCATAATATAATTCAGTTATTCTGTCATCAGACAATAGGGTTCGAACATTCAGACTTGTTATGTAGAGTAGTTGCGATTGTTTATTATCCTTAGTAAATATATTTCTTTTTGTTTCGAAATCATTGCAAAATATGTGATTTGGGGGGGTTTGGTCTGTATCCTCCACGGTGACCAGCCGGATTGGAGGATGTAGAAGGACACTTTCTATTAGTTTTTTGGATTTACTAAATTGTTTTCCTTATTTGACGTATATTGAGGTGTATTATTATTGTTATTATAAACATATAAGTATACACATTTATATCACGTACATGTACTGGCGCTGACGAAGTAAGCAATTAATTGTTTCCCTGGGTTTCACCCGTATTCTCTAACACTCGGGGATATGTAGCTTCCTATTAGTGATACAATATTTTGAATCGGACCAGTAACTCCTACATGCGAACTTACAAACTTTACCTCTTTATAATATTGGGTATACTTTTGGGTATACCTATAGATACTCGCACCGCTGCCTACCGGCACCTGTGTGTGGACTCGCGTTTGTGTCTGACGACCTAAATCCCTCAAGAGTTTCCCAATAACTGACACATGGGACACTAAGATGGGACATGATAACTCCTAGATACAAATTTAAGTGATACCTTTCGAAACTTGAAAGGGGCGGGGGGATCTTCACATTATCAAATATTAATTTAAAAGATGATCGTGATGGTATGACAAGAAAGACATAGGTAACTCTGTATTGTATACTAACTGTTCTGCGCAGTTTCACCCGCGTTCCTTAGATAAATAGTAAGTGTTTTTTTCTATGTTATAGGCTACATGCTAAATTTAATTGTGTGTGAAAAGATAACAGACAGACCGAATTTATAATAATTAGGTATTAAGGATTTTTATATACCTTGGATTACATTATTGGAGCTTTCATAGGGACCTCTAATTTGTTTGAAAATAAAATTTTGCATAATGTTACTAAGTGATAACTTTCTATATATAGGTGAAAGAATTTTTAAAATAATTCTAGTAGTTTTTGAGCTTATTTATTAATGAATCGATCTTACTCGTGTTTTAATTGACTAATTTGAACAAAAGACTGTTTTTGTGACTTTACTTTAATAATTAGACACATAACCTCAAGGATGGGTAATGATGAGTACTATAAACATGTAGTACAATATTGTATGTAACATCAATAGTTTTCGCAACGCACGCCAAATAATAACTCATATGAGCAATTATTTGGCCAATTTTTTTTGGAAATAATATATAGCCTTAGCCTATGTTAATTGCAAATAATGTAACGTTGTTGACTTTACCAATTACAAACAAATAAACAAACATACAAAAAATCAAATCTTTCCTCTTTATAATATTAGTGTAGATTAAAAAAAACGTTATTATACATATTGTCTGTCTGTCCCTATGTATACTTAAATCTTTAAAACTACGCAACGGATTTTGATGCGGTTTAATAGATAGAGTGATTCGAGAGGAAGGTTTATATGTATAATACATGCATATTATAGTTCAGAAAAACCGAGAAAGCCGTGCGAAGCCGGGCCGGGTCGCTAGTATTCAATAAAAAACTAATATTATACGTAGCCTGTGCGTTTTTACGCTCAAAGTAGTAAAAGGTAGGCGCGCTGTAACGTTAAGTTGCGTACGATTCAATCAGCCGCTTCCCACTCAAACTTGGCTCTCACTGCCAACTTTCTTTGACTGCTTCCTTAATCGAGTTGCCTTTAACTTTATAAAATACGCCCGTGTGCCCGGTTTATGTTTTCCACGCTGGTTAAGAGCTTTTCAAGAGTTTTCGTTTCCCTAACAAGGTTCCCCCTGATGACGAGATTGAGAACGTATTTTAGCTTTGTTTAAACAGGTGTAACGTCTACAATGTTATTATTGTTACATGATATCATCTAAAAAGTTTTCAAGGTATATATATGTTCAATTTATCAACATATGAGCTGAAGATTTTATGCATTGTAGAAATATTTTTCCCATAAAAAGATTGCTTTTACGGTTTAATACATTATATTTTTTTTTGTGATGTATTTAAAAAAATTATAGATAAACATTATTATTCGTCTATGTTCTATTAATTCCCACAATTTTTGAAACGATGCTGACTAAAAATATGAGAAGGTACAATATAAAACAGTATCGTGACTTACTGACTGATAATAATCTGCCAAAAACCGGTGGAATCTAAGATTTGATATTTGGTGGATATATATATATTCATCGAGTACCGACGAGAGTGCTTATTATTAGTTTTTTTCAAATTGTTCTCCTTCTTTTTTCATTCCTTAATTTTTGCCTAGAAGGAGGGGTAAAATAGATGGTAGTGGGCGAAAGCCTAGCTAGATAATTGTATGTGAAGCTACAGTTTAATGTGCAAAATAAAATCTAGACATACCCAGACAAAACCTACCATACTGAAAATATTAATTTGTTCGGAATTAGACTTTAATTAATCATATTAAAAAAGAAAAGACGGCTACACAAAATATCATTAACGTAACATATAATATAAGCTGTGAAAACGTTACTAAATCATAGTAGACTATTTCAAATTTCAAAGTATATTATTATAAATTGTTGTATAGTAATATTAAACTCAATTAGAGTCACGCAACGCATTGGCATATAACAACCGCTCTCATTACTAGGTACAACAAAATGAACTGCAATTTGGTTACGAATGAATTGAATGCAGGTATTTTGCTCTACCGTTGAAAAATTTCTTCATTATCATTGTACAAAAGTCACGATAGTGCAATTTTGGTATAAATTTATTAAAGGTGCTCCCCTTTAATAAATTTGTCATCATCATCAGCCTATATTAGTCCACTGCTGGACATAGGCCTCTCCAATTGCACGCCACTGAGCACGATCCTCGGCAACTGTCGTCCAGCTCGTTAGAGAACGTTAGACTGAGTACCTATTATATTACTTGAATAATAACCTAGCTGACTCGCCACATCACTACATTTAAGTTTCACAGTGCGAGTAACGGCTTTTACCAGAGATTTACGGTAAACTTCAAGTTGTCATAAGCTCAGGCACCTGAAATTTTGAAGGATCACTTATAACGATGTACACTACCTATCTGTAGAATTCGGGCTTTGGGTATACGACCCATTCAAAATCATTCTATTTATGGAAGGATAATAGTAGGTACCTACCTACCTACCCATTTGTATCGCTAAAGGAGCTTTATAGGATTTGTACAGAAAAAATATTTGTTTAATAAATTAGAAATGCGTGCCATTGATCCGTAATGCCTTAGGAATACTTAAAATACTTTAGAAACCTTGGAGTAATAATAAAAAAGATTATAAGACTGGCTCGTAACAAGATAAAAGCGCTTTGGTTGTGGAATATTTTAATTATGCTGGGTTTATAAATTATTTCATGTTTATTACCAGGTTAATGGAAATCTTAATATTGAAATACATTTACAGCCTTACATTTTTGCTCAAAACAAAGACACAAAAATAAAAAACAATAATAAATATCACACTGATCATTTCATAAAATGATGGTGGTAGACAATACTGTGTAAGAGAATGCTAACCTACGTAAGTACGATAACGGTACAAAACTCTATGGTAATGCAAGAATAACTTGCACTTTGCAGTTTATTTTTATGATTGAAAATTGGAATAGGTATCAAATGCGTTATCAATTTGTTATATGCAAACCAAGCTTTAACTGCCATCGTTCAGCCAATTAATCAAAGATTTATTACCTAAATATATCAATGTACACCTATATACATATAATACACATTTACATGAGTGTACAATTTATAGTTGTGTAACAACGACCGTACCATTGTAGCTGTGATTGTAGCAAGTAACTTGTTCTGATGTTGTACTATATAATTTATAGTGATAGGTGCTAAATGCGTTTGTAGAACTTTAAACTAAAATTAAAACTTCTTTGTTCCAAATTAGGCAAAACAAAACTATTTTTCGCAAATTTACCTAAACCACATTAGATTTGTTTACGGTTAGGTTACTTAATTATGCTCTTCTATTCCGCTACACGCGATAAATATCTCTTATTTTTAGACCTTTTCCCGTTCTGTAGCTATTTCACGCAGATAGCTTGCGATATCAAACTCGTTATCTGATGGATTCAGCCGGCAGCAAGACAGCACAATGGGGCATCTTGCTAGATGTGTGTGTCACGACGCGACGCTAGTCGTACGAGACCGCGAAACGGCTTGCGGGCTACAATCGTATCTCTGAGGTGGCTTTTACAGACAAAAACAAATGAAAGTATTACTGGAGACAATCTACATTTAAATGGATCTTTTTCCTCAATTCGGCGCGAGTTTGGTGATAGGTATCACCGTCGCCGATTTATTTCGGTGAATTTGCATTTAGGCACCCGTCGTCGTCTGTTCGTTGGCGCAGAGCCTGTGGTGTCTGATGTCGCATCAGTAGGTATTTAGTTTATTGCACTGTTTATTTTAAACTTAAATAACACTAGTAATTTCATAGCTAGATACGTATTTATATTCTTGTAGACGACTATCGGTAACATAGACCTACGTTTACCTACCCAAAATACGATAATAATTATTATCAGTAAACGGGTGATTTAACATGTTCATAATAAATTAACAATATCAAAAAATCAACATCACACAATCCTTAAGTGAAAGCCGCGAGCGACGCTTCGGGCAAAATCGCACGCCGGCGCCGCTATTAGGTAATAATTATTACAATATGAATGGAATCAGGGGGGCTAAAACGGCCGCTCGAGCAATATTGCTATGCAATTCATATCTCGAATTTAGCAGCAGATTATGCTGTAATTTGTCTAAATTGTATATTAATTGATTAAAATTATTTGCATTTTCACCAAAAAATATATAAAAAGCATTTGGCTCTGCTGTAAATTCAAGATATGAATAATTGCATAGCAATATTGCTCGAGCGGCCGTTTTAGCCCCCCTGTACAACAGGACTATGCGGATAATGGCTAGGTATAGCTTGGCGGCACAGCGTAGCTTCCGGAAGGCTTCCGTTTCCTTTAACTTGTGGTCGCGTTCACTCATCTCACGGGCTCATCATGTGACGTAGGTACCTATATGAGCCGCACCGGGTAACACTAATGAAACATCGTTAATGTAACCGTTAAATTATTCGTAGATAGATATTATATAATTTGGCAATAATCAAATGTTCAATGTTCCGGCAGCTAGCTTGAGAGCTTTTAGGTTTAATGTGTATTTCACTTTCGGTCACATCTACAATTATTTACAACAAAACATTAAGTTTAACTTAATTAACTGAATTGCACTTTCACTGAAAAAAAAGTATATCGTTATCTGGTTTAGTTTTTATTTTTTATACTTGCAATGAGTTCATTTAATAAAGACACTTTTGAATTTGAATTACCATAATACAAGCTCTATACATATAGTATCTGCTTAGTTTGGGATTAGATACATAAACGTGTGTGAAAATTAGGCACAGAGTTTGTTTGGGCTATTATATTGGCAAAATTTATTTCCAGGAACAAGGGTGAAACCGTGGAGAAGAGCTAGTATATCTGTTATTGGAATCAATATGAAGTAGAAAGGAATAACATTCTTTGCCAACGTTAACATTGTAATTTTATTGTAATGATTTGATAAAACTGGAGGCATTATTTCCAATTACGTACTGAACAAGACTTGTTCAAATGAATAAAACTGGGACGTTAAATTGATTTGTTTCCTTTTCGTATAACAAAGTTTTCTCAGATCTTGTAAGTATAAGATTTTCAAAACATTGACTTATTATTTTTTCCACTCGCGGTTTCACTCGGGTTATCGAGGGGTTTAATATTTTCCCAGGATAAAAAGATTTATGTTTTATTATAAGTTCGATTAAAGAGATTATTATTATTTGGGTTAAGTGGCTGTTTCAAGACTTTTCAGAGATTGTATCACTGAAAAGACTTGATCTATTATGATCGAATGATTAGATTTCATTGTCAAAGACTATATTGATATGAAATGCAATGGATTTCACTTCATATGGGTGTGTGTACTAGTTTAGGCATACATAGACAGCACTCACATCAGAGAAGTAGTGTATCATCTGCCTCACATTAGAATCTGACGCCGTTGTGTCACGAACACTCATGGTGAAGTTTGTTCAATCCATCGATTTGACGATTGATAAGTGTTTGACGAATTGAAATCATTGACATCCACACTATCTATAGGTTGTATAATATTAGTGATATTGTTCTTCTGCAAATGCGGTATGAATGCGGTAAAAACGAATACTCATGGTAATTTTACGATCCTGTTTTCAACTTTGTAATCTAACTAAATCAAGAAGATGAATTGCGCTCTCCGTACATTTTGTCGACATGCTTGTCCTCTTAGTTAACCGGCTAAGGAGGTTAATCCGGCCTAATGTCGACAGAAGTAATTAGATAACGCTTTACAACGGATAATCTTTGCTGTGTTTACTAGTTCCTTTGCAATAAGATTGAGTAACATTAAATAGGATTCAAAAATATTAAGAATTTTAGTAATGATTGAGTCATATTTAGAAATTTTGATTTTCTCTTCAATTTAGAAGTAAGTACATAATATGATATGTAGACTCCATTATATTAACTCTGACTCACTAGAAGTGTCGTATTTTTTGCAATGAAAAGATCTTTATCTATATAAATGGGACGTTTTTACGTCTAACGAAGGATGAGTCCTTAGCAAATGAACACCCGTGACAGTAAACAACTTTACACAAAATTTGTAACATGAAAGAAATTCGTGCGAATAAAATTATGAGAGATCTAATTTTATTCGTAAAACGTCCGAATAAAATTACGGACGCAAAATAAAATAAAGTCGATTTAACAAATCTTTGCACTTCGCAATATAAATACGAAATACAAAATTGTGTGTCGACGGAATGTTTTCGAATCTCTACTGTAAATACTGTCCCCCCATAATGATTATTTGAACGAACAATTAACATTCGAACCCTGTCAGTCCGTTGGTAGTGATAATTTGATTTGGCCGTGCGTCAGGGCTGGCAAACATACGCCTTGCCTCTAGCTAGTCGTATCTACGACCCTCATTAGCCCTATGGAAATGGATAAGTCGATATAAAAAAATGTTTATTCATGTGACTGGTCATGTCACTAGACATGAAAATATTCACATGCCACAATCTACCTACTAATGTGATATAAGGACACATGTACGGTACCGAAGTAAATGACGAAAAACTTGACATCAGAGTCATAAATTGCTTCAGAGTCAGAGTCATAAGTTTATTGGCTTCTCACCAAAAATTATGTTTATTTATGTCTTACCAAAAACTAAAAGGCAGAACTTTGAAGCTTGGCAGTTAGGTATTCGTTCTTATAAAGTAAACTTACCAAGTAGAAACCGAAGTTTAGCTGTCCGTAAGAGGTAGATTTCTAATCCTTTTAATGCTATGAAATCGGCCAGATTTTATAATTTATGTTTTTGGTACCCAACAAAACATAAACTTTTAGGTTTTTGGGTACTTGAACGCTTTTTGCTAATATTATTCAACAAAATTATTTCATAGGACCTATCAATAGGTATACATGTGCATTCGAAGTAGATGTTTTAAACAAGCACTTACTAATAAATAGGTAGGTAGGTATCTACTTTGTTATTTAAAGTAACGGTAAACCAATTTGTTCATTACAACATCTAGTTCATAGGTAAGAAACCCGCTTGGCAGCACTATATTTGGCCGCCAACTCAATGTATCTAGCTCGAATTTATGACGGTAAAGCAGAGCTTATCATCACAGGTGTTTGAGAGCAAATTCTGAATGTTTCATATATATAGTAGTGCCGTGAACCAAGTGGTTACTCAACCAGTCAGTTTGTTAGGAAGAGTCCGTAGAAATTGCAATAGCATTCACTGCAACAGGGCACTCTCGGTGCATTACACACCAGAGCTCATTGGGGAAGGTTCGGCAATGTGCGAGTGATAGGTACTCGGGGTGCGGATAACTTAGCTACTACCTATGCGGATCTTGAGGGTATGGTAATAAAAGCTATATTATCAAAGCTGGGTTCCAGACAGTTCCCACACATCTTAACATGACTTGATGGAACTAAAAATGTAGAATAGAATATACCTACACTCCACTTCACCATCATAAATGCTACAACGGATATGAAAAAGAAAACCATTCAATAATTAACAAACAAAGACTTTATACACAAAATACAAAAATGAAAATTAAATTACATTACAATTTAAATTTAATTACCATATAACAACAAAAGCAACAACACTAAAATTAAAACTAACAATATTAATCAGGTGGGCAGTCTGCCTGACATAAAAAAAATAACTTACAATTAAAATTTATGGATAAAATTCTACAAACCCACTACGAAATATTTATTCTATTTTATTGTCTTCAAAAATACAAACGAATACGAGTTCACAGTGCATGAAGTGTTTTATAGAGTATTCAATATAGCATGAACAATCTGTGAAAGCTTAACAAATTGAGAATAACTTTATTGATTTGGATTTTATGATACGAGTACTTTTATGAAACTGGGTGTATTCACACGAGTGTCAATTCTCGGGAATTTTCTCTGCATTGCACGTACGTTGCTGCACGAGAGAAAATTGGATTTCTTCGAAAGAAACCACACTTTTTAATTTATTTAAATTGAAAATAATTGAAGACAGGCGAGAGAAGGGTTTCCCTAAGTTTCTTGATTAATATTGTTGCTAATTAAAATTGAATAACTGATATCCATTGTTCAGGTTAATGTAAGATTTTAATAAAAAAAAAGTATTTATACTTACAGAGTAGATATAAGTAATTTATATATTCTTTATTTACAATTTATTTATAACAATCATGTGAAATAAGTACTATTTACATATAAACAAAACCCTCGAGGCGGCCGCAAGCTACAAGACGGAGACAAATACACAAGCTTAATGTTATACGATCTAACATAGTCGCCTGACCTGCGTCCCTTACATAAACAGCTACAAAAAATAATTAGTGAACTAATTTTGCTTTTCCCACGCTCTCTGAGAATATTTGTGTGACTGTCATACATTTCTGACATCAGACAGGTAAGAAACCTCAACAGATTCAATATAAGTATCCAAAACAGATCTGACGCTGTTACTCACACTTTATACTCCACCTCCTCCACTGGCATTGAGATGACGCTTTGTTTTCATTAAAACTGTTAGAAAAAGAAATTCTGATCAGATAATCCAAAATATTTAAAATGTGATCAAAAATGAACAAATGGTTACAGCGAAGTAAACATGGCACAAATAGGCAGAGACGTACAATAGAAATGCATAATGGACACTGATCTCATAAAGTCGATTGAAGGAGTCGTTAAAATTTTATATCCTTTGCTCAATGAATCTAGGAATAGATTCATCTAAGACTGGAGCGTCAAGAAGATGATGAGATTCCTTTGAGAGTAAAGAGCCATATCATTCAATTTTTGTATAATTTCGTTTGCTCAGTTTATGGATTAGTTATGAGCAGTTAAATTCAAGCTCGATTTAAAAAAAGAAACGGAAAATCTAAAGCGGTGAAAATAGGTATATTCATCTCAGTGAGAATTACAAATTTCTACTGTTTGGGGTGAACACTGTGGGACCGTGGAGGCCGGAAGCTTTTTTAGTAGCTGTCGACGCGTCTCATTGATCGAACAGGTGACCAGGGCTAGCTGCTACCTCAATAAATTATCCTGCGATACGTCTTTTACCTGATTGTTATGTTGAGGGTCCGAACCAGTACCAGGTATCGTATGCCCTATTGGGGCATGTATGTACTTTTAGTGAGACTAGAAAACGCTTGAAACTTGATAAGGCTGGGTTAGAAGATGACGGCTGCCCATGCCGATTGCGCAGGAAGTGGTGTACACAAAGAAATTAAAGCATACCCTCCAAGGGTGTACACTAACCACAAAGGCACAAACCTTAAACGAAACAAATAAGTTATTAAGATATTTGTGGAAAAAATACGAACTGTTTTAATCTCGTCTGGTATTGTATGTATTTTACATGCAAGAATTTTAAGTTAAAATAATATTACGTATGCTTTCAAAATGGCTTAAGAGACGTACGTTTTATTTCATCCCGAAGAACAATAAGTATACATTTGCCATTGTTTCAGCATCGACAAAATCAGTGGAAAGCTATACCTATTGAATTCATTGCACAAGGTTTATTCTAATGTCGTTGCTAAATCTTGTTAATTTCTCACATTTGCAGCTTCATAATATGTTTTAGATGGCATTTCATTGGCCTGTCAACTATCTTTTGCTTCATCTAATTTTACAGGTTTGTATATTTTAAATAGGTTATAAAAAACCCCTATTAAGGGGTTATGATACTGTTTTAAATACCTAATTATGTGCAGTATCATACAGTACTTTATCTAAACTCATCTAATAATGTAATTTAAAGGTAAAAAATCGATAATATATTGTTATAGGTATCTTACGGGTATCGATTATTCGTCATTTCCATTGCCGCCTCCACAATTTCCGATCCAAATTTATTTCACCTTAGTATCACTGCTATTTTTCTATAATTTTTGGCCAAAATAAAATATGTATGCAAAAAAATCAATAAAATAAACAAACATTAATCATCATGGCGCCCAAATCCGTGTGGGGAAAAACTCCCAAGTTGAGATCTCTACCGCATACGCGACAAAGTAAATTTGCATCTAAAATTATAATTGTTTAGTCCTGATGTTTGGCCACTTATAATGTTTTTTTCTTTATTATTTCGTTTGACAAGTTGACTGACAGTAATTGAATTATTAAAACCCAAAAAACATTATAAGTGGCCAGACATGTCCAAATACTTGTACTTTAATGAAAAAAAGTTATTTTATAGCATTATCTTGGGAAGAAACCTGTACTATAATAAATAAATTAATTTCATTATAGACGTGTGTGCATAGAGTGGGTCATTAAAGTACTGTTTTTGATTTCATCATTAGAACTTTACGATATGAGAGTAGATAACGTATAAATCAACATAAACTACACGTCTAATTTCCTTACCTTCCGATCCATTTTATGAGTCTACCATTAAAACATTTGCATTATTGACGTGTAACATGCGACGTTTTTATAATTTTATAAGAAAACCTCTACTTACCATTAATTAAATGATTACACTGTTTTATAATACCAATAGGTAGTGACTAATAGCACATAATTATTCGAGAATAATTGTAAAGGATAATTCTGACCAATATTACCTATTATTTATTTTGAATATTAATATTAATAATACGACTCAATCACGCATCAACTGAACAGATTTGGATGAATAATGGAATATAGATAAATCACACCCTGGAATACCATAGTTATGATACTTAATAACCTGAGAAAATATGATCCCCAAGGAACACGGTTGAAACATCGGGACAAAAACTAGTTTAAATAAGTGGTCATTAAATGGGTGCCGGCCGGGCAGCAATGGTGCTTACACCCACTTACACCCACCCTTCTATTAATTCACATTGGTGCCTTAGTAATGTTCGCTACTTGCTATAAGTGTATATCAGTAGGCCACAATAATGAACCATGTAAAGTGCACGTAGGTTTGCAATAACATGCATAGTCAAATATTAAAAGCGCGTTTTTAAACTCAAACTCAAATCTCTTTTATTCCCTAGTTCCTCAGTTTAGGCACTAATGATTGTCAACAGTTACAATTTTTACAATAGACTCTACCACCGGTTCGGAATACACACTCCGGCAAGAAACTCAGCAAGGCTTCTTTTATTGTGGATCTTTCTTTTTTTAAAGTAATAGGTAGTAGGTACTAGTATAAAATATAGCTATTACCAAAGAATAAATAATATACTACGTACTACGTAAAAGAGATCCATCACATATTTTAGAAAATAAACTCTGAACATAATGTCCCACTGCAAGCCTCCCATCCCATTGAATTGAAATTCCACTCATCCTTTTTTTGCACTGAGATTCCGAGAGGACAGGTCCTTGAGGCCAGGCCTGACGACTTCAAGTTCGACTTTTCATCTGTATCTATCTAATTCTATCTCGATTCCGTTTTGGTTTCCTTCTTATTTCATGGGATCCAGCCTACGCTAGACTTAGCCTACAGTTCCCTCGGTATACGACAGATAGACGAGACCAGCCCAGCCCACCCAATACTATTTTAGTATGGATGGCCAAACTGTTGTTTGATTATGGTTAGAAACATACAAAAGCTCTTAAATTTTATCAAATTCAACAGTACTGTACCTAACAATCAGTGAGTCAATTTAGATATAAATAAACGTTTCTGAAATAGTTATGATATTTATATTATTTTTAAATTTAAAGTGTTAAAGCTTTAGATGATTATTTATTAAATGCATAATTTTAAACTTACTTGGATGAAAGTAATAAAATCAAATAGGTTAAAATCTGAGGTAAAAGTATGTAGTATCTACGTACGATCATACATAGCATAATCGCCTACATACGCACTTTGTGTAGAGGGTACCTTTGAATAGGTATGATCCCATTTTATCCAGGATTTATTTCCAATAAGCAGAATTCCAACGAAATATTCCGCGTTTTGGGAGATAGAATTCCACCCAATAGTATAAAGCGATGTCAACTATACGATATAACGTAAGTTCGGTGCCATTTTGTGACAAATAATAAATTGGTTGTTATATTGTGGACAAAATATTATACGATGTCGTAAAACAAAGCGTTACGAGCTCGCACACTTAGACACAGGCGGCGACAAAGCTTATGAATATTTACATTTTGTTATTCAACAACTTTAAAAGACAAGTGCCCGAAAATTCGGCGGCTCATACATACCAACTTGGTCGGTTTAGACAAAGTTAGCTTTTATACGTCCTCGTCCGACATTGTTTTATATTTATAAATGCTTAAGTAGGTACTTAATTACTTTCGTAATTTACGTTATTAAAAGATGGACTTACCTACTTTGAAGCTGTATTACAAACAAATAGTTGTTTCCCTTTAAGTTTTCTTTGTTACATCTCAATCCGCTGCTGTGCAATTTGTTCGTAGAAACTTTGTCTTTATAATTATAATACAGCAAGGTTTCATCGAAACTAAGTTAAATTAGTTGGATTGCAGTCCAACATTTTTCCGGTTGCGAAAAGAAAATTAATAGTTTCAGTAGCTAGGCAAAGTGTTATGAAGTTATAGAACTCTATTAAAGATTACACCAAGCTCGAGTTGTGGCAACGATGCGATGTTTATTCGAACTGTAATACCAATCAGTGATTTATTATTTTGCATGGAATTCAGCTCAACTCATAAACAAACTCAAATCATTAAAAAAACCGGACAAGCGCGAGTCTGATTCGCACATGTCCGGTGTGCTATCACCTCGAATAATCAAATACAATAGAAAACAACTATAAGTTATAAATGTTTTCTTAATTATTTCGATCAGATATCGGGGTTTTTGGTTCTATGCGAGTATCGAGTGCGGTCTTTAAAAACGTAGTGATTATATTTTCTTTAGTTCTATGCATATGGACTGAATAATTTGAAAATATTATATGCATAACAAGCTTCGATCAAATAACAAGGAACAAAATCATATTATTATGATTTGAAAAAGAGGTCGCATCGATGCATGTAGTACCTATGCTATAAGGAATTTGCTTTAATGATTATCCGAATTAGACCTCTTTCTCGAAGATAGATCTACCGAGTTGGATTGTCTACCAATAGGTACCAATATAATAATATTAATATAGGCACCAATATAATTAAAATATTTTCTAATCGTTAAATCCACTGTTAATAAAGTAATAACATTGAGTTCATCTTACACGCATATGCGGAGTATTTGGTTGATCTTTGTTCCAGAAAACCAAATTACCTCCGTATTATTTCTCGGACGCAGGAGTTTCGTAGTTCTACAAATAACAGTCCTGTTAATCTCTGTTTGTTACAGTGTAGAATAATTAGCTCATTTAAAACTTTGCATATAAATATTTTACGTCCGAGAGGAATTTACATCGCCAAGGGGAGCACTTAGGCTGGAGTACGATTAGGCAATTTGTGAAACCTCTTCGATTCCTTTGTCCTATTTAAAACCCTCAAGCCAAGTGGTCATTGTTTGTCCACCCTAAGGATTTTTTATATAATTTGTGTTTAAAATCATAATCTGATTACCGATATTCTAATATGTAACATCAGCTCTATATTTGGCTTCAATTACTGATGGGCCAATAACCATTAATAAGTTTACAAACACACAAACTGAGGAACATTCTCCATAACTATGCAGATGTGTCATACTTCTGGTTGGCGAGCTGGTCGAAAGCGTTTATGACTGTGGTGCAGACGTAATGCTGCACTAAGTTGCACATTGGACCGATAGTGCTATTAGCTTTATGACGTCAAATAAAACTTTTACCGCTGTTATTGCTACTATACTCAGCTTCTTATTGATTGTATTTTATGTCTTATTCATAAGTGGTAGGGATAGGTCGCGGAAGAACACGGGTTCCCGACAAACCCTACAATGATCTTGAGCATTTGATGAACCTCGTGCTGGCTATCACCCTCGAATTTGAAGTACAGAAAAAAAGAAGCCTTGCTGAACTTCTTGCCGGAGTCTTTTCAGTTCAAGTGTATTCCGAACCGGTAGTAGAGTCTAAAAATGGTAACTGTTGACGTTCATAAGTGCCTTATTCGGGCCAAAACTAAATAAATGAGTTTTTGATTTTGAATTGAAAATCCGTCACAAAGCACTACCTGGTGTTCCTACAGCTTCTTGAGGGACAGTTTCCAACTAGGCTTTGTGTGCTTACAACCATATTGGCCTCTGACCACAAAGAGATTGTGGTCAAACTCAGGCTTAGGTATATAAATTTTTTGCTCACAAAATCTAGATGCACGGGAATTAAGTATAAATTAACTAATAGCGTTAGGTAAATAAGATTAGCAACTTACTAATAGGTATATTATATACTAAACGGTCTATGCTCCCTAGTGGATAATAAACTGTCGTCTGCAGTGTAAGAACGCCGGAAGAAATCGATCCTTTACCCCAAATTTCTCTTCGTTACCGTTCCCGTGTTAAAATAGACGTTCTATTCGTGATAAACTCATTCATTATCCCGGGCACGAAATACATTCTCAGATCCAATAGGTAGGTAACCTATTTCAGTAAAACGAATGATAAAAGTCCAGCTTAATGTCCAAGGGAAGAGGCTCTGAAGCTTACTCGAGTCTATGAGTGTAGTAGTCTGGTTTTATTTTCATTCGTATGGACGTCCTGCTGCGGCAATGAGCAGGCGATTTGTGGCAGCACTAAACTTAACGACGCTCTTACGTTGCCTCCAACTATGAAAAGCCAATCAAAGTTTAATGTACCCTCCTTAGCTTCATATAGTTTATAGAAACAGACGAGCTGTCATTACGTATATTATGGATTGAGCTTTAGATTCCAATTTTCGATTAATTCTATTATAGAAGTAATAGAGTATTATATTTTAGAAATACAGCGCAGCGCTGCGCTGTTTATCAAAATGTTGAATATTGATTTCAAATTATGATTTGTTTGTTGGTAATCAAACCTCATAATCTGGTTTGTGTATTGTAAGTAATCAAACCTTTTATTCTGAAACATTTTGTACTACATGATTTGATCAATTTAGAATCGGTGAGTTACTCGATTCAATCACCCGTACAATTCCCATAGAAGTGCAATGAACCCTGAGATCTACGCTAATTGATCGAAGGATTTAAATGATAGATGAAAACGTTCCGTAATTGACAACTGCAAGTATTCAACAAGCAAAATGACATGGAACATAGATAGCAATACGCACAAGATAGCATATAATATAATGCATAATATTATAATATAGCATGCAATTTTAGCGGTCTACGTTTGAAAATCTTTTATCTAAGGTTGAGATAGATTCTGTTTCTAAAAGCAATCCATTTTCTACGTTGCTACTTGTTATGATTAATTAATTGAAGTTTACTACAAGTGCCAGTGCGCTGTGATTGGTTTCCGACTGTACCACTCAGTTGGAGAATAATATGGAACGGTTATAGGTACCAGTAATAAACATTATTATGTGTGGAGAACTATAACAACTGACATTTAGCACAAGATAGTTCATAACTCATAATATAATATTCACTAGGTCGTTTCTCAGATCGTGGAGCGGATGATTGTTCCAAGCCAGAACACATCTCATTCTCTTACAAACGCCTTTTGTCGGCAAATAATTAATAGCTCTGCACCCATTGTGGAAACGCCAGATGAACAGTTCCCCTTTTGTGCCCAGATTATGTCAAAGCGCATTTAAACTTAAAGTAAACTAAACAAGCCATGGTGCACTTTAAAGTTTGAGCTATATACCTAATGACACTGGCTCTATCTTCATAATTTTATTATAAACAAATATTTATGATAGTAAATACCTAATCTAATCATATAATACAAAGTTAAAAAAAATGTAGTTTTGTCCCACAATAATTACGAAAGTTTGAAAATTTGTTATAAAGCGAAGAAGCTTTTAAAATAATTCCAGATGAAAAGCTTGCGTATTTTCGGTCTCATTTTATGCGATGAGCAAGTTTAATGCATGCAGTATTCACGTCGAGGATAGCGTTTGAACACTATCGAAGTATGAATAAACTAGTATTGGAGGCAGTCTCAGAGACAATAGGGTTCGCCGATGTGAACTATGATTACACTCATCGCAGCTAAGTAATGTGCTCCGAACAGTATCTAAAATAACAACCGCCGAGACCACTCGTCTGTGGTCGACATTTGTCAATATTATGATCGCAGGTAAGAGGCGAGTTAGTTCTATAATATGGCAATGTAAGTAGGTAATTACCATTATTGATAGTGAGTAGAGAATCACAAAAAGAGGATTTTTCTCATGGAATACAATACAGTAAGGTAGAAAATTTAACTATCAACAGGTAATTTGTATTATTACACGCTAGTTCACACCCACGGTTTCACGTGATGTCTCTATGTCAAAAATATTTTTTCTAAAATCTGATGGGAATCTAAGATTAGCGCGATCAAACAAGTCTAGATTTTCAATAGCGGTTTCAAAGTTCCTAGGATAAAAAGTTACCTCGGACTATCAACGAAACATTTTAATATTTTTTAAATCAGACTGTTGCATAACTAGTTTTTGATCGCGCTAAGCAATTACATTTTTAAGTTTTATAATAAGTCATTTGCATTATATTGAGAAGGTGGTTTGACGTGATGAAGCGTGAGATTCCTTCACTACGACTGACTTTGCCCATTCGAAGTGAGACATAATACGAAATAGGGCTCTGGGGAGACCTAGGTGCTTAGGTAAATTCCACGTCGACGGCTCGTTTGCACGTGACTCATAACGAGCCAGTTGTAAACGCGATGAGATAAAAACTCTACGGGCCGTGGAGTCAGCACAATTTTCTTCCCAATAACTCGGGACTCGGCATCGTCGCCTGGCGGGGTACTAACGACCTTCACAGTGACAAACGCTCGCTTGCCCACTTGCCTCACTGGAGTGGCATGTGTAAACGCGGCGGCACCGAGCGGGCGCCAAATGATGTGGAACTGATGCGAGCACCTAACGATTGCTGCGCCTTTTTACCGTGACACCGAATAGAATTATTTATGCTTCGCTCTGCACTATGACGATGGAAATTATTTTCAGCTTCACCTCACTCACTTCCTTGGATTACACTCCGAATAAAAAATGTTTACATTTACTTTGATCGTGTTTTCGTACGAACATGTAATGAAATCGGTTCGGTACATTCAATCGGTAGCAGAGTGGGTATTATGTAGGTACTCGTTGCTGAAAAACGTATGTAAACAATATCGTTAATTATTTGTTTGTGACACACAAGATCGAAATTAAATTGGATTGTATCGTTGGCGAAACATTTTGTAATTACAAATACGTTGTAATTGTCATTTGTTTCAATTTATTATATTTTAATATTAATTGTGTATTACTTATTGCGAATAAGTAATCACATACAATTTTATTGCTTTGAACTACCCTTTGCTTTCGTTTATGACTCCACTCGAATATAATACTTTCATATTATGTGCTGTCAACGTATAATACTTTCATAATTTTGTAGTTTATAGGACATATAGCATACGTCCCGAAGACAGCGTCTGAAACTTAATTAATATATTATGAAGAGTTTTGTCTTACCACAGTGTTTTAGGGTTATAAAAGAATATTACTTATCATAGATTAAGTTAATGCGCTGCGAAAATACCAAATTGGGTAGTAATATGTCGATAAGAAAAAGCGGAGCTGGCATAAATTGGTGCTGAGTCTCCAGTGAGGCGAGAACGCATTAACGGTCCGTCGCCATTGACATATATTAGGAGCGTTTTCTTATCCACGAGTGTGAGGCGTCGCGTCACCGCCGCGCCGTCGAGCGACCCGCGCAAATGACGCGGAAAAGATGCGGGGAATGACGCCCTCTTGATCACAGAATAGCGCGCCCGTCATATAGCGCGCTATAGCGTCAACGCGGCGTGGCGCAAAACCCGTCGCCTACTGATTTTTTAAAAGGAATCTTTACTCGATTCTAAATCTCTCTTTTCACAGAAAACAGTGTTTTCGTCTAAACTTTTGTTCTTTTTTAAATGGCTAGCCAAATTTCATTTAAAATAATTTTGTAAAATTGGTAATGTTAACTACAAAAAAAGAAAAATCATTTTATATGTCTACTATAAATGTGAAAAATATGTATATATCAAAATAATTTGTTTCACAATATTCGTTAATAGATTCCGTTTAGCAATCAGATTAAATACAATTACGACAACGGAAATGAATAAGCAGATTCATACCCTACCATATTTTCTTCCCCTCGAAAACGATATCGTATTAAATTAATAAGTCGTTCAGTGAGGCCGAAAGTAGCGATATCTGTGAGAAAACAGACTTCCCGTGGCCGGGTCCACCGTTATCCCGTTCCCCCGCTGTTACGCGGCACTAATGCTTTATATAGCACTCATTGTGCCCTTAATAATAAGGGGTAGTGACGTGCAATTCATTATCGACTACATACATAATTATTTTATGGGATATGTGATTAATTTTGCAATTAGAAAACATGTTACTAGCTTTACTGCTTTGCTAGTGATCAATTTGGAATCTTTCGGTATATGTATTAGTATTTCTACCAAGTTTTAAACTCACCTCTTGAAATAAGCTTTCCCATATAAATGTTTATTTTACCAGTATTTTATATAGGCTTCGTACTTGCCACAAGATTTACCCCAAATCCCGCACTTACCTACTGTCCAATTGAGAATTGATCTTAGAAATAGCTAAACAAATTGTTTAAATGTCTCATTATAATTGTCTCGTATCAAAATGTTTACATTACGTCCACCTATTTTAAGTGTAAAAATATTGATTTCACTAAGTACTTAATTTTTTTAAGTATTTAAACTTTTCACACAAAACCTCAAGCTTACACGATTAAAAACTTATGAAAAGTATTTTTTTGGAAATATTAGAGTAAGTCTCCTAATAAAAGTTGCACTTATTAATTATCGGCATATTGCTGAGTACAATGCAGGTGAATTAAATATAACCCTGTGTGTGTTAAGTGTAGGTACACATGTAGGGGAGATTAACCTATATTGGACCACTGTTGACAAAATGGCACGTATCACCGAATTCCTATTTAAACTATAAGAATGAAATATGACTCAAAATTTAATTCAGTAGCTAGATGGTATCGATATGTTATTATCGTAGTATAGTCATAACTAGTAAAAGATAATCATTTATTTAAGGTTGTCGTTTAGTCCAATTAACGAACATTTTACCGAATCTAAAAAAACATAATATTTCCTTTTGTACCTAATTTCGACAATAGTTTATTACACAACATCATAATATCGGCCCATCTCTAATGTTTCCCCTTTTATCTCGAATCTCCTCTCTCCAAGACTCGGCCTCGCTGACACATCATTTTTGTTTTATCAGTAAGTATATGTGTTACATTACTTATGACTCAAACACGTTCGCCGAGAGCTAATTGCGTTATATTCAATGGTTTTTATCATATTTCAGAAATGTAATAAACGTATTATGCTTTCATAAATACTTTACTCATATTCTAGTTTATTATTTTTTATATAACTCATGAGAGACCTTCCACAACCAAATTATATTCAGTTTCGTTTGCAATTCAATAAGCATATACAAAATATTAGTTGGATCTTGCACGTCGAACATAAATTTATTTCACATGTTCAACGTCGAGTCGTTATTATTTGTTAATCAGCAACAAAGTTACATCGTTAAACGCGTCGAAAAGAAATCGCGTCGCCGACGCAAACAAATAGCTCTCACGCAAATTGAATACAAGATATAAATCTAGCATTCTCCTAATAACATGCGGTGGTTTCCTCCACGGGCCGTTTTATTTCAGCCCCACAAAGCCTTCGACCCAGTAAATCCGGCGATATCTCGGGAAATGCGACAGAGTGCCAGTAGCGTTCGTTTCGCGGGACGCACTTTAAATCTCTCGTGTAAGGACGGATATCGCAGTGAAATTTAAAATGCCGACGCGAGTTCCCTGGTGGAAACAAAAGTGCGGGAATGTTCGAATGGGGAGCTGCGGCGGGCGGTCGCCTCTCTCGCCCCCGCCTCAGAATCGCCTCGCCTCATACAAGCTTGTGGGGACAAGGCGCTCGCAGCTTTGCATAATGTTGCCACTTAACGTATTCTCCACTCTGCTACGGTAATAAAGCGATATGTGGAATTGATTATCAGCGTTTTCTGAGAAATTCTGGGTAAGAACATTTTCGTAATGAATGGTGATTTACCTCACCACTCAGTTTAAAGTGTGAGCCGGTGGCTTGCGATCATTTGAAACTGCTTTTAAATGGTCGTCGTGTGAAAGCGTCATTTATTATTACGACAATATATTTATGAAGCTACTTTATATGACACTTATACCTATACTTTTAAACAAAGAATATTTTTTGTTTATAAATACTAGTACTTTTATTACACATTTGTTGAACTTTACTGGAGCGACAAATATGGTTAATTTCCTCGTGAGATCTTAAATCTAGTATAACTTATTGAACAAGCATAAATATATTAAGTCCATGTAGAGGCGATTGTTAGGTACAATAATATATTGCCTAAATGAAATGTGTATGTCACAAACACCTACTAGCTAATATTTAATAGATATTCGTGTGTGTGTACCTACCACACTCTCTCAATTGCTTGTACTCGTACTATTATTACAGTCCACCATTCATGTTCTCTGTAATGTCCGCTCTGTTTCATTGGAAGGACTCCTTCTCCGAGACGTAGAAATATGTGTTTACTGGGGTTTGTCGGGAGTAGGTGTGGGATAAGGGTCAGCTCTAAAGTGGCACAGTTCATATAAAGCCTGAACGTAGTAGCTGTTAAGTATCCTGTGTCTGAACTACTCTAGACCTTAGTTTTGGATTGCAACCTGGTTATTTGTATGAACTAAGAGATTGATGGTATTAATTTTGAAAAAAAAAAAAAAACTATAGTATATATTATAGTAACTTTACCAGCTTGCATGTTTGCAATTTATTGTATTAGGTATGTCAAATTTAAATGCCTTTTTGACGTGTTTTTAATTCACTCAAGAGAATGCCAATATTATTATCAATGGCACTAATAATGCTTTTAAAACTATTTATAACCATCATCATGGTCCTTTATCAATAAATAACAGATATTTTTAACCAAGGAATCAATGTGCTCTATAATGTTTTGAATGATATTCAATAAATAGATAAATCGATTGCCATAATCAACATGCTCACATAATAGGGTTTCATAGGTGCTTGATATTGACGTATTAGAAATATTAATAAAAAATTATGCCCTATATACCTACCTACCTACGTAATATTTAAACAAATCTACTCTTCAAAAAGTAAATTATTGTCTGAAGTGTAAACAGAGTTGAGATACTGACTTTTTATTATAATCAAGCTACACATTTTTGTTGCAAAATAGCTCCTATTACAACCGCATAAGGTGCCGCAGTGTGTAGCTTGATCTGTGGCCGTGTGTACCTGCGGACCATGCTGGTAGTGGTAGGTAAGATGATTTATGAGCATGGTCGGTGCAACGCGCCAGGAGCACTAGTGAAGTCACATTTTGTGACTAAGCTATTTGTAGTTTTGTCAAGTTTAAGTTTTGCATGTACAAAGGTTGTTTAATTATTTACAACATTGAGTTTTTCTGCATATTATTTTTGCTTTCCTTCACTATTTATCAGTTCACTGCAGATATATTTTCTTAAACATTTCATAGTATATGTATGTATGCGGGGTACACGTTCGCATAAACTTGAGTAAATACGGTTTTATGTAAACTATCGTACGATGTTGGTGCTGTTCTAGCTACACGGTACACAGAGACGTGGAACTAAGCGTTACTTATTGCTCCGTCCGCGCTAAAAGAATTGCGAACGGATGTTCACTTCCATTGTGGATTTAAAACAGTCACTGACGTATTGCTACATTATCGCTAACAACGTTCGATTTAATTCCCGCCTCAACGTTGAACTAAGATCTACGGATAAGGAATGAAAAATACACGCTCTCAACTAATTGTACCAGTTTTAGTGAATATTCGCGAACAGAGATTTTTAGAATGTTTTGTGAGACAGCTAGCAGCCGCTGACAGCAAATAAGGTAAACAGACGGTTTCTAACTGTCTGTAATTCTTGGGAACGTTAATTAACTTTTTATTTTTCCGTTCGCCGCAGCGTTCTACCTACTGTCGTACTGTCCGACACGATGTGAATACAGAGAGAAAAAAATCCAAAACAATTATACCGCAGCAACAATCCTTAATAACGACCAGACATTCGAGCGGCTGAATTACAAATGGCACAAAATTATGAGGAGCTTCAAATAATCATTAAACATAAACGCGTAATGGTTTCCCATTCAAATGATGGCTCGTAGCAGTTAACTGCCTCTGTAATGTCTCAACACAATCTCTTCCACGGAAAATTGTTACGTTTTAGGAAGGTATTAATGAATTATTACCTATTAAAGTATAACAAGAACACATTTCTTTATTGGGTGAAACATAAAGTTTAGTGCTGGTACTTAATCTAACTCTCGTTAGTGTACACATGACCCGGATAATTATACTATACCGCTGACTGGGGAGATGGTTCCTTTGATTAATAGAGCCTATCTTAATAGTAGAATAATACATTACTAATAGCAGCCGAAAGCAGAATTATTGCTGGGATGTGTTTGTTTTATAATAAGGATTCCTATTCTGAGAATTGGGATAGCTATTGATTTGAGTGTAGGTTCGGCTCTCTGTGCTTTTGGCCACATCATTATTGACCAAGGTTACAATGTGATCTTACACAAGATTCCAGTTCTTTTGTCCTTATTATTATGAAAAAAAAAAATACACATCACAAAACTATGAAATTATACACAGATACTCGTATATTATATACGTAATAGAATTGATTAAACCCAATTAAAATTATAAGTATCCGTAGTACTTACCTACGTTATATTTCTATAGTGAACACAAGTTGGCAAACAAGAATGTGGTAAACCTGGTGGTAAGCGGTAAACGTAGCCCATATAAGCTATCCGGGGTCCCCGTAGTAAGAAATTTCCCGAGTCGGTCACTCACACTTTACTGACCCTTCCCCCACCCCAATGAGATCCTTACTCACGTATAAGAACAGCACGTTAATGGTATTTTAAAGGTTCCTCCACCTTCCCGTTCGTCCCCAACCCATATACTTTCCATAATTTACCTTAATTATCTCTTAATTTTACTTCTATGAAATAAACGTAATATGCATTAATTTATTGTTATATTTTTTTATTATTTTCGTACAAAAAACAAAAGGTTCATGTTCTGCTATTCCTATTAGCGTACCTATTCCTACAACAACATGCATTTTGCACGGATAAATAGTCTTTGTGAAAAAGCGCACTTTGACGGCGAATCCGGCAGGAGAGATGGCTGAGTGTGCCTGTACTCTGGATAGGCATTGCTCACTCACTCGTAGACAGTGACAATATTTTGAGAAATTTATGTCGGCAAACATTCGCATGGCGACGAGGCGCGGTTCACGCTTCGTTTGAAAACGTATTTGTATTTTTTTTCGATTTGCACATCATAATATTATTGTGTTGATACGATTTGGTGGGTAAATTGTCGTCAATCACAAGGATATATTTGTATTTTCTTTTTGTATGGCACGACGAAAATTGTGAATTTAATAGTTTTTAACCGACTTAAAAAAAGAGGATGTTAACTATTCCTAGGAATCTTTTTTTTTAATGTATGTTCCCCGATTACTCGAAGACGTCTGGACCGATTATTCAGATATTTGCGTGTGGTAGTCCTAATTTTATGTTGCGGAGCTGATGATGGATGGTACAATCCCTAATAGTTAGGGGATAATTCTTTAAATATTACAGGTCCGTTTAGACTGTTATATATATAACTAGGCACTATTTATAATATGGATACCAACATATTTTATATTCATCAAGCTTCAATAAATAACTCTCAACATTCACAAGTTATTATTAACTTCACCAACTTTACGAGTGTTGTTATGATGCTCCAAGTTTTCCAGCATTTTTTGTTGCTAAAAGACAGCTTGTTCCACAATCTCGTGAAATTGGTCATAGCGGTATAATTTCATGGGTGGTATGATTTTGGCCGGCTTCCATTTTATGAAATGGTAAAACAATTAAAAGATCTGCCCGGGAACACAGCGTCAAACTTGAAGGAAGTTATAAAGACTTCATAAATATAATACGCGTAAAATTGCGCTTTGCCGAATCTGTCTTTTGAATCAATTCCGTTATAGGTAGACGTTCACTCAGTGTGCTGTTCAAAGTTTTATGGTATATATCCATAGTATTCTCCAACCCGTTGGTTCGCGGCGCGGATGTGATGCGCGTCTTGTAACTAGGTACATATGAAAAAAAATAGAATTCCAGATATATATCCATCGCATGAAAAAATTTGAGTAGACGACGAGTGACACAAACCTCAACTTACAACCGTTACCAATATACAAAACATTTTTAAAATATTTTTTTAGTTTTCAGCCCATTTATTCCTTCTAATATTTGTTAAAATTTAATTAAATTCTATGATATTCCTTCACAAAAATGGTAGGTATATTTTCCAAAAAAGCTCCAAATGTAATTTGGCTACATAAGTTTCGTATTTCAATGTGACTCTTGAAACAATTATATAAATAAGAAAAAAAAAACTTTTTTTTATTCAACTAATACGAATACCAAATAATGTTCAATCGCGGTTATATCGACTTATAGAACTAAATAGTGGTTTTGGCGAATCGCTCGCTGCTCAGTAGACTGTGTCACCTGAATTACATTGGAATTTTAGCAAAGTCGAATAGTTGCCGAAAATGGAGTGGAGTCAGTCGGCTCGGACTTTGTGCTCGGAGGGCGAGTGGAGTGTTTTAGCCACACGCTGTCGTCGAGGGCCCACTCGTGCGCTCCGAGGGCCGCCTCCCACCACTAGTTCAACAACACTCCACCGTTGTTACTCGATTAACCCCCTATTATGAGTGGCTATCAGGTTTTGTTATTCTACTATATCTGATATTAGTTGGACTACATTCATCGAGAACATTTTTATTATAATAATGTTAATAATAATGTCGGTTGATTTGTTCGCTAACACCTTATATTTAATCCTACTAATACCTATTATAAACGTGGATGTATACTTATGGATGTATGTTTGTTTGTTGCTCTTTCACACAAAAACTACTGAACGGATTTGGATGAAATTTGGCACATAGATAGATCATACCCTGGAATAACATATTGGCTACTTTTTATCCCGGGAACGAGGGTGAAACCGCGGTGGAAACATAGTGTATAATAAACGTCTTCAGAATTTTAAATAAGCTTTGAATGTGTCAAATCTCGTATAACTAGAAATTGACTGTTTATATAGAATATGATATACTCGTGTGTCTTGGAACTATCGATTTGAATGAAATTTTGTAATAAGATAAGGTTTTGCTTTTTAAGTTAATACAGATATTGGCTTTTTGTAGGTACTAATGTTTTAAATTAGCTTTGAGTGTTAAATGTAGTTCTACTTTGTAACTAGTACTTGACTGTTCTGAAATTATTTTCTTTATTTTGTTATGTAATATAGTTCTAAAATATATATAAATGTTTACAAAACAAGACAACTATACAAGTGACCGTGAAAATGAATTCTGACAAACATGACGTGGGTAGATCTGCAACTACAAACATCGCGAGCAAACTAACGAATATTCACTATTCAGAACAGTACACGCTTCCTAAAATCCCTAACAATACTTTACCGGGCCACATAAACGGGGAACATTGAACTACTAATCGTATTTCACCGCAATATAATGCATGCGGAACCCGCAGTCGAACTACGTACAATGTGGCCCTTTTACAAATTATTCATCCAATGACCTGTGATGGGAGTGACCCTTCCTTTCGGATGATTAGTCTAAAACTAATTGATTTTAAGACTAAGTGTAGCCGGGGGCTACTCAGCCACTCAGACCCGACAGTTTGGCGGCCGCGCTAATAGCCCGTAAGTGCTTCTTCACGGATCGCTCAACACTTGCGGTTTTGTCGTGTCGAACGTGTGATGGCTGATGTGATTTACGACTTATTGGACCGTCACGTTAGCCGGCACGACATCGATACCCTATCTAGACTTGGATAATGTGGTACATTGATTTGCCGGTACGACTTGGTCTACTAGGCTGTTACTTGCTTGAAAAAAATATAACTTAATTATAAGCTTTTATTTACTTTCACCTATCCCGTTATCTGTAATGGAATTTTGCAAGTTAAATTTGACCCACTTTCCGATTTCCGATTGGGCTGAAATTTTGCACGATTATGCATTTCGTGACAATGCAATATTTTGATGACGTGAGCCGATCTGATGATGGAGCTGGCCATAGGAACTCCGAAATAAAACGACACAACCCCATCGAGTTTGAGCTCATTGGAACCGTCTTAACGAGTAGGTAATTGATTTTTTACAATCGTCATTTGCCCAAGAATGATGAATGACGTCATTTATGGATGGCCCCTTAGGGTAGAAGTTAAAAAATTCTAAATAGGGTATTAAAAATAAAAGTATTTTTTCTATACGGTTTGTTTTCGTAGCGCAGACAGTTCCGTAGCATAGAGGCTACGAAAACCACCTAATTAGATAGTAGTAGGTACGAACCTACGCTTAGTTCCTACTACATATAACATAGGTAGGTATATCTATACTTATTATATACTAGCTGTTCCCTGCGGTTTCACCCATGTTCCCGGGATAAAAAGTAGCCTATAACCCTCGGGGATAATGTAGCTTCCTATTATTGAAATATTTTTTCGAATCGAACCAGTACCTAACTCCGGAGATTAGCGCGTTCAAAAACAAACTCTTCAGCTTTATTATCATTATTATCATCGATAGATATATAGATAGTCGTACTGAGTATGTATTTCGATGTGATATTATATAACTTTTTTAGTACTATATTTGATTACAAACTATCTTACTTATTTGTATTCCTAGATTCCTGTATATTCCTATTAAAGAAAATGTTCATGTTAGAAATTTACAATCAACTACATGCACATAATGTATATTAGATCCGTGTATGAAATAATAACTGTTAACATTATACACATAGGTACATTAGGTAAGTAGAGAGTGGGAGCAATCAAATTCTCGTTACTGTAGAGCCTCACGTGATTTGTCTACAGTAGCTAGTAGCTACATTATAAAATGAGAAATACTCCCTCTACTGTATTATTATTGTATCCTTGCAAATAGTCTACTTTTAATGAAAAATTCGGGTAAATTATAAATCAAATTTAAAAAAGCCCGGAATTACCGATTGGTATAAAACAGATCCCGCTTCGCAACATACAAAATGATAAAAAGTTTATTTTCAGCATTGATCTCGAATATCCAAAGAAATAAGAACAATATAACAAAGAGGAGCAAATGTCAGTATTGCGTGCAGCAAAGACGATCTATCAGAGTCTTATCTATAACACGGCTCTCAGTTCGACGAACTTCATCCAATTTTAGAGGCTTCAATACCCTAGATACACAAATAAAACCATTCATTTTTTAAATAAGGTTAGCAAAGTACACTAAGTAGGTTGCGGTGGGACGTATTTATCTAATTTTGTTAAGTAAGGCATTTATTGAGTTTCACCCTGGACCTCTCGTCCCTAAATAAATTGTACGGCAGAGTGGTGTTACATTTAGGCGTTAGGAATTAGCCATTGATTTCCTAAGGAAGTATAAAGCGGGAGGTTGGGAGCGGTGGGGTATGTTTCCCGGCATGTTCCGCCCGGGTCCGGACGTTCTTACCGTTTAAGGTCTCTAACGAGCGATAAAATTCCCCCGAATTCCTTTTTAACTGCAAGCGAAGTTTACCTGCGGGTTGGTAAATAGGAGCCCACATTTGGTCGCTGAATTGTGATTCACAATCTGTAAATAACAAGAAGAAAATTCGGTTTATTCAAAGCTTGTTCACTGTTACGTGTAATTGGAGGAGGGTGAAGTTGAAATTTTTATTATGATCGAGTACCTATACTTACACAAATAAAAGGAAAGCCAGATAATTCTCTATGGTTTTATTTATATTATATTTGTTTAATATAAATTACTATTTACATAACTGGATTAAGGATTTCAGAGTGACATGGTGATACAATTTTTGTGCATTAGTATATTCGCCACATCAAGGATACCATATTGAAAATTTGTGAGAGGTGTTAAACAGAGCATGTAAAGAAAGTAGTGGGACAAGTGTAGCGTCACGGTTGAACAAATTGATGTTCCTAATGGCAGCCATTACAGACATTGTGTGCGCTCGATCGAACATAAAGGTCGACGAGAGCCCCGCCTGGGATCAGCTTCTGAAGAAAAAAGTATGAAAGGCGATATTCATAAATTTGTGAAAAGCTATGTGATTTGAAAAAAACCCATTTCGCGAGACCCGTGTTGCTTATTTATTCGATTTGTCCGTCCATTTCAATTTTGTAAAACTTTTTTAGCTTCACCTGTATTCCCCGACGTATTAGGTAGGTACGATCAGATTATGTTTATACGAGACAGATGAGTATGCTGATTAAAATTCCGTATATTCTCGTTCTTTCACACCGTTTCCTTCATTCTAATATGATAATTTACACCGACATGTACCTATTCAGGTTAAGCCTACTTTTGATGTAATAATTGAAAGGAAGTAGAGGTCGTGAATATGCGTCACAATATCTATACGTTGAGGGTTAATTTCGATGACACTAAACAGAACTAATTTAAGTTTAGTGAAGTTTTGTGACAGCAGTGAACACAGCGGTACGCAGTAAAACGAAAGCCTTATTTAGCGACGAGCCGGTAGATAAAAGTTAGCTTGAAAAGTCGTCAGCCGCAACAAACTTACCAACTGTCTTCAGGTAGGATAAAGGAAACTCGATTAAGGAAGTAGAAAAAGTAATTGGGGGTCGAAGAAAGGAAGAGTTCGTACAGTACGAGTTTAATTAAGCATTGATTAGGTGACGGTGGGACTGACATAGCCACATTAGCACGTTTTAATGTTTAGCTGGTAGGTATATACCGAAATCTTAGAAAAGACAAAGGAATTATTTACTTTGAGGAAGTTATTTTAAGTGAATAAGAATTCTCGGGCAGTCTGAGTCCAACTGAAGAACACTTGGTGCCGTGCCGTCCAACAGTGCAGGTAGAACCTGATTGCAACTTATTCTGAAGTATCTCTTTATACATTCCGTAGGGTTGGACCAACAAAAACGTTTCAAGATGCCAAGTTTCATTAGCTCTTCTTATCCTCTTTGAAAATATTTTGAAAAGGGAACAATTCCCGCCGCTCATTCCCCTCGTAATATATATTATAGCATCTAAAAAGTTATTTGTCGTTTATTTGAAAAATGTGTATAAATATATGTCCTGATTTTTTACCTTACCTGTTCGTTTATAATACGTATATCGTATAGATATAGGGCAATAATATTATTGTCGTAATATCTATTTTTATTCTCGGAAATGCTTGTTCAGATTTAGATGAAAATATGATAAAGCTATCTCTTTAATCACAATTAAGTATTTAGAAAAAATATAATAAAATGAAAGTTTAAACTTGAATTAGTTGTTTTCTACAACATTCAATATTTACAAATAAAATTAAAATAATAAATTAAAACTTAATTCTTATTTCTAATAATAATAATTTTCATTATTCTTGTTTCTAAAAATAATAATTTTCATTATTCTTGTTTCTAAAAATAATAATTTTCAAGTATTCAGCTTAGGTACTTTAGTATACCTATAATGCCTTTAGTATATAATATACCTAGTAACTTAAAGGTAGACATTTGATTGATTCTACCATTCACATGAATCGAGAGGTGAGGTATTCGTATAATTTACATAAGTAGGTATTGTGTAACGACACCGGCGGCGACGTGGAACTGGCAGCTGCAACCTATGAAACGGTAAGTGGACAGCTTTGGGTGGAATACCGTTCGACCTTATTTGTGAGTTCGGCTGACTTGCCCCAACTTACTCCATTCGCTGCCGGAAGCTTGTTAGCACGACTGCTGCGGTTTTCGTACAGATAACTTTGTGTTAAATTTTAAACTATGTGAAGTTTAACTTTATCTTTATTCTAGACCGGCGGGCGGGGAGCTTTTTCCGCCAACGCGTTAGCTTGGCCATACAAAGAGGGAACGCTGCCAGCCTTCTGGGAACCTTGCCGTTGATTGGCAGCAGCGGCCGCCTCGAGGATTTTTTTTATATATAGTTTGTATATTTCTTGTAAATAATTGTAAATATTGTTAATTGATATGAATATAGTATTGCTTCATCATTTAAGCGAACCAAATAGATCTTTACATAAACAGTACAAATGATCGAAAAGTTTGAGTTTGACGTCATAATAAAGTGTAGGTAATTGAGATTTGAGTTTGCGATTTGACGACATACTAAAACATGTAACGGTAGGAAACGCGAACATTAACGATGTCTAGATGACACTGTTAATATAAAGTGCGAGATTTGAAAATTTTATGTTCCTACCTCCATACGTTGACAGTACTGTGCAAATTCGAAAAGGCTCAGTTTTACGACTACGCAAAACTCGTTTCAAATACACTTTAGAAGTTAAATAAAAATGTTGACGCTATAAAATTTGCTATATGCATATACCTATAGATCACCTTTCCTTTAACAGTGATTTTATGAAGATATTTCCTTAGAATCTGCTTAGGTACGGACGATAAAGAGTACATTTTATGAGATTAAGTTATATTATGACCTTTCGTGAGCTAGTTGAAGGACTGGTAATAAAAAGCGCTTTAAAGTCTACGCTGATAGAGCTTCAATAATAAACATAGTTTGCGTTGTTGCATCATTGAGCTTATTTGTTCACTGCAGACTTGTCCCTCATAAAGCACGCTACAAACTCAGTCGAAATATACAAAAAATGTGTTTAGTCTTGACCACATTAAATACAATTTAATCGTGTCATTTTTTTGAGATCTACTAGCATACCTTTCCGCTCCATGGTTTTAGCCGGGAACCCCTAAGGAGATAAAGGAGATATAAAGAAACTATTCCTTAATGGATGCCAACATTATGTATAGAATCTGTGTGCAAATTTCAAGTTTTTAGAAGAAAAATATAGGCCAAACATAGTAAAAAAAAAACTGAGAGCAGATTACATCTTGAGAACAATATTTGCCGATAATCAAGGAAGTCCACAAATTAAGTTATTCTAGCAAGATCTAGGTATATTAATAGTATGACGAATAAAATTAAACTCTATATTTGTGAAAATGGCTTTGAATGTATTATTTTTGGTTTAGAGAATTTCTGAAAGTATTATGAAGTACTGAACAAGTAATTCAATTAACGGAAGAGTGCTGTTCTCAATACGAAAAGTTTGTCTAAAGCACAATTTTTAATTAGTCAGACCGTTTGCAATAGTTCTTTACATTAATTTGCCAGTACCAAGGTCGAAGATCGCTGTAGCGTAATATAAGTAAGAGTTTTTGTATTAGTAAATAGTATTTTTTAAAGTGCGTTTATGTAATTGTATTTGCAATCTTTACTAATAGTTTTATTATGAAAGTGTGCTTGGTGGTTTGTTCTTCTTTTACGCAGCAACGAATCTACATCGACATGATTTTTTGCATCGCGATTATTTTCAATTACGGGTCGGAGAGTAAACAGCTCAAGGAATCCCAAGAATGCGCGTAAAACCGTGGACCTGAAGCCAGTTTTAAGTATTTTTATGCAGAGAAAATCGTAGTATTGCGTAAGAAAATTCTACAAAACTTAAGTTAGCTCTCTCAAATTATGACTCACACTATAAAAACATGTAATAAATTTTCTTGATTGTGCCGCGGTAGCGAATTAACTTGGAATGCATAGTAATGTCGTATGATTACTAAGTTGTTTTGCACACAGCGTTTTGTCACACGCAACGACTGCTTGCTGAGCCGAGTCATGTTTACTGAGGGGAGCATTTAACTGAGTGACGACGTTACTTAATGTTGCAACAAACAAATTTACTCGTCCTTTGTTTAATTACCCGCTCCAATTTTATTAATTATTTACCTTTGTTGCAGAATCTTTACAGATTATTCTGCCGGCGAATTTCTGTGGCATCATAGCTCCTGAACGGATGAACTGATTTTGATTGAGTTTTTTTTGTTTGAAAGGTGTCTTAGTCGAAAGTGTTCTTAACTATGTTAATAGAAAATTCGTTCAGCCATTTGCAGATTATAACCATTTTTCTACTGTGTTTTGGGGGTTTCTTTAATTTTTTTAATTTTAGTTAATCTTCTGTTCAGTAATTTTTGTTACCTTTTATAAATTATTTTATACAGTAAATAAATATATCTATATTTATATGATTTATTTTAATTATTTTGTAAGATTATATTGGCTGCTAACTGTACTTTTAGGTGCCTCTTTATACTTCACCTTGTTCGTATTTGTGCGAAACGTGAAGAAACTACTAACCAACATTGCAATCTGCTCAGCTTTATAATCTTTGTTATATTCCTGCACCGAACATCTGGTACAACTTGTTGGAAATTCTACCAATATTTTATCCCTTCCGGGTTCGAACAGCCAAATGGTGGGATACCAATGTTTATCTATTCTGTCTTGCTACCAATATAATCGATTGCTTCTCTATTGAAATTGTTGAAGTATTTTATTACATTGGAAATTGGATTTTATTGAAGTTTATTAGAACTTAAACCAATATTATGTTTAAGTTTTTATTATAAGACTAGCTGTCTCCAGCGTTTTCACTTGCATTTCTGGGTTAAAAAGTAGCATATGCTCTTCTCCATATCAAAGACTATCTGCATGCCTTTCATCGTGATTGGTTCAGTGGTTTAAGTTCAGTTCAGTGATAAGATAGAAAACAAATTAATTTCCCTATTTATGATATTAGGTGCTTAAAAAGGTACTTATCACGATTCAAGAATAAAAGCATTTCACAGATTGTGAAATCAAACAAAATTATCAATTTATACACCCATTAAGTAGGATTATGACATACAAAAACAATTTGGGTATAATCTTCAACAAAAGCCTTTTGTAATGCGCGATAATCCTGCAAGCATTTCAACATACAACCATCATGAAATATGTATGTGATCTTAGTGTCTTCTAATAATAGACAATAGAAACTGCTTCATTATTTTTACAGAACAATCGGTTGGTGCCATTAAAGTACTAGTGTATTTATTTAGGACGCATTTATTTTGTACAGTTTTCAGAGAAGTTTTAGTTTATAGTATAAGCTCTACTTAGTTTGGGATGTGTGAAAAATGTCTTATTATATTATGTATTAATATTCTTTTTATATATCATTTAAGCTTAGTAGAAATACTTTTGAGTTTTCAGTATAGGTCGCGTCATGTAAAAAGAACGCTGGAAGAAAGTGAAAGAGGTGTGTTTGCGCTTGTCTACACTCGCGCACGAACGAACTAGGCCTATTATTTTATTTTAGAACTAGCCTTTGGCTCTTTGGATCTCGTTTATTGATTATTGGTAGGTATACTGCACCTCATACCATCAAATAGACCGATAAATCGCCAAATGCGCAGCCTACTGCCAGCGTTCTTTTTACGTGACGCGAACTGTACTTCACTCATCGTGCAAGTCACTCAACATGAGACAGAGTTTGGTTGCATAGCTGCTGTGACTGAAAAAAGTAGGTTCCCTACTACCGTGCTTGGTATGGTTTCCTCGCAATATTTTCCTTCACCGAAAGCTCAAGCTCATTAGGATTCGAACCCGCCACCTTCGTTTCGGCATTCGACATCACTCACTACCGCTGAGAAATCATCGCCTTAAAATTATTTTTAATAGGTTTATCATCTCGAAGGATGGACACGATATAAACAACGTAAAATGTGAGTAATGCTGCAGAAAACCTCATACAGCATGATATGATGTAATATTGGCGTGTCGTCCACACTGTCCCGCTGCGAAGGTCCTCGTAAACTCGCTACCGACAATATTTTCCAATTATTGACTCCACCATATTGCGCCGACCTGTATTTAGCTGTTATTACTACTCTATAGATATATTACAGACGATTTCCGATATCTTTATTGTTGGTTTACTTCTTATTCATTATTCTCATTCGCTGTCTCACCGAGTTAATGTGAATTAAGATAGATTCGTTTCTGTTCATCTAGCTGTTTTGTCTTGTTATAGTCAAGTATATGTGCTATTAATTGTTTTTATGGCTCATCTCCATATTACAAATGCTAAAGTAACTTTTGTCTATTAGCTTTTCACGCGTAAACTGCTGAACCGATACGAAATTAGGCATGCAGTATGATTTGGTGAAGGACAGTTTTTATTCCAGGAACATGGGTGAAACTACGGAGAACAGCTAGTAATGAAATATTTATAAAAACACTATACTATATCTAACATCTTCTGAGATGTAACGTATCGTACCTATATCGTATGTTATCTGGGTGTCAAACATCAAGACGAGTTCAGCCGTCTTCTAACATTAACACAAAAAAATAACTTTCTCGTTTTACAGTGAAATGTTCCGTTTTTATTGGCCCTCAACAAGTTGAAGAGTTTCATCGAACCAGAAGCAATATTGTCTCACAAAGTAGGCGTACACATTTAGCAGATAAATTTTCCCAGCTTAATGGGTAGCTGGAGGTTTTGAGTCCTCTATAATACGTAAATAATCGTCAAGAACACTCCATAACTTTCTAATTGCTTTTTACCTCGGTGGGACCATGCTTTTAGTCAGATTGCTTATTTTGTTAATGAACTTCAGAGCTTCAAAACTTTTTGCTTTTCGTTTCTTAATAGCTTAAAATTATCTCAAAAGTATATTAAAAAGATTATGCAGAAATCACTGGGAACAATGTAAAAGTTTGTTTATCGACAAATTATGGATCGTTAATGGCGTCATTGTCTCAAAGTACGAGTTTGGACTTTCAAGAAGATTGGATATTGTTTTCAATTGGAGTAATCGTATTTCTTTAATATGGTCTTCCATTAACTATTATATCCTGTATTTCATTTTTTTTTATTTAGGAATACTTTATTTACTCTTTATCGTCTACATAACGTGACAGCAGCAGATAGTGTAATCCATTCTTTGATGTCAATGAAAGAAAGTTTGTTGTTCAATAAACAGTGTGATATAAAAACTATCAACATGAAAATTTCAAATATTACTTCTCTATTTAATAGAGCAGTAATTTTTTTTTTGTTTTTTTTTTTAAATATTTATGTATTAAAATATAAAAATTTTGGAACGTTGTTTAGGAAAGACCAAGTTTTTTTTATAGTGAGACTCTTCTTAAGACTGTGATATATATATTGTGATTATTATAAATGAAAAAAATCTAGAATTAATACACTTGAGGGTGTTGTTTGTTGAAAACTTTTGCTAGTTTAGAAAGCACATTTGAGGTATTTCCCGTGAAAGTGTATTCTAAACTTTGATCGAAAAATGTTGTTGCGCTATGATTCAAAGAGTCAGGTAACATTTCGGACATGTAAAGGCTCAGCACACAAAAGAATTTCAATTTGGTACCGTATCGCGCAACCCTTTTCAACTTTACAAAGTAATTTCCTGACGCGAAATTGATTTGTTGAGTTTGTGGTTTTTGTTTGGTGTGGCGACTGTGGTTTAATTAAACTGAAAAATAAAATCTCACCTTGTTATTGTTCCATCGATTTGTGTCGACAACTAATACTAAGAATTAGGTACATGAGTTCTGATAACATGAAAACAAATATTAAGTTATTGTTTCACAAAGCCTTTTTGTAGCATATATAAATTTGTATATGTACCTATGATAAATTACTGTTTTTTTTACTTCTTATAAAAAAAAATGTGGTAGTTGTTCATAAATATGGAGTTGAGACAAATTGTAATGGTAAAGCATGAGACTGAATTAAATGGCATTGAAGTTCTCGTGAACCGCACCCGGGTAGAGTTTAATAAAGGAATACATCGAAGCTAACAGTTTGAAAATGTGTCTCGATGTATCGATATCGAATTACTACTTCAGAATACCTCTTGAGGATAATTTAATATATTAACATCTCGACGTCGAAACTCGAGCTAGAGTGACGTTAATATGACAAATAATTTCCTACGAAGCCTACCTCCGCTGTGCCGAGGAAATGCGTTGAATATGGTAATCATTTCCCATGTGCCATGCTTAAGTCTGAAGCACGGCAGCCTACTGCTACTTTAAACTTAGAAATACTTTAGAATTTCAATAACTTACGCCGCAAGCATTTAGAGCACTCGCTCATAATTCGTTCTTAGACAATTTTATATTCCTTATTGCGATGCCACCTGATATATCTCAATACTTTACTCATTTACATAAATAATATCTTGTATAACTAAGATATTTGGTAAATAGATTCTGACAAATAGAAAAAGGTTAAATCTGATTTTACCTAAGATAACTCGATACTATTGAAGTAAGATTAAGTATCTAAATCTTAGTAACGACGTTTATTAGCTTCTCGTTAATTGGAATCAGCACCCTACAAACTACAAGAAGTTTAGAATATTCCCGGATATTTAAATTCTAAGAAATTGGCATTTAATCTAATTGAATAGAAGTTTACTTAGATCAAAACCTAATTTAGATTTATAGTTAAGAATTTATTTAAATCTTTAAAATAATCATAAATTAAATTGTTGCTTACATACCTACAACATAAAAGAACATGAAATAGGAGTGCCATTTACAAGAGATCTTTTATCCTATTTGTTTTAAACTAGTGTGGATAGAACTGTTCAGTTGGTTAAACCACATTTTTCTATTAATGTTGGCTGCACGTTTACAACATTTGTTGCTCGCGGTCTCTGCGGGACAAGTGAAAGATTGGCCGTAGATATGCCATTATGTGTCCGACAAGTTCCGCTACAATGTGAAATGTTGTATTATTACGATAAATTATGAGCATTGCTTGTTTATTTAAAAATAAAGTTTATCTTGTAAAAATATAGTCTAGTGATCAAAAGTTTGGCTAGTAGTTAACGTTTTGGACACTTGCTTGGCTTATCTATTGTTTTTTTCTGATGGCTACTTTGACACATTTAAACCTATTAGAAAAAACAGTCTAAGGTTCAGAGCCATACAGTCTTGTTATAGTTTTATTAAATTTAAATTTTTGAGGCGATGATAGCTCAGTGGTATGGACGTTGAATACCGTCGAATACAAAGCTTTCGATGAAGGAAAACATCGTGAGGAAACCATAACACTTTTTAGTACCCGCCTGGAAGTCCTGAAGTTAAACTTGCACTTGAGAGCAGTTCACTTCTAGGCTTTGTGTGCTTACTACCATCGGCCACATCATCACTGACCACGGTGAGATTGTGATTAAACACAGACCAATAAATAGTTAAAAAAAATCTTGATAATTCTTTATGTAGGTATTTGATTTGATATTGTTTCACATGCTAGAAACGAGTGTTTTTCTTTCTAAACAAAAAAAACTCTTAAATGGGGTCTACGTGACAAAATCTATGCACATGCCTTTCATCGGTTCAGCGCCTAAGCGGTGTTGGCAGGGGGATGATTAGTCAAAAACGGCTTCTCTTTTATTTATCCTTCCCAGCGTCGCTGTCTGAGAATAGAAAAAATATAAGATTGAAAATCGTGAAAAGCAACTCCCTTTTGCAGGCGATTCTCGTCCTTATCTATATTATCTTCTTTACTTGATTACTTTACTGATATTATAAAGAGGAAATATTTGATTGTTAATAGGCTCCGAAACTACTGAACCGATTCGAAAAAATCTTTCACTAATAGGAAACTACATTATCCCCGAAGGTATCCCGGGAACGCGAGTGAAACTGGAAAAGTCAAAACGTATAATAATGATATTCAACTCAAGATTAATGATAAAGTTATTGAATCAGACCTAGAAGTTGCTGCCGCATTTGAAACATTTTTTACAGATATTCCAGTTTCTATTACTAAATCTCTTAACACCTCTCCCACCCTCGCTGTATCTTTACTAAGGGAAAATGTTACAGAATGTACTGATGACTTTAAGTTTTCAAGTGTTACCTCTAGTGATATTATTAAAACATTCAGATCTCTAGACTTAAAAAAGACTGTTGACCTCTGGGGAATTTCTGTCAAACTTGTTAACTCTATAATTGATTGTATTGCGCCATATTTGGCTATTACCTTTAATAAGTGTATTGAATGTGGTTTATTTCCTGATCTAATGAAGTATAGTAAAGTAGTTCCCTTATTTAAAGCCGGTAGTACCGCGGACCCCACTAATTATCGACCAATTTCTATACTACCGACACTTAGTAAAGTTTTTGAGAAAATCATTCTTAATCAATTAATGATACATTTTAATAGTAATAGACTGCTTCACAGTAATCAATTCGGTTTTACAAGGGGTCGCTCAACAACCGATGCTGGTGTTGAGCTTGTTCAACATATTTTTGACGCCTGGGAAAATTCACGTGATACTTTCGGTGTTTTTTGTGACTTATCCAAGGCCTTTGACTGTGTCCATCATGAATTGCTCATCAAGAAATTACACCACTACGGTATTAGAGATACTGCACTCAGTCTTTTGAATTCATACTTGAGTGATAGGATTCAGAAGATTGATGTTAATGGCAAAGTTTCCCCTGGGTCCTTAGTTACTATGGGCGTCCCACAAGGTTCTATTCTTGGACCTTTTCTTTTTCTAGTTTACATCAACGATTTACCTTATCTTGTAGAAAAGAAAAATGAAATAGTATTGTTTGCTGATGATACTTCACTTCTTTACAAAGTGAAACGACATGATTTTAATTCTGACGATGTGAACAATGCTCTTTCAGTAGTTGTTGATTGGTTTACAGCTAATAATTTGATGCTTAATGAGAAAAAGACGAAATGTATTAGATTCAGTCTACCGAATGTAAAACACTCCGATGCCAATATTGTTATTAAGGGTGAAAAACTGGAGCTCGCTAAAAGTACTGTATTTCTAGGTATTACATTAGATGATAAGCTACAATGGGGTCCTCACATTAATAATCTAGTGAATAGACTTAGTTCTGCAGCTTATGCAGTGAAGAAAATTCGTTCTCTCACTGATGAACTAACGGCAAAATTAGTATACTTTAGTTACTTTCATAGTTTGATGTCTTACGGCATCCTCCTTTGGGGTAGCGGTGCCGACATCAATAGAATCTTTATTCTGCAGAAGAGGGCTATTCGCGCTATATATAATTTAAGTCCCAGAGACTCCCTAAGAAATAAATTTAAAACTATAAATATAATGACAGTGTCGTCACAGTACATATATGAAAACTTAATTTATGTTCGGAAAAACATTCATAACTTTCCCAAAAATAGCGACACTCATAGTTTAAACACTAGAAATAGGGATAAACTTGCTGTACCTTTAACTCGTTTGAGCAAAGTTAGGGATTCTTTTAAGGGGCAATGTATACGCTTCTTTAACAAAGTACCCAAAGAAATTCAAGAATTGTCCGTCTTAAAATTTAAAAAGCTAATTAAAGATAAGTTGTACAAAAAAGGGTACTATAAAGTTTCTGATTTTATAGAGGACAAGAACGCATTTCTATGAGTTGCTCGCTTCACATGCTATTTACTATTATTATGAATTTTGTTATTATTATTATCATATTGTTATTTTTTATATTTTATTTTTTATAGTTTTTTTATATACATATTTTTTATATTTACATATTTGACGATTAAAAATACTTGCAATGAGTTCATTTAATAAAGACACTTTTGAATTTGAATTTGAATTTGAACCGCGAGGAACAGCTAGTTGACTATAAAAAACGTTATTACATATTATTATTATTCTTACAACCAAATTTGTTATTATTATTTAAATAATTTCTACAGCATAATGGTATAACAACTTTAAATGAATAAAAAGGTCAACCAACTATCCGTTGTCGGTTAGAGCCGAGTTCCTTTCCCCTGGGGGAAATTGAAGGCAGACGCGAAACAGACACATTTTATTGTATCTGTTTATACAAACTTAGTGTGACAATACATTGCTATCGGTGAGGGAATATCTTCCCTCTTTTCATTCCCGGAAACATTCGGAACCAACTAAACTTCTATTTCTCTGGCAGCTCCTAGCAGTGCGGAGTTGAAAGCGAAATTCGAGCGTGAGGCCATAACTAAAGATTAGACCAATTTCGGGTGATATTCGACTCGTGTGTAACCCATTTGGAGGGTAAACGTGGTAAATGGTTTTCTGAACATCACTCCTGTGTCTTGTGAACCTTTATTATGGCGTCACAATCTGGAAATACTGCTTTACCGTGTTGCGCTTCTCTATGTTATTCATGAATTTTGATTCTGTTACAGGTGTTTTACAAATCGCTGAGAGAATGCGTTTCGTTTATGTTAATCTTTGAAATAGATTTAACAGATAATCCCGTTGGGATAAGATTAGCCCATTATAAAACAGGTGTCAGAAACGCATGTTTTCAGTGCCCGCACATGAATAGGTAATGATTTTATAAGTTTTAAGATAAAGACTGAATCTCAAAAGAACTCACTTACATGGAGCAAGTAAACTAAGTAAAATCAAGGCGTAAAAATGTTGTGACCTGATTGATGACTTTTCTGTTTGTTGATATATTTATCGGCAGGATATGATGGCCGGTTTGAATCTTAGCGAGACAAGGAGAGACACCCTGTCTCTCCAAGTATAAATATGGGTGTCAAAATGCCCATACATGCACACAAACACACAAAGTAGTAATACAAAAATGCCAGTTTTGTTGCAAGGATAGAAAATGTGCAATTTTGGGTTCTGAAATATTTTCCAGTTCAATGATATACTCTTTCGCTGCTGATTACGACGGTTTCATGATACAATGAGCTTTGGTACAGAAGAATAGAGTTCATTATAACTTGGACAGCCCCGGATATAAGACAAAAGGGTAATGACTCTCGGAAGCGAGACCATCTGTTGGCCTCCATAGACATTACGGCTCGTTCTTGTAGGATCCTCAGTTGGCGGTACACTGAGGATCTACAAATGCGATCTTTGTAAATTTGTTTGATCATAACGGGATTTCTTTTTATTAATATATGAATGTTTACTTTGCGGCCTTTTCATTTCTTTTCCATCTCTTAACATTGTAGGGTTTGCTTTATTGCTTTGAAGTTTGATCTTATTTATTTATATTTTCAATTATGCTTATGGATGGTAGGTACCTACCTACATCGTATAAGTTAAATAATCATAGGAAATTCAAACATTCCCTTCAATCTTGAAAAGGATACCCCATAGGGGTTTCGGGTTATATATTTGATAGATATATGTTACATAAATGAAAATGCTATTTGAAAGGGTATTTAGTTTCAGTATTTTTTTTACGTAAGCAATAAAATAATTACTTTTATCTACTCTCATATCGTAAAGTTCTAATTATGAAATCAAAAACAGTACTTTAATGACCCACTTTATGCACACCCGTCTATAATGAAATTAAAAATAGTAGTTTATGATACTGTTGCATAATAGGGGTTATTAACTACGAGTGTGAGTTTAAGTACCGAGCCGTAGGCGAGGTTCTTAATAGTATTACACGAGTTTTTAATACCTAATTATGTGCAGTATCATACAGTACTTTATCTAAACTCATATAATTTAATTTCTACAAACTTTGCAAAAAAAAAAAAAAAACTATTTTTGTGACATTTTTGGTCAAAATGAAAAAAAATGATATGTGTAGGCAAAAACAATAAAATATAATCATATACTTAATCAAATCCGTGTTGCCAACTCCCAAAAATTCTTACCTCTAAAGTTCAAGTTACAAAATTTGTGACATTGTCATCGTCAAATTGAATTGATACTGAGTGATTATACTATTGATAGGTCCAAAGTGTACTTTAATAGAAAAAACGTTATTTTATAGCATTATCTTGGGAACAACAACTGTACTATAATGAATCATTATACACGGGTGTGCCTAAAGTGGCTCATTAAAGTACTGATTTTGATTTCATAATAAGAACATTACGATATGAGAGTAGATAAAATATATTATAGTACAGTTTTCTTCCCAAGATAATGCTATAAAATAACTTTTTTTCATTAAAGTACAAGTATTTGGACATGTCTGGCCACTTATAATGTTTTTTGGGTTTTAATACTTCAATTACTGTCAGTCAACTTGTCAAACGAAATAATAAAGAAAAAAACATTATAGGTGGCCAGACATCAGGACTAAACAATTATAATTTTAGACGCAAATTTACTTTGTCTGTGGTCGCGTATGCGGTTAAGATCGCAACTTAGGAGGTTTTCCCCTCACGGATTTGGGCGCCATGATTAATGTTTGTTTATTTTATTGATTATTTTGCATACATATTTTATTATAGCCAAAGTGATAGAAAAATAGCAGTGATACTAAGGTGAAATAAACTTGGATCTGAATTTGTGGAGGCGGCAATGGAAATGACGAATAATCGATACCCGTAAGTCATGAGAACCTATGACAAAATATTATCGATTTTTTACCTTTAAATTACATTATTAGATTTTTTTTTTATACTACTAAGGTAGCAAGCAAGCATACGGCCCATCTGATGGTAAGTGGTTACCGACGCCTATTGCCATTTGCAATACCAGAGATATTGCCAATGTGTTGCTGACCTGTTAAAATGCCGAGAATGCAAACTGGCTCTCAAGTGCAATTGCCGGAACACACCGGTAGGTGCTTATAATTTAAATGTAGATGAGTTTTGATAAAGTACTGTATGATACTGCACATAATTAGGTATTAAAAACTCGTGTGATACTATTAAGAACCTCGCCTACGGCTCGGTACTTAAACTCACACTCGTATTTTAATAACCCCTATTATGCAACAGTATCAAAAACTACTATTGTGGATATTTATTTATATTTGATGCATTCCCATATTAAATAATATGTCTGTACCTAGACACAATTTACAATAAAATCTCAAAAAAGGCACGATTTATCAGTATTGGTGTCTTTTATCTAACCAATAGTTTTTATCCCGTAGTTTCTGGAATAGATCCTTTTCATACCATAGGCTATGGCGTACAAAGTTTTCTCATGATTGGTTATACTTTTGATCATTGTACCTATATTATGCTTTGCTTGTAATTTGTTATGTTTATAGTAAGTATAAAGTATATAAGTATATGTTAGTGCATAATTTTTAAGTAAGTATGTTTAAAATAAAAATACTTATTTTTAGTTGGAATAGTAGAATTACTTTGCCAAGCTTACTATTGCAGTTCTGGCAGTCTTCTTAAAAACAAATTATGAGAAAGATATCAATAAATTGATGTCTCCATGTGTACCCTCGCCCTGTATTGGACCACAATGTCAGTTATTATATCTGTTATCTCCCCTAGTCCATTACAGACGGTGAAGGACCCTACGCGATGTACCCGCGGCTCCACAAAATACCACCCCTCTATTATTAACAAATTCTTTCTATCAAAGTTTGGAACTTTTATTTTAGTTTCATATAATTTAAATGTTAAGAGCCGGAGGAATTAATGACTTTTTAAAATAGATTAACGAATGAGTTGTGGTATTAACTTTAAGATATAAAAAAATCTTAATTTAAGGCATTTAATATTAGAATAGGGTATTTGACTGACATCAAATGCAAATTTTTACGATAGTTCTTAGATGAAGACCTAAATAATGTATCTTCTATACTAATAATAAAGCTGAAGAGTTTGTTTGTTTGAACGCACTAATCGTCGGAGTTACATGCAGGTATGATTCGAAAAAAAAATCACTAATAGGAAGCTACATTTCCCCGAAGGTATAGGCGACTATTTGTTATATTTATGTGATGATTGTATAGTTATGTGATTTTATTCAATTTATTGATTACCTATATCACATTAGTTTATGGGATCATTGATTGTATTTTTATGTAAATAATGTGTACATTATTTTCTGGTATCTATTCACAATGATGGCTAATGACATTTTGATGATAGTTCTATTAACGGAAATTGATATTTCATTTTGTCTTTAATGTTAAATTGATTTAGGTAATTAAGATATAGTAAAATATGAAAATTGCTGGAAATAGTTTTACGTGGTTCCATGTAATTTTAAAAAGAATTCATGAAATATTTTCTACTTTGCGTTATACGTTGATCTAAAAATATAATACATAGCGTTTAGTTTTCGTTACGCGGTGTTATACCTGCGTCTCTCGTTTATTAGGGTGCAAAACTGGTTATTAATCTATTATAAACTATTTAGATTCATTTACTTCTACTTTGACGCGCCACTAGTACCCACCTATCACGCCTCAGGTCGTGAGTTCGAATCCCATTCAGGACAAACATTTGTGTGCAAGAACATACTTATCTTTGTTCCGAGTCTGAGTGTAGCATTTATATAAATTATATTTCCAAAAAGTTATATTTATTTTTAGTATAGTTACAAGGTTTACTTAGTTTGTGATTAAACAACCGTGTACGAATAATATCCTTAGATATTAATATTTTAAATTAAAAAAATATTCACCATTCTCTCTATTTTAGTAAAAAATCGAGCAAAGGACTGTTAGTCTTATTAAAATAAACAGCTTTAAATTCCACGAATATTAAAAGCATTGATACAATAAAAATATCAATTATGTTCAAAGGTTTACAATAATCGATTGGAGCGGTTTTATTACTCGGTTTCAGTTTACAGAAACAATTCGGCTTCGAAGTGAACGTTTGTAAGCTTCGTTCGATAGTTCACCAGAGGCTAAAGCCTTCAAATCAAACAAGTGTTCGTTGCGGCCGGCTCGGCTCTGTGCCCGATCTCCGTTACAGTTTATCTGATTCCCTGATTTTCGTTTGGAATCCCCCTTGCGATGGGAACGTTCCCAATTAGAGATAAGGCCTCGAGTATTCTTCTCCCCAGCTACTGTGATGATTTGTATATTTATAGCTTATGGCAATATTGACACGGAGCTTTTAAGATATTCATCCTACTAATTGTACGTTGTATATTATCAACTCTGTGTTATTAATATTATGAATACGTGTGAAATTGTGAATATTTTTCACTAAAACACGCTGAACAGATTACGATGAAACTTGAACTTTTTTATGGAACACTTATTTATTTTCGCAATTTTACAGTTGTTGTTCCTATCGTAATAGCTGTTGATATTTATTCATTTAAAATAGGTGAGATGAGTATTTCCACTATGTCTTGTAATGCTATTTCAAATTCATCCTGTAGATATGACATGTCCTAGAATTAACCTACGAGTATGTATGCATTATGTTATACCAGCTCTTCACTTGGCTATTTGTGTTAGCGTATTTAGCCAGGTTTATGCCAGGTAGTTTTAAATATATTTATATGTTATGATTATACAAAAGGCAAATTAGTGTCTAGTTCCGCTGGATCTCCTTCTACTACGTACTTGATGCTTCGTGGAGAAGCGAAACACGTGTCGATTTCCTGTTGAGTTTCCTTGTGTGTGAATTGGCGAAGAAGGAGATCCTGCGGAACTACTTAGTTACTAAATATATTTTGTCTTTTGTTTATTCTTGTACCTAATGGATTTCCTGACACGCCTCAGTCAATTAGTTATTTGTATGATGATTTATGTTTCCTTGTCGTCAAGTACATGTCAAATAGACAAACACAAATACCCAACCCTATGTGAAGTCTGCATCGTACGTAGTTAAATGATATATTATATAAATATGTAATGTATTATATGTAATAATATTTTATGTACCTAAATTATGAAGTTCATTTTGAAAAGAGTAATTGCTGAGTTTATTGCCGGCTCTTCTCAGCAAAAGCTACCTTCCGAACCGTGCATTAGAGTCTGACTATTCATAAGTGCCTGTGAAGGTCTATTTGAATAAATAATATTTAAATATTATTAATGTTGATAACTATTATTTAGAATAAACACACTGGTTTTTGTAAAACAATTTTAGGTACCGCTGACATTAGTTATAACAATAATATAGTTACAATAAAATAATACCTTTAGCAGATAAATGACGGGTAACCAGCTGTACCTACATCACGTACATGTTGGTAAAGATGTACCTACGTGATGTACAGCCCTGTGGAGGTAAACCGTGAAGATTTGAGTATTTCCTCGAGGCATTTGTCTGCGCGTGAAATTACTATATAAACATTAGGTATGTATGTGTTTTACTTTTTAAATTGAATCATTAGAACAATAACAAGGAAGATCTGTATCTATATAATTAATACCCAGTTACATAGCCAAAAAAATCCTTCCTTCGCAGTCGGGTAAAAACTCACGACAGGATTTGTTATAACTGTAAATTCTAAATTCCTTACTTTCCAAAATGTTGGTTTCGGTCTCAGTAGTTTTGGAGATAAAAGGGAGAGATGCTCGATTTACTTTGATTATCGAGATATGAAATTACTTTTAAACTTAACATTTCCTTCTCATTCAAATTCAAATGATTTAGGTTAAAATTACATGTGAAAGGATATTTTCTTTTGCAAAATTCAGGGATGTTTACTTAAATTTTAATCAATACAATTGAAACATGATGAATGATCTAAAACTATAGGTAACTAACATATATTTTGTGTAGGAACAAAAAATATGTCAGAACCCATCGTAATTTTGGGATTGATCCCAGTTTCAGTCTTAACATAAAATCGGACAGGCGCCAGATCGCATTATAGGATGAAACCTTAGAAATCCTTTAATGATTTTGACTTTCGACAAAGATTAGATAAAGTACTTACACCAAAATTATATTAAACCTCTGTAAAGCAACAATTTAGTACTATTTTCCACCACGCGAAATGAAAGCGAGGTTGCTACATAATATTTTAATAGAAGCCACCTGCGATCTTCAATTCATGGAAAACATTTCGATATGAAAACAAATGTGGATTGAAATTGCTTTCAATGTGATGACGACCCGATGTTCCGACTATTCATATCGAGTCGTTAGCTAGAATATCACCACACATTGAATATCGGTTAGATATAATCGACAATGCAGTTACATGCAGTTGCAGTTGTGCTCATTCTCGCTTAATGCTTTTCAATTAATGTTTCACAAATCTTCTGAACCATAGTGATTTGATACTGTAATGATAGTGTTTATTTTATGATGCTGAACTTATAGGTATTTTTATCATACGGTTATTTTGGAGGTACCTAAGGATATCTTGTCATTTAAACCTTGGTTTTTCTCTTTTTTAAACTCCTTCAAAAAAAGGTGGAGGTTCTCTATTAGTATTTTATTTTTAAATGTTTGTTTTAAAAAAAAATAATAGGTACCGTTAGTGAATTTATATAACCAAAAATACATAGTCGATGCATGAGACTTTCAATTCTATATAAACTTTAATTCGTAGCAACCTTAGCACTAACTTAATGTGAAAACCAATTCCTATGTGACTATTTAATGTCCTGCCCGTAAATATAGGTGCATTACCTTGTCGTTTCTAATGCTGCAGCAGATTTTCCGTACACAACGTGGCTGCAAGTTCACGTAATGTGCCACAGAGTCTCAGTCGTAGTTCACCTGCACTCCAGCTCTAAGTAGAGTGCGTCACAATGAGGCTTCCAACCGGCAGCCCTTTGTCTGAGCCGAACTCGCACGATGAAGCGGTTTACTCAACTTAAGCTTTCAAAGCCTGCTTTCGGAAAACAATCTTGACCTGCGACGGCTAGTGTTGACTGGTACAAGATACTACAAACTGCTTAATTAGCTAATGATAATGTGATTTTCCTGTTTCTAACGAAGAAGGTACATATTTGGATTACAATTTACGTATTGGGCAAGTGATCCAAATCTAAAATGCTATAACGAACCATTTTTTCGTTTTACTAAGTTGGTTTTTAAATTAAAATGTGTGGTTGTTTGATTAAAATGTAAGTTTATAATTATTATTGCCACTTTTACAGGGCCGTCAGGGAAGAATTGTTATTTATGCGTCCTAAAATTTAAGCAAAATTTTAAATTACAATCAGATATTGGATCCAATTTCCGTTATTTTCGTGGGTATACGAGATATACGAGAATCAAGTTTATATCTTTTTCGATACCATCGCAATGTTATAAAGGACACTGACTCAGACAGTACACATTCGTTCTCAATAGACACATTTATACTCACTTGTTGTAGTGTTGACAGTTTCATTAATGTAGTGAAAGGGATCAGGGGTTTCTTTTTATTTGAAAGTAGAAATCGTCTGGATTTACAAAGAAATCATCTGTATCTTAGTAAGAAAATGATTGTAATCTATCTAGCGGATAATATATAAAAATTCTACATAATTTTCTCTAGTGAGAAACTAATATCAGTTTAATGAAATAATAATGCACCTAACTAAATTTTTAACTAGAAGTAGTTAAAACAAAAAAAAAAGTAAAAGTACTTAGTTATAATTTCTGCGTCTGCGTTTATATTAGAATCGTAAAATATGTCAGCTATAAGGGACATAAAAACGTGAAAGTGATTTAAAAATTGTCAAACACCAAAAATTATAGTTTACCTTTTCATAATCCTTCGTCGAGTAGGTAATATATACCTACCATACCATACCTTCATATAATATCTAGTACCAGATGTAGTATCTAATAAGCACATTTGGATCAAGATTGTATACCAAAATATGTAATGTTCATGAGACACATTCTCATATTCAGTGTTTCGCTATTAAGCAATCAACAGCTAAGATGGCATCTTTCCAAAGTTTTGATTGGGTCAGTTTAACTATTTTTTAACGGTTTTCTTTGGCTTCAAGTGGAAAAAACGGAGGTCGTAATAGGACTTTTTGATTGCATTGGATGGTCAACAAAATTCTTAGCTATAAAAGTTGCGTTTTCAAATATTTGACAACTATTTTTTAAAACAGAGTTCTGAATAACAGGCGCTGTTATCCAGGATACAGAAATCCTAGTCTAGACAGCAGCAATTCTTTGACCAAACAATGATTACATTCCTTTTATGTACCATGTCACCATTTATTGTTTTTTTTCTTCTTTTTAGATCAAGAAACTACTCACTTAATTAAGGCCTAATGTTTGCTACAGTATGACACAACATAGATGAAGCATCGGCAAAATTCGTAAAATCGATCATTCACGAAAAGAGTGCGCCTACAAAATTACCCATGTTTATTAGTACTTTAGGCGAAAATTATCTTTCTGCCAACGCAATAACATGTAAATTTAAATAATCAAATACATTCGTAAAATTTATGCGTAGATGTGTATACACTTATTTGCAAAATAAGTGATCACGTTTATAAAGTATGTATTATTTGTTTATATTTTTTTAGATACATTCGATATGGAGTCGATATGCTTGAACGATGAATGTCACAAATCAAAATTAACGCCTTCAACATCCATACTTATATCCCCAGTCTCAACAGCGCCTCTTGTCGTCAAACGATTCGTCGTTGTCTGATGATGACGAGTCATTTAAATTTAGGATAGTAAAGAAGTTGCTTTCGCAATTCGTTTTTGAAAGTTTTGGAAGTGATCTTTCCCAAAAACTATATTTTTACACTCCGTGACCTCTTGACTTATAAATTGATAAACATTAAAAATAATTTCACGACTTTGACTATTATACGGCTTACCACGTTTTAACGAAGTCATAGCGAAAATAAAATAAATAGCTGTACCATTAAATTGTCCTGAAGTGTAGGGAATAAATTACTCACGTGCATTCCCAATGCTGACTTGAGTCGAACTAACGCGGGAATATATTGTACCAATAGCGTTGAATGGCGCGATAATGAATGATTTTTATTAGCTGAGTAAATCGGAAGTGATCGGAAATACGAGTTTTGCCGATGCGACATCTCAGATGTGTAATACTGTATCATAACAGAAAATCATACAGTTACTTTTAAATTCCAACATAAAGTTAATTTGTAAAGTTTTAAAACTTAAAATTAAATAATTATTTCAGGATTAATTGAGAACAAACTTTATCCTTAGGCTTCAAATAAGACTATTAGAGTTCCACAATTGAAATACCTGTATATATCAGTTCAAACGTGATATTAAACAATTTTAATTAAGCCAATTATATAATAAGGCTCGAGTTCTGGGAAAATTAGGCGTCTAAAATCATTCACAATGTTACGTTCACAGTCACTTCATTTTAATCCTAACATTTAAAAGCAGACTGAGAGGAGTAATCGTTAGGAATAAGTCGGGGAAATAAGCCTATTCCTTACTCTAATTTCATTCAAGTCTCTTTCGCGAGTTTACACGTCTACCGTGAAGAGACACAAACTTCTCCCTAAATAAATAAAATGGAGTAAGTACCATCTTCATGTATAATACCTAATAAGTTTAATGTTTATATACGCCTGCTCCATTCTGTGCATGCTCTTGTTTCATGTATTAATAACCTTATTAAATGACAATATTTTTAAGGTTATGATGTTATTGTTACACCGAGAGATTGTTTTATCTAAGGGTAGGTACTTATTAATTTTCTTTTAAGCCGACCGTATCCAAGGAATGATGATTCTAGATTCAGTTTTTGTCGGTATTCATTGTTGCTTGAGATTTGTAAAAAATATATGTTAAACTAAAAATAAGTGACGAGGAATAGTTTTTTAAAATTTGGTATTTTTCATTAGTTAGTAACGTCAGAAAAACATCGTGAATATGCCCCTTTTTAAAACTAAGATTTCTTCTTAGTTCTTTTTTCTTTTATTTGGGCCATCCAAATAATTTGAAAATATTTACATACATTCTGAAATCCAATACAAAATGGCTTAGTTTTTTTTAAATAAAATAAAACCTAATATTTAATTTTAATTTTTTGTATATAATATAAAACACTAACGAAAACTGTGCATCAACATATTATATTAACAGTTATGTTAATAATATTAGAGTAGTGCAAAACGTCAATGCAACTCTTCTCAGAAAACGACTTTATTCCATCCTTGCAACTAGTTGCAACGTAACCGCAAAACGCATAACGGAATTAACTGTGAAACTAATATGAACCGGTGACTCCCTAACTTTATCTCTAGGGTGTAATCCTTTGATAGGGGCACTGATAACCAAAGTCCGCATGCTAAGTCGAGTTACGTATAAATGCACAATTTGCTGAAGTGTAAAGCTGTTGCTGGTTAGTTTAACCACAATGGTTATCGGTTGCAATATGCGTTAGTGTTCCCAGATATTAATTATTATTATCATTTTAATTATCGTGGCTTCATTATTGTGGTATGAATGTTCAGATTTAGTTGGTTTCAAATATTACGGAAACCAACACAAGTAGTATATGTATCATTATGTGATTAAATAATATCGTGATTTATTACGTAGACAATTTGATATCGTTAAATTGAGATTGAGCTATTAGTAGATGAATATACCTACCTAGATCATTTAGCGAGGCATCGCCGCAAGTGTCATAGGTACTAGGTACTATACCACATTTTGAAGCAGGTTTTTGAAATTTGTAGTTATCTAGGTTAGTTTTAATTAATTTGTTGTTTTCATAAATTAACTTAAACTAAAAAAACAACAATATTATAAATAAATAATATGAAAAAATAAATTAGGTACAAATAGAAAAGTTGTCCTAAATCGCTGCCCTGTGCAAACGTTCCAAGAAGGCTGACGGCATTGCCACGTTGAATGGCAATGCGAATGTCAATGCAAATTCCTTGTCCTTGTTAAAATTTATAATTCATACCTGATAATTAAATAAAATCCAATATATACTTTTTTATTTATTTAAGTTTTTACTTCTACTGAGTTTCTTGCCGGAGTCTTCTCAGTTCAAGTGTATTCCGAACCGGTAGTAGAGTCTATTGTAAACCTGTAACTGTTGACGTTCTTAAGTGCCTTATTAGGGCCTAAACTGAATAAATGAGTTTTTGATTTTGATTTGATTTTGACTTAGTAATTTGATACAATGTAGATTTGAAAAGCTTATTTTAATTGAATTCTTGGTTTTATCGCAAACGTAAATTATGTAACGGTTTATTATTTTATCAGGTATGATGGCATAGTTTCAAAACATTTGTTCTAACCGAATCCAAATTAACGTCTAATACAGATAACTTTTGTTTATATTGTTTTAATTCGTTAGAAAACTGTTCTTACCTTTACACTACATAAAAGGTTTGCTTATTTAAATATTGTAACGTTTTAGATATTATCATAATTTTAAATGAGGGTAAACAGTTTTCAACTCTGGACTGTAGTCATAAAAGCTACCACTAGTCGTGAATAATTCAGTAGCCTATAATTAGCCATTGTTTATTGCAAACAGTGCTTAGGTTCTTGGAGTCGATTTGTTAGTCTTGTGTCAATATTTGAGAAGCTTGCGGCGAGCGCTCAAGACTTTCAGCCATTGAGCAAACATTGTTTTTGTACGTTTGTTATTTTATAGAATGGAGATTTGTCATGATCAGAGGGGCTGACGGAGCGCCTTTATCGTTTCAATAAGTATTCACAAAAACTTTTTGTTTCGAAGGCAAATTCGAAGGTTTTAAATCAATTTAATAAAGAACGGCGTACAAAGTAGGTATTAATATATTGCAATTATTAAGCTAAATAAGATGAGATGCCTTTGTATCAAATTGGTTGCATTTATAAGGCGAATACCTATATACCTATCCACATATTTTAGTTAGGAGTTGTTCCAATTAATCGTAAAATATCGATGTTATGGATGAAGTAGACATAACATAAAAAAATGTCGTGCTTACTATATTCTATCTATTGTAGAATGAAAATCATTATAACACCACTACAAGCGATTGTTATTATTTTAAGTCTAGTCTAGACGTTGAAGCTCTACTCCTCGGTTGCGTCGTATAAACCCACTAATCCGATATAGAGTCCTAAGTAACAAGACAGGTAAGGGGAATAGGCTAAAAGACAGGTGAGAAGGGAGGGGGTGGATTTTATTAGATTTGTCGGCTAGCGCCCCAGGTGTAGCTAAATTGTTCATTTATAGAGTTTACAATGCTTTGATAAGTTCACCGCGAATTTTGGTAAAGACACATGACACCTATGGATTAAACTCCCTACTTTAGCGCTATAAAATATTCATTTAGCTATCAAAACAGCTAAAACAGAAAAACTTCGACAAAATGTTGCATGATAAAAATATTGTCTACAAAAGTTAAAATAGGAAAATTGAAATCAAAATACAGTATATATATAAACCATTATTTTATTTTATTAAATATAAAATTGCCATATCAGGTCGTTAGATCCACAGAAAGTTATTGACAGCTACAACAGTTCGATTGACGTCATTATTTATACATTAATCCCACAGTTTCAATGTTAAACTCTATTTAATAGAATCAACACAAAATGGTAAACATTTACAAATTGCTATCGTTATAAAATTAGTTAGATATTTATAGATGAACTACTCATACAAAAACGCATCAATTGATGAATATTGAACATAAAGATTAGTTAACATACACATAAATGCATTAATTATGAGGCTTAATTTGTATACGAGTAGTTCATCCTTTATTTAATATTGGAATATTTACAAATTTACTAAACAAACTGACAACAAAAGCAAATACATTACAATAAATATAATATTTATACATAATCTTTGGTTTTATTATTTTTACAACTATCGATATTTACAGTACACAACCAAGTTTATTAAAATAAATAGGATTTCCTACAATAATATTTTACTACACTAAATAATAAATTAAAATACAAATACATAATATAAGTTTTTACAAAAAAGATTTTATGTGAATGATTACCTTCATTAAAAACCAGGCTATTCAGAAATCAATTATTTATTGTATTGAGGAACACTAAGATTCGTAACTTGATGATATGGAGTTAACTTGAACATTAAATTCTTAAATGAAAATAATCAGTCTTCTACTTTTCATAACAAAATCGCGTTGCATATTGAGCAAAAGGCTTTTGTAAAAATAAATTAGCGAAATTTTATAGGCCAATGAAATTCATGGTACAATAAGCGAATATAGCACATTTATTACAAAATTACCTACAACTTTCCTATAATTTTATTTACACATAAAATATTGTCATGTCAATAAACCGAATTCATTCACAAAGTGTGTAGTAAAAATTTGGCGAAACCACTTTGAATGTGTAAAGTAACAGCGTCATTGCAGATAATTAAATCTCAATAGGTATATTGTGAACAGACGGCAAGAATTTTTGTAGCGTAAACTGAAATGTAAATATTGTAGTTTATAGTTTTTAACATTATTTTTGGGGTAGGTACATGAATTTCTTCAAATCCAGATCAGCACAAATGTTCACATTTCACTTTTCACACACAACTTTCAGGTCCTGGTAAATTCTCTGCCAGCACATGTTCTCTTCTCCGAGCATTTCCCTTGCCTTTGGTCCTATGAAGAGTTGACGTAGCAAGACTCCCTGAACTCAGAGTTGGTCCACTGAGAGTTAGTGTCTGACTTCCAAATGGTGATCCCATGTTGCCATTTGGACACACGAAATTCGGACTTCCTAAAGTAGGACTGTTAGTTGCTACGTAGTTAGGTCTAAAGTTACTACCTAATGGTTGAGGTAAGTTCTGGTTTAGAACGTCATCCTGTCGACTGTCGGCTAGCAAATCACTTCCTGGCGTGATCTGGTAACATGAAAAAACAAACACTAAGTTTATGGTTAAATCTATTAAAAACAGAATTTAAAGTGAATCAATTGGTATATTTAAAAATTTTATACGTATATTTTAATTAAGTAAATAACTTACTTGCTGTGTTCGTTCAGTGGAGTCTAAAAGAGCCAAGTCCTCTGCTGAAAATACAGCACCAGCTTTACTCCAATCTCCTATACATAGAAAATTTTATTTAGGTTACATTTCGTTTCAAGCTATTTTGTCAGAATTGTAACAATATTTACCTCTGACTTCTTTTAAACTGGGCCATTCATCTGCTTCTTCTATTGAATGCTGAGCAATTTGGTTTTCATTATCTAGAAAAAGAAAAACATTATAGAAAATAAACAACATATTTAAGTGGGCGAGGCATTTCGCTTGTAGAACCGATGGCCACTGGGGCAGAAAGGTTCTCGAGTGGCAACCACGAACCGGAAACCGAAGTGTGGGCAGGTCCATCACAAGGTGGACTATCGATCTTGTGAGGGTCGCGGGAAACTGCTGGAGGCAGCTAGAGCAAGACCGGCCATTGTGGAGATCTTTGGCGGAGACCTTTGTCTAGCAGTGAGTCTTTCGGCTATATGATAACAAACATTAATTCATCTATACTAATATTATAAAGAGGAAAGATTTGATTGTTTGTTTGTTTGCATTTAATAGGCTCCGAAACTACTGAACCGATTTGAATGATTCGTTCACTAATAAGAAGCTACATTATTCCCGAAGGTTATAGGCTACTTTTAATCCCGGGAACGCGAGTGAAACCGCGCGGAACAGCTAGTATTATATAAAAGACTAGCGGATTCACCTGGCGGATTTAAAATATCAGGCTGTGGATCTGGAGTCTTCAGATCAGGTGAGGGTTTGATAGTGTAAGCTACCACGTATCTTCTGCCGCCATCACTGAGTTCCAGCATATCTCCTGGTGGGTGTTTGTGGGGAGGCTGTGCACGTCGCCGACGAGCACAAAGTGCAGCAAAAGCTATGCCTCCAATCGCTAGAATAGCACCCAATGCTGCTGCAACCACTACACCCAGAGTAACACCACCCATAGATCCTTTACCATCTGTTTTAATAAAAGTAAATTTATTTTAAATATTCATATGCAATATTACTAACGCAATCTATTTTCAGCAGACTTCCAAAACCTTTTAAATTGTCCATAAATTCTAGCTCCGTTGCTCATTACAATAAAGTCATGGTAACTTGAATAATAAACGGAATTTGCATAGTAGTTTTTCAGTGGAAGATAAAAAAGGATGTCAAATGAAGTTAAATGTTGGAATAATGTTTTATTTTATTTTTATGTGCTTACATTAAATTAGACCCAAACGGATTATTAACCGCGTACGTAAGCTAGTGGTAGGTATACGTGAATTTCTCAGTAATCAGATTATGTTACATACCTACTTATAAACAAGCATAGAAAGAAAGGATTTTTTTTTCTTATATACAAGCTTACATGCATTTATTCAAAATTTTTAACAGTTTTGAAGTTATTTCTCTTAGGGGTCTAAAAGATTTATAAATGTGGAACTAATTTCAGACCTTCATATGTATGTATACCTATACTGAATGTTTTTTTGCCATCTTGAATTTTTTAAGGATTTTGTAATTATGGGAAAGCCTGAAATCACGAATATTTTTTTCATACATTTTGACTGATGAATATAGATGTTTTGTATGAAAGGTATGATTTTTTTTTCACGATATCAGGGTTGTTCCAAAAAAATCATCAGGATGTTTTTTTCCATCTCGTTCCGTAGCCAAATGGCAAAAAACGGAACCCTTATGGATTCGTCATGTCTGTCTGTCCGTCCGTATGTCACAGCCACTTTTTTCCGAAACTATAAGAACTATACTGTTGAATCTTGGTAAGTAGATGTATTCTGTGAACCGCATTAAGATTTTCACACAAAAATAGAAAAAAAAAACAATAAATTTTGGGGGTTCCTCCTAGAAGCTCAAAAAAATATTTTTCATCAAACCCATACGTGTGGGGTGATATCTATGGATAGGTCTTCAAAAATTATATTGAGGTTTCTAATATTTTTTTTTCTAAACTGAATAGTTTGCGCGAGAGACACTTCCAAAGTGGTAAAATGTGTGTCCCCCCCCCTGTAACTTCTAAAATAAGAGAATGATAAAACTAAAAAAATATATGATGTACATTACCATCCAAACTTCCATTAATATTAGTTTGAACGTGATCTAGTAAGTAGTTTTATTTTAATACGTCATAAGAATATAATAAATATTTAAGGAGGATCCCATACAACAGATATTATTTTTATGCCGTATTTATAGATAATGGTACGGAACCCTTCGTGCGCGAGTCCGACTCGCACTTGGCCGATTTTTATTTTTTCTTCAGGAATTTCTTCATGACCTGTATATAAGGCATACCTACGTCAATACCCTTTCTACTACTAATACTATCATCACCCATTATTTGTATCAGGAACTATATATAATTTTGTTTCCAAATAAGTTTTATTCCAGCGAAGTAGAGTGATACTTCACATATTATATTTTAACACGCAAACAACTCTAACTGAAATTCAGCTATTATTACATTAAAACGTACCTGTTCTTTTAGCTGCATCATTGAATGCGATATTCTCTAATAGGGTTTTGTCAGATTCTCCTTTCAGATTCTTGGCATAAATGAGTAGATTGAATGTGGCACTTTCTCTTTCGCTGCTTGAGGACAGTTGTGATAGATCCAGTTTAAATGTCGCCAAACCATCTGAAAAACACAATATTTATGAAGTTTGCCTGATTTAATGAAAGAAAATTCAAGAATTTGGGTTCAAAGTTCTTATTTTCTTAGCATTTTGTTCAGAAGTTGTCAAAGTAGGTACAGTCTAACGCCTATGCGATAACTTTTTAATTACTGTCGGATTGTATACTTTAAGTAATGTACTGTACTCCAAAAGCTGATAGGCCTGAGAAAGTTTTTAAGCTTTGTAATACTTTCTTACTCTCATAACAATGACATCTTAAAAAAGCTTATAATTACTGTGTACAGATTTATTTGTTGTAAATATTGTATATTCTATTATTTGTATTTTCCTACTATTTATTTATATCTATTTAGTTGTAATTACTATCTTAGACGTTATTACCAGTTTCATTAACACTGCCATTGAATCGAGTCCTGCCAGTGATAGGATCAAGTGCCTCAAGTATGAAAACCTGTGGTAGTCCCCCATCATATCCGGCCACGCATCGCACGCGCAACCAGCTGCTTGTACCGTCTGAACTGCTGTTTCCAGCTTGTAATGAGCAATTTCGAGGGGCAGTAGGACGTGCTGTAAAGAAAGTCACTTTGAATTTCCATACAAAAGTAGGTCTGGGTGGAAGGACAGGAAGATTTTATAATAACATGTATTCGTATTTTCTTGAAAAATTTACATATCTTTACAAAATTTCGTTAAACTTGTATATTCTCAAAAGGATGAAATATGTTAATCGTTCTTTTATTCACATTCATACTTTTGTAAATTGTGAAATTATTTCAATTGAATATGTAATCAAAGTTGTATTATAAGACCATTGTTAGACATTTGTATGCACGTCACACATTATACTTATCTTGCCGCTAAGCAAATCTCTTAGTACCAAATTTACCTATTTGGCGTGTGGTGCGTGCATGGAAATGAAAATTAAGTACCCGAGCTAAACTCACTAATTTTGCCTTGACTTATGGCACTCGGGTGACAATTTAACGTGTTATATGTTATAACAAACTGCGGCGATATTAAACGTTGCGGGTTGGCGCGTATTTCGTTGCACCTCGCTACTGTACAGCTAACTCATATTTCCCCTTGCAGCGACGTGGAATATAACAACTCGTTGGAAATGTTTCATAAAATGTTATCTGACGTCTTGTTGAAATGAAAAAGTATCGTTACGTAATGAGATAACACATTTTTATCAAAGAAGCTAAACATTAACATTGCTATTTTTTGCATTTGAACAATTTTGTGGAAATATATAAACGCTATATCAAAATATTTTATATACCTCATAGCTATTGAGTCTATGTAGATAAACTATGTATTTGTAGTATTAATTGAAATAATGCATTATGTTAGACAGACAAATAACTATGTTAAACATATCAATAAATTTTAGATCATTTCCAGCGACTAAAATAAAAAATATATAATGATGGAATGTTATGAGGTTCGGCATAAAGGTACGAGCAAAAGCCGCAAGCTGAAATTATAAAACGTGCAGTCAGTTCAGCTCCTGTGTTGTTAGTTCAAATTGTATGCACGTGGTTTTATTAATGCTTTTATTGGTTTGTTCATTTCAGCACGGACAACTTTTCGAACATGGATTTTTTGGAATATTGCTGTGGCTCGAGCAATTCGGATTGGCGGGAATTTATGTATGAAGCTTGGTTATTTATATATGTATGTATTTACATCGAATGTGATTGGATTTAACCGTTCTCATCTTAATTGCATTTTTTTGGCGTAAATGAATAGGCATAGTGTAGATAAGTAAGACGCTGGTTTTACTAAGCTTGTCATAATAAAAGTAATAATAACTCACCGGCAGGTACAATTTGGAAGACGCAAGGCTCAAGCTGTCGGCCTACCGTGTTGGTCCCCCTGCAGCTCAGGGTGCCATAGTCTCGCTCACTCTGTGGCTTATAGCTCAATTCACTGGTGCTTCCATTAGCTGTACCTACGACAAGGTACATAATTACAAGTAAGGATAAATTCCACGAAATTTAAGGCAAAGTCAAATTAATTAAAGCTACTTTGTAAACTTTTGTATCGCTTTAATTATATAGTAACACTGGTGAAATTTAGGTACTTATAATTATTGTTTAACGTCACAAAATTTTGTTGACGTCTGTAGGGAAATTGTTGCTACGACACATGGCAATTTTGATTTCGTCGATTAACTAGAAAAAGTAATATTATCACAATAATGATAGTACCATATATTTTTTTATACTACCAAAGGTAATAAAGAAACGGCTTGCTTGATGGGAAGCGGTTGCTGTTGTCTACGTAAAGAAGGGGCAATCACATTCAGAATTTATCTTTGTTCGCCGGTGGTACTCGTAACGTAATAACATAACAATACTCTTGGTAGTATTAATTCACTTGTGTGAAGTGCCAAAAGTGTGCCAGGGTATCACTCATGTTACCGATCCTACAAAAATCTCTTTACATGATGAAGGACTCCATGCTGAAGGTATTCCCGTAGGAAAACACGAAAATTATATAAATTCTTACCAAACTTAGTCGGTGAGACATCAAGGCTTTCGCCGCTGTTGTTGAACTGCCAGAAGAAGGTGACGTCTGGCGGGTTAGCGGTCACAGAGCAGCGCACGCGCAGTGCCTCGTCTATTTGTGCGCCAAGCACTTGAGGCGACGCGTGTGAACATACTGGGGCATCTATTGTAAAAATATTTTGGAAGTCTTTTTATCATAGACTGACGCTTGACGAATAAATAAAATAAGTATTTAAATTGTTAATAACTATTATTTTATCTACAAAACCGAATATTAAATAGGTATATTTGAATTAGTCGTATTTAAAGGTACCTAATATTTCGATTTATGAACGTAATGATCAATAATTGTTATAACATAAATTGTATTTTGCTTCACATGGTTGCGTCCTGGCACATGTTCATTTCTATCTTAAACACTTGAGCGTATTCTGCTTGTCAACCTTCTGACATAAAAAATAAATAAATAATGTATCATGTAAAATATTCCCCTTTTCAATTCTTGTAAGCGTGTAATTTTGAAACAATCATGTTATTCAAGAGTCGTTGTACAATTATAACTAAAGTAGTATAGTTGTAACTGCCCTCTCAATTTATTTATTCTCACCAGCTGAGTGGATCGTAAACTAACTCCAATTAGACCTGATGGAAGATTGCCCATAAGCCTGCTTAATACGTAAGCAATCAACTTTCATAACGCTTTTTATTACCTTTCGTGTCGAACTGAATTAGCAGTGCCTGCAAAAATGTTCTTGTTCTGTTATTTATTTCCTACATGTAGGTACATTACATACATACTGAATTATTGCACTAGTAATTTGTGATAAGCTTTAAATTCCCCAGTTGACGTTTAAACAAATGATGTCCCAGTCTGAAACTAAACAATCTTGGTTCCAAAATCTTTCTAAAGACTCGACGAAGAATGCAAATAATTAACACAAAGAGCTGAAAGAGACCTCGATTTCAGTTCGTTAAATCATAACAGCAAAGTTAGACGATATATAAATTTTATCGCCCAACTGTTCCGCTTTGAAACAGGCAGTCGGCTACCGTGATTCATTTAGGTATCTACTTGCAAAACTGCGCTCCCTGGCTGCCTTAGATTTTCATTAAACTCTCAAATATTTGCTCACATTAAGCAGCCCTTCCACCGTAGGATTACTGTAGCGGGAATATGAAAATATGTATGTGGATTAATGTTACACCAACGTCGGTGATCGTGTGCCGCGTGCGAATAACAACGCACATTTCTTTACCTTAGATTTGTGACGGTACTGGATCGGGCTCAATAAAGCCGGAGCAAACTGTCACCGCCGAATGGTACAAAAGTGAAACAAAGGAGGCTAGGTAACAAATAAGAAGGAAACAAAATGTACATTTGTATCGGACGGTCGTGGTGACATTGGCGACGTAAATCTTCGACGTTGCTTCCCCCAATGATTGATACTCACTCGGTGACAACACATTTCTTGTCGAAATACACTCGCTAGCAGAACTTGGGTTGTTTGTTGATGCTTTCATCAATATTGGCACTAAATTAATCCTTGCGGATATCAGTATCGTTTGTTACTAGTTCTAATATATCTGTATGATGCATGCTAAGATACCTTGAAATCTTACCCTCAGTCCTCGCCTGACTTGCCTTTTGAGTAGTAAATCATATATTATTTTTTTTGCAAATATAGAGGTATTTTATTTGCTACTGACATAATTATGGCCTATTCATGAGTAGGTATTAGGTAATTTTGATACATTTTATACGACATACTAACGAAAAATTACTCGCACGATACGGTCTGAATATAACGAGAACTCATTATCCAGGCATTATACTGACGCTTGAACGCGTTTTATAACGTACAGGGCCCATAAGAATAGGCGTTACATACGTACGAACACTTATTGTTATTTATTGCTCATGTTTATCGCAAAATGGAATTATTCTACGTTCAATACTACCGTCTCACTCCGTTGACTGTAACAAATCTTTGTTAAGATCTCCTCGGAAATGATTGATACGGCAGTCAGCAAACGACGAAAAGCCCCTTCCGAGATGAAACGAAATTTATTAGCATTCTGTTTATAATAGGGAACAAAAGACAGCGAGACACGGTTCAATTTCGAAGGGTAAAGTAATGTGGTAACAATTTACTTATTGACTTGGCACTCTTTGCCTTACGTTAATGGGATATATTTTTATTTACGTATCCAAGTTGTCGATAATAAATAGCAATACATTTTGTTTATATGACAGTGATTATCGGTGCTATATTTTCGTAGTAATTTCGTAGCATTTTCATGGCAGTTTCGTAGCACTTAGAATAGGTTTAACAGTAAGTATAGGTATTTATATTACATATCCTGTTAACAAAAACCAATAATTATATGTGTGCTGATGACCAGTAATCAATCAATTATTTCGTGGGTATTCACCCTTATTGATTGTGGATTAATGTTTGCTGTACACGTCTCTCATACCACACAATGTTCAAAATAATCATAGTATGACGTAGTTTCATAAAATATGTAACGTAATAAGTTTTGCTGTTGCTATAATGAAGTGGTTTATTAAAATGTATTTTTTAATAGAAGTGGTCGTAACTAATCATTCTTAGAGACATAACATGTGTATCAACAGAAGTTTATATTTTCTGAGTAAAATACTCGCTATTCGCTTATTTATACGTTTCACAGAAATGTTCGAATACTTACGAGTATTAAAACGTTCGTACAAACAAGATATACACGTAGGTATAAAGGAGAAGTTAAATAACACAAATAAACATAAATCCTACAAAATGAATATAAATAAGAATGTGAATGTTCGAGTACACTAACAATGTGTAGATACGTGTTCTTAATCACTAACTAACTAATTACTGGATTTGGATATAAATTTGCATAAAATTGACCCTGGAATGAAACAAAGCATTTTGTTAATCGAGGGTATTGACGTGCAGAATCCTGTATGTTTTTGTAAGTGTAACTTTCTTCGTCTATGAACGCGATACTAACCCATATAATTAAAAAAACTTACATTTTTCATTGCATTGTCATTAGTGGGGACTTTGAGTAAAAATTGGGGTCCTTTATTTACTCTAAAGCGGCAATATCGTTCAGAATGTAGGTTCAGAAAGTAGCTGTCCATGTAAATTCAATGTACCTACTGCGGTGGTGCATTTCGTGAAAATGTAGGGTAATTATTAATAAAAAATTACGTTTATTATGTTATACATCATCAATTCTACTCCACGTTGGATTATTATTTTAATAGTTTCTTCAAACAACGGTAATCAGTGCTTTTATGGTGAGCTATATTTGGTACGGGTGACTTATGTAAGAGCTATCAGCAACTTACTGTATACCTACTATCCTACTAATATTATAAACGTGAATGTTTGTATGTATGTTTGTTGCTCTTTCACGCAAAAACTACTGAACGGATTTGGATGAAACTTGGTACATCATACCCTGGAATAACATATAGGCTACTTTTTATCCCGGGAACGCGGGTGAAACCGCGGGGGACGGCTAGTAATTAATATACTCACATTGTATACTAAGGTGCGTGGCTTGACTGGGTGTTTCGCCCAGAGCATTGGTGGCTCGACAGGAATAGTCACCACCTTGATCGCGCATCACCTTCTGTAGCACCAGTGACTTGGTGCTCACTATAACACCCGACAGCACATTGTGAACTACTGGCTTGTCCTGCAAATAAATTCAAAGCTGGAAAACATCGAAATAAGCGTACTGTGAGACGCTTATCACTTTGCTAACGGTAATACACTGAAGGTAACATGAAAGTTATTTTTATTTTCACAATTAAAAGACATCGCTAAATAATGCTGAATACCTAGAACTAGATTTCTGGACTACTAAAATTACTATCGCGCCTCAATACCTTTCTGATTGGAATTTAGGGCTTTTATCAGAAGTTCTACGCAAAAATTTCTGTTTGTTATAAATTTTGTAATTAATAATGATGTAGGTACACTATACGCTATTTTCGGCCTAATATACCAAAATCATCCATAGAGCAATATGTTGCACTTTGTGTTTGGCAGATATTAGGTCTTGCTGTCTTTTATCTTATTTTACTCTGTACCATCTTTTTGTGTCAACAAAATAGGTCTATTTCTCAATAGAATATTAATGTAATAGTGTTAAAACTTCTGAATGTAAATATAGTGCCCTACATTTAAATATTTTTCATTCCAATTCCCAAAAACGAAGTTGCTTCAAGCAGCAAGAATTTATGATAATATGGATCTTCAAAATAAATTGACAGTCGATAAGGCTGCCTACCTCGTCATTATAAACTAATAAAGACTGATTCTAATCGTGCCAGAATACATTGTTTATTTATAGACATGCCGATTACCTATCTAGTTTAATATTTCTGTTGAAAACGTTGATCGATGAAGGCGCTTTCGTGTGAGCCTACCAATCTTTATTCGAAATATCAAAAAGGTCACGGCTTTTTGTTATTGTAATTAAAAGAAAATTTTGTAAAATGTAATTAATGTGGTAATATTATTCTGTTATATTGATTGTATAATTTTATGCCGGATCGGAATTACTGCGAACCATTGATGATTCAGTGAACCTTGAAATGAACAAATTATTACTTTCCGTGAAATTATTACGCGATTATTGAGGTCAGTATTGCGGTTGGCTATGGCTAATGAATCCTTAATTTTATATGACCTCGTCACCTCTGTAGGGTTGTATAATGCCGTATAACAATTTGGCTGGATTCTGAAACACTATAATAAACCCATCATATAAATCGCCAATTAAGTACGAATACTTTAGTCAAAATATCTATAAAGTAATATACTGAAATAAAAAAAGCAAATAATATCCACGAAGAGCTAAACTTACGTTATGATACCATGATATTCGATGTTCCCTAGGATTTGCTTTGACAGAACATTCGAAGTATACGTCATCACCTTCTTTGATATCATGAGGGTTGAGTGTGCTGCCCAGTGATAGAGATACTACAGGAGGATCTGAAAAAAAAAATGATTTTTAGTTTTCGGTCGTAAACAATGTAGGTAGGTACAGGTAACCAAATTCTAGGCACTTAATGGATGCAAACTAATATTGTCACCACACATACAGTCGTATATGCAGCGAACGTGGAGTGCATAGACCAATAGAGCAATACTATCAGGAGTACTATTACGCTATATTTTGTGGGTGACGACGGTTAAATTAAAGATTGTGAGTGTTTTCTTTTATTTCCTATATCTAGGTATGTGTTTGACAATCTCTCCGTGATCATTGATGATGTAGCCGAAGGTGGTAAGCACAAAAAGCCTAGAAGCCGATAGGTGCTTGGTGATAAGACTTTCAACTTAAGGGTGATAGTTAACCAGCCGGGTACTTCGCCGAAAGCTCAAGCTAATTGTAGAATTCAATCCCGCGACCTTCGTCTCATAGCGCAGCATAAACTACCGCTGAGCTATCATCGCTTTGAAGTGCCTTTTAAGTGTTCCTCCTTTACGTAGTAATAATTAGAATTCTTTGTTATAAAGATGATGCAGCAAAACTGTGGTACGGGTCAAGGACGAATTTTGTGTTACAAACAGTCCTACACTATGTATCCAGTGCCTTTCAAAAATATGATTTTAATAAGTATACTTACAATGAAAACGTTTATTTTCGTATAAAGATATTCTCCACACACGGTTATCTGATCTCATTCTAAACAGAGCTTGTGCTATGGAAACCAGATAACTGATATACTACATAAACTACTTATATTTTTTTGTAAATACATACTATACATAAATAATTACATTAATTCCTTACTTATCTGTATATTTACGTAGCGTTGAAAGATACATTGGTTTCACAGATGGACGATAGTATTTTCAGCCATTGCGGTTAACCGAATGCGGTCCAAAAGCATCTTTATTTTAATAAAAGCCAGAATATAAAATAACCACTACCCTCTTTTATCAGATGATTATTCATTACAAGTGAATTGAGTTTAGTTCCTACGTTTAATTTTATTGTCAAAATGTGTTTAGGAAGGTACTATATCCATCAAAACTGGAGCTGTTTATGTCGAGAGATTCTTTAAAATAATAAATAAAATTATGCTCATATTGTCTGACAATGTTTATTACCATATTTATTATATTTTCTTTTTTTTTTAATTATTATAAAGTAATTGGCACAAAAAAATTACAAAAAATGATGAGAAATAAGTCAATGTAAAGGAATAACTGAGCTGTAAAACTAGAGCAGAAGCTAGTCTTGAAATTCACAGGCGCAATTTATAGAAATTCCTTGGTCTTGTCAATAATGACATGAAAATTGCATAGAAATTTTTAAAAATAAAAATATAATAATAATAATATCATTATGTATTGGTATCCTAGATTATTATCGGATATTAGTTACCTATTATCGGTTTTTGTTTGCAGTCGACGGGGGCTGTTACTTCAGGTAAACACTTATCTGCGGTAAGAGCGAGCGTTGACACTTTATTGGCCATTAAAGACCTATAACGACATCGCCCCGCGACCAAAGGAAACGCCCGTTCTCCAAATAAACATTTACGATTCCTCCGTTTAAATTGTTGCCAAAACGATTCACGCCGAGAGCGGCGAAATTCTCCCCGCTCTAAATGCGTTACGGTTCGCCGAGCAGAAGTAAATAGAATTTATTTATATTTGGAAATTAATTTCCTTCGCCGTAATAGAGTCAGCGAGTTTCCTTGCGCTTTTGATAAAGATGACCAGCCCGTCGAAGAATAATTTCGAGCTTTGATGAAATAAACCAACCATAAACGTGGTATTAAATCATCACTTATAGAGATGAAAAGTTACAGGTGAACTAACTTTTCCGTATTCGGCTCATGTGTGAATACATTGGCAAGTTATGCTTCGGATATCAGAATGTAAACATACCGTTAAGCTCGGTTAAATCCCTACGAGCGTTTTGCGATCCGGATAGGACGAGGAGCGGTGAGAGGATGCGGCCGTCCCACTAGTCAGAATTAGTTTTTGGCCTGTCCTCTGCGGATGTTAAGTGTGCTCACCAACACTAACAAGGTTTTAATTACGTTTTACTGAGTTTCTCTTGTTGGCGCATACAAGCTTTTAATATTGTTAGATCGCGGATGTCTGTTTCAAAATGTTGACAATTTCTGTTACGGTTACGTGTTTATACAACTGTTAACTCGCTCTTTGGGTCTTGTTTAAACAGATATCCTCGCTTACGAAAGTAACTGTCTAATTTTATTACTGTTCCCTATCTGTGTAAATAAACATCTGATGTTTATTTGTTTCGTCATTAAAATTGCAATAAAATGGGGAAAAGGATTGTTTACAGTAGGTACTAGACCTCTTCTGCACTTTTAAAGATTTTAAAAATTTTTGTAATGTCATTTAAATGATGAATATTTAAATTACAACTTACACTGCATACCAATACGTATATTTTTTTTTATTTATTCTAATATTTTCTTCTTACATTATTTGCGTTTAATTTACACTACACTCAAGTGACGCGCTTGTGTAGGACATATTTTATGTAGGTAATAAATTGATGTAAAGAAATAAAATAATAACTATTAAATTGATTGCCGGCTTTTCTAAGCAAAAGTTTCCAAACCGTGACTCTGACAATTAAAAAATGCCTAGAAAAGCCTTTTTGAATAAACAGAATAAGTCATTTCAATTATTTTATGAAATGCTATTTGATAGAACCGGAGACAAGCAAATTATTACAATTATAATTTTGTACACAAGATCTGAACAGAACTATAATAATGTAAACCAGTCCTAATGGGTTGTCAAAATATCGAGACAGGGGCAATCAAGAATGACTTCGTTAATCAACTAGAATTTTAATTACTATTGTAGTTCTAAGTAAACAACATTAGTGCTACATTGCCTTACCATGTTACGTAATCATCAACGCTACGTAAACATGGCGTGTCAAACTGTAAGGCAGAGCTAAGAGGCACAAAGCCAAATTAATCCTTCAGACAGGAAGGTGTCACCCGAGAGTCGGCGTAAGCCATGCGTTGGCGAGTCCACGCTAGCCGCAGACTAAATTAGACGGAATTAGTTCCCAACAAGTTCAGTGCGCTGTATAAACTGTCACTGAGGATAGCTCTGTACTGGAAGCACATCGTCCAAGTCCCTCGTTTGGAGCTTCAGCAGGCTTTGTTTTGCCATTGTAACTCGCGGTCGTATGTTAGGTTACTTAATATTATTGGATTCGGGTAAATGCTTTTTAATGTTAGGTACTAATGTAAATAAAAAAATAATTTAGTTTTTTCCCCTTTTCTAATTAGTACTGAAATAATATAATAAAGAGTTTTAACTTAAACTATCCTCTACTATTCACAAGCTACTAATATTATAAATGCGAAAGATTTTGAGGATGGATTATGGATGGATGTATGAATGTTTGTTACTCTTTCACGTAAAAAAATACAGAACCGATTTGGATGAAACTTGGCACATGGATAGATCATACCATGGTATACCATATAGGCTACTTTGAATCCCGGGAAAACATAACATTCCTTGGAACGCGGGTGAAACCGCGGGGCGGAAGCTAGTTCTATATGAATACAGTAAATAATCATAGTATTTGTGAAAAGCCGTTGATTTAAAAAATACAATTTATATAATTTTTGTTTTCTTGAGCATTTATACTAAAATAAATTTACTTATACGTACAATACGCTCTCTCATATTTATGATAAGGCATTTGCACCACTTTACTTTATATCAACACAGATACGCGGAAACGTAAACCTCCAAATGAAGTAGAAACACTTACGTAAACACAAACAGCGCGCTTCGAAATTCTTACGTTTTGGTTGAGTCAGATTTTGCAAAATTTTACCTACCCATTGTTTGGTTCACGGACACACGGTTATTCCTGCCAATATAAAACAACCATTACGGATTTTTATTTTATATTATTGGAGATGATGTTTATACGATTAAAGAAGGAAAAAAGACAATTTTAATTACACTTCATCTTGCGTGGCTAAATATCAAAATCGAGTATTTTATTAATTATTAGTTTTATTAACATTCAAACAACCTAAACCCAGCTCTGACAAACTAAGATTATGTAAAGTTTAAGCTAACAGATTTACTTTCAAACTTTATTATAAGTAGAGCTAAGATAAAATAAATTCGTCCTTTTACAACCTATTTCGAGAATATTTTAGTAATTTATTTTGTAATAGGTAAACAGATTACGAGAAATCTTATAATGCTAATATTTACGTGATTGAAAATTAGCAACTCGAAAGGGATAAGGTTATTTTTCTTAACGGTTTTATACATTGGCAACAGCAGTGTGTCTTACGCATGGGAGGGGTGCGCTGCGCGAGTTCTTATGTAGGAGGTAATGATAATTAAAGCTTAACGATGTTAGAGATGTGCAAACTGGTTAAGCTGAGCTCCTTTACTGCTTATTTTGAAGCAATATTCGTTTAAGGAACGAGTCTTTCCGTATTAAGAAGTAGCGCTAATTGTGTCATCGCCGGCGTTTGTTCGAAGATGGAGTTGATTTGTACAAACAATTACGTCTCGTTTTCATCTTGAAACAAGAACTGCTAAACACGCCCCTGTTCTTAAGGCGTATTTTAGCTTGCTAATACGAATCCTGATGAAGTCATTTGAAAAGTTCTCATGCCGACTGCGAAATTTCGGGTTTGATTCTCGGCAGAGATAAGGTAATCGTTGTATCTACAATGTTTTCCATTTCCATAATGGAAAAAAAGGAAAATTACTCGGAGGATGCTAAGATTGCTCTATTTTGGGAACCGAATGTTTTATTTTGTGGTAGGCCTCTAAAGCAAGAAAAGGACCTACTAGTACTTAAAGAAATAAATTGATTTCAAAGATGACGTAATTTATTTATTCTCTAATACGTCTATTTGGTCTGTATATATAAAATTCAAAATCTCTGTCTGACTGATCACTAAACGACGTATCGAAGCATAACCTAAGCCGCTAGAGACAAATTTGAGAGAGTTTTTTGAAAATGATCGCAGGTGAAACCGCGAGGCGAAAAGCTAGTGTTAACATAATTACTCACACACTACATCCAATTTGAACAAGTCTTCGATGGTTTGACCAGGTAGGGCACTATTGTCCGCCTGACACTTGAGCTGCACCCCATCATCTTCTGGTAACGGCATAAACTGCACTTGACTGCTAACCCACGTCTCGTTCATAGCTTCTATTATCTATGAAAAAATAATTCCATTTAATAGTTCAGCTTAATGCTGGAAGGGAAATGCGAAAGTATGAATTCTCAAATATATTCTACAATAGTTATCATGATATTTTCTATGTTAAATGATATTTAAACCTTTATCGACAGAAAAGCGTCTACCACAATTTGCCTTATATTCGAAGTTATCTGTACCGCTTTTCTTTGACGAATATTTAGCAATGTAAATTTCTATCGTAGTACCTACTATTCGATAATAGGTACCTACTTATCGCTGGATATATCTCATATACTTGTAATGATTTAACCTCACATTGCCTCGCAATAATCTAAGGCACATCAACTGCGTTCAAATGACTTGTTTCAAAAAGACCAATGTAAAATGTAGGCGTCGTAGCCATTTGTAGCAGTCGCAGCTTTCGTAGCACTCGTTTAATTTCGAAAGATGACATCAAGAGGATGCTCACCGGGAATCTCCGTCCCTTACTAAACTGACGGGGACAAGCGAGACAGGCGAGATTCACTTTTAGAAAAAAAAGTTTTTATTTTTATATGTAAGAAAACTATTCCCTTTCAATAGAATATTATGTATGTTCATATTTTTTATTTATTTGGAAAGGGCATATTCATGATTTTTTCGGATGTTACTAATAAAAAAATCTAATTATTCAAAAAAAAGTAAAGTTGAAAATCTGTCGCCAAGCACCTTTCGGTGTGTTCCGACAGCTGCACTTGAGAGCCAGTTCCTTTCTAGGCTTTGTGTGCTTCCCAACATCGGCCACATCATCACTGACCACGGTGAGATTGTGGTCAACATAGTAAAATATAGTAAAAAAAAAAAAAAAAAAAAACTATTCCTCGTCATAGGTATGTTCTATGTATTTTTTACAAATGTCTTAGAACAAAGAAACCATAATTTAGAATCATCATTTCTCATAATAAAATATATATCGTCGCCCTCGTGACAGTGGACATACTTCTGAATGTTTCTACCAATTTTAACCTTTTCATTCCATTTATTGGCTAAATAAAAAAAAATACCTTGCCCCTCTTGAATTTCCTATTGTCTTTAAACCAGGTGAGCTGCGCAGGTGGCCGGCTACCTTCCGATACGCACGTCAGAGTGACGTATCGCTCTGATGATAGTGTCACCGGCTTGTTCTGGATCTCAACGAGGGTTGGCCTCACTGCAAAGAAAATCCTGTTAGATGTCAATTAGTTTTGGACTAAGAATCGTATAAATCTATCTTGTCTTTATTCAAATACATGATGAGCTATTATGGCGAGATCATAGCTTTTTTTCAAGACATTAAATTTATTTAATTTTATTATACAAAAGTTAATTTAAGCTGAGAACGGAAATTATATTCATCTGAATATTAAATAAATTTTAAATAAAAACTTACAGTTCAACTCTAACCTAACAGTTTTTTCTTGTGGACTGACTAGGTTTGTGTTAGAAGCTCGACACTTGAAGGTTGTATTTAGGTGGTTTCTCTTCACATGTGGTAACTCTAGTTTGTTAACCACTACGTGTGTGTCAGTCTTTTCACCGATGTACTGTGGAGCTGGAGTGCCGTCGATGAGCCACATTACAGTCGGTGCGGGACGACCTATTCAAAAATAAAACCAGTCAATTGCATATAAAACTAATGTGTTGGCCTAGGAAGAAGTTGGAACAGGCCTACGTCTGATCAGTAATTTTATTTTTTTGATGGTACCCAGCGACCAGATCACTAACTATCCGTAGTCCACATAGAAGTAATCTGTACCCTGAGTATCACTCGCGCGTACGTGTACCATTGTCCCCAACACTTTGGGGAACAGAATTTATTACCGGCCAGATATTTCGATCGACTATAATAGCACCTGAGCACCAGAGTCATAACCTTTATACAAAAGTCCTTTTATATTTCGTAAACAGTAAAATTCTAAATGAAAAAACAACTCGGGTTTCAGAGGAGGTAGGGTAAAGCATTTTTTCATAACATTTCTGTGGGTAACTATGTATATATTTACCTTTAAGCGACATAGACCTTAGCTTACAAGTAAAGTGGCTATGACATACACTGAGGGATGGACAGACGGATGCACGGAGGACGTGACGAAACTATAAAGGTTCCTTGTTTGCGTCTAAGTATATTATATAGAACGATATATGAGATACTTTGAAATGCAAAATTGTATTACACAAAAAAGATAGCATTCTAATGCCATGTACCTAATACGCGGTGACTTTTAATATTATTTGAAATTACCAGGAATTAACTAAAAACGTATTGAAACTTTATATGATGCAATGATAATGTAATTTTTATGGTCGCTTGCTAATATTTTCGGTACTATACGTATTTATTTAATCACTAAATCCAATGACTTTGACAATTTGTCCACACAAATAAGTACTCAAAGCTTAAGTGCCAGCTGGTGGGATCGAGAGAAGCTTTGGATTTATACTTGATTTGTGTTTATTGCTTTAAAATGATTGATAATAATCATAATTTTAACAATATAATATGTCTTTTTATATAATTCAGTGACCAAATTGGCAAATTTCTTATTGAACATGTAATCCTTTAACAACGCCCTTGTTTAAATATATAGGATGCATGCATTTATAAACATAGTTTCTAAATTTTAACTATCAACAATGACAAACAAAGATTTCATAAAGTTATTTTTTGAAAATTATGTATCTAAACATATTTTAAAATTATATTAAGTATATTTAAAATAAATTCAGACGATATCTATCTACATAAAATATATTGTTTAAGGTTAAAAAAAATATCTATAAACCAAAAGGTTCAAAGATTTTTCAGGAGATAAATAAGTTAACCGTAATATTTTTTTATTTTATACCGAGATTTTTTTTTACCAATTATAATGAGGACTAAGGGAAGTCCCAATATGGGTTATGAGGCAATGAGCTGCACCTATATTTGAAAATGTTCTTGAGATTTTCTCAGTTTGCTGAGCGGCTCAATGTAGACGCTACGGTGAAGTTTCGGTGGCCATGTCTTGGGTGAAGCTTTGCCTGTAATTACGTTATCGTGGCGGCCGAGTTCAGCCCGGTAATATTGATCATTCCACGTCACTTATTCCAACAAACTTGTTCTTACAAACTCCTATACGAGTAACCAAAGTATCTACACCGACGGTTAAAACTTCAAACACATCATTAAAGGTGCTTTTACTTCAACTTAAAGACTATATTAGCTTGTATACTTTTAACAAAATGGCAAAAGTAACTTTGCGCTATTTCACTTTTACACTTCACTTTCTTATTTGTTTTTGTGCGTACACGTGTCAAACTTCGTTGATTAGTTTTCAACAAGCTCTCTGAGACAAAGGAAATTTTCAACTTACCAAGTGTGTGGATCTGTTTAATAATTACGATATCGGAATTGAATTTCTTTGCAATTTATTTCCAAAAATACATTTTATAAAACTATACGTCACGTAGTATTGTTTAATGTGCTTCAACTGAACATAGGTACAGAGCTAACCTAAAATATATAGGTCACTAAACAATGTATTGAAACAATAATAGAAATAAAATTTGAATGATATTGTGTCGTTTTCTAATATAGTAAATTATCATTGATCAGCCAAAATCCCTTGGGCTATGCATAATTCCAACTCGAAACATTAAGCGCTCCTTAGGATTACTCGCGGTTTATAGAGCAACGTTTTCAACTTCAGATTGTTGGAAATAAAACACGTCATCATTTTAATTTGATAATAATTATATTATAATTGACATGTCATATACATCAGTATATGCTATAATAAGCTAATATCAATTAGCTTTGATAAGCATGCAAAAAACGCATGAAAAATATAGGCATAAAAGAAAAATGTGACAGACTGATCTATCAATGCACAGCTCAAACCACTGGAGGGATTGGGCTGAAATTTGGCAGACGGAGCCATATTTTGTATTATATTTACTTGCACAATTACTTACCAGTTTCGTATTTGCTGTTTGTTAACGAAATAAATAAACCCGTAAAAATTCCTTGACCAATCCAGACAAACATAACATTTTTCCCTTTCCTGGAAGCATTTTAAATTCTGACTTATATTTCTTTGTTTTTTATTGCGCCAATGATGTTAGTTTACTACTTGGATATTTCATGTTTACGATGAGTTTTTTTACATCATCTTATGAATAAAAAAAAGTAAATTGTCCTGGTGGGCTGAAGTCCATTGTTGAAGAATGGCTTCCCCATTGATATCCACAATTAACGGTTTTTAGGCCACTTACATTTTTAGGTATATACCTACTAATTATATACTGAGTTGACTGTATTCAGCAGGTACAAGCACGCAGGTACTTAGGGACTATTATCACGTCAATATTTTATTCAAAATATTTTTGCCCTATATTGGTGTCAAAATTATGTTGGCTAATTGCTAATGCAGAAATTGTTTGCTTTTAACTTAAAACCAACAAAAAAACCTGTAATATTTATCTGTCTTGTAAGTCTATCTCTCTGATAATCTTCCATTCCTTAAACTTAATCAATATACAATTGCTAATGTTTATCTCAGTCAAATCCATTCCATTCAAAGATAACACAAAAGAAATATAAAGGCCTTAGAAAGTGAGTTTTGATATAAAGTTTGCAAACATTTAGAGCCGATTTCTAGTGGAGCGTCTAATTTTGTATTTGAGTCGCAATCCCCCTACCCACCCCCTAGAGCGCCGTATCTTGAGGCGATGGATAACTTTACACCGGGTGCCATTTGGAGCCGATCTCTCAGAGTGACTTATCGGTAAGTTTAAGAGCGATATATCAAAGTAATCGCTTTAATTTCTCATCTCCCACTTGGGGGAGAACTTATGCTTATTCCTTGACTGATACTGTCGTGATTTGTGATGACGCACTGCCACTAGTTTCATTGGGCGCGTGTTCACTTGCGATAAGGGTAATTTGTTGCTGTTGCAAAGTCTTAATAGTTTTTTGGCTTCATTATTATTGGGCTTTCTTCGTTTGGAGTTAATTCTTTGATTTATGCTTATACATTAATATCTTGTAGGTATTTTGATAGATATAATAATTTAGGTATTATTAAAATTATAAGTACCTATACGTACAGTATTTCAATCTTACAAAACAGAAACTTTCCTTTTACAATTTCCTTATTTAACTTTAAAATATTTTCTATTCTTCTAAACAAGTTATAAAATCATCGTATATTGATACAATATTATAAATTAAGCTATTTCCCGCGGTTTCATATGCGTTATTGTGATAAAAAGTAGCCTATAGCGTGCGAAGATAATGTAGCTTCTTATTATTGAAACTATTTTTATACTGGACCAGTAACTCCGGAGATTACCACATGATAATTATTAGTTTATGATGGTAAATACCAATTAAATTCGTGGTATTTGATATACCCGGCTCTGTTTTAAATATTCACATAGGTACGTACAATATGAAAACTTTATATAATAAATCTCACCTCCTCTTACTTCACACACGAGGACGAGCTCGTTGCCTTCCTCAAGAGGACCAACGACTCCTGACACGTCCCGTCCCGACTTGTCATACAGTATTAACTGATGAGGAGGAACTGCAACAAAATAATATTAAATTACATTACGTATTTAAGGGAACCTTGGTTACATCGTTAGGTAACCTACATGCCCAGGAAGTAAAACTCAAAGGAAGTCATGGGGTTCTTCTAGAAAGATGTGAAGAGATTTTTGCAGGATTGGCAACGCGCGAGTGAATCTCTGGTGACGTAAGCGTCTATAGGTTTCTAAACAGCTCACCATCACCGCATGGTGAGTTATGGTCTATATCCCACTCTATATTATAGACATCTCGTATTCCAGAAATTACATTCCGTAAATAGGTAAGTGTTATATCTGAACATTGAGAAAAACTTAAAGTTTATTTTGGCCCCACACGTTATATTTCACTTCAACAAACAAATTCAAAACTCAAAACTAATAACAAATTAATTTTCAGTGTTGTAAAATAGTTCCAAAAGCTTGATTTTGTGGAAATAATCATAATTATGGCTAGTGGGGTGAAGGTGGGGCATGAAATCCAACAAGGGTCAGACCAAAGTTTTCGAGATATCTTTACTGGTAACTAACCAAGACCGTTGCCGAGGGGTCCAAAGTAAGATTACATTAATTTAACGTTCAACCTCAAATATACATAGATTATAATAGCTTTTCGATGAACCCAAGTTTTCAATGTAGCTTTTCAGGCGATTCTGGGAGATTTATTTGGAAAATATCGGATTAAAAAATAATCCATTCATTTTCATTTCAATGTAAAAATGTATATTGTATTTGTGAATAGAATTGCAGTTTGCAATCCATTGGCATTTATCAAAATTAGAAGCGCTATTGTTATATAAACAATGATTACGTATATGTATCAGTACCTATTAAATATATAATGGAGTAGTTATTTTTGCAGGATTTTCATTATGTTATGCAGATGCATTCAAAAACATTTCGTTTACAGTGCAGGCAAAGGCGATACTTCATGAAATATTTAAGGTTTAACATTTTTGGTTCTTACTTGCCTGGACTGGAAAAATTACAGTACTTAGGTACCTACCTACTGTAATATTTTTTTATTCATTCATTATTCACATATACACTTGTACATTTTATTATTGAGTCTTTCTGTTTAATGATGAACTTGTCTTAACTTATGCCTAGTGCACAGTTTTTAAAATATTGTATGTAAGCGACCAAAACGTCTGTGCCATAGTAATGTAGACTCTTTAACTTTGTAATTTTTTGTAAAGTATCTAATTTATAAATGCCTTTATGGTTTCACGCTACTGCAACGACAAAAACCTACCTACTATCACCTACTATTTTTCATATTTTCTTTTATAATAATAATAAAGCTCTGTATGTTTGAACGCGCTAATCTCCGGAGTAAGTAATCCGATTCGAAAAAATATTTCACTAATAGGAAGCTATATCATCCCCAAAGATTATAAGACTACTCTTTACCCCGGGTACGTGGGTGAAACCGCGGGGGACAGTTAGTAGGTAATTAATAAAATTGAGGCACCGTTCGGAGCATGTTCGGAGAAAATACCACTACTTGGTATATATTATAAGCCCCTTATGAACTAGTCTACTAACTTAATGTAAATTAATCGCTATGTAAGCACAAAACATCTGAAATTTGCTTAATCTTATCGGATACATTATGTACTAGATGTAGTTGGATCATCTTGACGGCGACGTTCTTCCTTTAGTAGGATCAATACAATCTAGTCTGTGGATATCAGGGTCAGAATTCTCTATTACTATATGGTGATGATATGGCGGTAGTTATCGTTGAGTCCTGCCAGGATAATCATACCAACAAGTTCATCCTCGTTGAAGCGTGGGAGTGAGTCAGTCCAGTGAAAATACAATATATTTATCTTATAATTTATATATCAATTGTTCTTGAAGCCTATAATCAAACGATACTTACATATTTAACCCTGTAAAAACTATTGCTGGGAATCGTAACACATGTCCCGAGACATGAGGCTTCTAAGGGAACGACATTTCTAAAAGAAATAATGACAACCCTTCATACCTTGCTTAAGGCTATACGTGTTGCCTTTTCCTTATGTACTTACTTCATTGACCGGGCTTTCTTCGAAAAAAAGAATACAATTTTCGTGATAAAATTGACGGTATATAAATAAATAGATATCCTGATATATTTCTTCAAGCCAGTTCATCTGCTCGGACCGTTTTTATGAGTTTTTTTTACATAGTACTGAATTTTGCTTATTTGCTAGACGTTTTGGTCCTGCACTATTCTCTCTCGTTGATTACAATTGCATTTCAATGCTGCTATTGCATTTAATTAAATCGTATCAACACTAGGTATACTCGAGTAACTTTGCAATACACTAGGAAAAGACACTATACCCATTATGTGAATGTCAATATATCGAGTCTTGTAACAAAGAGAGGTTGAGTATAGATAGGGCTGTCTTGGGTGTTATTATGTAGGTAACCTCTATGTTCTACTAGTATAGTTATGCAACTGCAGAAACAATAAGTAAAAAAATGCTGTCTTTCAGAAACTTGTGCCATTTTTAAAGTCTCAGTCAAGTTTCAGTCACACGCTTTTACCGGCGTTCTCGATCTTTTGTTTCCAGGGATGAAAGTATCCTTTATATTATTCCAGGGTATGATCTATCTATGTGCCAATTTTCATCCAAAGCGTCGTTGAAATAAAAATAAACATCCAAACTTTCACATTTATTATATTAGTATGGGAAATAGGATAAAAGTCGCAACAAAATTTTAGATCAATAAAAATAATGGATTGGTGTGAAATAGGTTTCACAAATGGTTAATTAAAACCAAACGTTTTACTTCAGGTATCTAGTATAGTACCAATACGTTGTACATTTAATAGTGTTTTGCGTATCACCTCTATTTGCAATTAAAGTGTCCAACTTGGCAATGTCATTCCCACTTAGTACTGTATGCAATTTGTCGCAGTCAAAAAAAGAGATTCTGGAAAGATTTATGAATATTGGCTCGGTGCCGCTGGTGCAATATCGCTTCACCACCATGTACGGTTTTACGAGAGCGGTTTTGCTTTCTGTACCGGCCATCCGTGTACTAATATTCTAATAAATCAATTTAGTAATAGCCGTGGCAGCCCGCACTGGCTGTAAATTATTTTGATCTAATTTTTCAGCCCTATAACTAGGTACTGTATTTTATAGATACCGATAGCAAGGTAAATCATAGGCGGTTTTAGCTTTACTGCTTTCCACACCGCGATTTCACCCACGACCCCCTATTTTACCTCCTTAGGGGTGGAATTATTGAATGTTTTCCTTTTATAATATTTGGAAGAAGATAGAAAAGGATGGCTTACTTATTGTTTTGAGGAGTCAAAAAAAACAAAGTTCTCAACAAATAACATTTCTATAATAAGTGCAGCTTTAATTAAGAATAAAAAATTAAAGGCATTGAGATATCTATATGAAATTGTAACTAGAATAACAAAGTTAATCCTAAAGTAACATCTAACACTATATAAATGATTTTATGAACACTAAGTTCCATGTTCTTGACACTATTAAAAGCATCTAGGATAGCTGTCGACTGTCGACCAACTTATGTAATATACAAAGTTACATAATAACCCAGCGGAAGATACCCCTCGCCCCCACTTAGAGGCACAACAAACGCTTATAGTGGGTCCCCTATCACTTGTAAATGCTTTGTATTACACATACCGTGTTGAGAGGCAACCGTCCTCCCGTCTAATATATACTATCGTGTAGCAATTGAATAATGCAGCGTTATGTCAACAATGGAGGCCTACCGTTGAGCAGGGTTCTCACAAACCTAAAAACATGTGATCGGGCATTCTGGGAACGGTTTGTTATTGATAAAGCTAATTTTAGTGAAAACGGAGATTTCAAGGTCGGGGATAAGTTGTCAATGAGAGAATTTGTTAATGATGATTTCGCTTAGTAGTTAAGTATACATATAAGTATAATGATCAATAAATAAAAAATACAGTATCGCGTTAACGCGTTATTTTACTAGATTAATCGTGTAAACATACACCTAAAAGTGAACAACAATATTGTATTTTAATAATAAATACTCCATTGCTGTTAACCGTCAGGTTAGTTAGCTTTAATATGCTTGTTTGCCGATTACCTACGTTGAAAAAGAAATACTATGGTGGCGCTTGCGATGTGGAAAAACTATAAAATAAAATTGTTGACCTCTTTCCTCCGGAATAAGTACAAAATAGTGGTAGGAAAAGATGAAATATTAATAATAGTTTAACAAAGTGAATGATTGGAACAAACACTCCAAAAACCACTGTACAAACATGACAAGCGGCACTAATTACCTAAGTACAAACAAAACAATAGTTTTGGAGCACGTACCAAGAGGGTCGACCGCAAAACCGAATTACGCGTTTCAGCCCTTTCCACTATTGGTAACGAAAGTAAACCTCCCAATGTCCCCAAATGTGCCAGCGGAGGCCCCAACCGCGTCCACCAGGCTAGTTAGTAGTCATTACAGGGGCAGCCATTCGCCAAGTTGGTCCTCGATAGAGGAATCAGTGGCCAACAAAACAACATCCAATTTAAACGGAATTTCATAGTCGACGGCGTCAATTAAACTGAGGTCTCGGCAGCGATATGACGTTTGTTTTGTGTTGTTCCAAACCAATTTGCGTTCCACTCATTGTTGGTGCTAATTGATTTATAAAGGGTATTTCTGTATTTTTATTCATGAGGTAAGTGACTATAACGTGTTGGTTGATGGATTTGAAGTTATTCTAAAGAGCCTTTTCACTACATAGTATAAAATAAAGTCGCTTCCCGTCTGTCTGTCCCTATGTATGTTTAGATCTTTAAAACTACGCAACGGATTTTGATGTGGTTTTTTTAAATAGATAAAGTGATTCAAGAGGAAGGTTTATATGTATAATACTTACATACTATAGTACTGAAAAGCCGAGAAATTCAAAGATCTGTACACCCGTGCGAAGCTGGGGCGGGTCGCTAGTTACTTTATAAACTACTAGCTGTTTCACTCGCGTTCCCGGGATAAAAAGTAGCCTATAACCTTTGGGGATAATGTAGTTTCCTATAAGTGAAAGAATTTTTCAAATCGGTTCAGTAGTTTCGGAGCCTATTGCCCAATGCAAACAAACAATCAAATTTTCCTCTTTATAATATTAGTATAGACATGTACGTTTTCATTGGTATCTTAAGACAATGTTTAGATTACATTAATATTTAGATATAGAGAATACAGTTTAGGGTTAGCCATACCCTGAACGTGAAAAGTCATGTAAGTTCTACCCAAAATGGCGCTTTTAAACGCTCTTTATTTAGTTGAAATTTAAAATCCATCTACGCATGTATTTTATTAAATAGAGCTTTAAGGCACATGGATTTTGTTATGTATAGGATCGACTTGAATCCTGTGGCAAGTGATGATGTCATCGAAGGTGGTAAGCATATAAAACCAAGAACTGGAATTGGTAAACTCTAACTGCAGGAATCTACTAGCGACTTTCAACTTCAGTATAGTAGACAGCCAGTTAAGTGGGAACAACAATGTACGCTGACATTGTTTTCCTCACGGTTCTTTTTTACTTTATTATAGTAGAACCCTTTCGCTACAATATCTGACGTCACTAGCATGCTTTTTTTTATGTGTCATAGAATTTTACTTTTTATGTATTTTGAAAAGTCCTATATTTTTCGTAATCCTATCGTACAGGTCCACTTTATTCAACTTGTCTATCTAGTTATCTACAAAATTCGCCTACTAGAAAGTAAACAAGCTCGCTTTGAACCTTACAAGTAACGATGAGACGCCAGTTGGTACAGACACGCCCGGATTGAATTGACTCGGTTAACGTACGACGTGGTATGTTATGGTACTCGTAGATTTCGTCTTTGAACCAGACACTCGGGTCAAGTTTGGCTCAAATATGCTTGGTAGAATTTCAGAAGGTACGATACCACTATGTAATATTCAAAACCTATAAAATTGCTATAATTTTTATTAAATCAATATAAATATTTATATTTATAGAGTCTCATATTCTTCTTTGCTAAGTACAAATTTTAAAATTTGTAACGTTCTTTGCATATTTAGATCTATACAACATTTAAAATATATATTAATGTCGACACAAATTCAGTAGTTATAAGATTTTAGAAGGTTTGTCCTCTCTCTCCTATCTGGGTGAGATAGGAGAGAGAGGCTAATTTTATACACTCAATCGTAAAACGCTATTTTTATACACTCATTTATTCTAATATTAACTATGTACTATTAGCATAGCGTAACTATATACATTCTGTACGGAAATACCTGCGCATAACTTATCATATAAAATAGATCAAATTGGCGCGATCTCCAGTACTATAACGCGCGTTTGATGCTACGATAAATCGCCTGGCTGAGACTACAGCTGAAATTATAGCTTTTGAATTATGCATCAACCCCTACACGTCGGAGGTTGTAAAACTGTGTTGTCGATGTCGACCAGTCGACCGACTATTCCACCTACTTATACACAAATGCTTCTAGTTTATTGCAAGTTCGCCTTATACGGTATATGCTTTACGAGTTTTTGGCACTCCTTAGTATGGTTCGAAAATTTGTCCATACGCTAAGAGCCATAACTTAAAACCGAGACTGGTTTTACGACATCCGTTCGTCTAGAGCCTTATGGTCTCGTTTGGATGGACTATTGGTTTCTGTTCGAAGAGTCTCATAAAGTTACCGTATTTTATATATGTAACTAGGCTAACAAGTTTTGTTTGGTCTGCAAGATTTTTATTGATATTTTTTACGTAAAGATTTTGTTTTGATGTCTAAGAGTCGGTTGCATAAAACGCGTTTATACTAAGGTTATGTTAGGTCACGGTTATAGTTAACTTTAACGGCCGAAAGAAAGCAAACTGGGTTGCTCGTGTCACTATAACCGACCGAGGGAGATCGGTCATCGTCAAAGTGACTCTACGGTCAAAGCATGGTAATAGTTAAGTTAACTTTGACTATAACTTTAACTTAAATGTAGGTACAACCGACCCTTAATAAAAAAAATACGCATAAATAGATACTCTTTACAATTTTACTTTAAAAAATATGACAAGTCATCACTACCAAAAAATATTCGAGTAAGGTTTCTGAAAGCGTCTTTAAAATGATGGATCAAAATTTTATCTTGAGACCGCACTTACACGCCTTATATTTATGCGAGCATTAAACAAAAATACATCAGCTGTTAGAGGGTTATGATACTCGTTAGAGATAACGACTTTTGTTTTGAGACTTTTGGAAATTTACGAAAAAAGCAAGCATAGAAAGCCGCTTGTTTATTTCTGTAACCAAATTTTCTTTTGTGAATATTATAAGTTGAAGAACACAGTTATTTGTTTACCAAGTACCTACTTAAATTTTATCTCCAAAATATGTTTTATTAATTCATTGGATAGTGACTTTTTTTCCTTGATTAAATCATCATTTTTGGAGCTAAATTTGAATTAACAGCTAGTCACTTCCTGCTTATTCGGCCATTGATGAACAATGAAATCAACCCAAATTTATTGTTTGATTTCAAATCAAGAATTGGATTTTATTGAATTCAGTCACCTGACGATGTTATACATCTTAATACTTTATTATACCTATCTATTTCCCAGAAAGGAAAATTTCTGTTTTACACGTATTAAGTAAAACAGGAAGTTAATGCTAATTTAATTCCATCACTCATTTTTATTCAAACATGGCGACGGCGATGTACTTAGGGTACGGTAAGTATCGGTTCATTTCTTATAAGAACGCGATCGATACGCCCTCAGCTGTTCACAGCTAACAGAACTTGTTTCATTAAATTCAAATTTCGTGTTGTACTTATTAATTCAGGCGAACGTTTCCCGCGCACGTCGAGCCGCGACTACGCGGCTGCTTTTTATATTCTTGTCGTCTTCACATCGACCGACTGAAGTTTACGAGAAATTTGAAACCTCTTGGAAAGGGTTTCGCTATACGGAACCTTGAAAATTGGCAAGTTTATTACTTCTACTAACTGTCCCGCACGTTCATTCGCGTCCTCGGGATAGATAGTAGTCTATGTTCTTCTCTGTAATTATGTGTGTACCTAATCTATATGCGTGCCAAATTTAATCGCGATTTGTTTAGCGGTTTTGTCGTGAAAAGGCAACAAGTAAGTAGGATTATATTGTAATATTAGTATTTTAAGCAATTTTAGGAAAAAAGGATGTAGATGTGATTGCCTATTTGAATCGTTTCAACGGTGTTTAAAAGCTCCATAGGTATTGGGCTTGTTTCAAAATTCTTATAATGCTCTTTTTACTGTTTTATAGACTTTCATATATTTAATATACCTATATGTAAGTTTAATCAAAGATATATTTATTGAGACAACTACAGAAAAAAAACATAGTGAGGTTACGTTAACCTGTATGAAATATATAAAAAAAAAAAATTGAGCCTAAAATAATTTTCATCCTTAATTAATGCCGATTGTTGAGATATGATTAAATATTTTACCAAGCGTGTAGTCAGATTGTATAAGAGCAAAGTTAACAGCTAAGCCGTTTATATTAGAACAATTAAGTTTCACAAGTTCATGTCAAGCAATTCACTTAAAGTTCGCTACATAATCACATTTCTCGAAGTCGAAACTTAGGCGTGTTTCTGTAGGAGCGCTCGCAAACTCTCGTAGAATATGAACGAAATAGGATACTTTGCTCGCAAACAATTTTTGGTAGAGATAGCTTTTAAGTGAGTGCTCATTAATGTGTCGACATCGATTCTAACTTTATATTTATGATATAGGTTTAGGTATATAGTAAGGTGTACTAACATTATAAATGTGCAAGTAAGTATGTCTGTAACTCATCCGGATACCGGATAGTTACCGGATATACGTTTCATCTCTAGTATAAACCTACCTACCATAATTGTGATTGAGAGAGCATTTTTACGAATTCAGTGTATAGAAAGAACACTTAATTAAGATACTTATCTTTAAAAATATATATATTGTAATAATATTTTGTAAATATTGCGTGGAAAATACTGAAGTCTGGAGATAATTAGGTACATAGATACGTACAAAGCAAACGCAAAGCTTTATTTTATTGAGAAAATGTCTCAACGTGCTATGAGTAGATAACTATAGTGGCTCTGAATAATTAGTTATTTAAACTGTGTCATGAAAAAAATTTAATCAAAATACTTATACTTAAAAATATTTAACGAAACTTTAGCTATGTTCTAAAATAGCCTACAATGTTTCAACCTTTCATTGTCCTTCACTAAATATATGACCTAGATACTAGAGCGTGGAAATATGACTAGTGGCTATTTACAGAATACTTAGCTTCAATCCCAAACTTAAATTAACATTGAATATTAGAGATCCTTATTTGACTTAAGAGTAGTCTTACAACGCATTGGTTGTAACAATTAGTACCTATTGTAGGCAAGTGTTTGTTACCAGTTACAATCAAAGTTGATTGAATGAAAATAATTAATTAAGTTGATCACAAAATGATTTAACCGAGAAAGGGCGCGGCGTATACACGCAAATGGTAACAGCATATAATTAAACAACAAACAACATCGATCAAATCAAACTGTGCTATATACGGTGTACAGTACAGAAAGTTATACATGTTGCCAGAGTATCTTTGGTCGTAAAGAGCGTTTGTTTAAACAGTTTGATATATAGGTTTGCTGTGCAATTCCTTGGCATGGCGAGCGTCGAGGCGATGACTTACGATTACACCACCGCTGCAACCCCCACTTAACTGTTACATATTGCTTCACTTAACTCAAAACCCGGCCTGGGAAAGAATTACGTGCGGAAGTGTACCGCGAGCCGGTTCACCAACACAGACACGTTATGTGGGCTACTTTATAAATTGTACCACTCGTTGAACTATATGTAATCAACCGGGCTCACGATATTTAGCTACTATACTACATGGCCGTGCGATTGGAATAGCACAGAAAGATTTGTATGTAGAACATTTGCGTTTCAAGAGCTTAGAACACGCGAATCTGAGAGAGGCGATTCCTTTTGTAATAGAAAGGTGAACTAAGAAAAGAGATAATGAAGTTCAAATTTTTGAATGTACCTACGTATGTAACCACGATTAATAATAATAGAAAATGTTCGTTTCCTATTTCCAATTGACTCAAAAATAAACCATGGAACCTAATAAAGGTTCAATCTTCTTATTCTATGCATCACTAGTTTTTTCCTTATTATATATACTATGCATATACCACTATGCCACTTGCCTTTGTTATCTCCTCCTTCTATAATAGGGAGACTAAACTTGCTAATTTTGGAAAAGTCAGAAAATAAGAAATTAAATGTAAATACTTAATTACGTTTTAATTAGTACATCTATTGACAGATTAACCTGCAATTACGTGGTTCATAGACACTGTAATTGGAATAATTATGGTTAACAATAATATGTAGTTTATATAATGATTACATCCAATGTAATCGTTATTGCACACAATCCACACAAGCTCAATATTTTAAGGTAAATAATTAATTAATAACTCCATATTAACGACAACAACGAACGATACCAAAATATGCGGTATAAACAAATGTAGCATAAATTTCTATGGAAACCAAACTGGCATTTTGAAATGGAGCTCGTTTACAATTTAAAATTTCGTGATAAACATATGTAGATAAGGGAGGCATAATAAATCCTCGGGCCAGGCGCTACGACGACCAGGCACTAGGGCAGTAGAGTAAATAAAATTACTTGGTTAGTTAATTCCGTACTTTGCCAGTTTATAAAATGAATATAATACGTATATAAATTGGACACGTGGACCAACCCAATTCTTCCATGCTATTTTTATTGGAAGGGGCGGTTATTGTTTGTTTTGAAAAAATATTTGACAACCGAGAGAGAAAAAGGTAATTTCGTAACGCTTGTGGCCTGAATTAGGTTTTGCATAACGTTGGTTTTTTATCATTATAATTTAATAACATCGCAAGTAATTTGCAGTGGGTATATGGAAAAATAATGTAAATTAAAGAATAAATGAAATGCGTAAATGAATTACATATAAACTGAGTGATATGCCCACTATTTATTATGATTTATATTAGGTATTTTCAAATCATTTTTTTCCACAGTATTTCGATTGAATAAGGTTGATCTTTAATGTCAAAAATAATTTAGTTTCAAACTTGACATAGTAAAAGTGGCAGAATGACAAACCCAAAATACCTAGGTTTATAAAAAATGCCATCTCAAAGTAAGTAAGATCAATGATATAACGATACGTGAACTAAACAAAAACATGCATTCAAGTAGGCATAAATAATAATTGTAATAGCGCCGAGTTTGCGTGGCTCACTGCCGCGCCACGTCGCGTCGGCAGCGTCGGGCCCTCACTTCCTCGCCAGTTGAAAGCACCTCTCCAAACGTGATATCGCAGTACATTATTGTAATAACAGCACTCGGAGGCTTCTTTGACGGGGAAGGGGTCGTGTGTAACCTCTCATTTTCCTTACCGAAATTCAAAGGAGCTCTAACAAAGCTTTGTTTTGCATCGCTCGCTCGACGAAAGCCGCTGAAAAGCTGGCTTTTTAGATAAGGTTCTCTTATAAATTTTCAGCATAGAGCAGAAATTCTACGCTAAAGTTTTTCAGTGTGAGAATTCAAACATATGCTACAGTTCTCATTCTAGTTTTGAGGGGTGACGTTTCGTGGTGCAGCTATTTGCAAAAAATGTTTTACTCGTTCCAGGCTATAGAGTAGGTATGTATTGCAAATAACACTGGTATAGGTATTGTATCTTTTTGTATGTACTAGGTATGTACTTGATTGTTTGAGTAAATGTGTATAGATTTTATTTAAGCATGTCTACATATCTTTTAATTATAATTTAATAACCCAATGCGCTACGAAACAATTTCATGAATATTAGGTATTTGGCGTAGAACCATTTTTTAAGAACTTCAGCACCTTTGAAGTTTACCTTATTCTGAATATTGGATATATTCAGAATAAGGTATAGTATTCAGATGTAGGTACAATATCTAAAAGATTTGATGAAAATATGTAGATACCTAGTACCTATTTTCAAAGTGTTAAAACAATTAATCAATGCAACGGTAATAACAAAAATATATGATTAAATTCGATTTATATAATAGCAAACTCAAAAGAGGGTGGAATTATTGAAAGAAAATTTCATGATCTCAACTTTTAAAAACACCCAACGTGTAAATAAGCTAAATCATTATTATTATCTGTGGGCTACGTGCCTGCTTCATGAAATAGCTCGGAGCGATAGTTTTTCGATTTGCAAAATCTTGTCATACACGCCCATATTTTCCATGCCGGTATTACATCCAATATTCGCTAATTAATAGTAACAACTTTGTTGCTAGACTAGCATCAATCACTTTTTAATACAATTTAAATTGCTTTAAAGAAAATAGTCATAACTTTGATACGAATAAGTATTTAGTAAATTGGACGTCATAGTTGTTAAGACCCCATTCCCTGAAAAACGCTAAAACATGTGTTACGGTTTCCCAAAAATAACGGCAAAAACCCACATTTAATAACATCTCAAAGACATTTTAAAATCTAAACAGGTATATCAACAACTTCACCTAGCCATATTTTTGAAATATTTTCTCATTTCCAGAAAAAAAACATAATAAATTATCTCAAAACCTAAAATTGACCTTTGCGGTTTTCCAAATTTACATTATTTCGAATGAATTTATTATAAATCATTTTGTATAAAATAAAACTTAAAAGTATGAAACCCACCTTCACCGTCTCAGTTTTTTTTACAAACTAATACCATAACAATAATCTACGTTTAAATATTCATGAAATTCGTCCGCCATTTTTCATAGTAATTTGTATGGCGGAACGTCACCGTATTTATTTGAAATTGATTTGAATTATTTCGAATGCGTGTATCAAACATTTTCAGTACCTTTTTAGAATCAAAGGTGAGAGCACGCCAGTTTGAACTCGACGATGAATTTTGTTTTTTGCATAAGTTGGGTCGCGACTGCTCAATAAGACATTATGACTGACTGTCAATATTGTTACTACCTACATAACTGTGATGTTTCAAAATTATTGAAAGTCATAAATATTTTAAACTCAAACTAATGCATACAAACATACAGATAAACAACAACACTAAAAATATTAATTCGTCTTCAGTGTCGCTCAATTAGTACCTTCCTTTTTTTTCTCAAAAAGTTTGCAATTACAGATGAATTTTCTACAGGCTTTCTTCTTACTTTCTTCTATGTATACAGCATGATTTTGAAATGGTATTTTAACCCGAATTCTAAGGATAGTGTACATCATTATCAGTAATCCTACAAAATTTCAGGTGCCTGAGCACTACCATTACCATGACAAGATTTACAAGTTTATTGAAAATCTCTAGTAAAAAGCCTTTACTCGCAATCAGAATAGTACTAACAGGGCAAAATAGCTATATTATACTCGCTCGAGTAATTTAATTGACTCAGTTAGACTCACATTGCAGTGTATATATAAAGATGAACTAATTTATTGATTGATTGATTGATATCTTTCGTTTGTATAGAAATATTGTAATATTGTTTTCCACTCTTAACCGTGTGTAAAGAATGTCCCAGGATATTAATTATTATTATGATTTATTATATAAACTCTAAAATTGATTTTTCATGATCTGTATAAGGTATACATCAATGCCATTTCGGCCTACTATACCATTTAAAAATCAGCCTGTATAATTCGTCAAATCATGATATAGGTTAGGTTAGGAATATAACGATTTGGCGAATGATACGATTGGCCACCGACTAGTTCAGACAATGGGAATCATTTCAAAGATTGGATTAAGTAAAGTTTAATAAACATAAATATAGTGTAGTAAAAAGAAATAACATATTTCCATATCACATTAACTATTTACCACAAATGGATCTTTATATATAATTGTAAAAAGCGAACATGTTTATTTTATGATTTGTAGTGTTTTGAAGTCGTCTCTATTCTTTGTTAAATGTTTCTTTGTCTTAATTGTTTTCTCGCTGGTCGAGGTGAAAAGTTGCATGTTTCACACGAGAGCATTTTTTTTTATATCTCGTGCCTTTAAATCACTCACTGTGGTTAGTAGTTAAAGAATTTTAAAATTAGAATCACTGCTACGCTCTTGATTCAATTCTAGATTACATACTTCATTAGTTCATGTTTTGAAATGCGCACTCGTAGCGAAAAATAACTTTGCTTGCGTTATTTTTGTAAGAAGTAGTCAAAAATTGAATCACGGGCGATTGATTTTAATGTAGACTACTGAGCACAATGAGTGTTTTAAAGCCACGAGAAAACAATGTGTGAAATTCATTTTTTCAATTCTACCAGCGAGAAAACAATTAAGTCAATATTTGAAACTTGTTCTATTAACGCTTTTGGAGTTAGTCAACTATCTTCATTGCGGTCCAGCACATCGTAATGCTGAAAAAAATTGATATCCGCCATTACGATTTTAAGTGTTTTTTTTGAGATGTTGCGTTTGGAAACTACACTGCTTGACATTTGTATCAAAACTGAACATGATATTTTTATAGGAAATTTGTTATACAATTTTATATAAGTGATTTATGTGTTATTTAATGAAGTTATTTATTTTAAATATTATTTTGTGTCCTTAAAAAGGCAATAGTAAAATTCATAAACTTCAATATCAAAAAATAACACACAAAATGTGGTGCCTATGTGTTAAATCGCTAGGCTAAAATGATTTTCTGATCAAACCAGCGTCCATTTTATTTTAGACTAGATGGTGGTAGTGCTCTAGAAGGCGGTGTTCGTTCGAATCATTTTTCTTCACGCTCGCAGCAAAATAGCTTTTTTTGTTTTTACACGTCAAAAGTGCTTTTTTCGTGCGAGAGAGGTGAAAATGTTTTTTACACTTACAAAAATATAAGGGATGATACGCTACCGCGAGGTGCCTAGAACCACGGTAATATTATAATCATTACCGTGCTAGAACGGTACATTGTTCATTGACCGATGATAAATAAAACATCATATAAATTGTTACTAGCTTTGCGGGATACGAGTTAGTAGGATAGTTCAGTTAGCTCTCCTACCAAAATTAAGTGTGTATGCTAATTAATATAAAATTATTATATGTAAGATCTGGTACGTACTGGTTGTACCGTGGTTATCTAAATAACATGTAGTACGCGGACAGTGGCAATCCATCCATTTCTCTGTTAAAATGATGTAGCAAATGTGTGAGTAAAATATGTCAATGTGTGTAGTCTATGATAAATTCCCACGCTTGGAGACTAGCCTCTTAAGATACAATTTCCTCCGAGGTTATAAAAATCTTATAAGATAAATAACATATAGCACATACCTATGACAGACAGTCGTATTTGAAAGTTTCGCGTCGGTGAGTTTTTGAAATCGACACGACATCTGTACACGCCCTCGTCGTCAAGCTGCACCGTGTCCAGGGTTAGGGACGCAGGGCGGGCCACTGTAGCGAAGTACGCCCTCGGGCCAAAGGCATTTGGGTCCGACCACTGCAGGGCCTTGTTGAACGACCGCCCGCGCACGTCGAAACTGCAAATAACGTATATTTATTTTATTTTATTCGCCTTTTTTACCAAATGGGTTGGAGTTTGTTTGTACGAGATCGTTGTTTGGGGTTGATCATGATGTTCTTATGAATAAACTAGCTCTTTTCCGTGCGGGTAACTGAGAGGGTACAGGTTATAATTTGACTTTGTTATTGCTGGGATTTTATTTTGAGAATCATGTTTTTTAATACAATATAACATAATAAATATTTTTTTTTGCATTATTTAAATAACGAGACTAAAACTATGCAACAATTTTATCTCATGATAGGAAATAGTAACATAAAGGCAAATATGATGTATTTCATACAAACAAGCTACACAATGTAGTTTGCGAAATTGCCTTGCAACTAATTGCTATTTTTTAGTTTCCTTACGGCCGGAAGATGGATTGCCTATAATTTAATATGGAATTTTAACAGGTTTGCGTTTTTTATTTAAGAGGTAGGTACGTACTGGAAATATAAATGTCTGTAATTTCACAAATTCATAAAATTTAAATAAAAACTAGCACCAGAAAGGAAACTGCAAAATATTACTTGTATAGGATTAATTTTGTGACTATGTTTTATTTTGCATGCTTTGTTCAAATCTATATTTAAAGTTAATTGAGATTATTAATACCTTGTCCTTTGTACATCGATAAGTTATTGTTCTGTCCTGTATCAGAAATTAAAGCCAAACAAATGAAGAATTCGTTTGAGAAATTAATAATTGATGTGAGCAAGTTGGGAGAGTCTATTATTCACAAAGTTTTTTTTTTATTTACTCCTTTTCAGAAAATATTATTAAAGAACTACAGCATAAGAGATGAAAGGAATACGTACGGCTTTATTATTTAGAAATATCAAATTATTTATAAAGGTCGTAATTTACAGAAATTAGTTCTTTACCTATATGTACTATTATTATTGGTATTTAAAGCAACATAGGAAATCATCTTTATGGAACCCTCGGTGCGCGAGTTAGACTCGTACTTTTCTGTTTTTTTTTTTATATTAATACTAATCAACTTTTTACATAGACAACTTTTTTTTGTAAATACATAATTACACCTAGTCCTGGATAGGAATCGAACCCGTGACCCGCGGCTCGATAGGTGGTGTTTTAACCTTGTTTTAACGAACCGCGCCAACTGCCTCGTTCAGTTTACATATAATATCAGTAGTAGAAATGGTACCTTAGATGTTGTTAGCTGTAAGTAGGGTGATAAATTGTTGATGCAAATAAACAGCGGCTGTGCTCACGCGAACTTATCTCTTTAATCAGACATATTAACGTTACTCAGTAAACTATTACGTAACCCAGTTCGTTAATAGTTAATGTGTTAACATTAATACGAGTGCTTGTTTGTGTACTACAAATTAATTTTCATTGAGACTCTCTGCTCATTTATCTATGTACTGTAGTAGGTACCTACAAGTACAAGGAAGGGGAAATAAAAAGAAATCTTTGGAATTTTATATCTTAGGAAGGTGGAGTACTTGCTGTTTATAGGTGAATACGAAGTTTACTATTAAATGGGCTATACATGTTTGCGGTGATCACCATAAATCTCTTCTTTAAATAGGTACATAGTATTAAAAAAAGTCGGTCTACTTCGTTACGGTTTTCACTAATAGAAAGAACGATAAGCGACAAAGGTTTGTGTATATAAATTGCAACCCGTGCATAGCCGGAGTGGGTTGCTAGCTATGAATAAATACATTCACAAATAGCAAATACTCTAATTCAACCATACAGAAGATACATGCTCATATACACAAAATGTTTATCAGTCACGGCATTTAAGCTCTGCACCAATCAACCTGTTTATTTCAAATGTTTGTTTTCTACGATATGTCGGCAAACGAGCATTTTTTTTATGTTAGAAGGTTGACAAGCAGGCAGGCGGTCCACCTGATGGTAAGTGGTTACCGTCGCCTATTGCAATAGCAGAGGTATTGCCAATGTGTTGCTGACCTGTTACAATACCGAGAAGGCAAACTGGCTCTCAAGTGCAATTGCCCGAACACACCGGTGGGTGCTTGGCGACAAATTTTGAACTTGAGGGTGGTAGCCAGCCAGGAGGGTACTACAAAGTACCCTACCACCGTGCAATGGTTTCCTCACGATATGTTTTCCTTCACTGAAAGCTCAAGTTCATTGTAGGATTCAAACCCACGACCTTCGTCGCGGCATCCGACGTCTCTAGCACTGAGACGTCGGATGCCTTACTGCCTTAAAGCATACGGCCCGCTTGGTGGTAAGCGGTTATCTTAGTCTAAGAACACTTGCACCGAGGTATCTCGAGTGCTTCCTTCTTCCCCAATGAGTTTTGGCGATCGAAACATGCGTAGGAATACAACACTACGTAAGTGAGAATGTAGGTATGTTTTTACTGAATTGTTGTTATAATATAACTGCCTACATATACAAAGGACCTTTGAAGTAGGGGTACTCATGATAACAAAGTAACCACAAAATCGGTAGCTTTGTAGACGCTCGTAAGAGCAATGGACTTTATTATGTAGTGTTTGTAATATTTGTATCATTAGAGAGTCTTAGAAGATAAAACCCTCGAACAAAATTCAGTTTCATGTCAAAATAAATTATAGAAATTACATTTAGTATGCCATAAAGATCCTTGTCAAAATAATGTAAGCTACCACAGGCACGTGTATGTAAAGACAATGTTTTAGAAACTTGATTGAGGGGTTCAAGTCACTATTTCAAAAGCAAAGATTGACTTTGAAATAGTGACTTGCAAGAGAATTTAAGATATGGAATATTTCAATAAAATATAACATATTTTGTATACGCGGTAATTCCATGGGAAAAAGCTAGGTACCTACTCGTAAAATGGTTTAATTATTTAATATATTTTAAGATTGACATCAATTTACCAGAATATTGTATTAAATTCGTCATGACGTCAGACTTTACCAGTGAATCTTTTATAGGCCACAGTTTTTTGTTTAATCTATTTTGAATGGAATCGTTGGAATCGCTCTGCGAACGATTTGGAACACTTCAATCGGCGTACAGTTATCGCTTTGATGCCGTTTATCGGTCAGGGCGTAGATATTTAAAAGCCGTCCGCAGTTACTCTAATAATAGGGCTAAACGACGACGCCTGGTGATTAATGACCGCGATGGGACAGCCTTGCCATATTAGTGCGGCCAAGTTACTATACTGCGGCATTAGTAGTTGAACTCCTCAAAGTTAATGGGAATATTAAACTGCCTTATAAGGATATACTATTATGTAGAAGAGTAGGTATATGATGTGGTTCCAAATAACCTGGTTACAATAATAAAAATATTTTGGAATGTACATATTTTATAATTTAAATATGTAGCAAAGTTATAATTATTATTTTTATACGGTTCTATATAGGTACGACAACGATTGCAAAATAAAACAGTTTATTACAAATACCTTGAACATTTGGTCTGGTTTTTCAATTGCTAGATAATCCTCGGATAATATATTCCTTCGATAAATTTATATAAAAACTATTAAAATTGAAAAATGGGATAATAAGTTTGTCTATTTTAAATTATCCTCTAGGATATTCCCTTCTACACTATGCAGTGTGTATTACTTACCACGGTGAGGTGATTGTGGTCAAACACAAGCCTCTATATAGTTGAAATCCTCAGTAAGTAATACTTGCGCACTATCGGATCCTGGTTAACAAAGTGTGCGTGATTCTGAAGCCGCAATAGCTTGCGTATTTTACATTCATGGCGCCGATGGCCGCCCGCCCGTTAAGTACCGTTCGTGGATAACATCCAATTAAAATGTTAACTGTTCATTTGATTATCTGCCTTTGTTACATTTTATTAAGCTGTGCTAGTTCGAATTGTTTATTTCGCAACTGTTTTGGATGGCATTGATCCTTTTTATTTATGTTTTATGTTACGTATTTTAAAAGTGTTCACGTATTATATTTGAATATTTGTTTGTATGGAAAATAAATTGAAGAAAAATATTTTGACTAAATATCAAGCTATAGGTATTCCAAGCAAAGTAATACTCTATCAAGGGGGTATTTTTCTACTATGATAGAAAAAACCGTTATCGTTATTCAATGATTAATGGTTTAAAAAAACAGCATATAGAAAAATTTACAAATAAATATATTATTATGTCTGAATTTTCGCGTATGTCGAAATAATCCAAACAACGCTATTGTGTAAAGCTGTAATTTTTTTTCTTTTGCTACGACAAGATTTATGAAATATGAAAAATACACCTGTTACATTTACGGTGTGATCCCGATCCGATACTTCAATCCACTCAACTTCACGTATATGATAATCTACTCAAGCATCAATAAAATACGGTTCAAATTCGATCGAAACTTCAATCCAATCCTGTCGGTGGGTCAGTCAGACGATATACAATCGTAGCTACATATTACATGGAAGTCCCTATCTCCCGAAGATCCGACTTCCGATAGCTGTACGGTAAATCAATCCGCCATTTTGTCTGGGATGGTCTCATATATTTCATATTTACCTTGGCATTAGTGGAAATGTTTATTTGCTGCGGGAAGCTGTATGTAACATAATCCCCAAAAATAGACTTTTGTTATGTCAATTTTAGTTTTATTATTGTTATATTTTTTTTATTATCATACTAATATCCCATAAAATGACCCATTAAAAACTAGTAAATAGAAATGAGACATGCGAGAAAATAAAATTATCCAATACAATATTTTTGTTTGTCGTTTTTGTAAGCTCGTTGGTCACAAACAAAAATAAAATGAAAAATCTTTTAACAAAAATAAAACCAAAAAAAAATATCCCGACGAATTTTTAACCTCCTCCTTTTTGAAATCGGTTAATAATTACCTTTTCCCCTGAAGAAAATATTCTGGTAAGCTACAATGACGGACTTTTGGATTGAAAAGCTTTTGTATGATTGTAACCACTGAGCTCAGTAATGTATTTTCAGGAAAATTGGTCCCGCGTTCCTGGAATGAAAAGTACCTTATGTCTTATTTCAGATTCTAAAATATAGGGCTATTAAGTACTCAACAATATGAATGACTTAATATAGGACCAATTCTGAAATCACGCAAATATTTATAAAGTGTCATACATTTCGATCGACCAGTTTGAAAATTCACTGAAGGTGAACTATTATATTATAGTTTAGTTTAATATAGTATTTTATCTACTCTCGTATCGTAATGTTCTTATTATGAAATCAAAACCAGTACTTTAATGACCCACTTTAGGCACACCCGTGTATAATGATTCATTATAGTACAGTTGTGTTCTCAAGATAATGCTATAAAATAACTTTTTTTCTATTAAAGTACACTTTGGACCTATCAATAGTATAATCAATCAGTATCAATTCAATTTGACGATGACAATGTGACTAATTTGTTGACTTGAAATTTAGAGGTAAGAATTTTTGGGAGTTGGCAACACGGATTTGATTAGGTATATGATTATTGTGTCTGTTTATTTTATTGTTTTTGCTTACATATATCATTTTGACCAAAAATGTCACTTTTTTTTTTTTTGCAAAGTTGGTAGAAATTCAATTTTTTTATATGACATTATTTATATGAGTTTAGATAAAGTACTGTATGATACTGCACATAATTAGGTATTAAAAACTCGTGTGATACTATTAAGAACCTCGCCTACGGCTCGGTACTTAAACTCACACTCGTAGTTAATAACCCCTATTATGCAACAGTATCATAAACTACTAAAACTTAATTTCATGAAAATCTTTTCAGCTGTAAGTTAAGTGATAGCAACGAGTTATGACAAACATACACACTCTCATTAGTTACCTACTTTCGCATTTATAATATTAATAGGAGAGTTAAGTGTGACTAGAATATAAAGTAAGTAGCAATTTCAGCTGTGGTAGAAAATGGTGACAATTCTGTTGCTTGCAAACTAAATTTAAATATAATAAGTAGTATATCTCTTTCTAAAACAGGCCAGTTGGCGCAGTTGGTTAAGATGCCACCTATCGCGCCGCCGGTCGTGGGTTCGATTCCCATCCAGGACAAACATTTGTGTGCATGAACTTGTCTGTATGTCCTGAGTCTGGGTGTAATTATCTATATAAGTATGTATTTACAAAAAAAAAAGTAGTGTATCAGTTATCTGGTTTCCATAGTACAAGCTCTGCTTAGTTTGGGATCAGATAACCGTGTGTGGAGAATGTTCCAGGATATTTAAAAAAAAAAACATTCGAAAAGAATATAAGAAATTTAGTCGAGTAAAATTAGTCCAGTTGCTTATTTAAACGTGAATTTGTTTATAGATTATTTGTCACTATTTCCCTGTATTATGTATTACATTTTTTTTTCTTTTTCAAGAAAATTTATATGAAAGAGACACAACAATAGAATCAGAACCAATATTCGAGCTTTTAGTATGTTCGTTGAACAACGAAACAGGGAGTTATTGAAAGATACATTATATTTTTATGAATTCGAGTGGAATAATAAAATTGTTATGTGCGCTTACCAATTTTTAGGGAAAACATAGCCCAAATATACAGAGTGTATTTTTTTGTATTCATAACGTACCGCACTTTATTCACCTGAAAAAGGTTTATGAGAATATAGGACTGTTATTAATACAAACAAAAACTGGAATTATAGAATGTATCTTTTTGGCAGTATTAATAAGTAAGCTATTGATTAAGTAGTATTTTACAATATTATCTCTGTTTATGAGATAATGACATAGATAGTTTCATGGCAACAGACTTGGCCAAGAAATACGGAAAAGATTTTAAACTACTAATTAGGCAGCGATTAGAAAGAAAGATCCAACATGTGATGTCATATAACACTACGGCCATATTAACTCCAGGCTAAATTCTGTTTTGCTAAAAAGCGATAGAGATGAATCTTTTATTTAACTATTGAAGAGAAAATAGAATTGCGTGTACTATAGTCCATTGAAAGTAAAACAACACTCACAAAAATCATATTTTTCGGCATATATAATGAATATAAGACTTATATTTGTATTCGTTAAATTGAAAAGTCGTGTAAACTCAACTTTTGTATAAAAAGTTTAGTCAGTGGCTTTTTTTTAGTTTCCGCCAGGCTGGACACCACCCAAGATAAAATCTGTCGCGAACTACCTACTAACACAATCTACCGGTATGTTCCGGCTTAAGTAGGCGCAGTTGACTTGAAAGAATGCCTAGTTCAAACAAAAAAATCAAAACTTAAATTTTGGGTTTCGACTGGATGTATGGAATATCGTGTACTTATTTCGTTACTCTAATTTATCTTGTGCTTTTAATGTTTTTCTCATAGATCCCTTTGGTATTGCCCTATATCCTGATTTAATTTATATCGGTGATATAAGAAAAAATATACAAATACCTTTTTTAAATTTCAATGTAATAATTTCAGTAAGCAGCCGACTAATAAGTATCACGGGTCCTTACCTTACCCGCAGTAGGTTGTTTATGAGGTTTCATGCACTTCATACCTACATTAAAAAATATTCAATATTAGTCATATTCATAAAAACTTACGCATTCCAAATACTACGCCAATTAGGTAGGTACATCTAATATTGCGTGGAATGATCACAGCCTTATTTATATTTGTCACAGTAGTACGCAACGCCTACTAGGTCTTGTGTTCACTTTGTGCAGCCACACATCTGTCGCTATGAATGCTAACCTGCACCTGTACGGTACATAATGCACCTTGCCAAATATCATACGTACGTAGCTTTGACGAGCCAGTAATACGAGTATAACGATTCAAAACCAGCTATGCTTTGTGTGGAATAGTAGAGCGAGAGAGCCTAACAGTAACTACAAATAAGATTACTCAAATCATTGTACTCACATAATCTATTATATAAAAGAGTAGCGGTTTTTTGGGTAAACATCCCCCTGCCCACACCGCTGAACCGATTAATGTGAAATTTGGCATGTGCATAGATTTTGTCACGTAGACCCCATTTAAGAAGCGATTTTTCGAAATTCCTTTCCGCAGCGGTGGAAATGGGCCCTTTGTTCGATTTTAAGTATCTTAATATCTCTGGAATCTTAGGGTCTAGAAGTCTGAAATTTTTAATGTAGCTTTTTCAGTAAAAAATATTACATATGGGTGCGAGCGTTTCTCAAAATTTTGTCTATGGGAGGAAAATTTAAAAAAATAAGGGATTTGCTTTGTTTCCGTTAAACCTTGATAACTTTGTGAGTTTGAATGCTACAAACTCAAAATTTATAGTGTAGGTAGTTTAATAATACTGCTAAAATGTATTTTCAGTGTTTCTCAAACTTTTTTCTTCGAGGAAGATATTACCGATGGAAATTATGCAATTTTCAAACTCTTATATCTCTGCAACGGCTGAAGATAGGCAAATGAAATTTCGTATACGCGTTATGCTATACAAATACTACAAATTTCAACTTGGTGTTTGTCAAAGTTTTGCCCATAGACAAAGTAAAAATGTCGAAAATTTACTTTTAGCATCCTGTTTTTCTCAGTTAATATTCATAGCAGAAGCTTGATTTTTGGAATATAAGCTTTCTACAGTATTTGTTTCGAAATGTACTATCAAGTTTCTCAAACTTTTCATGCGACATAAAGTTATAAAGGGTGAAATATCAAATTTTTGCACTTTAATATATTTGTAATGGCTCAAGCTAGGGACCTCAAATTTGGAATATAAACTAATCAATACAATTGAAACAATATTAAATCCAGTGTTTCTCAAATTTTTCATAGTTGTCAATTTTATGACACCTTAAATTATTTTCTATCAACCTGTATAACGGAAGTACTATACAACTGAGAAGCATGATTTTTTGGAAATAAGCTACCTATAGCAAGCACTATAAGAATCCTAAAGCATTTTGCAATACTATTTAGCAATGAAATGTTATAGAGGGTGGAAAATTTTATTTTTGACTTTTAATAGTTTTGCAATTACTTAAGCTAGGGTTCCAAAATTTTAAATGGAGACCATGTAACATAAGCGTAACAACATGCAAGTCAATAATTAAAAAAAAAAAGATCATAGACAATTTTATGACCTGTTTAATTTTTTTTTATCAACCTGTATAACGCAAGAACTATTTAACTAAGAAGCATGTTTTTTTGGAAATAAGCTACCTATAGCAAGCACTATAAGAATCCTAAATCATTTTGCAATACTATTTAGCAATGAAATGTTATAGAGGGCGGAAAATTGTATTTTGGCCCCTTAATATATTTGCAATTACTGTAGCTAGGGATCTAAAATTTTGGTTGTAGACCATGTAACATAATTGTAACAACATGCACATCAATAATTTCAAACTTTTTAATCATAGACAATTTTATGACATTTTTAATTTTTTTTCATCAACCTGTATAACGCTTTTCCTATTCATTTAACAACCACGAATTTCTGGTTATAAGCTACCCATAGCAAGCACTATAAGAATCCTAAAGCATTTTGTAATACTATTTAGCAATAAAATGTTATAGAGGGTGAAATATTTCATTTTTGCCCTTTAATATTTTTGCAATTACTTGAGCAAAAGATCCAAAATTTTGAATATAGACTAATTAACACAAATGTAACAACATAGAAATCAAAATTATTCTAAATTTTAGTCATAGATATTTATATGATTTTTTTAAAAAGTTTATCAGACTGTATAAAGCTACTCTATTCATATAAGTACCATATTTTATGAATTTAAGCTATCATATAGCATGCATTGTTTATAGCACACTAAGAACCCTTCCACTCACAGTATTGTTCAACTTTCATGCCAAAATAAAGTAACAAAGCTTTAAATTTTCTTCAATATCTCAAACAAGTGATCTAAAATTATAATACTTAGCATTTAGTTTATATAAAATAACTAGCTGTTCCCCGCGGTTTCGTTCGCGGGTTTATAAGTAGCTTATAACCTTCGGGGATAATGTAGCTTCCCATTAGTGAAACAATTTTTCGAATCGGACCAATAACTCCAGAGATTAGCGCGTTCAAACAAACTCTTCAGCTTTATTATTACTACCTATAGATAGATTAAGTTTTCACCCAAGAAATAAAAAAAAACAAATTTAGTAAAAATAAACTTAGGACCTTCTTAAGTAGTATTTGTTTCTATGAAATCCGTATATAATATCTACAACAATTCAACTTAAAAATATTCAACGTTGAAGCAATTATCATCAAACAAATTACGTATAGGACTTCATGTCGGTGAAGTCGTGCATAGTTCGGTTCTTTTCGGTATTGCTCGGGTTACATCGGGCGCCGCGTCGCATCGCCCGTGCTATACAAAAATAAATAAATATCCTGGGACATTCTTCGCATTTTTTTTTTCAGGTTTTCAATTGCAAAAAGATTTTTCCAAATCCGACAGGTAGATCCAAAGATTAGCGCGTTCATACAAACAAACAAAAACTCTTTAGTTTCATTATAGTTTAGATAGATAGATATATATATTATTATTAGTATATATAAATTATAGATAACATAAACATGTTGGCAGTTCTTGACAATTTTGCATCAATCTGTATTGTATCATTGAGACAATCATTTAAGAAGCTGTCCTTAGTTTCTCACAAGTTCTGGGATAAAAATACCTACCTTCTTATCTCACGGGTCTACCTCTCTGCCAATTTTCATTACACACTGTTTGAACGTTTAGAAAGAAAGAAGAAAGATCTATCTCCTGCATTGCATGCCATTCAAAACTTATAAAAAAAAATATCAAACATAAAAATTCAATATACCTGCAAAAATAAAAAATAATTAGAAGGCTGTATGGCTCTGAACCTTTGACTGTTTTTTTTAACGTAACAAAAACTTATGTTTTGACAAGTATTTAGACGTGAAAACTGAACTCCACATGCATAATATATTTATGTAGCATTCAATCGTCACAGAATATTAAATATTAACCTGTCCCTGGATATTAAATAGCCTAAAACCTTCATCTAGGAACCTGAACCTAAGAGGATACCTATCTTTGAAAAGCGCTTCATAATCTGTACTTGTGGTACTCATACTCAAGGTATGAGAATACTAACGGACAAATTGGCCTACATATTATTTGGTTGGTTAAATTGAGTACGGGGTGTTCATGAACTCTAATGCGGGTGAAACCGCTGGGCGAAAGCTAGTATGAGTATAAATTACAATTATTGCAATAGAATAATTATTCATTTATCGTAGGCGAATAAGGTCTACGAGTTGACTTTAGTCGTAGCAAGTTCTACAGTATTATGTGTGTGTGCTACGAGAAGGCTACGATTTTTTAATGATAAATTAGACAATATCAGAGAGAAAGTTACATTTATTAGTCTTTTACGAGTACTAGCATATGATATTGTAGAAAAACGACTATTTATATTATTCATGCTCTATTAAAAATTCACTTATAATGTAGATTAAAATCTATACATAAAAATCTTTTCGTAGTCATAAAAAAAAAAAATTTTGTTTGTCATAGAAATCTAATTTAACTAGGTATTAAAAATAGTAGCCTACTACATGTAGAAAACAAATCAAATTCTTATTCTTATAGTTCTACTATTTGTAGAAAAAAAATCAAATTCTTTCATGATGAAACAGTCTGTAGAGCACTGTTCATGACTCGTGCCATTACCTTATAGTAGATAGATATTATTATAAATATTGCAAGTTTTATTATCGCTACTTCAAAATAGTACCTACTTTATTACTTTAGTCACATTTATGAAACTATCGCGGGAGACCTTTATTGTATTAAAACAAGAAAACCAAATATACAAGAACAAAGTGACAAACAGACGAATATTTTTTCTTATGTGGTAAAAACCCGATGGAAATAAATAATTAAGTCAAAGTTAAAGTATATTTTATTTTAGATCATAGATACAGGTGTTAGGGTTCAGCTATGTCTCGCCTCCTAGGCATACAATATTTAATTACAAATAATCTTCTAATCAATAATTACAAAAAACCCAATGACACAAATAATATAGTTAAAAAAAATAAAAATATAATAAGGTCACCTTTCAAAATACGAGTAAGTACCTATAAATTATTTTATTTAAAATCAAATAAAGATCCCACATTTCTGGGCGACTTGCGATAAATGTTATAAATACAAAGCAAAAGATGTTCGAAGTATGGTGGAGTGGAACAAAATGGTGGCGATAAGAACAACGTATGGTCCAATCTATTTTGTTAACGGACCAGCAGCGGCATTAGGTACTTGAGCGAGACAGAGAAGCCCCGTATTTGGGATCAGACACGATGGATGGTTGCCCCAAGTCAATGCAATTACGGTTTTACTACAGATATACGTACTTTCTTGTAGTAGTTTTAATTTATAAACGACATCATTATTATCATACACTTACTAGCTGTTCGTGCCCAGGTTCTCGCTCAGGTGGTTTTGATTGAGATTTTCATACAAAATACCAGCCAAACATCAGACTTTCCCGATCGATTTTACAAAATCTTAAATCCTTCCTCTAGAAACCTAAGAGGATACCTGCCTTTGAAAAGCTCTTCAAAATCTGTATTGTAGTTCTCGAGTTATGAAATTACTAACGGACCAATTGACCTACTTATTTGGTTGCTTATAATAAACAACGGGGTGTTCATGAACTCTAATGCGGGTGAAACCGCAGGGCGAAAGCCAGTAATATTATATAGTAGGATATAAGTAGGAATACTTTTACATTTATAATATTAGTAGAAAAAGAAACTTAACTCTGTAGTTCCAATATATACCATGGACTATTTTGCGAGTAAAATCAAAACGAAAAGTTAGTTTATTTTCTTGATTTTAGAATAGTAAAAAATATTCATATTTACTAGTATTGCACTGCAGGCGAATTACAAATATATAGACCACACCTATATATATATATATAGGTAGTTAACTATATAGGTATCTGCTTAATTAAATGTTGATTTAAAGATTGCCAGATTGTTAGTGGGTGGGTTCACCCATACTCAATGTTTTATTTTACTTTCATCTCCTACCTAAATACTATCATTTAATAATTAATTGAAAGTTTCAATATTTGTAAAGTGGAGGGCAGATTATCAAGGTTATATGGTATATATATATATTTAGTTATATACGCGCTATTTGCAGAAAATGAGGGTGACTGAAGTGGTGTTGGTATAAAATGAAAGATATAATAATAAATATATACCTTTATAATTTCAATGTACCTCAGTATATATATTCTTACATAACTGTGATATAAAAGGTAATACAATACCTATTACTTTATTAGAAGTATTAGTAGCTAAAAAACAGGTACAGTATGACACAACTTAGATGAAGCATCGGCAAAATTCGTAAAATCGATCATTCCCGAAAAGAATGCGCCTACAAAATTACCCATGTTTATTTGTACTTTAGGCGAAAATTATCTTTCTGCCAACGCAATAACTTGTAAATTTAAATAATCAAATAGATTCGTCAAATTGATGCGTAGATGTTTATACACTTATACATTATATGTGCAAAATAAGTGATCACGTTTATAAAGTATGAATTATTTGTTTATATATTTTTTTATACATTCCATACGGAGGGTACACGGCTAGAACGATGAATGTCACAAATCAAAATTAACGCCTTCAACATCCATACTTATATCCCCAGTCTCAACAGCGCCTCTTGTCGTCAAACGATTCGTCGCTGTCTGATGATGACGAGTCATTTATATTTAGGACAGTAAAGAAGTTGCTTTCGCAGTTCGTTCTTGAAGGTTTTGGAAGTGATCTTTCCCAAAAACTATATTTTTACACTCCGTGGCCTCTTGACTCATAAATTGATAAACATTAAAAATCATTTCACGACTTTGACTACTATTAGCTGAGTAAATCGAAAGTGATCGGAAATACGAGTTTTGCCGATGCGACATCTCAGATGTGTAATACTGTACGTATAACAGTCTGCTGACAACTATTTACTACAGTCATCTTATATGTATAGATTACTAACTGTTCCCCGCGGCTTTACTCGCGTTCCCGGAATAAAAAGTAGTCTATAATCTTCAGGGATAGTGAAGCTTCCTGTTTCTGAAATAATTTTTCGAATCGAAACAGTAACTCCGGAGATTAGCGCGCTTAACCAAACAAACAAACCTTTTAGCTTTATGATATTAGTATATATTGCATTTCAACTCAGGAAAAACAATAAATAAACAATAGATATCTCAAATATTTGTCCGGGGTGGGAAGCGAATCCGCGACATGCAGGGTTATAGGTGAAACCAACAACAAGACAACACAAATGACATTACACATGGCAAATATCTTAACTAAAATATAGTTACCTGTATATTGGTTTGCCACCCGTGGCTTTCCCGGCTCTGAACCAGAGCACCATGTAGACGCGGTCCTCATTGGCATCTGGAGTGACGTCACAAGGCAGTGACGCTGTCCGTCCCAGTACTGCATCAACATCCACCGTTGATACTGTAACAAATAATAAATAAAACATTAAATATCTGTTATCTCGCAAAAGTTTGCTAAAGATTTGTTTCCTACTCTATTTAGTACGTTGTAGTTTGGTGCGGGTGACAGACAGTAGCCAGGAGAGATATGAAATTTAATAATAAGTATAAATGTACATTATACGTAAGTACATTTGGTTTGGAATGTGGTTTTAAAAGAATTATGGACTTGAAAGTTTTATTGATATTGAGATTAATTTGTTAATGAGTTTAAGGAAGAATCCCAGAATAATTTCCCGTATTTTTAGTTCCCGTATTATTTTTCGAAGAAATTAAATAATAAAAATAACATACCAATACTATAGAATATTATAAATTGATATGTTAAATAAATCAATAGGTGCCATAGAAAAAGTTGCAAATCAGAATGCAAATGGAAAGAAATTGTTCTTTTTTCCATTTGCATTCTGGGTCTATGAGATCTTTTTATTTAGGTTTTGAAAATTAACAAATAAGCAACTTGTTTCAGTTTTCTCTTATTTTATTTACGTATAAACAACATATAGTACTAAGTAACCATACAAGGTTAATTCTAAGTTTTGACAATGTACCGAGTTAGATCCTCATTAGGTAACTACTAGTTACATTATTCGTATATTCCTTGGTGACGTCACTAGCATAATATCAACATACCTACACGATACGATATACTTAGTCATAAGCCTCTCATGTTCCGCATAGTCGGCCTTTCGAGCCAAAATAATATTTTAAGCGGTGTAAATTACTTATACGAAGAATTTGTATGTTCTTTCTCGTAATTTACTGACCGAATTTGTTTATTATAATGACATTATATCGCAAGCAAAATGTTTTTCTTTCTTTCTAAGAGGATCCATCTGGTATAAATGGTAATAAGAAATAATAAATGTGGAAACATAAGGACTATTGTGTATATTTTAAATATCAAATGATTAGAACACAATGTATAAATAAATAACTAAAATCTAGTTGACATTTTAGTTCTACAAAGGGACCATCATACTGTACCTACTCAGAGAAACAAAAATCCACAAAACACGAGAGAATATCTACCAAATTGGCCTCATATGTACCTTACTTGCTCTACGTCCTCAGTCAAGATGCTTGTTAGATTAAATGCATGCATACTTATGCAGAGCAAAGCAGACGAAAAGCTAATTTCGGTTCCCTAAATTGTCGACACAAAACATTCGGGTTCCTCGCATCCGAGTCTCTCGGGGTAACAAGCCTCGACTCAGTACAATCGCGAAGGAAAGAATTCGTAAGTGAATATCACTGTTTTTCTGTACTTACATCGTTATGATTCCTGGCTTCCCATTCCTTAGGCGATAAAGGAACCATGAATATAAATAGGCATAATATTAAAACGCTCGCTTTCCACACCGCATGATATAATCCTCTTTCTTTGAGGAAAAACTGTCGTCGTGTTGGGGCCAAGTAATGTACACCATCAGTCATACTTAGGAAGAATTTTCAATTTATTTACAGTGAAGACTACCCTAATAAAGACGGATTACTTGGTCTCACGGTACCAGTCCTGTATCAATTTGCTACTAGGACCTAGTATGTATTGTACGAATATCGTATAAATTGTGTGGGAGTTTTTACGTCCTAAAAATTATACAATAGCTCCAGGCACTATAGTATCTAACCTTGAAACCCTGTCGCTATTTATATTACGGTCGGCTGTGCCAAAATGAAGGTAATATTATGTTTTTTTATCAACCAATCTCTATTTCATTCGTTATTTTAGCTTGCTGTTCCTTATGTGAAATTTATTGGAAAATATATATTTATAATATAAAAGAATTATGATCGTAATTCCTTTACAATATAAATATATTTTTACTTACTAGATAGTTTGCGTATTGAAATAATCGACCATCATAAAGTGTACCCTTTCAAGGGAGTCATGACAACCTAACAATAATAGTAGGTATCTATTAAAATCAAATCATACCGTCATAGTTCTTATTTAGTTTTAGTAAATTGAATAAGGTTCTACTTTTATAATGATATAATAATTAAGTCGTTATAACGCAATAAGTCGTCAATTATTATAGGAAACACAGGTAGGTGTAATAAAAAATTAAAAAATAGTACTGTCTTTTACCATGCAACCAGCGAAAAAACAATGAAAGGTAATCTAAGCAAGACACGATAAAACGTCAACTCGAATTAAGATAAGAAAGGAGAAATGAAATTCCAAATCGGTCCCGCCCCTTTATTTCGATGTCACCGCCGCGTTTGAGTTAGAATAATTTCACAATAAAGCTGTTCTGACAAAGCCCCAAGTTTCGACATTGAATGTCACGCATAATGTATCGGAAATATAAATTATATTAGATTGGGGGTTTGCTGGTGTAATGGGTGGCTATAACGTGGCCGCAAAGATTGTGTCGTGTTGGAGGGCACTAAAGAATTGCGGCACTCATTATTGCGGTGCCGAATGTGAGCTTGTGAGTGGTGGCGGCGTGTCACGATACGCGATACCTGTGCGCCACACGTGTCTAATGTGCATTATTGCTCCAGATACGAATAACATCTACTGCGGGTACAATGGAACCGGAACCGTTTAGGTACAAGGCTAGGCTAAGTATGTCAAAAGTATCAACTCCTGATATACAATTTGCGCGAACACTTACCTACTAATGACAAATTAAGAGTTATATTCATAAAGTTGCAACACGTACTATATATACCTTTTTGGAAGTTTAAATTGTTTCCTCTATAAATTTTACAATTAGTCAGGAACTTTAAGGATTTGTTTTCCGATTTCAAAGTTAGTTCATGAATCTTCCAACTCCTAAGGCATTAAAATAACATCTATAAATAATAACTACTATCTACACATCCGAGATCTCGTATTTTACCCTCTAAAGGGTTGAGTTTTCGTTAATATATCAGACATAAAAATACGTTTTAAATCCCATAAAGAGACATGCAGCCCACCCAATACTGTACTGCCAGGTGTTTCAGTGATTAGATAGATAACGTCTGCACTACATTATATTTGCCCATCCTTATTATAGATACAAATAGCCAAGTATTTTGATACTAGGTATTACATTGCAATCAGGTGAAACAGACATAACATACCAACTAAAATATCTTCAGTCGTAGCTATACCTACTTCGATTCAAATTACTGTTAACTATAATTAGATTAGGTATTTCAGTATTTCGTCTTGTTCGTCGGAAGTAAAGTGGATTAGTATCGACAATTTGAGCTACCGCGAATGGTCTTGAATAATAAAAGAAATATGACTATACTCGGCTTTGAAGTATCCGTTACTTGCGTGTCTGCATTATGAAGTTATGAACCATGTCAAATGTGTTACGAGTAGGGTCAAATATTCAAGAATGGTTTATATTAAATAGAATAATGTAAGGCCATCAGTTTATGGCGTAGGGGTTTGTAACAGATAAACCAAATACTGATTTTTAAATATATATAAAAGTTAGCCCCCAAACCAAAGTAGTTTACGTGTTGAATTATTATTATTTTCCTTTTCAGTACATACGACATATTCCTAAATAGATAATTCAATTAATACTTACCTATTACTACATTTGACACTGACATTCATTTTTTTATTTGTTGTTATTTATTAGTAACTTTTAATTTTGTAATGTGCTCCTGACATTTTTTAATTTGATATTCACTTATTAATTATTTTAATCTGTAATTATTAGTACTTAATTATGTGTTTGTTATCTTTCGCTTTGTTATTTTATTGATACTGATTCCTACAATAATAATTATTGTAGGAATCAGTGTCAAAAACATTTATAATGTTTTGTTTTAACAGTAGACGTACACTGTTATTATGTACTATATTTTTATTATGTTTTATATTATTTTGAAATTGACGATCACTTTCCAAGAAGTAATTATGTTTGTAAGTGTATGAAATTTGAAAATTTTGAGAGAAATAAACTAAACTAAACGTTAGAATGGTATAATTTTCCGTCCGTCTATTTTGTGTTCTGTTTCCTATTTTTGATCCAATCTATGAACTGAAGTTATAGCTCAAATTCCTATATTTTCTGTTATATATTTTTCAATTGAAAACCTTCCTCACCATCTCAAAGGAGAAATTAATAGTTTCGCAAGAAACTTTTCACTAGCGAGACGTGAAGTGCAAGGTTTTAAGTACACTAAAAAGACGCTAAACTTAGTGAAGGGAAGCTAAGAAAAGCTCTTACGTCTCTCGTTCTCTCAATATATCATATTTTTTCCTCGACTGTGAAGATATACGAGCGGAGGTTTCGCGCGTGACAGGCTTCCGGGGGTAATATTAATAAAATTATTGTGGAGACACGTCGCGTCACGAGCCTCGGGCCTGACCTACTCGTAACATGCCCGCACTACAACTTTGCTGTTACTCAGTCCGACCGAACAGATGTGCACATCATTGTAGTTTAAACCGTAACCGTATTTGCTGCCATTAGAAATAGAGTCGAGTGCTTTGATAGATTTAACTTAATGTTAAATCTATCAAAGCACTCTAGATTATCGTAATCGTTTTGTATTAGTAGGTAATGTAGCCACATAGTTTTTTGTAATTTAATGCATTGCGAACCAATCAGTGGTATAATTAATTGTAACTGGGAATGCTCAAAACTGTTTTGTCAGGGCTAAACAAAATTTAGAGAGTTTTTTTTAATCAGTCAATATTCTTTGTTTATAATGAAACAAATATGTTATTATAATATTTGATTGAAAACAGTGAAATATTTATTTCACTGTTTGTTCACTGTTTGTGTTTGCATATGCATGTTCAAATATTTACAAAGTGCTTAAAAAAATGTTACAATTTTAAAATATATCTCTCGTCAACAAAAGGGTCGAAAACCCGGTTTCCATTTAAACCAATAGGCTTGCCGACACATTAGACACTGTGTAACGTTCACACGAACCGCGAACCACAATGTAAATAAAGCTTACTGTGAACATTGTGGATTCTGGGAATCGTTTATGGTCATACAGAGAGACTGCACGCATTTGAAAACTGTATAAACGAATGCATTTATACTGTACAAATTCATTGATGGGTGAATCTTTATTTAGTTGTGCACTGTGGTTTTATCAATGTTCCCGGGTTAAAATCTCCATCATTTATATGTTAGAACTTTGCTGACTTGTTATAATGCCTGCATGGCAAAGGCAGGTTGCTCTGAAGTGCAACCCCCGTAATACACGGTTAAGTGCATGATGGACGATAGATTTTTCTCTCTCTGGCAATTCATCAAAATCAGTTCGGTGGTTTATTGGGGCAGATAGAGAGACTGAATAAGTAACGAAAATCGCCGGTGCGTGTGGTAAAAGCCTTAGTGATTGTGTTGAACAGTTTTGTGTCCGTGGTTGTACATTTTATTTCTTACTTCGTGAGCATGACGTGAACAAATAATTTGCACTTTCATTAGTGAGCATGTACCTAACTATTGTTTTCTAGTAGGTACATCAAGTTGATCGTAGTAATGATTATATTACATTACGTTGTTTTTACTTGTTTGTTATTGGCTTATTTATTTATATTTTCACGATCAGCTCTATAATTTAAATTACGATACTCCATACAAATCTGTCAAATTAAATGAACTGAAAGATAGATGACAGAGGGCCTACTCCGAAAATCGATACACGATAGTCCGATCATCTTTGCCAATAGAATTGCTCACAATTTACATCTCGTCGGTTTGCTGCACAACTTGTATACTTGTTTAATATAAAAACATATTATATATATATATAATTCTTTGTACCTTTCAAGCTATCGTAGGAAATTGAAATTGTATTATAATTATCATATCTACTGTTTGTGCCTTTTTTAAATTAGATAGTGGGAAGTGAAAAAAAATAACAAGAAAATAAGTTTAATTAATTAATGTTATAAGGAAAAACGAAGCAAGTAACCCGCAGCAAGCCAATTTAGTCTAGTGACTGTTATTTATTATTGTCGTACATGACGAAATTGATTCGCGTTGTATCATCAACGGTTTCCAATTACATTAAATTTTCAATTCATTCATCACGTTTACAATAAGCAGAGCCGAATACTTTTTCGGCTCCATGCCCTTTGATTAGATTCGGTACTGAACAAACCCATCCATCGCCCAACCACAAAAGGTCGGTGAAGCCACCTCGGCCGACTCTCGTTTTCCATTCGTTCCGCTGTCCAGAAATTTTCGCAATAAAATTAATCGTTCCAATAAAATTGGAGCCGAATAGACCCACCCATGCATGAACACTTTTTAATTGGGTCGCTTTTTTGCTCCTTTCGCAGGCATCCAAACGAGAAATCGAACTTGAGCAAGTTCCTCGTTTACATTTAGACATATCTCAAGGCGTTACTTAGACCTTCAATTTCTTCTTGATGGAACTTCTGTCTATCAATTAAAGACCGACTTTTATTTAACAAATTTAAAATAATTGGTACATAAAATTAACCTATAGGTACATAAATAAACTACTTCAATTTCGTGAGCTAAACATTATAAAAATATTTATTTGTAATAACGATTTATTAATGAAAATACGAAGGTACCAACCTACTATTAATTTATGATCCTAAACTCAACATTACTTTTTCATTGAGTTTTTAATTTGCTATAATATACCTAGCAGTAAAAACAAAATAGGTACCAAAAACATCGAAATTGAAGTTTTCCGAATAAAGTATTAAACCACATTTAATTTTGAAATTGGAAAAAATGTTAATTGGTTTATTTATAAGTATTAGTTATAAATCGCCGTTTGTCTGTACCCATTTTTATGAAATATCGAGAAAAGCTTTAAATAAAAGACGTTAGCACTTAGCAAAAACAACAGTTGAAAACTAGTACTTATTGAATAGCTAAATGTTTTTTTTACAACAAAAAGAATGAATATTATTCTTTATAAAAAAAAAATGTTGAGGAAATTAAAAGCCATAGTCCACATTTGAAAACCCAAACTCTATCTTTCGATTTGGTTGTGATTTTAGTTGTGGCTTATTGAAATGTTCGATTCAATGTAATATAGCGAATAAAATACTATTATATTTGACGCACTCAATCAAAGTGAGCAATTGTTGCGTGTAAACGCAGCTCTCGATGGATTGCATAAAAATCAGACAAAAAAACATGGTATAACGATCCGTCGAACAAACGAAAATATATTTCCCCATTTTCATTTTCGACAAGCAATCGCGTTTAATGGGTTGAGCGCGATTCCCACTTGAGTTTGTTCGATTTTGTTTCATTTGATCGCTTCGGCGATTCATTGTGAGGTGTGGCAGGGAACAGGGCAAGGTAATATAATAAATATAGTCGTTCTGTTACTGGCCCATTTACATAAATCATACATATACAAAAATTGCCTTGATATTAAGACAAATTACGATTTTCGTTGGGGCGTCGTGATTAACTTGCGACTACCTATGTTATTTGATTAATTAGTCACATAATCAAAGTTCAATTAAGCGCATTTAATCATTCAGTTAATGACATATATCGACAAGTAAATTAGCCTTGTACATTACTTTGCCATATATTATGAAACATAGTTAAGGAATAGTTTCTATGATTCATTTGTTTACAACACCGACAACAGGTTTCATTCTTTTTTTTATTTATTTAAAGTCGCTTTTTAACATCTAAGATTATTAGCGACCACGACAAAAAGATACCTTTATACTAAATCAAACATTATATCAATCATTTTCAAAAAAATCTTAAACTTTTGGTTACATTACAAGTATTTATTCTTCCATTTCTTTATGATAATAAAGAACTGTAAGGGCTCTTTCAAACGACACCTATTCCTGATAGCAATTGGAAAATTTTCGTATTAAACAATTCCCTTAAACTAAGATAGGACTCCGAAAAAAGTTAATAGTGATAATCATCAAAGACCATAAACATATTCTACTTGAACTTTTTAGAAATCTTAATTAAATTAATATGCGACAAAAATGAGTGTTGTATTATTCATTTATTTTTGAAGGATCGATCGTCACAATAATTCCCTATCATACATGCAAAACAAAGCATTAGAAAGATTCATAAAAAAATGTAGATTAAACGTCTAAATATAAATAAAAATATATTTAATTTCGTAAAAAATGATTAGATTAAAATTATGTTCCCTATGTGGTGTGGTCTGTGGAACCTAGATTCACAGAACGCCATGGCTTGCGCGTGGCGTGCGTGTAACGTCTGAACACGCCGTAAATGTAAGCTACATAATATAAGATGAAATATATGTACCCAGTAATCATATTAGACTCTTGGTTGAGTCCCTAACGGACCATTGCAGTGCAAACATCTTCAAAGGGTCGACTTAACCAAATCCCTAGACTACAGAATTTACTGTTAAGTGAGGGTTATTTGTATACTACAATTTGTAAATTGAGAGTATATTTTATAGCGCATGTAATTATATTATAAACCGAGAATAATTTAATGAATTCATAGAGCCACGATCTCTGATATTATTAAAGTTAAAGAAAAGTACATGTATTATTAATTAAATATCTCCTATTCTATATGTTGTAGATTATCAGCTAAGGTTTCTTTTCATTCAGCATAAAAAACGAAGTAGGTACCTTGTCTTAGCAAGTTTTCATTGAATAAACGTGAATTATTTCACCATTTTCGTAATGTAACATAATAAATAAAATTGTCACTGAAAAAGGTTGATGAATATTTATGTTTCATACGTCATATGTTATTGTAGATCTTTAGCACACAGTTATTTTAATGTGCTTCTTCTGTGCTTTCTTGTAGAGCTTTTTGAGTAACTTACATGCGCTTTAAATAAGTATAGATTTGATTTACGTATCTTTTAAATATCGATGTTCAGTGTCAGGGACCAATACTTTCAATCTCGCCAAACCCACGGCGTAATCAATCTATTTATGTTTTTCATAGAATTTCTAATACGAAATTAATTTATAAGCTCTATAATTGGAGCCCTGGTAACGTTACTAACAATAGTATAACCGTTGGTATAACTAACGAAAAAAGATATAACAAGCCAGTTGGCGGAGTTGGTTAAGACACCCTATCACGCCGCTGGCCATGGGTTCGATTCCCATCCAGGGCAGGATTTTTTTGTAAATATATGTATGTATTTACAAAAAAAAGTTGTATATGTAGTATATCAAATATCTTACCCAAATCCTCGGCATCTTCACTCCACTCGCCTTCCTGGGCCCAGGACGCTGCCAGCATCACCAGAAACTGTACCCACTTTACGGAACACATTTTAAACACTAGATTTTACATTATGTCATAGAAAACCACAATCACTTTAATATTGACTATTTATTTATGTTTTTTATTACACTTCGTTCACACGAAATCTGATGCCTTGTCTGTGTTGGCATCGTAATTTATTTTTATATCTTTAATAATGTCAACTGAGTTGTCACTGTCACCATTTCTGTTCCATAGCATTCAGCTTTATTACAAAAACTCGACGTTGATTATTTCACTTTAATATAAAGTGATTTTTATTACAATTTGAGTTAGGCTGACTGATATAGCGTTAGTTGTTTTATATTATGGTCTAATTTAAGTTGATATTATTTACCGCACCTTATTGAATGGGTTACCCACATTACTGAATAGAAAATACAAAATAAAATATGATTTCAGTAATGAAAACAAAGGCATTTTCAATTTGATAATATAAAAAATCAAACAAACAGTCTAATTCTAGAATAATAATAGTTAAATGTGTTTATTAACCCAAAACACTGAATATTATTTATAATTATTTTCAGTGTTTTAAGACTATGCTAGATTACCATGAAAGTATAAAATGATAATCAAAGATATTTCCACTTTATTACCTCTCCACAAACAGTAATAAAAAAAATCTAAATAAATTCCTATTTGTCTGGTGGTTAATTAACCTCAGGACTAGGTACTGTATATGACTACATAAGAAATTACACTTACGAGTATACTCTCCAAGTAAAAGAAATTACATAAATAGTTTTACGAAAAACAAAACGTACCTCAAGAAAGAACAAGACCAAAATATAAACCTGCATTTATATTAATTAGAGTACGAGTATATTGGTCCGCCACGAAGCAAATTGTAACGTTTATAAATGTGGACAGAACACATGTTCAAAAGGTTGGCTTTCAGTCCCATGTCAGAAATATAAAACTTTGACGCTTGGTTACGCATGTACACGGTTAAATAATGTCTTTTAATCTCTACAGAAGCGTCTGACCCTTATCCCGGGGAATAAAAAGTTACCAGTGAGGTTGGAAACAGTAACGCAACATTTATATTTCGATTATGTTGTATAATACTCATCCGGGTGGAAAGGGAATACGAGAGCCCGTCCAGGAACAAAATGATAAGGTTGGATACGAATTATTGTTGTGGCCGACTGAATTTATAATACATTTGTAAGTGAAGTGAAAGAACTTTTATCTTTTCTTTGTTGGAATAAGGCAAAGGTAATGTATTGTATGTATCCTATTACATTCCAATGATGCGTAAACATTCAAGGAGAAATGCCTACCAAAACTTATAGAAACACACATTTTTTTTGGAAAAACTTGAATAAAAAATGTTTCTTTGTCATAAATATTTGATGAAATTTGTTTTGAGCCAATTTTAATCACTCATGTTCGTTATAAAGAATAAAGCGATTTTCAGGATAATTAAATTTTATACGTAGTTCAGAAATCACGCCAGACTTACAAGGAGACAAATATTTATGGTTGACACCTTATATCGCACCCGAATGTTGTTTCTGCACAATAAATCTTGTAAGCGACTATATCGTAAGACAATTTAGTTTATCTCATTTTTTATTGAATATAAAATGGCTGAGTGCGTACCTTTCTCTTATCCGATCGGGTTATTTATTGCACAAGTTTGTTTTTGACCGCCTCACGTACTTTATAGGGCGAACCTTTCCTATCCCGAATTGCCAATTGCTATTTGATATATACTTTATGCTGTAACTTTTCGTACTCATATTTCTTTGATTTTTGTTTTTAATGATTGAAAATGTTGAATTGTCATTTTTAATAATCAAGTTTGACATTGATCATTTAAAATGGAGAACTTTATTATAATTATTATTATTCCAAATGGAGAACCCTTGTATATATTTCAGTTATTTAGTTGTAATATTGTTTTTAAACTAATTTTTGCTTGCAACTTCTAGCAGCATAAGATACCTACAATTGGCACTCCTATCTAGGATCTTCATCTTCAACAATTATATAAACAGAAGACATTACATCAACGCTTAATCAATTTGAAGCTTCAAATATAGTAAGAACGAAATTATTTCAACTAGATATTGCAAGCAAAAATCTAGCACAAAGCTTAAATATAAAGGTAAAAGAAAATGAACATAAAGAATTTATAAAGGTGTATTCTAAAAAACGAGCAGCCATTTCTGAGGAACGTGTAATTCAGTTCTGTAGTTGTTCGTTTATTAAGTTATGTTTTGACGTAAAGTTATGAATCAGACAGGCAGGCAGATAAGAGCTGAGAAAGTTTTACCTCACTCCAACCTCACCAGCACTTAAGATTGGTATTTTGGTTGTTAAGGCTAAAAAAGTATTAGTTAATGTTTTATAAATAAATTACGAAGAACAGAATAATCTTTTCTTATTTAGCGAAGAGTCATACATTATTTTAGAGGGTACGCATCTACTGACATTTAGCCATTATTATTCACAGTAAATGTTACCCTATTTATATTATAAATGCGAAAATATGTGTATTAGTTACCACTCAGCTCCGTAATGGTTGAAATAATTTAGATGAAACTTTGAAAACAACTTAAACACCCTCGAGAACGTGGGTAAATCTGTGGGGCAAAGATGTAGTATTATATACTTATAATAGTTGAATAGTTATTGTGTAGCCATTTCACTGTACTAAAATTATCATTTTAATGTATAGGAAAAAAACAAAGCCGATTTTATGAGCCGTTCCAAAAAAGGCGAGAGATTACTACTCGTGTTCATATACTGTAAACCATACCCAGCGATAATGACAGTCTAAGGTCCGGTATGACCTCAAAACCGTACACACACCGTCCGGAATGGGCGCCAATGCCACCCAATGCTGTGCTAGGACCCTCTTTCGGGCAAACGACAATGCTGAATCTTTTATTAGTTTCGTGAATGGACGGGCAGTTGACATAACCGTCGTCGACATCTGTTGTGATATTACGCCATCTTTTCCAGGACGCAGTTCCATCGATCCCGGTCCCGAACTTTGTCCCGGAGTGGGATCGACTATTTTTGTGCACGTGGAATATGTGAGAGGCCTGAATTGAATTCAGCTGAATACGTGTAGGTGCTTGTATACGATAGGAAACTACCAGACTCGGCGAATCTATAGCACACCGGTGTCATCAATTTATTCGTAATAGGTCGTCCAAATATTATTTTTATTGGTTTAGTTTACAACGCCCGCAATATTTGTATTTTAATGCCAGTATTTTGTTTTTTACGTGCTAATTGTTGGATTTACAATGTAAAATAAAAATTTAAATTGGCTAAGTGAAATTGTTGGAAAGTAGTTATTAAAACTAAAAAGACAATTGTTTGAGCAATGTTAAAAATGCTTTTATACTCCTTTTTACTTTTATCTCATTTGTTTAAAAATATATCTAGTCCATACTATTACTTAATGTAGCAATGGTTAAAATTACACACACATCTATAGCCAAAAGAGAGAGCATTTATTTGAACGGTCAAACCCACAATGACTGCGTGGATATCACAGCTTTCAGAATTAAACAAGTGTCCCTGTGGGCTACAAATCCACCGTTTCCTATCCAGTACCTTCCAGCCGAGACCTACTGAGTTTTCTCCCTGAGGAGTAATTAGAATAAAAGAGTGTTAAACTTCCTCTAACTGATGGACGCTTTTGGGCAGCGCTTTTGCTACATTCTAATCCCCGGAGAGTGCCTTTTCTGGTACTGCTATGACAACGTGAATATTTTATTATTAAATGTAGGTACCTACGGCTAATTTATACTCTGATAAATTATTGATGTATTTTTTTTTGACAGGCGTAGTTGGTTAAGACACCACCTATTAAGCTGTAGGTCGTGGATTCGATTCCCATCCAAGACATATATTTGTGTTTGTCCGGGGCACAGATTAACTGTTTATTTACTCATGTGTCCTGGGTGTAATTATAATCTATAATATATGTACATATTTACAAAAAATATAGTATGTAGTATATCAGTTATCTGGTAGTACGCTCTGCTTAGTCATCAGATATCTGTGCTTGAAGAATATCCTAGGATATACCAGGAAATTTTATACCATGAGTGTACCTATAGCACAGCCCGCCTGGTGTTGCGAGTACCGTAGTTTATGGGGGCTTGCAACACCGGGTGTATCATTCGCGCGTTACTGACCCTTCCCCTTACATGATGAGCTCTGACGACCCTCCTTACGCGCAGGTTATTTCAGGTACAAATACCTAAGTATTTTTTATTGAACAAAGTCAGCAAACAAGATGTCGACCACCCTTAGCTCGAATGACCTAATTGACTGCGGTATTCTGTAAGGTGTAAGTATTTCCTCAGCCGATCTGTTATTTGAGCGAAAAAACGTAATTCTCTCTCTTATGACAACAAATTAAATATACTCTTATTATTATTATAATGTGAAATTAAATGGTCCGTAGTACTATAATAATAAAGCATATAGTGTTGATTTTTTTTTTGTTAGGTACTCGTATAGCTACAAATATTTATTCACCAGGTAATACGATATTTACCAGATGTAGCTGTGATATATGCGTTTCAGAATTCTTTCAGCACATTCTCAACAAATGCTATTGGGTCCGTTTTGTCCCCTCCATTTTTTTATTAATAGCATTGTAAATGTTGAGTAATAAAATCAATTCTTGTTTCCATTCAAGAATGTTTCGATATTTGTAAAATAGACCGCTAAGCAAATCTGTCATGGCGTCATTAAACAGTTGGCCAAGAGGATTATTTTTATTTCTTGCCCAAGATTTATTTTCCTTAGATTAGCATTCGTCTTATTTATGCTAATGTAATTTTAATGGCGCCGCCTTTTTCGGCTAATTTCATTTTACGAAAAACTCCCCGGATTTTATTATAAACCATGGCTTATTAAGACGACTCTAGTGATGATTTTGCTTTAATATATTTGATTTATTGGACTAGTTATGACTTATTTTTGTGCAAAAAGCATTTTTATATTGTATTTGTTTATTTAATATGATTAGCAGGTGTAGCATGTTTATCTAAAAAAACTGTATCCACTCCAGACCTTGAAGTTTTCCATATGTAAAATAAAATATAAATTTTTCATACTTCTTATACCCTACAGATATACCTAATAGGGTTGATTATTTCACATTCGCAGCTTCATAATGTTTCAGATGGCATTTCATCGACCCTGTCAAGTATATTTTGTTTCATCTAATTGGACAGATTTGTATGGAGTTTCGTAATAGCCCAATTTTAGGCGAACCAGATAGGTATGTTGATGAAATACTATCTGAAACATACTATGAAGCTGCAAATGTGAAAAAAAATACCCTATTATTCAATTGTTTGCTCAGCAGAGAAGTTTATTACTAAGTAAACTGCCTAGTATAATCTCTTTTAAAAATGCCTCAAATATCCATTATTATTTTCTAAACAAAACAAAGACAAATTACCAACTAATGTCAGATGTCTACGGCTGTCGTAGCCCTCAGTAAGTCAACACTCCAAAGTCAGGTAAGTCACGAAGGCTGTATCGGGAAATTCGGATTGAAAGAAATTCCCTGTACAACGGCCCGCTCCGACATGGACAAACAGTGGCGTGCGCTTCAGTCGACGCGTAATTGTCTAGGAGCCTTTACCACAATTCCTTTCTAGTACCAAAAATGTTTAGCTGAAATACTAAAATCTTTAGTTTCTGTATAGTTAAGATCTTAGAAAGTCTTAAAAAAATAATCAATGGCATGTACCTTGTCCACAATTAGGAAAAATTCAAAGAGATTTTGTTTTTTTTTTAAATTAATTTTGTAATTATTGGAATTGTACATAAAAGTAACTAAGTTGGTTACGTTTCACAGTAATAAAAGTCATAAAGTAATATTTTGGGTTGTGTGTATCTTATTACTCTCAGTTCACGACTTCATGGTTTTTATTATGCTACCCAGCAGTCGACCAACTTCTAATAATAACCAAATTGCTATTCTTTTATTTAATATCGAGTAAACGTAGTACTAGGTTAACTTTATTTATTTATTATCTAAACCGTGTTTACGGTAGGTACAACAGAATTTATTTGCTTTTAATTGACCACTAGGGCCGGTAAGGTAAATATCATTTCCAAGTACGTATAAACGAATTAGAAAAAGTTTAAACTTCCTCCTACAGTTGACTCATGGCTAGCGTGTCTGTGAATTGCTAATCTAGATAAACGCAAATGTAAAATGCTGTGACAGTCTTGGCACCGAGAACGGTAAGAATATCACCCACTGACCGGCAAGTGTGGGAAATGTAATGTATCAACTAAATTCTTTAAGTAAAATTAACAATTAAATTAAATTGTTATATAAAATATATGTTAGTATGTATTTATGTAAAATTAACAATTAAATTAAATTGTTATATAATTATATTTTTTTATTGTAAATACTTAATTAGATTTATGTTTAGTTTAAATTTATTTATTAAATCAATAACTTAACAACGGATTTGTATGCAAATTAGCACATATTCTAGAGCATATAATGGATTTCTTATTATAAACGATACTTTTTATCCTAAGAAACGAACTAATCCTTCTAGAGCGCGAAAGCGTAATTCACGGGAGGAGGCTATTATTTAAAATATTGACAGTTACTACGCCAATTTGTTAGCAAGTGTTGAAGTCCATTTTATGTTCACTAAAATCAATGCAGAGTATCTAAAGTGTTTCATGTCACCGAAATTCAGTTACCAATAAAACTGAAACTAACATATTCAATGCACCGAGTACCTACGTACAGTTTCGAAATGATTTCAAACAGAATAAATTTGTTTCCGCATCGTGTTGCGGAAATAGATACCAATTAAATGTACCTAGCTAGTTAAAATGTCAACTCCTTTTGAGTAGTTTATGTTTTTCGTAGAAGTATATACCTACCGTAGATCGAAGAGAAAACTAAATGAATTTGAATGACATTTGTGTTTCCAAATGTCATTCAAATTCATTTAGTTTTATAATGTGCTTGTTTTTAAGAGATATGCTCTACCATAGCTGTTTTTTTATACAACAAAGAGCACCTCGACTGGGATATACCTCTACCATACAGAATATCACAGTTATGTATTGTTCCTGCGTGTGAGTCAACGCTAAAGCTCATCGGGGAGGGAAAGAAGAGTCGGCAACGCGTGCAAGGGCGGATCCAGGATTCCAATTTCGGGGCCCTCGGCCACGAAATAAGTTATTTTTTAAATTTAAGTTGGAGGAACAAGCAGATGAGATAGACCCGAGTTGCCCCGAATTCGTTCGACCGACGGTCAGCAGTAGGTAGGTATCGCATAAGCTGATCATAATCATAGCCTCAAAATTCAATGCAAATGGCAAAGGTAGCTGGCCTTGTGGGGGGGGGGGGGACATGGCCGCCTGCCCCCCCCTGGATCCGCCACTGAACGCGTGCGTGATGCGCTCAGAACAGTATCACAACTTTTGTTATATCCTGAGATGCCTCGGGCGCCGCACGCAAGGCATCAGACTAGTGAGTTGTCACAATGCTCAATAACTGAATCGCGTTTTGCGTTTACCTACCATGGTTCGGGTCAATGTGACCTATATACCTACTTATCTCGTTTCCTTACCGAAGTAAACGTTAGTCGAAATTTAACATTAGGGAAACTAGGGTAGCAAGTATTATCATATTACGTTACCATATCTTTGTTACAAACTACTGATAAGTTTGTCAAGTCCCTTTTGAATAAGTTTTATAGGGCGGCTTTTAACCGGCTGAGAGCCTGCGCTCGCCGATTTGTCCGGTAAGGTTGCTGCAGCCATCAGAGGCTACTAACATTATTCCTTTCAAAAAAAAAGGGCGGCTTTATTAAACTTTTAAATTATACCACAAGCAATGTTAGGTTACGATTTTAATCGTTTTTACTTAATGTTTTATGAAAATATTAGAATTGGTACCTATCTCTGTAAAGGTGATGTTCAGTTTGGTTTAGAGTCGTGATTAATCAAATTTGAATAAAATAGTTAATTACTTTTATTAACATTCTCTGAAAATACTTTTGACGGTAAAAATTACGACGAATTACTGAGATTCGTCGTAATTATAAAGATTACTTCAAAAACACGATGTCCCAATTATAATTTTTTCTTCCCACTTTAGTCTCGTTAATTTCAAACGTGTTTTTATAAGTGTCTTATACAGAATATTCAATTAACAGTAATTTATCTGAATATCACTTTGTCATGTTATAATGTAGGTAATACCTAGAAAATCAAAAGCCGCGACTATCGAGTGGCTTCCACGTTTCCATTATCTCGTGTGCTAATTATTATTAATATGGAATACGTGTGCTTATTTACATAGGTATCATACTCATAAATGAGCAAGGTTAAACCATTTGGTTTGATTGAGTATTTAATATTTACCAATACGTAGGTTTCTAATGTAATAATACGCCTTGTTTATAGTTATATCTTCGTTGAGAATTAATATTGAAGTTGGAATCATTAATAAATTGTGTTTCTATTTTAATTGTGAAAAGTCATAGGTACCATCTTGATGTATTTATTGGACTCTAATAACAGGCCAGTTGGCGCAGTTGGTAAAGACACCACCTATCGCGCCGCTGGTCGTGGGTTCGATTCCCATCCAAGACAAACATTTGTGTGCATGAACATGTCTGTTTGTTCTGAGTCCGGGTGTAATTATCTATATAAGTATGTATTTACAAAAAAAAATAGTATATGTAGTATATCAGTTATCTGGTTTCCATAGTACAAGCTCTGCTTAGTTTGGGATCAGATAACCGTGTGTGAAGAAATGTCTCGAGATATTTATTTATTTATTTAATAAACTTATATGAACAGAAATGTTTTTATTCAACTGAAGTTCAGATTAAACTATGCTTTTTTCATAATATTTACAATATCTAATATTAGTAACTAGCTTTCCACGTTGCAGTTTCTAGGGCTTATATTCTAAAATACCCTTTCTTTGCGGAGGTATGTCTATCTACGTCGATAATAGCTATCTGCATTCCAAATTTTAGTTTGATTGAACTGTGCGTTGATAGATCAGTCAGTCAGTCAGTCACTTTTCATTTATATATTTAGATTAGCTAAGTTTATGAGAGATTTATATACGGTTTTGCGCATCCTGCGGCTGCCATGGTATCTGGAATTAATTATATTTACGGCATTTGTAATCTTAGAACAAATCTTTAGTCACATTATTCAAATAAAGTAAAGATTTTTTTTTTGTTTCTTCGGCGGAATTATAATTAACATATTTTATTTGATTAAAAAAATGTTATTTATTTTGTAAAATTAATTATCCCTTTGTGTTTATTTTTACCTCTCTTTTGCTATATAATTTTTAATCAAGCAGTTTTCATTTAACTCAGTAGGTATACATAATTATGTTCCTCAGCTGATTCATTTTCCTGTTAGAATACATTTTCTTCTGATGTATTAACTTAGGTGCAATTAAATTATGAGTATGTATATTTTTTTTAATCTTATCTAATGTAATTTATATTGAGTGTAAGTTACTATGCATATATTTAAACGAAAGAGGTTTATTGGTACTGAAAAATATTTATAATATTGGATTTTCAGGGGGCCGGAACCATTTACCACTTTTAGGGATTGAATTCAAATAAATCCAGCCTCATTTTCTCTCTGCATCATAAAGGGACCCTCTGTGCTTTGTAAGCTCAGATGGTTAGGCCTGGACATTGCGATGTTTAGTCAGTCAGTCAGGATATTATATTTTTTTCATGATTTCATATCTTTGCCTATGATAAAAGATCTACCTATGAGTAATTCAACCCCTTGTTGTAAGTAGAATCAATCAATCAACCATTTATTATTGATGTTGAAACATCACTCAATCAATCAAATAATAGTTTTACATACATTTCTAGATATATCTACTACCTAAATGTTGGACCTAAATGAAGTTAGAATTGAAAGTTGACATCCATATTAGTTTATATACATGCCATGTCAGGAAAAGTGGGTGATAATTTAATGCATAATAGAGGCATATTAAAATATATAAAGGCCGGGCCGTGACGCTAAATTCTAACACCGATGGAATTTCCACGACGTACCTACTTATAAGCTCAACATATTATGTTTATAATAGCTTCCCAAGTTTTGTGTACAAATATTTAAGCACGAAGCTGTTATAATTATGAAGGGATGAAGGGAGCAAAAGGCGGTGCATCAGAAATGCGCATGCAGAAACGAGCTTTGTTCTCCTTACATGCTAAAATTGCTGGATTTAATTATTAGAGAGACAGATGAATACCTACGCTTATTAAGTACTTAAAAAGCGAAGGTACTATTTTTAAAATCTTACGCTCGGATCAATAAATAAAATGTAGGTAAGTACAGGAGGAATAAAAAAAAAGTGGTGACATGGAAACTTCAATCAAGCTTAAAAATATTGCTAAATACACCTGGCAAATACGAGTCAAATACGTAAACATAAATAACCTCACTAGGCTATTATGTTTGCAGTGCCGGAAGTAGATTTTTGACTGCTTTCAATATAGAAATAGAATAAAAATACTTGTTAGATATTCATGCCGCAAAGGTAAATCTATGATTAGATAGCTGGCAAATATGTATAATATGTAAATAGGCTATTTGCCTAGTGAAGTGCCGGTATTAGATTTTTGACCGCATTTACATATAAATTAAATTTAGCTCTTCAGAAATCAAAATAATACTTGCAAAGGATAAATATTTGATTAGAGAGAACCAATAACCTATTATAAAGAGGGATACTTAATCAAACTATAGGTACTTACTTACTTTATAAACTGTATAAATTGTTGTCATTATATTTTTAATGCTTTCGGTGATATACAAATTCCAATAACAACTGAACTTTTTTCAAAGTAATTGATTTATGGATATACATACATTGGTGATAAATAAAATTTTAGTGCAGGTCTAATCGATATATAAAACACTGTTTCTCAGGTATACCTACCCGTATTCCCGGGATAAAAGTAGCCTATATCCATGCTATAGTGTACTTGCGAACCAAGTTTCATCTTAATTGATTGATCTGTTGTGGCGTCAAGAAACAACAAACACAGACAGTCGGTATATGCTTTAAAACAATTTGCACATATTTTTAAAGAATAATCGTAATATTATCCTACTATTATCTTCGTCTGGATTGCCCAATATTAATTAAAATATCATTCATTGGTAGAGCAATACTATTGAATAGAAATATTTTTGTTTACGTATATAATATTAATAAATACCTATACAAACTAAAAAATGTTGATACACCCTAGTTGAAATTAAAAATGAAACTAAGATGGATAATATTATAGTTTTGTCTTACTCTATCCATGAAAAACAAGGCTCTACACTAATGAGATATATCAGAACTTCGCCGATTGCCTTTCGAAGCTCAGAGAGACGACTGCTCATTTTTTTTTGAGATACCTTCTTATTCCCCGCACATTAATATTGTCCACACAATTGGCTTTTCATTTTAGGTTATATAATTACGTAAGTCTTTTAATAACGTCATTATTTAATTAAACGTTTTTTTTTCTATTTAGACATATTATTATGTCTAATTAACATGAATACATGTTTTTCTAATGAAACTTCTGCTTTTGTTTCACTTTGTTAATTTTATAAAAATTGTAGTTAGAAATATGCTATTAATACAACAGTTGAATTATGAAAAGCGTTGTATTAAATAAAATTTTGTTGTTACTAACCAAAATATACTTTCAAACAAATAAATCTTATACATTGTATCTAAATAATTATTTTCTTTGAGGTTCGTTGAAGTAATTTGAAAGACATTTTTATCAATATTAAAAATAATTTGTTTATTAACGTTATTTTTAAGCGACGTTATTTATAACTGACTAAGCATACTGAAAAATCGAATTACCTAATATTTGTCCAAATTAATCAACAGGTGAAAATAGATTTACGTCACAAAACACAATATTCGGCATTTTATAGTCCTTTAGTGATCGCGTGCGGATACAGGCAGTAGACTGTTCGTCGACAGCCATTCGCGGCGAACTGCGAGCGAGCACTGATTCGGCATTGGACGATGTTTTTCAAAGGTGAGGATTTCGTGCACCCTCGGTTGCTTTCGGCTACCTTCGGGTAGCCCATCTCGATTCGATTATGAAGAAAGAATGTAATATTTTGGCGAATAAATACTGAAATTTCTAATTGAAAATGTTTAAAACTGGTAGCAACAAGACGGGTTATTTACTTGGAATCAAAGGGTCGATTATGCTTTGAGCTTACTATCTCAATTAGGTAAAATAAATTGACCTTTGCTAAGAAGCCAACAATGTCACAAATTAAAATACTTTTTGATTGAGCAATTTTATTGTTTGATATACAATACCTATTTAGGTTTTAGAACATGGCAAATTTCAAAAATATATTTACAGAGTTATTTTTAAAGTAAACATAAATTTATGAAAAACTTTTATTGTATGACCAAGAATTCAGTTAATATCTGTCTATCTATGCCTACGTATGCCAAAATTGAACAACAAATGGCCAAATACTGAAACGCCACTCATCACATTTAAGTTGTGCTTAATCGTCATTTGACAGTTCAAACCCTGCAATCGAATTGTTAAGTGATGTCTTATCTCGGTCTTTTTGATGGGAATTTGCGACGTGACTTTGCGTTTTCCTTTTTTTTATAAAAATGTGTAGTTTGAGTTTTATTGAATACTACCGACCGACCGCTCTGGCTTCGCACGGCTTTTCTCGGCTTTTCAGTACTATGCATGTAAGTAGGTATATACGTATAAACCTTCTTCTTAAATCACTCTACTTATTGTTGAAAACTACATTAAAATCCGCTGCGTTTAAAAGATATAAGTGTAAAAAAGTTTATAGTATTTGTTGTCTAATGAAGATCAATAGAAGTGCACCATTGAGGTAACTTTGTCAAGGCGAGGCAATTTAACTAAAACCTGACATAAAACAGACTTTGCGATAGCCTTTTGAATTTGGGCTAATTATACATTACCTTGGCTCTGTAGGTATATAAGAATGACATTATTTCAAATAAGACAAGACTGTATCACTTTGTACCTTTGCCTGTCTATTAGCGAACTGAATAAACAACAACCATTTATGGGTAAACCTTCGGTTGGAGCGTTAAATTCAAATTTTATCACGTTTTTTGCTAATTGCAGCTCAGTTATAGGTCGTAAGTTATCAAAATGCTATTTGCGATAAGAATGGTAGTATATTTACTGTTTAATAACAAAAGAAATCTTCAACACATTCCTCCAAGGTATATTACTGACATATACGACTATTTCATGAAAATGTTACTAATCCCCAACCGAAGCCTCCACCTTATGCACAACTTAAAATACGAGTGGCGTTAAATATTTGGCCATTAGACCAAAGAGTTAATATACAATACAGACTTTCTTATAGTTTACAAGTAAAATGGCTATGACATGATATATACATAGACGGATGGATGTACGGGCGTAACGCAAAGAACGTAAAAATGTTGTGTTTTTTTTCCGGGAAATCATTACATACCTCATGAATGCAAGTAAAATCGCAAGGCATAAAATAGTATTCTAATTTTCTATACAATTAGGTAGCTTACTTATAAAAAATCTTTAGATATAAGTAAACATAAAAATATTTGTTGCGTAGAAGTGGAAAGTATTAATTTATTCGTAATATAAAAGAACAAATAGAAAACAATAACTTACAGTTCGTTTAGCACTGGTATCGCGTCTCATTTTGAATTCCATCAGAATAACGTAGAATTTACAGTTAGCTGAAATAAGACAGGCGTCTGTGTTAAATAATACAATACAATGGGCTGTTTGCCATGGAATGGATTATATTAAAAATTCTTTTTGTATTCAAATTAATTATGCCATCTTTTTTTTAACACTTAAAAATAAGTCTTCCTCTAGGAAATTGTTACTAATATTACAAACCAGCTTTCATCCCCACGGTTTTATCTGTGATCTCCAATTTTACCGCCTTAGGGGTTGTATTTTCAAAAATCTTTTCTTAGCGGATGCCTGCGAATGCTCTCCGTGAATGCCTCCGTCGCTTACTAAACTGACGGGGAAAAGAGAGACAGGCGAGGCCCAATTTTAGAAAAAATACGTTACCTTTTTTTATATAGTAAGAAACTATTCCCCTTCTATCAGATCTCAGAATGTATGTTAATATTTTCAAGTTATTTGCATGGACCAAATAAGAGAAAAGTTTAAAAAGGGGCATATTCATGATTTTTTTCTGACGTTACTAATGAAAAATTTAAATTAAAAAAAAACTGTTCCTTTTCTTCATGTTCCTATTTTCTCTAGTTTAACATTTTTTACAAATCAGAGAGAGATAAGCAGTCCCTTTGTACTTTTGTAATTTTGTGATAAAGAATTAAAGTACCTAATCGACGTAATTTTTGTCGTAGAGATTGGAGAGTAACATAATAAGGCTACTTACAATACTTATTTAAATAAATCATTGATAAGCAAAAAAACAATGCATGACCGAATTACCTTAACGACTAAGGAAAAATAAAAGGGGAACAAAAAAAAAGCAACTGTAATAGCCATTGGTATTTATGACGGGTGGCGACCTATTTGTATGCCCAACTGATGGGCACGAGGCTAACATGAGAGGAATTTTGTTGAACAATTTAAGCCGTTTGCTACGAATACCGTAAGCCCAAAATCTCTTTGTGGTGGCGGAGCTGGCGTTGTCCCGTGGGGTTATCAATATTTGGAATAACTGGTTTTTAAATGATTATTTTAACTATTCTTCAGGTAAAAAAGTCATTCAAAAGTATCATCATTGCTCGTATTTCCTTATTTTGTTCCTACCACAGAAGTTAGTACTTTTATATAGTTCTGAATTACAGCTCAAGTGAATTAATATTACTTACTCAAAATAAATAACAGTGCTTCTGAAACTGAATAGTTTTGTTTGATCCTGAATTAATTTTCTAGGAAGGAATGAGAACTTTATTTAAAAAGATTTAGACGATGTTTCAAACCGAGCTTAAATATATTTTGATTTAAATTTCATCAAACTTAATTTTGTAATATTTTCTGTACACACGGGGCGCTCAAAAATCACAAGCTCAACCGTAGGCCACAGTGCCGTGTGCGTGCAAACAAACAAATTTAATTACAGAGTGAGGTAACTCCCTTGTGATGGAATTCGTATCAAACTGTATTCTACTCGCATAACAATAATAACTAAACGTTTTAATTTTCAATTAGCTAAGTATAAGAGAGATTTAAATAAGGTTTTGCGCATCCTGCGGCTATAGTAACTGGAATTAATTAATCATTAACTAATTAATGCACGCTATTTACGGCATTTGTAATCTTAGAACAAATCTTTAGTCTCATTTTAAAATAAAGGAATGAAATTTTTTGCTGTTTCTTTGTCTAAATTATTATTAACATTTTTAAATTGATTTTTCATAAATTTATTTTGTAAAATTAATTAACCCTTTGTGTTTATTTTTACCTTTCTTGTTAAGAACCGATTGTCTCTAGACAAGAGATCGGACTAATTTGACAAGACCAAAATTTTAGTTTTCTAATGTTTTTTTTAGAAAGAGATATAGTGATATTAAATTTGTTTAATTTGTAAACAACAGAACTTCATTTAAGTATATCACGCTGAAACTTCTCTCAATTACAAGTCACTTAATTTTATACTAAAATATTTTACAAATTTATTAAAACAAGTAATAAATTACCTACAAGATATAATATTAGGCGGATTCCAGCTTTGTGTCGGTATGACGAGATAAGGCACGAACCTCGTCCTCGTTTCGGCAGATATTAACTTTGCCCTTCAAACTAAAGACCGCTTGACTCATAAATAAATCTTCAATATTTGATACTGAAATAAAGATACCTAATATATAATAAGATCATGACATCGCCGATTTCAAAATCTAATCGATTGATAATGATATTTGTTAGTTCTATAAGTGAATGAAAAAAATATATATATTTGCATTTGTTTTTTACAATTAACAAAAATGTCGATGAGTTGAATGATTTACGAATCATTAAACTACGTAAACATACATATATCTACAGATTAACAACTGTATAGTTATTAGTATAATTAGAAACGAATAAGTAGGTACAGACACATATTTAAAATTCTGTTAAATAAATTAAAAAATATATTTACAGTAGATCAGTACTAAAAGGCCTAAAAATGTTAGGTACTCAAAATATATTAAGCCCCGCTAAACTGTTCGTCTAGCTATTTTATAAATAATAAATAATACTATGAAATATTATGCATCTCATGTGACTGCATGAATTGACGAAGTGTTTTCATAGATTTTTTAACTCTGGATTTATATGTACAAATATTTTATTGTTTCCTTTTCTATATCAGTTTTATGAATTGACAATTATTATTCAACAAGCGCATGGTGCTTTTTTGTTCAATTTTCCTTATCTGAATACTGAAACACGTTTGAAATGCAAAATACACAGCATAAGTGGATATTGAACTGAAATTATTGGAACTGCGACTAGAATAAATGATTTTTTAAACAATAAAGACAATAATATCATTTTTATTCACTTTCTATCTTTAAATTATAAAGAAATAAGGAATTAGAAATGTTCTGATTTTTTAATTATAACTTTTAACGGAAACTATAGCAATTTATTTTACGCTCAATTGCACCAACGTCGTATAACTCTAACTTCCATAAATATATTTTGAACAGATTTTCTTCTCCATACAAATTCTGTCACATAGCTAGCTAGACGTTTAAGAGAGGTAGAGCGTAACGATTTTTCGCTTGAAGAGCAGCTCGACTGGGGAAGTACCTCCACCTTACAGAATACCGCAGCCAAATAACTTTGTTGTGTTCCTGCGCGTGAGTATGCTATGCTTGTTTGCCGACTTGGTTGTATAGAGAAAATAAAAACGTTGCTGCTACTAGGTCTTATAAAAGTAACAGAATTAATTTAACTTAACTACTATAACGTTAACGAGAAAACAACTACTATTTTAGTTACCAGGTTTCCATAGTAGCTACCGGCTTTGCTTAGTTTGGGATCATTTGTGTGAAATAATACTCCAGGATATAATTATTATTTGCATTCACTTTCACATAACTCACATTTCTGTATGTAAAACACATAAATAAAAATGTCAAACAGCTATAATCAAGTATCTGGTTGTACGGCGCATGTCTACACATGTCTAATATTCCCAGTAAGGCAGTGAAGTCGCGGGAGTGAGAAATGGTCCCCCCGCGTCTTTGTGACAGGACCACCGATTTTTCTCTAGAGATAGGCCTTCGTATATCTTGAGGGTTGCTATGAAAAGTTAGGGTTACCATGTTTTTGATAATCGTAAGACTTTTATTTTATTGAGTTGCTGTGAACTCAGGCCAATTAACTATTTTTTGTGGCAATTTAATCAACAATATTACTAAGGTACATTACTGACATATACGACTATTTCATGAAAATGTTACTAATAAAACTTGGAGGAATATGTTAATGATTTCTTTTGTTATTAATCAGTAAATATACTACCATTCTTGTCGCAAATAACATGTTGATAACTTACGACCTATAACTGAGCTGCAATTTGCAAAAAACGTGATAAAATTAGAAATTTCGCGCTCCAACAGACGCCTCCACCTTAAAGTAACTTCGGAGTTTTTGGACACGGCAGAAGGGATTAGAAGCCCTTTTTTGAAAATACTTACAAAAACAATAAATAGCTGCCATAATTTATTTATTGGGTTTGAGAGTTTTAAGCCAACAACTTAAAAGGGATGTTGGTAAATAAATCCCGGAAACAGCCGCGAGATGTGGCAGCCCTATGCAGAGATAACGTCGAGGGATGCTGAGACAGCTGTTCGCCCGATAGAGATAACAATATGTTCTCTCATATATTATATATACATACATAATTAGTAATATAGGTAGATAACTTTCAGTCTGAAAATTAAGCGGTCTTATAATTATTAAAGATTATTATTATTATTATTTGTTTTCATTTCATTGATATTACGATTAGTCACGCTTACTCACTAATATTATAAATGCAGATGTGCCTGTGTTCTCAATCTCACCGTGGTCAGTGGTCGCCGATAGTGCTTAGTAAACACACAAAGCCTAGAAGAACTAGCTGAAAGCCAGTGCAGCTGTTGGAACATACTCAAGGGTGCTTGGTTTTCAACTTGAGCGGGGTAGAGAGCCAGGTGGGTACCACAACGTGGTTTCCTCTTGATCCATCACCGAAAGCTTAAGATGTGTGTTTTTGGTTTATCATTTATTCACGTAGCATCGGATCGACTTGATTTTTGGCGTAAAGATTGTTTAAAGGGCGTCGAGTAATACAGATTACCTGCTAACCTAGGAACGTGGGTATTTTTATATCCCAAGATATTGTTAAACAAGTTCTCCAACTTATATTTGTAGTATATTTAAACAATCCAAAAATAATTATAGGGGCAAGTACCTACCTATTGAATATAGTTCCAAGATAGAAAAACCAGCGTGACGGTTACCTTCGCGTGATCATTACTTTGTAGCGTCACGAACACTAGCAATGTAAGTCCTACTACAAGCAAGGAGTCCATATGATTATCTATGGTATTTATTTATAATGCTATGGTTGGCAAGTCTCAACTAAGTTTCTTGCAAGTCGTCTGTAGAGGTTTGTTGTTTTCAGAAGCGGTATATACCTACTCCATAGTAAATACTATGACTAGAATCTTTTGGTGGATTAAATAAGGTATACCATTATTGGTATACCAGAGAACTCTTTAACAATATTGCAGTAACGCACGAATAAATGCAAGAACTTACATGTGTTACCGCAGTTGTTGCGGCGGTGTGTGTAACCACCCTAATATAAGAACTATATCTGCAGATATCTGTATTTTTATAAATATTTACCCTATTGTCCTACAAAAAAGCTCTTTAATATCACTGGGTGGCAGTCAGACAGAACATCAATTTATCTCCTTGTGGCCTCTCTGAATAATAAAGAAGCCTTTATTAGCTTTATAAGAAAGGACAAAACTCCGAATAAGTTAAGAAAAAGCCTATTTTATACTTAGATGCTTATTCAGTACCTAAACATTTAGTTACAAAAAAAAAGATGAATTAAATTCCGTCCGAACGCGTAGGTACCGACATAAGTCTAGATGGAACTGCTGTAGGTACTTAGTATTATTAATTTGATCTACGTTATGACGTAACATTTATTAATATTGTTATAGCTGTGAGCATAAACAATTGTTCGTTATTATACAGGTATCCATCACCAAGAGACAATCAATCAAGACATTGGTGAAAAAAAATGAAAAAACAATTTTAAGAAGTACTAAAAATTAATAACAATATTATAATTCACATGCTGGGGTTGGGTTTATTGAACAATCAGCTTCATATACAAAGTTATTAAAGTATTATATAATATGATAGGAAATGGTGCCGATTCAGTTATTTACTAATAGATATTAAAAAAATAAGCTAAACGTGGATAGATCATTGATAGTAGGTACCTAACGTCGAATGCCGAGACGAAGGTCGTGGGATCGAATCCTACAATGAGCTTGAGCTTTTAGCGTAGGAAAACATCTTGAGGAATCCACAGCACGGTGGTAGGGTACTTTGTAGTACTCGCCTGGCTGGCTACCCTGAAGTGCAAAATCTGTCGCCAAGCACCTTCCGGTGTGTTCCGATAGCTTCACTTGTGAGTTCCCTTCTAGGCTTGGTGTGTTCACCACCATCGGCTACATCATCACTGATCACGGTAAGATTGTGGTCAAACACAGATATAACAAACCCCTTACTTGGAGTCTAATTATGGACAAATCTTATGAGTATATTGGCTGCCCCACCAAACCTTGAAGTCATGTTTTCTATTCGAGCCAGTATATCTAAGCTCTACCAGCATTTAGTTATACTGGAAGCCTTTATGATGATCTGTAAACAGCTGTTATGAACCTTATGAGAAGTTGACTCCACTTTCAGATCCAATCGTTAGCAATAAAGCGTATTAAATTGTAATTTAAAAATTGATTCCAACAGATGCCAACCAACATAATCATTACTTTTAATCACCACCAATAACTTGAGTGCATTGGGTGTAATAAGCGCATTTTTGCTGTACGAGCAGTCCTGGACATTGGGTGCATTTACTTTTATAGCAGTCTAAAGGAGGCGTCCATTCGAATTAATTGCCGATCAAATTAACTTTTAAATCGAATTTAAGACTAACTTTTTCTTTCTCTGCGCGACAGCCCGTTATCGGTTTTTCATTCGAGTTAAAATTAATTTGTATCCACAGTTATGTGACTTTTATGTGTTTGTTCATTCATTAGTCATTTTACTGCATTGTTTTATTTTTTATCCATTAATCAAATGTAATAGAATTACTTACTGCTGTAAAAAAAGTCAAAAGATAATGATATGAATTATATTTGGGACAATATTTTTACTTATAAGTAGGTAGTCAGAAGTTTTTTTTTATGTTCATAGTTAATGTCAGTTTAGATTATATAGTTTTAATTCCAATATTGTGAGAGTTTTCAAATATAATCAAGTTGGTCAGATAAAAAATGAACCATTGAAATTTCTATTACATTTTTAATAATAAGTAATTTTGCTACGGACATAAAATTATTTTTTTAAATTAATAAATGGAATAATTTCATTGTAAAGCTGAAGCTAAAGGTGCACTTACACCAACAGGTTTATTACAACACGCCGCCAGTGAAATGTGCAGTGAGTCTTTTCAGTAACTGCAGAAAAATTCTTGAATTTAAATTGGTCACCAGGCCGCGCTCTCAACCTATTTTTCCACACTGCTAGTAGTTTTCTTTGCGGATTAACCCTCACTGCATTCAATCAAAAACCAGCAGTTTTGAGTTTTCTTTGTGGAGTGAGCTTTAATTTGTTGCTTCTTTCAAGTAGTTGAAGCAATTTAGCTAATGATGAAATAAATGTAATTTCTAACGACAGATTTTGCTCTAAATGTAGTCGCAAAAGTTTGATCATCATATCTAACAGATTAAACCAAACTAAAGATTTCATTATGTTGTATTACTGAAAAGAAAAAAAGGTAGTTACTTATTCTAAACATACTATATCTAAATGTAATTTAAAAAGCTGTATGTTTCTCAAATAAATAACTAAAAAATATATTCAAAACAAAACTCGACGTTTCTTAACTGGGTATTTAAGAGCAGTTTATGATTAATTAATTTTAAATGAGAGTTACGATACTATCTTTTCCTCGATTCGCATTTAATTCGCAGACCAGGAGAGATTATTAAAAATTCAAAATGAGCAACTCCTCGTATTTCCTGTCTCATTAATGCATTTAGTCTGTTTCCGAGACTGAAGAAACTTTCACTAATTGCCAACATAACTAATTGGCAGCATAAGCTAAATAGTTAAGCACGCCTCTTTATCTTAGAGTTTCCTTGTCACGGGCACAGGAAAGATAATTTATCGCCATTCTTCCAGCCGCTTTTTCCAAATATTTACGTATCGCCTTTGCGATAGCCTTACGACGAGAATACCAGTACGGATAAAGTTGAAAATTTGAGTCGTTTCACCTTTTAATTTAGTAAAATATTTTCAGTGTTATTTACACGAAGTTTCTTCATGTTAATTTAATGAAAAAATAAAACTTCAACTATACGCCCAAACTACAAAACTATTTGATACAATATTTCATTAAATTTGAGTTTTTATTGAATAATTAATAATAACGAGATTCACCCTGAATATTGAATATATACAAAAATTTAATTATGTTAATTTTTATATTGATATATATTATCAACCTGTATACACCATAAGTCATCAGCATCTATCTTTCTTAAACGTAGTGTCATAGTGCAGTGGAGAGGTCGTGCCGTATCACGCTGACATCTGACCCGGCAGAGTGGCCGCCTCGGACGAGTGAGTAAGGGCCGCTTCGATTGTGCGGAATCAACGACTATGGAGCGTGTTAACGGTTGTTCTAACATCATTGTTGTACGAATGGACGGGGGAGGATTTGAATATGATATTATCTTTTTAGCCGCGGTGGCTCATTGGAGCATACAGCACCTCTGAGTTTTAAGCTTACGTATGGGGGCACCATTGGTGTTTAGATAAATCTTCATGCTTGTCAATCTAAATTAGGCTAGCGTGGGGGATGCCCTGCTAGATGGAGAAAATTAGTGACCTTGTAGTGGTAAGTTAGTAAACGAATGTGAATGTATATGTTAAGTGCTTGTGATGATGATGTCTTTATTATTTGAATCAAGTTTCCGCCATTCAATTTTATCCGTGTTTCCGGGTTAAAAAGTTAGACTATGTACAGGCCACCTGCATGTCCGCTGTGATGTTGAGGCGTGAAGAGGTAGGTAATAAACAAACAAACGAACTCCCTTTGGATAGATTAAAATTCAAGAAAAGTATATAAGTACACCTACCCATTTACCCAGCAAAATTTTGGTAAAGTGTCGATATAAAATATTAAAAAAAACCTTATTTATTAAAATATTTTACAGCCTTATACGACTGATTGATTCAAGCCTTATACCTACATAGAAATATCAGTATAGGTACATAATATACCTGCTCTGGGGTCAATAATAATAGTGAGTTTTGTCATTTGAATCTAAACGGTTGTTTCATTATTTATTTCATACCCACTGGCTAATTTACTTAATGCTCAGTGTGTAAATTACTAAATAACACGCAAACCGTTTTTGCAGATTCAGACCGAAATATGTACAATTCAATCCATTTAAATTCGGCGCATGTCCCAGCATTAATACAATCTGGTTGACTTTCCGACAAATACTTCAGATTTGTCGAAATAACTTTGCAACTTTAGATAAAGGGAGGCTGTAGTTAGCTATATCAGAGAGCGTAATTAAATTAGAATTTCCGAAGTGGAATTTCATGAATGACTTCTGTTACAGATGTATTTACTCGTTATGTAAAGCAACTAACAAAATGTCTAAATCGTGCCGCTTTGTGGGAACTTTTGACGGGTAAAACAATTTATTGAACGGTTCGTTCATACCCTTTAGCCTACATGTGCGCTGACCCAGTACTTTATAATTGTTCAGCTATTGAGGAAAATTAAATAAACGTCAGTGAAACTCCTCAACTTTAAATTACTTCGTCTTCTATTTTAGTACGTTTTAATTTTAAATTAGATAATTTTTTTTAGTCATCATCATATTTAGACCAGAGATATTCACTACTGAATCTATACTATATCAATAGGTAATCTATTATTATTACTTAATAATACTTTTTCTTGATCTAATCTGAGAAATATTATAATATATTTCCAGAAAAATTACCAGATAAAAATTGATGTGATTTAGGTTGATTTATAAAAAAGAACTTGTATTTTTATGTAGGCGTGCTATGCGAGAGGCTACAACTCTCTAAGCATATAAAATGGCTCGAGGGTGGCACGTGAATTGAAGTCGTAAAAATAGTGAATAGTCCAGAACTCAGCGCGTACCTTAGTGAATTCATACTTTACGTGATATCTGCCTTAAGAACTCTGTAGAATACCGGCTGGAAGGAAATATACTATCCTACATAAAGAAAGATTTCTATTAAGATGTACTTAATATGGCATTTTTAGAATTTCGCATTAAAGTGAATAAGAAAAGTAAAGATTATGGAAATATAAAAAAATATTCACGTGCGCTTTTTATATTATCAATTAATAAACATGTATGTAGGTAGACATATATAAAGCCCTTGCTGCCTAATATACCTATCAACGCACAGTTCAAATTACTAGGGCTAGAAACTTATGGGAGTGAAATAGGGAATCTCGGGTTAAACCGCGAGCAAGAGAGCTAGTAAATCTTCATGTTTATAACAAATGTTTGTTTCTTAGGTTTTCACTGTTACCTATATAATACACAAATAAAATAAAGACTAACAAAGTAAAGTTTCGGTGTCAACGTCCGATCGCTTAAGTGTCTAATATCATAATATACCTAAAACACCTCCGGCTGAATAAAGCCAACCGCTCCGTTGCCACTTTCACGAGACACTTCCACCATAAGAAATCCAATTTAACTTTGTCGCCGAACAAAATGTTCCAATAGAAATAATTTCGTCAAGGACTTCCAACAGCTGTACAATTCAATCAGGACGAAGTCTTTTGTTTTTTTATCTCCTTCCCAGTGTTTTCTTTACGCGTCGTAAAAGTTGGTTAATGTTGTCAATTCTTTTAACACCTGTCAGACACGATGTTTTGTTGAATACCAATTCTTTTGTAAACATTTGATTCAGTATTATCAAAGTGTTAACGTATTTTTTTCAATATAAGACTGATTGATCTAATAACGCACATTCAAACTACTGGACGGATCGGACTAAAATTTGTCTTACAGATAGTATTATTGCGTTATAGGAATCCACAACGAAAGCATTTTTCGAAAATTCATTTCTATGGGGGCAAAATAGGTAATTGCGCGTCAAAGCCAGTATAAATAATTTTCAGTTTAAGCTAAGTTCAAATATACCTACGATTAGTTCAAAGTCATGAAAGTGATTCCTGGTACCCTTTACGTTAAAACGAAATTCCACAGCCATTTATTTTATTTTCATTAGTTCAGCTTTCTTTAAAGTATTTTGTGAAACTGAGACCGAGTTATCATTTATTTTGACAGGCCAGTTGGCGCAGTTGGTGAAGACACCACTTATCGTGCCACTGGTCGTGGGTTCGATTCCCATCCAGGACAAACATTTGTGTGCATGAACATGTCTGTTTGTTCTGAGTCAGGGTTTAATTATTTATAATAAGTATGTATTTACAAAAAAAAAGTAGTTGATATATCAGTTGTCTGGTTTCCATAGTACAAGCTCTGCTTAGTTTGATGCATCAGATAACCGTGTGTGAACAATGTCCCAGGATATAGTTTGTCATTTTCAATTTGTGTTTAGTACTGGCATAGCAATAAGCTGATCTCAATGAGTATTTATATATATTAGTTATGAAATTGCTAGTAATGTTTAATAGAAGACAAATTTAAACGGGCATTATGTTCGGATTTGTGACCACCAGCGAGCACAAATGAAACTAGTCGGAGTATGTTAAATACCATGAATAGGATGCGACTCATCTCATTGTACTACCCAATGAGATGAGTCGCATCCTCAAAAGTATGGTTCTTTTTAACAAAACATTGAAATTGATAATTGGGCTTATTGTGTGAAAGACAGGGCCTCTAAACTCTGTACTGCAATGTAGATTGCGCTACTAGATGTGTTACGAGCGCCAAATAAACGTATTACGGTTAGGAGTAATGATTGAAAATCAATAATGGGAAAACTATACTTTTTGCATTGAACCCCATAACTTTTTTCCTCATACATTTGGATTAAAATAAATACATTCCGTAAAATTTTAACCCTAAACCTTTAAAAACAAAGAACTTCGAGCTTACCGGGTCAAAATGCCCAATGACCTATTCGTAAAACAGCTAAAGCGATGAAAATTATGCCAAATAAACAATGATATTACCTAATAACAATTATTAAAGCCTACTTCGGACCGAACGCTGGCGCCGCCGGTCGAGAGCTCTACGGCGCATGCCTGCCTATGTGCGCGGTGATGTAGGTATTTGGGTACCCCAAAAAAAAACAAACACAAATTATGTGTTTGCTTTTTATTACTATAAAATGTTTTTTGCTTTATTATAGGCAAATAGTCTGAAAAATAGCAGTGATACTTAAATAAACTCTATCAGACTTTTTGGAGGCGGCAATGAAAATGATGAATAATCGATAACCGTTAAACAAGAAAACGTTAATAATAATAAAATTAAGAAAACGTTACCTATACCTACCTATCCATTACCAAAAACTTTTTTGTTGTTGGCAGTCGTTAGTGCGGATAGGATTTAATAAACGTGACTGTGGCAAAGCGCATTTCACTTGCAGGTGTTCCGTTACACGGACTAGGTGTATTCTGCTACGTTCCGAGACACGTTCGACAAAATCATATTTTACGTGATTCTATTCTACGATAATGCAACGGTACGATGCTACGGCGTAGGTGTTCTACGAACTGAGTTTCTACGAGCGCAAGACATATTAATAATGATGAAGGATGTTTTGGCACTTATTTAAAAAGTCATCTAAATCCAGATGGTTGTAAAAATAGTATTTTGTCACTGGACATAATAATATTAAATACGCACTAACAATTTTTTTTGTAGCCTTTACGAATAAAATATGGTATTTCATAAATCAAGATTACCTTAAAATATTTGAACATAAAACGGCCAGATAATTAAATAATACAAGTGATATTACGCAATAACGTTTATGTAACCAAACGTTCCATTCTGCACCTATATTTTCGCCTGGATGTAGTTTAAATTACAGTGAATTTGATTTATTCAAATTAAGCTCACGGCTCGTCGGCAGCAAATGTTATCAAAGCGTCTCTTTGACTAGGTCAACCGCCTTACTCCGCCTGAGCTGAGATTTGATGAGAACTTCCTAAACTGTTACATTTCGTTGACTTTTACAGTGATGTTGTTATTTGTACGACATAGGCTCGAAATTATTTAGGCCTCTACCACTTGTATATTAACTCGATCGTGATATATGCCTACCTCGAAACTAAAAATTCACAGCTCCGGTCCAAACGCAATGGCCGTAAAACTATATAACAAACTACCGAATGATATAAAATCAGAGGAAAAAGATTCCATATTCACTAACCGTTTATTAATTTTTTTGATCGAAAAATACTTTTATAATTTGAATGAGTTTTTCTCACTAAAATAGATCGGCGCTCTCCTACCTATAGTACTATTATAACTAAATAGATTGCCATACCCAATCAGTGTCATATGTTACTTACTAGCTTACTACTACGAACCTACTAACTCTAACACCTTTCACATAATTATGTATGTACATATGATGCAATAAATTATTGAGTATTGAGTATATAAATTGAGGTTCATAGTTTCAAAATTAAAATTTAAATACATAACATAATAAAATGTATTGTTTTAGCAAAAAATTAAAACAACTTACCTACAAAGGGGCTCGTACTTTAAAATATAAAATAACGACGTCTCTAATAACTCTAATCTGGCAATTTTTTTTTTGCTGGCTGTTATTTCGTAGTACCATCCCTTTCTGGGTACTACCCTCGAATAAAAAAGTCTGTCAATAAATACTTACCGATTTATTCTGGCAGTTACTCTTGCCTTGTCAGGACATTGACTACCGTGGTGATCACGCTGTCATAGATTAATAAACTTAGTTATTTTTTACAAACATGCTTTCTTAAAAATAACCTGATCATGTCTATTGGAAAGTGCTCATGAGAACGAAACAAACGAACCCAAACTCGACTATCTTGGAAGTTTTCAATAGGGCAATCTTCGGGTCCATCTTCAGACCCTTGTCATAATGTGTAATGGAAAGTAGATACTCATAAAACAAAACGAGCCTAAATTCAACTATCTTAGTAGTATTCATCAGGGAGTTCCAGTGGCAGTGCCTTCGTGTATGTAGGAAAATACTCATGAGAACCATACAAACGAGCCAAATGCGACTATTTTAGCAATTTCCATCAATTTACAAATTTAAGTGCAATAAGTATAGGTAATAGTGTTGGAAAAAATATTTAAGACTATTCTTTCATTCATAGACCTACCTACTTAAATAAGCTGGGATTCAACTTTCGGAGACTTATAAACAGATTCATCAACGGCTTTTCGGTGAAGGAAAACATTCCGATAAGTAGAATATAAAGCTTCGATCTGTAGGGCGATTGGTAACTTAATTCCGATAGCGATGGCTCTCGTAATCTTATAATTTTGGTATTGTCTATCTTAGGTGAGCAAAAAAGAAACTGCCATTGCCAACAACAAGACGATTACGAAAGCCATCGCTATCGGAATCCTATTACGAGACAGTTATACAATCGACCTGCTGAACTATGGTTGAAGAGTGGATCACATGCCTAACCATATTATAGTCTCGAAAAAAGATTGAATATGATTTAATTAAATTAAGTGATGGATCGTAAAGTTTTACAGCATCTAATACGCATTACGTACCTACTATACGAATTCCTAACAATATCATCTTATTTATCGAGAAACCTATGAGTTCATATGGTAGGTACTCTAATAAAATCACACCAAACTGAATCGCTCAAACTTACGGATTAAATTATAAAGGTCATCGATTATTTACATTGCTGAATATTGGATCGGACACAATTGCTAGCAATTCGGACATGACTATTTGTTTAATTTACTCTGTTTGATTGTTATTTGTTTATTTTATGTGATGTGTTTATTTTGGAAAGTGGGTAATTTTTTTAATTACCTGGTTGAATTTTAGAGCACTTGTTGAACACACAATAAAGTGGTTGTTAACTATACATGTTCAATATTAGGAACGTTATTAAAATTACATAATAAACTAATACTTCCTTAATGGAACGAAAAGAGCAACACACTAGACTTTCGAGTGCCTTGTAACAAAAATAATTTGCTTAATAAGAGCCTAATATTATTTATATTTTATCTATAAAACAGTATTGCCAGTAAAATAATTTAATGCAAGTAATTATCAAACAAGAAAAGTTGTCTAGGTTAGAGAACGCAGAAAAAATAAGTGTGTACAATTTAACTTATACCCTATAACTTAGTATAATTTTAACTAAATAGTCAAACGCAGTTTCCTCACTTGAACTCACCAAGCCAACGTTTAATTATTACTGCAAGACTTCGCTAATTTGATACTACCAGGCATCTCTATATTGTGTTCGGCGAACTGTAGCTTAATGCACAAATTTGACTGGTTAAATATTTGTAGGCTGCTTTTCCACTAGAGATGTGCTATGCAGCTATGATGCGAGGATGTAAAAGCTAAGCTACGAAACCATGTGACTGTGTCTACTAATGCCAAGCTATGTAGCAGAGAAAGATGTGCCATGAAGATGTGCCGTCGCGATGGCATGGTGACTTTCAGTGACAAATGCGCGCCTACTGTAGGTACTCTGCTTAGCACATAGCTACACCACTTACGATCATCCATAGCACGCATCCATCCGTAGTAGAACCCGTTTCCACCAGTGCTTTGCTATGTGGACTAATGAATATGATTAGTGGATATAATTGCATAGTAACATAGCATAGCACATCTCCAGTGGAAAGGCAGCCTATTCATTTATTTAATATAAAATTACACGTAGATACTCTTTGTTATATTAGCACTTGTTTAATTATACTTGCCTCGTCGTGTACCTACTCATTAAATATGAATCAGAAATATTTCTATGCATTAATAATATTGTTTTACTTTTATTGAAACTCGAAACGGACGCGTTTCTAGTTACAATTTTAATTTTCATGCGTGTTTATTGTGCTATAGTTAGAATAGGACCTACTTTTATTAATTAATAATTTGCTTTTAATAACTGAAATATTATGCTTGATTAGTTATGGACGTGTATTTTTTTTTTAATAAGAAATAGGTATATCTGCAGCAATATGAATTAAGATTACAAACAAGAATCCAGCATCACAATATTTAGCAAGGTAACTCTACTAGTACTCAATTTATTAGAATTAATATAAGGATCAGTATATTTTACCTACTTCTGAGGTACAATAAACGCAGCGTCAAAGTAGTTTATCACTTTAGTATCCCATCATAAAATCTTTTGACAGTTTGTACGTAAACTGTGAATTACGTAATCAGCTAAATTTGACGATGACTGTACCTACTATGGATTTACCTCCGTTTAACTCTCATTCACAGCTACTAGCTATAAATGAGGGTTAAACAAAGTTAACGATTGTTTGATTTTTAAAGTTAACATTTACATTAATATTTTAAGAACCAATGAGAAATTAGTAATAGAAATGAATAAAATTCAACAGGCGGTATATTTACAACTAATAAATTAGGGCCATAAAATAGGCGGGGTATATAGAAAAAAGTGTATGTTAAATAATCTCTTAGCTATAGTTTCTCGGTAAAGTTTGCTTGGATGGAGGAGGTAGGTAATCTTCGAAAGTACTGATTTCTTTCTGAAAATTGTTTTACTAATAGAATGCTATATTATTCTTATTCTATGAGTGCTATTGGGTACTTTTCGTCCTAGGAATGCGGATAAAACCGGGGAGAATAAGTAGTATTATATACAACTAGCTTTTTTTTCCCGCGGTTACACCCTAAGGGTTGAATTATCAAAAATCCATTCTTAGTGGAAACTATGTCAACCATATCTAACTGTATGCCAAATTTCATACCGATACCGATACATACATAGAAGTTTGAGCGTTCGTTGATAAATCAGTCGGTCAGTCACGCTTTCCTTTTATATACCTATTACAAGCTTTCTGACCCACGGTTTCACCCATGATCCCTATTTTGCCCCCTTAGGGATTGAATTTCAAAAATCTTTTGATGCCATCTACAATCTCAGACCAATCCTTAAAATGGTTCGAGATTTACGTTGATAGATCAGTCATGCTCTCACGCTTTCCTTAAATATATTTAGATGCCTAAGTCATATTAACTATATTGACGCGTTATGTAGGTACGCACTATATATTCGCTAGGCAGTAAAATAAGTCAGAACTAAATAAAAAACTCAACTCAAACATGACGCACGTAACTATATTAATAATATTAGATATTCCGTTACATTCATGGCCACACCCTTATGATGATGTTAGGATGACATTACCTCGCGACAACCCCGCTGATAGCGGACCGCCACTCTCATCATTTCCTTCGGGCCATATTCATCCGATAGAACTAGGGGAGGACGGGAGGAAACGTCTTAGAGAGGGGGGAGAGGACGGCAATAACCTCTGAGTGCGTGCTTACTTGAGAGGTATTGCATTTGTTTCTCTCAATACAAGGGTTATATGGCACGCGCATATTGCCTTCATTGACAGTTACGTAAAATTATTTTAGATCCTTTATTGAGTTTTTTATTGTAATTTACGTTGTACTTTATAGGCTTCGTAGTTCAATATTTGAAATTAAGTACATTAAGTGACTGAAAATCTTTGTTTTATTGCGTAGGATGTTCATTACCTACTTCATAAAAAGATGACTAAAAAATCCAAAGCCATTAACAGCATAGGTACCACAAAATAATAAAATTTAGAAGCTTAATTTTATCTGGCATTTTTTTATTATAAAAATTAAACAGTTATAATTATTAAACATTAATTATTTGGAAGGTAAATCAATTATTTTGTAACACAAATAAAACTGTATCAATGTCTCTTTACACTTGTAATGGATGAAATAAAGCTTTATATGAGAATAAATCACGCTCCGCAGAGGTAGGTAGGGGTTGGTTGGAACAAAAAATGCCGCCACAGCGCTTTCCGACGTGTCGGAAATATTAACTTGAACATTTGAATACTTTATGATCAGTAAAAGAAAGATTTGAATCACAAATGTGTTCGCATTTTAATCAAACAGCAGTCATTCGACTGCTTGCTCGGATTTTCTTATTATATTTAAACATTTTTTTTCTGCTTGAATAAGTTCTGTATATAAGAGGGAAAACCATTTGTTTTTTATTAATATCCATATTTTTTGGGCTGCCTTTATGTAATCCTTACTAATATGAAAACGGGAAAGTTTGTTTGTTGGTTGGTTTTTCTTTCACGCAGTAGCCAATAAAGTTATGAATTTTTGTTTCCTTTTAGTTAGTTTAGTTAGTATCCATTATAAAATTTGTTAGTTGAATAATATTTATTTGCAACTAAAAATGTGCATATTTTCCTGCGCTTTGAATGTCCATTAGAAAATACCTTTACATAATTAAATTGAAAGCAACTCTTCATTTATAAGTAAAAATACGAAGAGCACTTTGAAAGAGGTAGTATAATATCGCCACTTTACGACTAAACATTAAATAACTGATTCGCAGAAACTTATCTGTTTCGCCTAAAATTATGGCTATATTACGAAACTCCAAAAAAATCTGTCAAATTAGATGAAATGAAAGATAGATGACAGGTCAATTAAATGTCTATATTTAGAAAACACTTCAGACGAAACATGAAGCTGCAAATGTGGCGAAATGAATACCCGACTTGGTATAAAAATCAACATACTTATAATGATGGCTGTGAGCTGAGTCTTCTCAGTTCAAGTGTATTCCGAACCGGTGGTAGAGTCTATTGTAATGACTGTAACTATCGACGTTCATAAGTGCCTTACCAGGGCCTAAACTGAATAAATGAGTTTTTGATTTTGATTATAAATTCCAATCTCTAATGTAAATTGAAATAGGTATCAATAGATAAACAAAAATACCTATTTACGGCAACATACTTACAAAATCTTTACTTCTCTAACAATATTAAACAGGATTACCTTTCAATGAGTAGAAAAAAATAATAATACGACTCGTTACTTTGACGGCCAACGACATCTCATTGCTCTAGTCAATTTAAGCACGCGGGTTTTCTAAAAGCCATGCTTTTTATGTGCTAGCAAATATAATATTTTCGGTGCTGTTTATAGTGACCAAGACGTATGGCCTAAGCAATTGCTTAATTTGTTTATGGGCTAATCCGGAACTGGGCAAATCATAGATCCCTCGGGAAATCGCGGGGCGGAAAGTAGGAGGTACTTACCTATCACCTATAGGTTTTCATAGTTTGGTAGATATAATTGTTACAATAAATTGTTATATTTTTTTGTGTTTTAATAAATTTGTGAAAATGAAAACAATGGTATGTTTTACCTACTATAAAACAACAATAATAAGAAAAACATTGTGATTATTTCTATTCTATGAAATGAGGCTTACGTTATGTTTTTGTGATACAAACAAGCCCAACCATTAAGGTTCTTGTAAGAAATACAATTTAACTTGCTCGCAAACACAAAATGTTTAATTTGAAAGCGTTTCCTGAAAGATTGTAACAAATTGAAACTCACGCCCGCTCAATCCTTTATTTCATCGTCTCCCTTTAATGCGAAGAAAAGATTATTAATCGAAAATTTTCCATCTAAGTGGAAGTGTTTAGAGCCATCTGTCTGGATTTGTCAAGTAAACGAACCCCTTTTTTAATGACTTTATTTGCTTTTAAATTGAACTATTTTATTTAACGGAATTAATGATAACTCTGATTTTTCATAATGAAAATGGTAAGTACCTACCTATATTCAATATTAAACAACATCAACCAATATGTATAAAATTGTAGTTGCGAGCGCGTAATAAGCTAAATATGGTTGATAATGATGTTATGTAGGTAGGTTACTTCGTCAGCAATAATTTCATAGATTTTCAGGAATACAGCGCTTTATATATACTGCAGGTAGAAACTAAGAGATAGTGATCCAAATCCATCACCCGGGAGGCCTATACCGTAACAAATACATGAAACTAAATACAACAATTAAGATTCATGGGTGCTTTTAATTTAAATCTTTAAAACCGATCTGTTACGTTTGGCAAACATATCTGTTAATTAATACTGAAAAAGGGTATAATGTAGACATGAGATATGAAACTATTTTACCTTTCATTCGGTATAAAACACGGTGTTTTGTCCGGTACACCCGCTGAATTCCTCAGCGCAAATAACTGAATACCGGAGGCATGTTATATTTCGCAATTCCCCACAACGGCCAAACTACGTAATAATATTGTGCTCGGGCTCGCATTCGGGGTAGAATCATCGATAGTCATTATCGGAAAAGCGGGTTTAAGAGCCGTCCCAGCCCCAACGGGACCTTTACGGAGGTCTCATCCCGACGCGTTCGATAACTATGCTAATGTTATTTGCGCCAGTGGGTTTGAAAACGGCGGCATCCACTAACTTGCGCATTCCGAAGAACACAAAACTCCCTAAAGGTAAGGTTTTTGAATGAAACATCTTACTTTACGACCTATGTTGCCATATTGTGAAGAGATTTTATGTTTGACAAAATACTTAGCTTTAACATAATTTGTTTTATTACTTTTACCGCCTTCTTGAGAATGTCAAACTATGAAGAACTAGTTTAACCGCGTAGAAACTTTAAAAAAGTTGCTTTTTAATTTAATGCATTTATTGCATTGCAAAGGTACAGTAGGTCATATCAATACAAAGTATAAAATGAAGTCACCCTCCGCGTCTGTCTGTCTGTCGTTCTGTCTGTGTATCCGCTCACTCCTCCTAAACCACGCAACAGATTTTAATACGGTTTTCGCCATCAGTTTGATAATTTTTCACGGATTCATAGAAACAATTTCATTCATTAAAACTAATTAATTAAAAACGCTAAAGTTACTTGCGACGCTATTTACATACCTACTCTTATTCAGTATTCATCTTTATCCAAATAAATATGATAGTATTCTTGGTCATTAAATGTAGAGTATAATTTAATAATAATGTGACTTTAGAAGACATCAAAGGTTAGAGTAACCGAAAAATTATTGCTCGGGTCGGAGACGTTCGGCCACCACAGGCGCACGTTGCTATGTACCATGGTAATGTTACCACAGCAAGCTACGCACTATCTTGAATTAAGGTTTTTTTCTAAACCGTACAAAGGCGTAAAATTGAAACACTGTAGGTATATCTCTCAGCCTCAACGTGAAAACATAAATAATCACAACGCTAATAATAGCGTAATTAATTCATGTCATAATAATTTAATCAAATTAAACATTTACTGATGTTATTCCTGGATATGATCTATCTAAGTGAGAAGTTTCATCTACATCCGTACAGATGGCGATGCGTGATGGTCAAAAACATCTAAAAATTCACATTTTTAATTGAATCTGAAATGTATTTATTAAATAGAGTATTATTCCATTTGAAGGACTACGTAATATTAAACTGGATTAGATTAACAAACAGATTTATATAGATACCAACTATGTCATCAATGAACCTACTAATATCTGTGAACCACAGAGCAAATACTGTGTTAGGTTACATAACTAACGTAGTCCTGTGCTATTGAAGCGTGTATCGACATAAGAGAACCATTCCGCAATGATATACACGTGGCAGGATCATCTAACCCCAATACACAGATTTAGCTGCAATGCAAATGCAAGTATTGTTAGGTTAGAGACACAATACCGTACAAAGAAAATTAACAATTGTTTTGGTGGAGGTAATCAATGGAAATGTATGATAGTGAGACAATACAATAGTTTGGCTCTTCTGAGCTTTGTGTGTAGAATAATAAAAGAGCGCCCATCTGCACCGTTTATGTCCCACGTAGCGCGCACTATTCAGTAGATCGAAAAAGTTTTCCAATAGTAGTACCACTGATGATAGAAAATAGTTGCCCATGGAAACCTGTATGTGGATACTTTTATTGCAGCCTCCTTTCAAGTTACGAGTTTGTCGCGACCTCACTTCTTGCACAATAGAGAGTTTATTATTGCCGCAATTAACAGTGAGTTTACTCCGAAAAAGGATACTTTATCGTTTTAGTTTTTCTTTTGTTATTGTGATTTTTCGTAGTAGGTTTTCAGATTTTTATTCATATTTGCGAAATTTGCGAATATTTATCCTTTTTCTAGTAGGTATATTTTTTATTAAGGGATTAGGTACTATTTGTGTATAAAATAAGGAATGAGATATTATGTTCGATATCTGAGAACGCTGGAACTTTTTCAGTTTCCACATAGAAAATGTTATTATGGTGATAAAACGGAGATGTGAAACTTTAGTACTTACATATCAGTATTATTTGGTCCCATTTAACTAAATGACAGGTTAATTTATGTTAGAACACGTGAAGACATTTTGTTTACTAGAAACTAATCTCCACAGATTTAATTGGGGGCAAAGTGTATATAAGGTTCAGAACTGCAACTATGCAGTTTTCTTTTCGTTGAATAAAAAAAAATCGCATTGAAATCGAGCTACAATGCCACTAACAGAGATACATAGGTATCAAACTTATAATACCCCTTCATTATTCGTCGGGGTTAAAAAAAACTCTTAATGCTATTAATTGTGCAAAAAAATCCACATAAACTTACGATAAAAATATTCGCACGTACGGTAGCCTGATAACTTGAAATAAGCCTACGGTACGTTATAAAAGTTGTTTTATAAACTTTAAACGTTTCAATTGGCAGGAAGTAGAAAACTATCCGATTAAAACTCGGTAACCCATACCTTAGTTGGGGTTGAATTACTCGTTAAGATTACACCGTCTGAGGAGACCAACAAGCCGTGGCTTTGGGAAATGACAACACTATTAAATTACGTCATACCTTTAGCGAGGTACGTTTTATAAACATTTTCCTTTATACCGACAAGATTTTAAGGTATATTTAAACGCAAGTTTTTCGAAAGATAATGAGATTCTCATCTGGAAATTGCGAAATTTATTAGGTAGGTAGGTAGGAAGGTGTAAGGATAGGTAGGTAGGGGAAGCAGGTAGGTGTATCTCTATCTATAGTACCTCCCAAAGCTTTGTTAAGAAATTCGTCTTACATGTCCGTAGGGAAGGACCTGAACCATTCAAATAATACCATATTGTCGGCAAGCAACCGCATTGGAATCTAAGGATAAGCATGCGTCACAGTATCCGTTCCCACGTGAGCGTATTCCGGTATTTGTACACTGTGTACTACTTTATAGAGACAAGAAAACTTATGAGTCACTTTTGCACGGTGTTAAGGTAGTTCGTAGTACTCGCCTGGCTGGCTTACATCCTCATGTTGAAAATCTGTCGCTAAGCACCTTTTGGTGTGTTGCGACAGCTGCACTTGAGAGTCAGTTCACTTCTAGGTTTTGTGTGCTTACCATCATCACTGACCACGGTGAGATAGTGGTCAAACACAGGCCTATACATAGTAAAAAATAAAACTTATCAGAATAACGACCATCCATCCATACTGATGGTAAAATCATCTGTATATATATAATACTAGCTGTCCCCCGCAGATCCACTCGCGTTCCCGGGTAAAAGTAGCCTATAACCTTAATAACCAGCCCAGTAACTCCGACGATTAGCGCGTTCAAGCAAACAAACAAACTCTTCAGCTTTATTATTAGTATAGATAATTTAAAGTGCCAGATCACTGACTGAAATAATGGAACAGTCTAAGCTCCTGCTTTTAGAGACATGACATTTGGAGGTAGTGTTCCTTGTGAAGTGTAAGCGTTTACTAAGAAAGGGTTTTTCGAAAATCCACTCCTAAGGGGGGTAAAAAAAGCTGAAAGCCAGTTCTTCTATGAACTCTATTTTCATTTTCTTATTTCTAATTTCGATAAGCTATGGTGAATGTACCTATGGTGTTTTTTGATAGTTTCTCTGTATATACAGGATTGAGAGCTCTCTTCTAGGCTTTGAGTATTAGAACACCTTCTCCAGGTACATCATGAAATGTTGAGTGCTAAAAAGATATGAATTATTGAAGACAGGTCCCAAATAAATCAAGGAGGTTACAGCAGTGTACACAGTGCTACCATTTAGGCCGGCTTATCCCGATCCGTCGTGTGCGCCGCGTTGCGCCATGAATACAAAGGGCATGGTTGCGGGCTCGCTGAGGTTTCGCGTTCATACCAGTAGTTGCTTGTAAGCAACCTATGGCATGGAGCCCATTCTTACCTATTGGATCGTTTATACTACTGCATTGAATGGTACAGCGGGGAAAAAAAGTTAAATTTTGTATTATGTTGCAACCAACTCAAATTAAATTATTTCTTAACCTTAAAAAAGGAGGTTCTCAATTCAATTGTATGTTTTCTTTTTATGTTGTTCACGCATAACTTGTTTGCTTAAGAACCGATTTTTATATTGTGGTCCCATGATAGTTTTATAATCTATGAATGTTGATGTTCTTTGTTTAAAAGTTAATTATTAATGACATGACCGTCGAATTGTTACTGAATATTAGTAACAATAAAAAAAATATATTAATCTAATTAAAACGGTCTGTTTTGTGGCTGTGTACTTAGTTTGTCCTTTTCAGTTTAAGTCGAGGTTTTTGTCTTTATATGAAAACGAAAGCCCAGACCATAATATTATAGACCTGCAAAACATAAACCTCTTTAGTTTGAAGCAAGTCTAAGTAGTTGCTATTACTTATAACATTACAAAAGCGGTCCCTAAGTATATTACTAATTTCTTTTAAAGGGCCGTGCTAAGCCTGTCTGCGTTTTCTCTTATTAATAATTCAACACACTTAAGGTATGACGTTTTAAGCGACGTTGTAAATATTTGGAATTATTGCCTCGAATGTAGTCGTCAACGTTCCCAGCTTACATGCTTGAGCAAATTCAGGTGGGGTAGTAGGTACCTGCATTGCGTATTACGGATTACTGAATGATGTCTGAAATCTTCTTTGTAGTATAAAGGAGACGGTAGATACGAGCGAGATAAAATATTTTTGTTATTTTAAGATACCAATTAATATAGGCACAGCGGTAAAATGTGAATTACCCGCAAGGTCTAAATTAAGTATACCTTTCAACTAAATCAGTTAAAATTTAAAGTAAACATTTTTTATTCAGCTCCATTATTGTATCAACATCAATTTCAGGTCAATTGAAATACCGGAAAGTGGATTTGAATTGACTTGCAAGTTTTGAACATACTACTAACACGCCAAGTTAAGTTAAAAGCTTGTAAAAAGAATTGCGTTTTAGAAAATTGTACCTAAAATGTTAAAAATTAATATAAAAATAGAATTTTACAATGTACCAATATTCAGCTGTAATTTACCATTACAAAACCAAATTCACATGAAACATGAATACAGCACTGCTGATGAAATTACAAATATCCCTTTAGAATACTTTCCAGCGTGTGTAATCACTAAATAAAATTTAAATTTCTTTGAAAATAGTTTATAGTCGGTACTATCACGTAGTAAAACCTGAGCCAAGAGGATTCACAGCTCTTATATTACATAGAGGTTACGTGTACGATGTGATTCACTTTCACGGAACACATTTACTAAATATTTCATTGTTAAAGTTCAGTTTTATTCGACAACAGAAATGTCATTGCACGCGCGCACAGAGCGTCGGAACTTCTAGACTCGGCATGATACAATAGTATTCCCTGAAAAAATTACCCTACCTGTATGAAAAATAAGTACAATCGATATTGAACAAATTAGTTTCAGGTTTTGAGTTAGGTTATAAAGTACACAAGGTACAGATTAAAAATATCAATTTAACATAAAACAAGTAATATGTAAATGCGAGGAAACATGCTGGGAGCACATTAAAATATTATTTGATATTTTAACAATACTGTTATATATAAATACGATGCATTCTGCAAACAACACAGATGACATTTCTACAAATAACAAGAAGAGTGGAGCCAAGGGAGTCATTTGTCTTTTTCTACCTTAATTTATTGTGATGAAAATTTATGAGAGTCGCTGGACCATAACTTCTAAAGGTGAATGTTCTGATACAATGTATAAATTACCTCTTAATGTTAGAAAACGATATGTAAACCTATAATTTAGCAAATCAATACATCAACTAGCTTCCGCCCCGCGGTTTTACCCGCGTTCTCGTGGTATCTTATGTTTTCCCGGAATAAAAAGTAGTCTATATGTTATTCTAGGGTATGATCTATCTATATGCCAAGTTTCATCCAAATCTGTTTAGTAGTTTTTCCGTGAAAGAGTAACAAACAATACATCCATACTCACAAACTTTCTTGTGTATGTACATAATATATTATTAATACATATAATTCTATAAACGAGAACCGTCACTGATGTAAGCAGATAATAAAATCCTTATTTTTACCAAAAGCCAAAAAAAGAATGATTATATAGGTATGATTGAATTAATCTAATCTGAACTAACTGCATTTAGAATATTGTATCAGCGACTCCACAGTGACAGATAAACATACTGGTTTTTAATCACTGTTTTTTGTAGCTTATTTTAGTGTATCTACACTTACTTGTAAATCAATAAAAAAATAAAAAAAAACATTTAGTAATAGGTTGGGGAAAAAGTATCTTCTCATTTTTTAAGGAAATTCAAAATATTTTTTAATATAGTTTATTTAAATTTAACTAAAGTATGTAGGTACCATTTTGTTTGATAACTTTTTGCTATCTTGTAGGTAGGGACATGATACCATTGCTATAGAAATTTTGGGACTTCTGATCAAAATACCGCAACAAGTGGTTTTGGCAGTCCTCTCGTGATGTTAACCTGACACTGCCTAAAGACAGGACCGAAACAGGTGGAAATCTGAAGGTCTATACGGCGGATGCATTAACACCTCCCAGCCAAACTCTCTTAATTTTTGCTGAGTGGCTAAAGATGTGTGAGGTCTAGCGTTATCATGATGAAAAACCACACCCCTTCTGTTGATTAATTCCGGCCGCTTTCTCTCAACTTCTTGCCTTAATCTCATCAGTTGTTCGCAGTAGAGTTCAGAATCGATGGTCCTGCCTGGTGGTAACAGCTCATAATGAATAATGCCCTTCCAATCCCACCACACACACAGCATCACCTTGTTGCGAGTTAACCCGGGTTTCGCCAGTCTGTGAAGCCTGACCAGCCTTTGACCACGACCTTTTTCGCACGTTCTTGTGGTACGTGATCCACTTTTCATCACCAGTTATCAGTTTCTTCAAAAATGGTTCGGTTTCATTACGTCGTAATAAAGAATCACAAATGAGTACACGGTTCATTTCATTTCACGTTTCTTTCAGTGAGCTCGTGAAGTACCCAAATATCGAGCTTTTTTGTGTACCCAGTTTTTTTCAAATGCGCCAAAACTGTTTTGTGGTCAATTCCCAGTTCTTCAGCTACGTCGTAACTACTGATATGCCGTCTTACTCCACTTTTTCAAAAATGGCATTCATTTTATACGTAATAGGGCGACCAGAGCGACGTGCATCTTTGACATCAAAATTTCCGGATTGAAAACGCTTAAACCAAATTTGTGCTACTCTCACAGACACTGCACTAGGTCCATAAATATCGCAAATTTTTTTCGCGGCTTGCGTTGCATTTTTACCTTTTTTGTAGTAAAATTTTAAAATGTATCGAATTTTTTCATTAGATTCACTCATCCACTCATCTTGATAGTACGAAAAACAAATGAAAATCACACATTTTCCTAATTAGAATTTGGAATTATATTCTTTAAAATTTAAACTTTCAATCATACCTAAACCAGCCAGATACAAATAGTATAGCCAAAGAGATTTTATTACAAGTTCATACATACTATAATGCGAAAAGACTTTTTCCCCAACCTAATATTTGGTTACCTACTTTAATTTCATTTCGCAAAGTACGTCGTGGCATTTTTTTCATTTAATTAGAAAACAAAACAATTTTATTATTTTATATGTAGTTATTTCACAATCCAAAATACATTGTTTTTAAAGAAACCAAATGCTTTTTTGTAATACATAAGAGGGAGGTTAATTTTGTCCTATGTACCTATCGCAAATTTAGGTGTCTTTTATATTTTAAGACTAGCTGTTCCCCGCGGCTTCGCGTTCCCGGGATAAAAATTAGCCTATATCCTTCGGGAATAATGTATATCTTTCTACTAGTGTAAACATTTTTCAACTCCGGATTAGCGCGTACAAATAAACAAGCTCTTCAGCTTTATTATTAGTATAAATATAGATAATATCAATAAAGTTTAAAACTACTCAATATAACTGTGAGCAAAAAATGGGTACATTGACTACGGATCCCTAATTTGAAAGCATGTCGGTATTAATCTGCCATTTTATCCCACTAGCGTAATTGATTTATTAAATTTCGAAGAGTACATAAATCGATGTAATCAAAATTCCATTTACGGTAAAGCAATCTTTTTCATCTAACGGGTTCACGAAATAAAAAATAAAACAATATTGAAAACTGGTGAAATTTAAAAATCAAAGTAGGGATGAAAACAGAGTGCGTTTGATGTTTTAATTAAGAAACCCTTATCGTGAAAATAATGTATTTTTAACACATGAAACTTTTTATCTGGAACCTGAACGAACCGGTTTTGTATAACAAGGCTTTGAAGTTTGAAATAACAATGGCTCAGGCAGGAAAATTTGTTTCGGGTAGGTGCGACACGATCTAAACTTCATTTTATAAATAATTTCAACTCGTTTAACTCAAATCTACTTCGACTGTTAGCATTTTTTCTGCAAAATTGTTAATCAAATAAGTATAGGTAGGTAAATAGATTTGCTACTTTAATTTTGCTGGAGCGCTCTTTCTACGTCGTATACGTATAATTTGTTGAGGTATGAGTAACTTATTAATTTAACAAAACCTAATACGATATAGGTAATAAAAATCATTAATAACTCAACAAGTTAAATATTGTTCAAAATATCAAGTAGCGTGATTCGTTAGTGAACATAAATTTTGTTAATAAAAAACAAACACAACGCGTGGTTTCACGGTGTTTTGTCTCTGTTTGCTGATGCCCGTCTCGTCGCAAACAATTAGCTCTTTTGTGTACTTGGCCAGACTTGCCACACTTTACCAACGAGGGTGCTCCACGTGGAACTTCAGTCGCACTAGAAATGTTTTTCAAATCAGTATTGAGTAAAAAATAACGGAATACGGAACTTTTCACGGTTAAGTTAAACTGACGGGTTTGAATTATCATTATTTGCATTATTAAATAGTAGCTTTCATCCCACGGTGTTACCTGTTTTCTTGGGGTATGATTTCCCGGAGTAAAAAGTGACCCTGATTCTGTTGTTAACAAACTAAACAAATTATTCTCACTATAAATATATAATATCTCTTTCTCACAAAAAACATAAAAGGAGATAAAATAAATCTAGTCTTATCAAATTAGTACGATTGTTTGTTTCAATGGGTTTTTAATCGCCAACGTTATTGGTCACCCGTAGATTAAAATGGCATAGATTAATTGAAAGCATTTTTTTCAGTAATATTTAAAAAGAAAGAGAGGTGTCATAACACCACGATTGGTTGCCTCATTAAGGTACCAAAGGGGTAGGTAACAAACTCAATTTCACATTTATAATATTATTCAGGATTATATTTTAGTTGTTTTACCAGAATCTATTTATTTCGAAAAACAAAATATTTCTTTATACCTAGGCATATATTTTACTGGTGCAGGTAAAATAAAAATGCCATATGCCGTAAGTTCCAATATTGCAGTGTTTATTTTCAACATCAAATTTTATATCAATAGAGATATGGAGCTACAATGTATGGTCCTAAAGTAATTTTGTACGCTTTTTTCGTCTGCGGCGTTTGTCCTTTACGCATCTGTGACATTTACAAGTTATAAATAAAGTTTATGATTAAAGTTTAATAATATAATGCTTGGAACATTATAATTTATGGCACTTTATAATCTCTTCTAGCCAATTTATATCCAAGCAAAGAGATAACAGTGGATTGTATAATACACACACAATTAATATTTTTGTTTGTTCAGGTCACCCTAATTTATGAGGAGAATGAGACTGAAACAAGCGACCATTTAAAGACGGTTATAATTACGAATTAAATAAATTGAAACGATTTTTTAAAAAGTACCGGGTTTATTCTGCTTATTTATTTATTGATTTACACCAATAGCAATTACATATTAATAAAATAATTAAAACAATACATAGATACTATACACGACTAATAGATATTGACGATTAAACGTAGAATACATGAAACAAAAAATATATCGACGATTATTTTGACGTTGTAAAGTCTAACTATGACAATCATATACCTACCTGCTACCTACTAATGATCTCAAATATACTAGTAAAATTTCACTTTGATAAATATGTTACATACTTTATAAAGTAGATGTAGAGTTTACTATTTTGTTACAGTCAAACGCGACATGTACTTTGCGAGCTTATGTCATACCAGAATTAATTAAATTTGTGTGTACACTAAAGATTACATGCGCCGGTCTCTGTTTGAACGGGGGTTAATCTATTATTAAAATGCAGCTGCATCCACCGCGAACGTATTAAAACTTCCATTGTTTTCAAGTTAAAATGTTTTGCTATTTACCTCATCGCATTTTATATTTGCAGGCTTATTATACATGTCCTACGGGATAACAATGTATTTTCAGTTTCGGTTTGAACACCAGAAAAGAATCCAATTCTTTTTTCATGGCTCGTGTCAGGAGCCAGGTACACACTGCCAAAGATCAAGCTACACACTGCGGCACCTTATGCTGTTGTAATAGGCGATACTGGTTCCTGAAATACAGTTGACACTAGTTTGGGAACCAGAGGATTCATATGATAAAATGTACCAAATTATTTTGAATGTCAATAAATTATTATTATTATTATTATAGGTGATTTTATAATTGGATTTGATCAGCTACCTATGAAGCGAAACAAAAATTAGGTACTTATGTCTCTCTTTTCGTTTCGCCGGTTCACCCACGTTCCCGGGATAAAAAGTAGCTTTTGTCCTTCTGTATCTTATAGGTTATCTGCGTGGCTTCTTTCGCATTTATAATATTAGTATAGAGTATCGTGTACGGATTTTGTCACAGATTGTTTAAAAGAAAAAAAAAGATGACGCTAAATATAAATATTATTGGCAAACTACACAGTAATTAATTAGAGTAAAGCACTACAGTCCTAGGTAAAATTTACGATTATGCTAACATATACAAGCCCATTGTAAACCAACGTTTACCCGCAACGAACCTACAAATTAATTTGTTGGCTAATTTTACTAATTAATCTTATTATGTCGGTAGATCACTCAGGAATGATTGATATTATTTGCGGTATGAACCCACCTAATTATTGGAAAATTATCTACCAATCTCTGTAGGTAGGTACGGTGAATTCTGTTTATTCTAAATTATTTACAATAAGAACGCGTATTATGTAGGTTTTATATTTTATTCTTATTGATTTGCTCTAATATTATCTACTCTGGTTTCTTTCTGGTTTGTTGAAGAACAAAATTAACATGTTTTTTGCCAAAAATACCGTGTGTTTATTTAAGACACACGGTCTTACCAAATTATGAACATTGATATTTTGAAAAGATGATTGAAAAGTTAGACCAGTAATTAGGCCGCTCTCCCCGGGGCGTTAATATCCATGAAGATTTCCCCACATAAAAAAATACGATATAGTTAGTAAATCGACCTGCGTGTTAAGCGATATTAGTATTTATTATTTCTATCGTACTAGTGAGCGAAACTTCATGACTGTACGTATTTTAGTGTTGCATCGCTGTATGGGAGCAAAAGTACATCGGTACGGAGCCGGAGCTCTAACAACCGTTGCTTGGTTCCAAGTTTTAATAGCACTGCCGCACTTTTAGATCCTAGTTAAAGGCTAGAACGAGGTCAAAAACACGACGATGCCATACATGTATGTAGTAGTAGTAAATATACTTAATTCAGGCGTGTGTAATGTTGGAGTGTAGATATTATGTAACTAATTGATTTTTAGAATAATATGGTTATTACTATAAATAATGTGTTCATCAATGATTTCTCGGCAACTCTTCAATTGACAGTGTTTCTGAATGCTCTGTTTATTTAAATATATATTGTGAAGTGTAATTGTAGGTAATACGTTGATAGTGTTCGACAAAAATAGTGTAAATAATAAGGCACGGCAAGAAACAGCGTCAATAACTAGGTACATTGGTGATTATCATTTTTAAAATATGTAGATAGACCGATTAGTCAGAAAATCGGCTTATGCCATAGCTAAGCACATAGGACCATAAAAAGAAAGATGTTAATCGTGAATACCTGCTGAGAAACTATATTTTCACAGTTTGGCAGCAGACTACCTAAACAATGTGACTTTTATGTAAAAAACAAAAATATTTTGCTGAAATATAATCCAAAACAACAACAAAAATCTACAACTATAGTACTTTCTTTGAAGTTATCTTCAGTAGTAGATTAGGGTCTAATTTGCTTTCAATACTCTACGAAATTTATCCAATGACGATGAAGGCACTCATTTGTAATCTAATTACGTCACAAAGAGTTTAGCTAAGTTCTATAATTACTACTCCTTCAAAATACTATGAACCACAGGTTTATTTTATTTTTAAATTAATACGTTTTATTATACTTTATAATTTCACTACAATCCTCGCAAACAAATATAACGATCCAAAAACTGCAAGCGGAAAGAGTTGAACTGCATAATTAGCCGGCGAATAAAAACATAAAACTTAACAAGCGAATCATTTAGGCAAGAAGCTTGTTGGCTTGAAACCAAAAACCTGGCAGCATCGAGTGGCCGACGTTACCGCTACATCTGATCCCGGTTTAATTAGAGACAATGCCTCTTGACTAGTGCCAAATTCACAGTACATGTTGTATTATTTGTAACTGGCATAGTTGCAACAACAATTGGTACCGATAGTTGTTTATTTGACGCAAAACGTTGGAAGTCAATGGAGCTGTCAATCGCTGATTGAAGTTGCTAGAATTATAACAGAAGGCTGGCAGCGTTTCCTCATTTAATTGTATACAAAACAATATTACGGATGTGTTCCTTGTAAAATTTAGGCATTTACTAATAAAGAGTGTGTAATAAGTTCACTCCTGAGAGGGTAAAATAGGGGATCGCAGATCAAACCGCGGGTCTAAGCTAGACTAGTCTAATCTAAAATTACTTAGGTACGAATAACGCTTCTCAATAGTATGTACCCAATTGGCTTTTCACCAAAGTTCAATGATATTTTGATTAATCTTGCTGTTATTTATTTAGCTTTTAGTTTATTTATAGTACATTTCTATTGTTTATTCATCATGTAACTTATTAATTATTAAAATAATAATCTTGCGCAGAGTTGTTGTAAAACAGATTAAGTAGAATTAAATCAAGAGGCTTAATTTAATATACTAGGATAATCCATAATTTAGTTTAAGAAATCTTAAATTAATTGTTAACAAAGTGATACCTACCTACCTACAAATTAAATTTATTTACAGTACAATTTTGGGCAACGGGTTAAGTTACTCAAAGCCTTTGAAGGTTTAAATACATTGGAGTGAACATTGCAGGACTGATAATAAGGATATTAATTAACGTAGGTCTAAAGACCGCTTGCCTTTACTAGATTAATCACAGACTTGTGAACATTGTATGCTTTTGCCTCTCAATGGTAAATAGTTAACATAATGGGGAAGGATACTGAATTAATTCTTGAAACGTCCATCACAATCAAATGGCCACCATTTTTAATAATATCTATTTTTTATATTCAGCCTAACCATGGATTACCACAACAAATGATCTAGAAATGGTATTATACCCCTCAGTTGTTTGTATTATTTTGGTGGAGCGTACCTACTTTATGGCCTATGGTGCTTTATTGGCCTTTCACTTCAGGGAACTGACTAAGTCGGTAATAAGTCTTGTTCAGGAGGCTGGTAGTAATAACCCTTTAGTGCAACGAACTAAATATTTTTACATGCTATTTAATTAAACAGAACCTAAATCTAATTATTTAAGTTGATAGTTATCGAACTTACGTATGAAACGGTTGGTGACAAATGATTCTGGGAAACAACTTACTGGGATTTAGGATAGATGAGTCATGATAACTATTTTAAAGATACCTAGATACCTACAAAAAAATAAAAAACTGTATTACTACATAGAACAAGCTACATTATTCGCTACTTTTTATCTCGAGAACGCGAGTGAAAACGCGGAGGATAGTTAGTACTATTACATTATTTAAATATCAAAGTAAAATCTTAGTGAGGTGAAAATTTTGTGTCTTCAAAAAGACTCTCTTGAAGATCTTTTTCAAAATCTTAATTAATAATAGATCAAGGTTCATTGAATCATCTAATAAAATAAAATGAAAATGATAAATCTCCGATAAGCTCAGGGGCGCCGACCGCCCCGCTGTCACTGATTGATTTGTGATAACAAATTACCTCCGGGAGTAATGAGTTACCCGGTATCTCTAACTTTATTATGGAGCAAATTAAGTTAATCCTACGGGCTGACTTCGGGCTTCGTTGCCAACAAGAAACTGTTTAAGAGGTTATTTGCAAGAATACGATGTAAAACTTCGAGTATGAGAAAATTTGATTTTAACATTGTTGAAACAATATTAGATTAACATATTTATTAAGATTAAGAAGCCTCTTTTTCAGAGATTTACCATTTACACGTGTTTTACAACTGTGGACGTGATTTAGAGTTTAGAGAAAGTTTAAACATTTGTCTCTCTTTGTCTGCATTATTTAAATATTTATTGCCTGTTCGATCCTTCGTTCGTTAGTGGCTCTAAGTTTCTAAAAAACGATAGCGAGTACAATACAATAATAGGTAGAAAATTAGAACCTTACTACTCAGTTCTAAGATTGAAATCCGCGTAATATCACATTTCAATATCGGTAACACGCCAAATGAGTGTTAAACTAAGCAGAACTTGCAATTTCAGAAACACACTAATTTAATAGTAAGACTTCATTAATCTACAAGTTAAACATACGAAGTCAACGTCTCACTCGAACCTTGCCAAACTTGTTGTTCCTTCAGCAAACAAACCCAAGTTAATGGCTTAATATTGATGCGTGGTTTTGACATTTCCTTGCTTAGTGACCCTTTGAGTCGGGCCTGCCTCCACCAGAGGTCGTGACTCCATAACATGTAAGACCCTGTCCGTCCTTTTAGTTGGTAACTTTGAATAGTAGCAGCTCAGAGGTAACTTAATGTAGGCGTGATATTTCCTACATGTCATTAATTATTCCTATTCTACGTCACCTTCCCAGTTCCTATCACTAGGTGTTCCGCAAATAGTTTAGTAATTTAGTGAATATATTTTATACACTGATTTAGTTTAATACCTAAGTTTTGTTTTATTTATGTTTTACATCGATTATTACTTTTAGTAATCCACATAGTTTATTTCATGATACGATTTGAAGCAAGCGAGGCAACTTAAAAAAATGATACTTATCTACTATTATTTAGTAAAAAAATGTAATAAGTATTTTACTAAATCAAACACAAAATCTGTTAAAAGCGGATTTGTTAGTAGCGAACCGTAAGAGAGTAATGCAATAAGCTTAAACATTTATGCCCATAATATCAGTAATACGAAGATTGCCGATGTCGTAAAATTTTGTTGAAATATCATATTTTAATAAAATCACGAGTGAAATAGTATATAATGCTCCATCCATACGCCGTTTGGGGCAGTATCATGAAAATTATTCAAATTATCAAATACTTGGGTATCTCGGCGCTCACTTTTCTGACTAAGTCTCTGAGCATGCAGCCAATAAATAATAACGCTGCTAAACTATAACTGATAAACTTTATTTCAACAATAAAATATTTTGAAATAACATTCATAGCTGTCAAAATGATATGGAATTTTTATTACGGTCTCGTAAAACCTAGCCCAAAATAACTATGTGAGGGAACTACCCGGTTATGGTAGCTGGTGACGAATTCGAATGCAATGTCTGCTGCGGAATACATTTGATGTTTATTGTTAATCGAATACGTTGGATGTACCTATGCAAAAACTTTGAAGTGAAAAGTCACAATTCGGGATGGAGCAAGTAAATATACTGGCTCCATATAAAATTAATTAAATCAATGTAATTTTTTAATGATCATCTGCTATTTAATATAAGTAAGTACCAGATTTATTACTATTTAAAATCTCTATTGGGAATCGAGCTAAAAAACAGTGAGTATTCAACACACAGAAAAAAGGCTCAGTATTACTAATAATAGATTAGGTATTCTCAATTAAAATAGCTGTTTGCGGTTGAATTCACAATTGGAAAACGATAGGAAACGACGAACGATGATCGATTGATCGCACATACCATAGGTAAGTACTTATTTACCTGTACCTAAGCACTTAATTACTTAATCACTCGCAAATACTCTCTCACTTACCTATTTTGTAAAATATCCCGAAAAACATTTAAATAACTAAAATTAATTAATTAACGTCTTATTGTATAGAAAATTAAAAGAAGATAACAGTTTAAAAATTATACCCTTAATATTATAATAACGTGTAACGTAATTAAATGAATTTTAAACATGGGGCAACTTTTGAGAGGTGATATCAAATAAAAGGGATCGTTGTTAAAATTTCAAATATAATTTTCATAATTTTAAGAAAGAAATAAATTGACCATTCTATGCCCCTTTTTGAACTTTACAATAGACTATAAAAAACACATCTGTGATAGTTTCAACTACAAAAAATACAGCCCTATAAAATGTAAGCAGAATGATAGACTGCGTTCTGTGACACATTTTAGGTTCCGAACCCAACAAACAAACACTAATGCATTAAAAACGGTTGAAGATGGAAACCAGCGGAAATAGAACATTCCAGACAGATTCAAGCATATAGATTTAAATGTTAGCATGCAATCTCAAACGTGCTTAACAAGCTGTTATTTTCTTGTCTGAAACATTATTTTTACTTTTGTACTATTTTTATTCTATGTAACTTTTCCATGTATAGAATAACGACGGCACGATATATGGATGTAAATTTATGTCTCCGGAAACTCGATATTCTCGATTGAGGTAATTGAAAGCTTATAGGAATTTATTTTCAATTTCCTATCATATGAGGTTTTTCCGTCTATGAAATACATCGCTGCCAACGTTGTTAAATTTATAACCTGTCCGATGTTAATTCCGATACTTAACTTTGTACATTTTATTGTTATAATAAATGAATCCCGTAATTAAATTAAAGTTCATCAATCGGGTTTGGATGCGTTCGTTGTATGTGTCAAAAAATATCATAAATGTCTGTTTTACTATTATGCTTGTTTAAAATTATCTTTATATTATTTTACTCGCTTATTAGTATTTTACTCGCGTATTATTTTATTTACGTATCAGAGATATATAATATTTTTGCGGGATAGGAAGTAGGTACTTATTCATTATCTTCTTCCAGGGTTTGATCTGTGTAGTTATAGTGTAACTGAGTTACAAACAAGCAAAGAAAAATTTGCGTTTCTAATTTATGTAGGATACCCTATATAATTATACCTACCTAGCTACTAGCTAGAACCTAGCTATTAAGACCATATTTATCTCCATATTTGTTTTCCCGGATCTTCTGAAGATTTTAATCAACGCTGAGTCACGAAGATGTACTTGTAGATACTCACACGTCACTAACGAACAAAGTGACTACACATCACGGATCACTATGACTTGCAGTAGGCAGTGTAGTGATGGGAATTTACTTTTCTTTTTGCATTAGGGTTAATGGCTCTACATTTATTTCAGATTAACTTAGCATTATACATAAATCGAATCTAAGCTTTTAACTGACAAAAAAAGAGATGGTTAACGATCTTTAAATTAGTTTTGAGTAGGTATAAATAGTAGGTACCTATATCTACAAAACTACGAAGTTACTAGAATAAAATCCACTATCCAATACGTTCTTGATCAAACTGAACTTTCCTATTTGGTTACGTGAATTGTTTATCTCTAGAAAAGATTTATTTTAGTAGTAGATAGTTCCAGAAAATTTTGATAGACTTAACTCGTTTCTCTATCTGCATGAAATCCATACTAATATTATAAATGCGTAAGTAACTCTGTTTGTTTGTTACTTCTCACGACTAAACCACTGAACCGATCGCGATGAAATTTGGCATGCAGATAGTCTATGATATGGGGAACGACATAGGCTATATTTTATCACGGAACGCGGGTGAAACCGCGCGGGACAGCTAGTTATACATAAAAAAGAGTTAGACAGGTTACAAGGGCGTCAAGAATGAAGCATACAAAAGGCGACAATTGTTATCTCTGGCCTGGCCTCAGTCGCTCTCGAATAAGTGCACTGTTCGTACGTATTTGTACTTGTCAGTTCCCGCTAGCCGAGTTTTTATTAAGATTTCATTGTCAAAATTCCGCCTTTTTTATCTCAGTTGGCGATCTAATCTATACTAATAATACAAGCTGAAGAGTTTGTTTGTCTCTTTATATAAATTTTGCCGATGAAAGGAAGAATTGTTATACTAATAGGAAAGCTACATTATCCCTGAAGGTTATAGGTTACTTTAAACCCGGGAACGCGAGTGAAACCGCGGGGAACAACTAGTGATGTATAAAATGAAAAATATTGTACGCTGCGTTCTGAACATTTATTTTGGTTGTTTTGTGAGGTATAACGCATCTTTCTGTAAAAAATAATTGCGTCGAGTCACATCACTACTACACTTCCCACCCATATCAGTATTTAATCACATGATAAGCCACTTGATTGTTTGCAGAAGCTGATAGGGAAGCATTAGGGAAGCAAGAGAAGCAAAATATTTACAGCTATTCTGTTATTGGATTCACCTTTCCATTGTGTAAATGTCAATTTGAGATTCGGTGATATTTATGGTATTTGTTTATTGCCTCGAAAGATTTAATATTGACATTAAACCCAAGCGATAATTTTAATGAGTAATGGAGGTAAATTAATAAATATATGAGGTACAGAATATTCTGTTTGTGAAAATTATCTAGCAAACATTATGTCGTTATGATTATAGTAGGTATAGCTAGGTATACATATAGTTCAGTGCTCTGAGCACGAATCATTTTGACGTAGTATACTTTAATTTCTTTGGACGTATCGAAACGTAAATGTAAACTTTGAATGTGAAATACATTTAAATTATCTTTTATTATTTCTATATCATTGTATGATACAAAGTGCCTTTGATGTATAAAATTAAATCATAATGTAATAGAACTATTGTTTTTTCTATTCTTACGATAGCGATTGGAAACGCCAAAATGGTTCGTGCTCAGAGCACAAGTTTAGGTCAACTATGTAACTAGTACAAAAAGAAAAATAATACAATAAACTGTGGTAACTCAGCCCGATAATGTTCGCTGATCCGAGCTTAGGCCATTAAACTTCTGAATAACTTTGGGATTGGTAGGTTGTGTGGTGATTTCCTTCCTCACACACCTTCTTTAATAGCTGTCCTTTTCTAACTTGAAACTTTTTCTCTACCTTTCGAAGGAAAAGGAAAACATAGGTAAACACATTTTTGTTGCAAAATACCGCCTTTTACAACCGCATAAGGTGCCGCAGTGTGTAGCTTGATCTGTGGCCGTGTGTACCTAAAGAGCAGCCGCTGAGAGTATGCGTTCTTAACACCAGTTAATAAAATAGTGTGTATAGCTACTGTTGGTCCTTAAAAAAACAACAGAATGTCAGTCGCACCCGCATTCTTTAAGTACTGTACTTTGCAGTAGAAAAATTTTGCATCCTGCTATAACAAAAGCAGTAACAACGTTTCTGAAATCAAACACCACAAATTAGACGAGTAGGTAACATAAAGTAGTATAACTGAGCGACACTTATTAGTTCTAAGGCCACTACTTTATCGCTTTTAATTTCGTTCTCACATAAAAAATCATACCACCTCAATCCACGTACTCCAATCGAAATAAAACCAGAAATACAAGGTGGCTTATTCCGACACTCGTAACTCACAGAACTTTCACGGGAACTGAAACGGTGCAACTTGCGTTATTGTAGATCCTAAAGTAGGTGTGTTTACTGGCGTATACACCACAACCTCGTCACGGCGGTCTATTGAGCTAATAAAGAACTTGTAGGTACGTATCTTCTTTGATGTACCTACAAAACTCTATTTTCAGGAAATATATTTTTAGGTATGTGTCTGTAATGAAGTTGAGGGGAAACTGGACGGAAACGGCTCAAAAAAGTGGATACACATACACTGGCTTAACTACCTTACCTTTATGCAAGCTTTTCTGCCATTTTTATTAGTTTAACATAAATCAAAGAAGGTATTACAAAATAACTCAGAATAGAAAAAAAAAATTAAGTAAGTATTATTATATTGTTAAAAGTTTAGATTGCATTTTTTTTTATTAATAGTATGTACGTACACTTATTTTATTAAATGCCATAATTAATTATTAATATGAGTTTAATAATATATTATGTATTAATAAAATAAGTTTTTGTATTATAAATAATGATAATATATTTATTTATTTCGAATTATAGTACCTTGTCATGAATTACATTTTATGATAATATACCCAGCTACAAATATCTCAAATAATCTTGATATTTTGCTGAAGCCGAAGAAATTCTTAGCAATATACCTACATGGACTAATAAAGTCTGGTAGTATTTCTTGGTGAATGTGTGAATTCCGCGCAGCTGTTTTGTGCTCATAACCTGGAGCTGTTAACGACAACCACCGTGAACAACGTTGACTTTTCTTTCGTTTTCTATGGGATCAAATGCATTGAATTCTGTAGGAGGAAGGGATTTAACGACCTAATAAATAAATGTTAGATATTTTGTCAGTTAAAAAGTTCGACTATTTTTATCGATTTTACCTATAAAAATAATTATTCTCACATAATATGAATGTAGAGCTAGATGCTATTATATTTCATCTTCTTCATGAAATATGGAAATTAAATAATTCTGGATGTAAGTGACCTGAGACTGAGTAAAATCCTTGCGGGAGGCTGTATTGGACATCCTTTATTATTTATATTTAGAAACCTATGGTGGGTTTGTTATGTTGAACTATTTTTGCTATAGAAGATATGGATAAAGCACAGAAAATCTTTTATCAAAAATCATTTTCTCGATTTCAGAGGCCCATAGTAAAAATTATTAGTTTAACAAACTAAAAATATGCCATCTCAAAGTATCCATTCAGTATAAAAATATAAGTTGAAATAATTAATCTAAGCATAGAAACATAATATTTACCAATGTTCAGAAGCAAATGGATAGTTTGTAGGTAGGTACTTACATTAAAAATACTGGTATCTTTGAAGCGTTCTCCTACAGGCGTACTCGTATACCTAAATGGTTGAAATCCATCGGTTTCAAAGCATCAATATTTTTATATCTTACTTGTGGAATTCACTTTTATGTACGAGTACAAGTATTTTACTCAAGCAAACATGCCAAATCTTCAATATCCAAAGCCAATATTGGTAGAACTGAGTGAAAATTTTGAGTTTTATCGCAAAATTTAAGAAACACTGGGTAGTTATGTGTTTACAGCGGTAAATCTGTTACACACTTTACTAGTGCTAATAAATGCACCCGTTATTTACTTAGAAATTTATTGCACACCGCACACCTGGAACAAGCTCTCATAAACTTTGTTACGTTTCACCAATATCGTTTAGGTTCTTATTGACCGACCAATCCACGTCCATAAAACTACTCAATTAATCAGTCTATATAAACAACCCACCTGATGGTAAGTGGTTACTGTAGCTTTTAGATGTTTGCAACATCCCGAGGCACAGATCATTTACCCGGAGTACGCCATGTATGTAATCCGTACATTACCGACTCTTCTCCCCTTCCCAATGAGATCTGACAACCTTATTCACGCGCAGGAACATAACATCAAGGTTTTTGGCCGCGGCATTGAGTTAGGTGGAAGGACTTTCCTAATTGAGTTGCTTTTTAAACGAAAATACGCTGCTCTATATATTTTTTTATATAATAAGAAGTTGCGTTTGTCAGACTCGCTCCGAGATGAGCGATGTCAAAGCCGTTCACTCTGGCCTTGAAAGTGTCCAAATTATATGTGCCTAGAAACATAGACGCCGGAAGCGCGTTCCACTCCTGTGCAGTTCGCATGATGAATGTGGAGGCAAAGCGTTGTGTCCGAATTTGCGGGATGTCAACAACTTGAGGGTGGAAATTCTCTCAGCGCCTTGCGGTTCGATAGAAAAAGGGTAATGGTGGAATTAGATCGAATAATTTATCTACACATTTTCATTCAACGCATATTACAACAATATTGAGAATTTACGTTTTCTCTTTTTAAAGAATACTTCAGCAGCCTATTTACGGATACAATAGCTTAGTAACTGAAATAAAGAAAATATATGGAAATCGCGGCTCTTTGAAGCGCCCTGATAATACAAAAAAGTGTGACAGCTTACTTACTGATCACTGATGCAAATAAATAAATAAATAAAAATAAATAAATAAATTACTTGGACAACCAAGTTTATTGCCATTGTCTATCTTTTCTTGATAATACCTACCTACACGTTTTAAAAAAATATTAAGCACATTATTATTTTATTAATATAAAGGTAGTTTATATGAAACTAAGAAGAATTTAAAAAGTTGCATAAATTAATCAATAATATGTCAACATACTAATCATCATCTATAAGTACATATGATAATAGTTTTTATAATAATAGTTAATATTATAACTGCCAAAGTCTGTGTGTGTTGTTTGTTGCCACTCAGCTTCGTAACGGCTACTGATAGAATTTGAATGTATTTTAGAACATAAATAGATCATACCCTGGATTAACATACAGCTAGTGTTATAGTGTGCTAGTGTAAATTTCCGATTAAAAAAAAACTAAAATAAAAATATTTCGTTTCTAAGTAGCACTGAAATGGTCATCAACGGTTAAGATCCCAAATTTTAAACCCGCCATCCTTTTAGATAAATGAGTAGAGTCAACCTAGGTTCTACCTTTAACTTAGTCGATCTCGTCTCACTCGTGGGTTAGGTGTGCGACTTATTCCGAAGTAATTAAAACTTCTACCCGGGCTTATGTAGTTAGCGAATTTCGGACCTTTTTGTATTGTTCTTCTCACAATTGTAAAGTAAACAAAGAGTGCCAAGACAAAGGAGCCTTCCTTGAAAACAGTATTTAGTGCAGATTTTCATTGGACTACGTTTCTTTGGAGTACTGCAAAATACATCCGTTGCGCTGAATAAAAAGTAACTTGAGACGAAATAGTTTTATTGGAAACTTCTGTTTTATCCCGCTACAGTATTTGTATCGTTTGACATTGACTATTTTTTATTTTTCCTGTTTAGGAACAAACTTTTTGCTGTATGTTTTCAGAATACAAATATTTTATAGTGATTTTATTTCCGAATTCAATCTCAGTTCTATAAATAATATTTGTTCAGAATGTAATAAAAAATGCGTCATGTTAACAAAACATAAAATGAATATACTTTTTACTAAGTATGCTTTCTTAATTTGGAATCAAATGACCTGCTATAAATAGAATTAGATAGACTCTAATGTATTATTAAAATATATGACAGTTCATAACTTTTCAAACTTATTTAGGTAGTAAAGATAATGAAAAACCGCTTAATTTGTAATCCGGAAAATTATATTAGAACATTAGAGGCTGAAATTCGTTCAATATTCAGTAAGCGACGTGAGATGAACTCTCGCTCGAGAGTTTATCATCGCCCTGTCACTCCACAGTTATTTATGGACCAGTAAACTTGGAAATATATTTTCCTCGCCCGGCGGCCGCGCGTCCATTTCAGGTTAAACCCCTTGGGCCAGAGCACTAGACGAGTCGAGTGTCATAAATTTGAAAACTGTTTCGTGAAAGCGAAAAAATGAAACAAATATTTGACGTTCACTCTGAGCCGATCTTCGATATAGGCTCAGCGGGCCCCGACCGCCTACTATGAATTTACGACTGTTTACAACGACTCGAGTTAAACGTCAGCATAAAACTAGCAAATTGTCTATGAACATGAGCAACGGACAATAAAGATACGCATGTCGATATGATGTGTGAATTTATGAAATAAAATAACATACACATTTTTTTACTATGTATGACCATAATCTCACCGGTCTCACTTGTCAGTGATGATGTGGCCGATGGTGGTAAGCACACAATGCCCAGAAGGTTTTTTTTTACAAATCGTAAAATTTATACTCATTTTAAAAAATGCTCATTCATAATAGTAAGTACATACGGGGGCTAGCTAAGTGGTGACAAGTGCGACGGCTAATTATAGGCCATAGTGAAATGAGATAGCTAATTATAGCGTTTGAACATTCTTTTCCGGCTGCTATTTTTAGTGGCTATGGTTTTTTTAATTGGGAAAATGGAATACCTACCAAATTTTACAAGATATCAACCGTTTTATGGTTACGCAAGTTTATGGTCTCGAGAAACGAAATAAAATATTTAATTGCATATTGTTCCTTATATACCTAGAAGAACTTTTATTACGTCTTTATTAATGCATCAAATTTAGAAATTACATTTTATTAAATTTTCATTTTAAAATCGTAAACTCCAACAAAAATATCTAAAGTGATTAGTTGATTGTGCAGTAAGTACACTATAGAGATCGCCCTCTAAATTGCTGGGGATACTAAAATAATTTTAACGACACTTTGATTACTTTTATCGCAAGTTTTCGCTTCAGTTGTCACGTTTTCAAACCATTAGTTTTATGCGAATTACTAAGGAATTGCGTATTTATTATCATCATTTTACGAGAACGTTATTTTATCTCAATCGATTGGGTGTAACCAAACATGAAATTATTTTTTAATACGACCGAATTTATTTCAAACAGAAAATTGTTTTGTTTTCAATCTACTTTATCCATCAATTTATTTGATTTGTACAAAATATTTTGTATAAAAACAGTATTTTTTATATAAAGGTATCTTATATGTTTCTTACTTATGTTTATTTAATCCTCACTTCCCTATTAGTAGGTGTTATAAATGCGAAAGTTTGTTTGTTTGTCTTTCTTATGTGCAGCAACAGAGCGACGGAGTGAAGTGATTTTGGGAATAGACATAGGTTACGGGGCCAGAGACTACTTTATGCCACATGCATTATGTAGGTAGATATGTTATGATTAATTCATTGTTACCTTTTCCAGTGAAGCCTAGTTTAATGGAACGTTGTCTTCAAACTTGCTGTCACTTAGTAACGCCTATCTTCGTAGTTTATGTGTGAAAGACGTTTAAGTTGGAAAAATCTTAGTTGCCCGTCTTTGAGCTTTGTTAGCAAGGAGAATGAAAACCAAGTCGAAAAGTGTGGGTGTCTATGTCGGTTTCAGTATGAACATCCATTCTTATCGACTTATTTAATGTGAAATTATTTTTAAAGATTCTGAGAAATTACTACCTAAACAATTTTTTTTTGGCCTAAAAGGGATTTTATTTGTTTACTTGGCAAAAACGTTTGTATTTTTTTTATTTTAGGACAGAAATCTAAAATCTAGCTATTCTATAATAACAGCTGTTTCTACAATATATGTTTTAATAACGCTAATTAATTTGATATGACATAAAAGAAATACAAAGGAAAACGTGATCGGCCTCGCTATAGTTGCGAACTCTGAGCATGTCCGAAAGAGAATGTTCCCTTTCTTACGTTTATTAGTTCTTGTTGCCGAAATAAAGTCATTGTCATTGACCGCGGGGCAAATGAGGTTTTCCCCTTTAATTTAGTTTTTCGGGAAACTGTTTATACCGTTGGCTTTGTACATAATATAATCCAGAGGTGAATAGTCATGAATATTATACTAAGTATATATTTATTTTATTGATAATAGCTATCCCCGCGGCTTCCATCGCATTCGCAGGATAGAAAGTAGCCTATTACTATAACCTTCGTGGATAATGTAGCTTCCTATTAACGAAATATTTTTTTCGAATCGGACCAGGGATTAGCGCGTTCGAATAGACAAAAAAACTCTTCAGCTTTATTTTTAGTAAACATATGAATTTGTGGCTGTGACCTTACCTACTTTTTAACCAACTTCAAAAAGGAGGAGGTTAACAAATTGTCGCAATCTTTTTTTTTATTTAATTCCCCGATTACTCGAAGATGCCTGGATCGATCTTCACAAGTTGTTGTGGTCACCAAGTCAAGATTTGATTATGGGATCCTGAAGAAATTGAGGGAACTCTTTAAATTTTATAGGCACTTAAAATGTTTTTCATATACTTTATAAAGCTATTTAGATATCTGCGACTGTTAATCATCATATTTATTATGTTACTGAGCTGATGATGGAAGATTTGATGTGATGATACAACGGTAGGAAGGTACAAGGTTAATATGCTTATATATACGAGAACAGTGTTAAAACATAAGAATCTAAAATAAAAAACTTTATAACAGTCAAATTAGAGTTCCTTAGTTCGAGTACATAGTTATTTTACGCTTTTATAAGTGCCTTTGAAGGAGGTTCTATTTTTTGTTAAAAGTTTTTTCCCTGTCTATAGACGTGAAATACTTCAATTACTTTGTCAAAAGGCATCGATAATATTCGGTTTACTTTGGCATTTCTCCGATTTTTCTGTAACGTCTTTATATTTCACTTCCTTTTCCTGTTATCAAAGCGACAGCCAGGATCCGCTTGCCTTCTAATCCTCTTTCAAACCTACCTGATCCTATTAGCTTTAAAATTGTTCTTTATAACATCAAGCCAACGCTTCCTTACAGGTGTTAGGCATTTTGATACAATTTCTTTAGACAATATAAGTATAAAAAGTCAATTTTTAAGTTATTTTTTTAAGATAAAGTGAAATTTTATTATCAGTGATTTATTAAATTACCTTATAACATACCTAAATCTCATTACAGATTACTATGTTTATAATATCGATAGTTACTAATTACGATCGTACTTTAAAAATATACTAAATCGTTCATCAACAAAACAAATACCTATAAAAACCGATCGGACAAAAACCATAGCGATATAAACAAACATCGTTACTGCGTTGCAAACTGTATTTTAGAACTACTATGAATAATAATATGAACTTTTCCGAGTACGTTATATACAAGCTTTTATTCAATAAACTAAAAAATAACGCCATCACATGCAATCCTTTATTGTTTATATTATAGTTTTCACTATTTTTAAATATGGAGTATGGAGGTCCGTTGCAACGGAAAATACGGGTGGGTGAATGAGATAACTATGATAAATGGTTGTTTTGACACGCCCGGTCCAGCTATACGGATCGATTGTTCCGATAAAAATATACACTTCATAAATCATACTCTAGTTTCAACTAGAAGATGTTTAAATTTGATTAATACCTACTCTGGTGGTTTATGTTGAGGTTAGGTGCTATGATGCCTATAGATGGATGGTTATTTGTTGTAGGTGCACTTTTAGACAATTAAAATTCAACGCAATAGTGTTTTTAATGTAAGTATTTTTAATTTTCCGTTCTTTTTAACAATAAATAAACAATATAAGAAAACCAATAATTTTGGAGACTTCCTACAAATATTATAAAATAGTTGACTCGACATAGGTACCGACGTTGTCTTTCTGTCATTTATTTCCTCATATAAACCTTCCTATAACTTCAACAAATATTTAGTAAAAAATGCCCATTTAGTTCAGCGGTTCTCGAGTTTTGCGCATAGCAACACATTTAGCCATTCCTTTTGTTTATATAGAAGTTAAGAAAGTCTTTTGTAACCTACTTAGCTTTGCTTTGTAACGTCTGAAAGGATTTAGTCCTACTAATATTATAAATGCGAATGTTTGTGAGTGCTATATGTTTGTTACTTCTTCACGCTCGCACCAATTTCCATGCAATTTGGTATTGATGTAGCTGACACCCTGGATTACAACACATAGGCTACTTTTTATCCCTCGGGAACACAAGATCCCTCGGGAGCGCGGGAGAAACCGCGGGGCGGAAGCTAGTGGAATAATAAATAGGATAATTTTTATTCCAAGAAAATATGAACTATTCTGAAATGTGGGGAGGAAGATGGTGTAAATTAAATAAGTACCCGAGTGGTGTCTATGTTTTCTTATATAATTATACGAAAACCATTACTCATGACTTGCCCATAAAAGTATTGTATAGATTTATTATCTAGTTATTTCATGTAGGTTCTGCAGTGATAATATCAACATTGTAAGAGCTTTCCAAATCAAGAGTAACAGTAGGACGCTGCAGGTCGGGCTATAAACGTCGAATCAGCGTGATATAAGGTCGACAAACGACTTCACTACTCGATTTACTAAGAACAAAGAAACCGCCTTTCGCCTACTTTTCTTTTGTGGGGAGAACCGACGACAGTTCGCAGTCTATTACTGAGCCATTCATTCGCTCAAATGAACCGCTTAATTTATAGTCCCTTTATTACAAATAATCTGTTTTAAAAGTTACAAAAGCCCTTCAAATTGAATAAGTGATTTTACTATCAATGCCTACGTTGGAATGTATTTTTGTGAACGATTCTAATTTTGATGTAAGTAGACAGGAACAAGGATAAATTTCATAAAAATACTTTCCAACGTAGGCATTGATAGTAGAATCACTTATTCACTTATAACATTGAAATGTTATAGCAAATAGTACCTTCTTATTAGCGTTAAATAACGCAAGAAAGACTGTTCTTTGAAGAATTCCTGTTTGTTCGGAATATTACTTTATACCGAGTAGGTACTTGTCTACAGAAGCATTTATGTAATTGTACTTTAAAGCTTTTATCACGGTTCACGTCACAGCTCCTCGTCTAATCTGATTTGCTGTATTTAATGTTCCTAACGACTATGTATTAAAACTTCGCTTTAACAAAATTAACTCAATTTTACAAGACGCTAACATTCCTTTATCTTCCTTTAGGTACGCAAACAAATACAACCAAAAATAATAATATTTAGTTTTGTATATGACTTATCATTGAACTGTGGAGTGGTGTTCCAATTTCAATTTAGTTATTACAAATTTAATGAAATCATTTTTGTTTCATAATTTATTTGTTAGGTACCTAAGTTTATTATAATAAAAAGAAAGCTCTAAAGAGGAAGGGCTGTAGAAGACCAACAAGGAACAATGCAGCATGGCTCGTGGTGCTTCGAGTGCGTGGTGTTTCGTCGCTTCTGTGGACAAGTGCCACACGATAGCACTATGACGTGGTGTAGACTAACATTTTATACAAATAAAAATGTTTTTATCATAATACTAGCTGACTCTGCAGATGTTTTCCTACCCTACCTACCCCTACCTACATCCCCCTACCTACCTACACTACCCTACCCTACTTACTACCTACCTACCTAATAGCCTAAAGTAGCCTGATAATAAAGAGTTTTTTATTATTACAATTATATTATAATATATCACTTTTAGTGATAAGGTCGCCCGTTGTGCCTGTTGTAACACTTTCACTTTTGTTTAATTTTGTATATTACTACTCCAATAAATAATGTAATCTGACTCTCAATGATTTTATTGATATGTTTTATGTAAAATCTTTAAAACAATCCAAATATATAATGTAAAAGCTATTCAATTTTATTAATAAACAGATTTTTATTCGTTTGAATGAGTATTTTTTTTATGAAACGTATAAAGTACCTACTTACCGCCCTTCCTCCAATTAGCAAATGAATACATAATAAATCTGTCATGTCGTAAAATCCATCGAAAAAAAGTGGGTCGTATAATTTTGACTGCTTCGTTATATTGTATATTTAATTCAATTAAAAATAATTACTTGGAGAACAACTTCCACGTTGTAACCGCGAGCTGACAGTGGTTTCCCAATAGTTGGCAAATTGTACGGAACAATCGTGGCTCGATATAACCATACATACATCTTGTTCGGATAGTTGTTGAAGTCGAACCAAGTTTTCTAATAAATAATATATCTTGAATGTGTGTCATCGGATTCAATAACATTGTTGAAATACTAACTCTAGTTGCACCAGTTAAAGTGTTGTTTACCTATACGCTCTAATAAATTGAAATACCTTGAAACTAGCTTGTACAAGAAGAAATTGTAGCATGAAAAAGTAGAAAACTACATCAATTGTTAGTATACTCGCTACTCTGAAGTTTTGTAAGCTTCAGTTGACTTTTTGGAAACTTATAGATACCAAACATCAAAAGTTCAATAAGTATATGAAATTATAGGTATACTCGAAAATAAAACTCTTTTTACCGTTAAAGTACCTACTAAGATTACTGGATTTATCAAACCAATATAATAAAAATAAAAGAAATTATGCATAAACATATAACCTTGAAAATTAGAAAGGACGTATGTCAAACCCTATTTAATAATGGCAAACGCAAAAATCATGCCTCGGTCGACGCCACCATCCTCGGATTTATCACTCTCGCTTTACAAGATTACCCAATACGACAGTGACGGATTGACTTCACTAGGCATGCCATCCCATTCTAATACGTAAATCAGTACGTATTTGTCTCTTTCGCACGCCTCGGTAATTAGGAGGCACCTGCATTTGTACAGGTCACCAGGGATAGCGCCGGCGAGACTCTATCTAGACACCATGTTAATGCCGCAAGATTGATGATTTTAACGGATAAAAGATCACCTTATAAAGCTTAGCCTAGTTGATTTTCTGTGTTTCATTTTATATAGTAACATGTAAGCCAACTACCTAAAATAAATGTATGAAAATCTTTGAGTTATACCTAACTCAAAGCACTCACTTTGGAGTTATACAAAACCAGTGTATAGCAGTTTTTTTTAAATCTATTATTTTAAGAAACATTAAAGTTTAATAACAATAATGTTTCATCAAAAATTGTTCAGTAATATTTGCGTGATGCAAACAAACAGACATACAAAAATAATTATTGTCAGGTACACGGTACATATAATATCGTATCTTTTACTTGTAAGTCTCTTGAACATACAGACGTACGTCTACTTCTGTTGTAGTTTTAAAATAGTGCAGACGCATAGAGGAGCTTCGTGTTACCTACCATACCTTGCAAACTCCCAGATATATCACAGCATCAAATGAACGACTACACTCTGTACCAGTGGAAAACTAAAAAAAGGCAATCAATGAAAAAAGTAAGTGTCCGAGATAACGTGCGTTGTGAATTGGAGTCACGTACACACAGACGCGTCCACGGCACGACGCACACATAAATAACGCTAATGACATCCGATTGTGTTCCGTTTGTTGAAAAAAACCGCTCCACGAAAAGTCCGTAGGTGTTATCGTTATATTGCGTTAACAAATATTTTACTGGATTTGTTTTTTTTTGTTCAAATTTTAATTTAACAATGCTTATTAGATTTAACCTTTCTGTACTGTGTATTTGAACACAATTTCACACATTGTGAGTGATAACGAGGTAAGCACACAAAGGCTAGAATGCATACCGATAGGTTTTCGACAGATTAGTAGTAAACTAGTCAACAAGACGAGTACCTACCACAAAGTACTCTACCACCATAATATTATTTCCCCACGATGTTTACCTTACAGTATTTGAAAAAACAGGACATTGTCCACATGAGTACCTACCCTTCGAATAAGTCACTGCACACGCACAACATTCTTCAGTTTTTTTCTAGATCTTTAAAATCTAGATTGCATAGTGCATTCTCCAGTTTTCTTTAATACTGGCTTAGTTAAATATGGTCATATTAGAAGCAATTTACCGTAAAAGTGGAATTTAGCCGGGGCTTTAAGATAAGTATAGCTTTACGATTGTCGTACTTCAGCCAGTGGCTTAATAAAGCCTTATTGTAGCCACGATTTTAACGACATATACTTGTATACTTTATTTTTTCAATTATGTGTAAGTTTCTAACATATTTAATGCATTTACAGTGGGGTTGCATAAACACTTACGATTATTCTGCCACATTGTTCTCTCCAGAATTCACGCTCACATAAAGATAATCTTTTCTTCAATATTTCAATTACTATATGTTAGGTATGTCCTATTCATCACCATTTCAATGTCTGTCACCTCTCTTTATTGGTTACCGTAATGAGTTGCTATCATTAAAATTCAAAGTGGTTTTTCAGTTTTGCTTATAACTTTATATATTTAACTTTTAACAGGTATAATATAATTTGAATCCAGAGACAACAAAAGGTTTTCCAAGAATACTTGAACTTTTATCGTACAAAGTTAATTTGCGGTCGCCGCTGTGTGCTTTCTTATAGAAGTTGCAACTTAGATTGTAGTAATAAAACTAAATAAGAAATAGGAATCGATATTGTTTGCTTTGATAAAGATTAATATAAAAATAAGTGTTATTATACTACATATATTAATACTAAAATATCTATCTATACCTACTTGTTTTCCATACCTAATTATCTGGGTTTTAATGAAGATTTTGAGAACAAATAACAGAATTACTGCATATAGATTTTATAGGAAAAGTTAAAACAATAGTAACATAACGAGATAAATAACGGCATACATACGCAATATGATATTGCTGTATTACGAAAATACGCGTAAATATTCAGGTTCCCCTGACGCAAAATAAAAAAGCGCTCCTCAAGCCCAAAAATCCCAAAATGCGACATGTCGCGACCGAGTGATTGCCCACGTGACACGATTATCTGTGTCCGCGCACGCTTCCGTGTCCCTCGTTAAACGTATAATCGGTGAATTTACCTTTGAAAATGTCATAAATGGAAAATTCTTTAATAATGCCCCATTGAATATTTTTTTATTCTCTTCTTGATTTTTATAAACAATGTAATAATTTAGTTTTGAAATATCACGTACCTACTCGTATCTAATATTATCTTTTCTTTTGTCGAGATCTAGCCGGCTCCACCCACTCGGTTATTTTAGTCTCTAAGTGATTTATTTAACTAAAACGTTGGCTGTACAGACCTTTTCGTCATACAGCTTAATTACACATAGCCTAAAACCTTTTTCAAGAGACACCCTGGCTAATTTTAATAACCACATTAAATTCCCTGCGGTAGTTGTCAATTTAAAGGCACACTAATATTGGATAGATTAACAAAGAGTCTTTGTACCTTGTAAGGAGTGAATAATATATTGCAGATTTCTCATTACATACAATGTTGTCACTACAAGCATGATATATTTCAGCTGACGAGTTGGTTTATTTTTACTTGATCATTGATCGTAATTTATCAAAAGTTAACATTCAAAGGCTTCTCAAAATTTAGAAATAAGGAGACATTGGAAGATATTAAAAGTCTTCCACGTTTTTCTATGAAATAATTGGATTTGACGCTTACTAAAATAAGGTAAACGTACGTCAGTAAAATATAAATAATTGATAATAATGATATTGTTATGATTGAAGCAAGTATTGGTAAATGCATATTGTAGAATAGCTGCGGCGATATTTCAGTCACGTCTTCCGTCGTCGGCACGCCTCGCCGCGGATCGACATAAATACTCTAATGCTGTTTGACTGTACTGCCACACTGCTTCGAATTAACAGCAAAATTATTTGGAATTATTCCTATTGTCAGCCAACATGATAAATGACTTAAAAATTTGAATATTGAGAAAAAGATGATTAAATGATTCTAAAATATTAGAGTAATCTTTCCCATACGGTGTTTTTGATACAACTATACACTAATGAGCTTCTAAACTAAAAAAAATCACAGATTTGAATATAAAGTTAAACAATTACACTTTTCAATAACCTGCAGTCTCGCAGTTGCATCTTTTATAAATATTTTTATTATAATAAACTTAATATAGGAAAAGGCAAGTGACCTGACGCTGTCACCATTTTAAAATTCTCAGCTTATATTTCGTTTTATAAACTCTAAAAATCCAAGCCACAGTTCCTTCCTGAAGTTTCTTGTGGCACTATAAATTCATGGAGGATTCCAGTATTCAGGAGCGAGGGTGGGTCGAATTTTTGCTTATAACTACGAACCACTTCTCTGGGCAAGGCGAGATTCGTAATAAAGTTTTTCTTCACTTAATTTTATTGCTGGCCTCGGGTACTTTAAAAAGAGTTGAAGTCCTTACTTAGCTAGATTATTTGTGTGGTTTTAAGTGAGTGACCGGTACCTACTTAAATACCCAGCTAAGTGGGATTTTTCTTCCGTCTGCTCTTCTAATATGTTTGTGTAGGTGCACTTTGGCTGACACAAAGAAAGATGTTATTTTATTAAAGTTATATTTTAAGCAAACTATTTTATAAAGTTAACTAACATAGGTTAAGGTTAGTTTAAAGTTAGGTTTAAAATCTTTTTTAAAGACCTATGATGCTCAGCTTTGGGAAATCTAATTCCAATTTGCTTAAACTATAGAACAATCGCACTTCGAATGAAATTCAATTTCTTGAATATTAGTATAGATTTGAAGTTAGTACAATACCTACTAGGAACTGAAAATTACGTAGGATTTCCAAACGCGATATTAGGAAAAAATTAATGATGGAAACAAAAGCACTTCATTTTCTGCATTGCAATTGTTTTATAACATGCAATACGTTATATTGGTCCATGAAACTAAAATTTTGTGTGCATTCAATGAGCACCAATTCGGAAATGTCCAATGATTGTGCCCTATTGCGCACGCGTATACCTCAATTAAAACAATGATATCTGTTATGACAGTACAATATTGCTCATCAATAATCAACAACGCACATCACGTTGATTCTGTAGCGTACAATTACGACCGCTGACCATTAATCATTGGTATTCGTAACCTGCTATAGTGTACGTCATTACCCAGCTAAATTGGGCCAATTCATGAAATACAATTAAATACAATACATACAAATTGTATGGGCATTCTTTCAAAATTGTGTGTTCGTGATCATTGTTCGTTTGAGATAACTTTATTAACTACAATCTTTCCCACGGTTTCAGCCGCGTGCCCGAGGGATCTTATATTGAAAGGAAAAAAGTAGACTATGTTATTCCAGGGTAAGATCTATCTATGTGCCAAGTTTCTTCCGAATCCGTTTCGTAGTTTTTACGTGAAAAAGTAACAAACCATACATCCTCACAAACTTTTGCATTTATAATATTAGAAGGATAAGAATTATACTTAAAAGTTTGAGTAAATACCTATATAATATGTATAAAGTAAAATAAAACTATCAATGAATAAAATAATTAATATAATACCTACAAAGGGAGTTTTATATTTAGCGAATGATTGATAATTTTATAAAATAAAAAAACAACTTGAATTGCGGCGAGTGGGGAGGTGTGGTGACGAGACGAGCGAGACGGATCGTTTTTCTTACCTACTTTATTAAGCTCATTAATGACTATACTAGCGAAAGTAAATGGAACTTTAATTAATAAAGATTTGATCCTCATTATATTGATATTAGGCAATTAACACACGGCACAGCGCTCCCACGCAGACTAATCATAGTATAAATTTATTATCTATAGGTACATTACCTATAAGTTTTTAGTAATTTTTCAGCAATTACTAATCAACATGAAATTAGGAAAAAAACTGTTATTGACTAAAATACTCCTACACGGTAAAACTACACACACGAAAATGTTAACATTACACTAAAAATAACATTAATTATAAGTACGTAATAAGCACATATATAAATAACAGTCTTGAGTTGTGTAGCTAGGAACAACAACCAATATATTTTATTCGCTTCAAGTAGAAAATACAAAATATTTTCCCCTTTACAAAGTTCAACAGCATCTTCATACTATGATACTTCATAATAAACCAATTTCAAACATCCGACTACCGATGTCGTAACTATTTGTCACATAATATGGGGCTACAAAAATTCATGAAATCGAGGTGGCTCCGAGGTATTTCGTGCTATTTATATCTCTACGAAGACCACGGAAGGAAGGCCAACCGCCAGCAATTTTGTAGCGCGAAATAAATTCCAGTAGGTAGGTACTCTCCCTCCTCTAGCGATTTTTAATCCGAATTTCTTTTGAATTATGCGTTTTGCCTGCAACAGTCTTAGGAAGTTACGAAAATAAAACATTTTAACGCCTATTATATTTTCATTGCGAGTTATGTATACCTTTTATTTATTGTCTATGCTTTTTGTATATAACAAAAAACCGGACAAGCGTGAATCTGACTCGAGCACAGATAATCCGGAGTACTAGTACAAGTAGCTAGGTATACTAACAGATAAATCGGATTGAAGGACAATCTGTAATTGAGAATCTTCAATTGTTAATGTAAATTTAAATCGCATTTTTTATGTGATGTTACTACAAATTATAAACACAGATTCTACAAGGGTTCCGTATTTTTTTATGCAGAACAGAACCTTAAAAAGTAGAAATCTTAATTTTGTACAATTATTGCATACAGTAGGATAATTTTATTTTTCTTATATAATAAAATCCATGAGTTATCCACGTAGCCTCAGTAGCTGTTGTTTCAATGCAGTAAGCGATAGTAAAACCTCATTATCAAAATAGTCATAAAAACCAACGTTCATCTAACCTCAAAGTGCTGAATAAGTACCCTAAAAACACCCAACGAAAGGAAAAGTTTACATAAAATACAAACGTCATCTTTTCTAAAACGAGGTCGGAGAGTTTCCCTCAGGCTTGAGTAGTAAATACGATGGCCAACACGTGCCAGATATCGCTCTTACCTGCCCTTTAGGTGTATCGTTTTCGACACGTGTTACATAGACAAATGAAGATTCTAAATTAAAAGAAACTTTAAGAGAAGATTGCATTTACATTGCGGGATTGCGAATGAAACGGCGGTGCGAAAATATTTTTTTTAAAAAGAAACTTCATACCTAAATATCTTAGCCATAGGATACCGTCTTATGTTTACTCGCAATATTTGATACACACACATTAAAGGCAGAATTGAACCTGCACTCTCGTGTCATTATTGCTGCGGTCACCACTAAGCTTCCATGGTTATCACCGAAATACTCTCCATTCACAATACTGGTAGTAGCTGCCACCTCTTGCTATTCCATTTGATGTAGGTCGTCATTAACTTAAGCCTTCAAGTTCTTTGTCTAAATAATCCATGAGCTCACAAATAGTACCAGTAAGGTATTGGGAAACGACCAACACGTGCCAATAATTGCCACACAGAACGACTTACGTGGAGCAACACCAGTTTTTATTTGAACAAAGTTGTCAAGCAATTTTCACTCTTTAACCAACTGCAAAAAGTTTCAAATTCAATAAATGATTCCATCTTTATATAATATCTTACCTTGATATTGTTATATATATCCGAGTAAAGGAAGAGCTCGCAATTTTGCATTTCTTTTTAATACATCGTACATAACAAACAATATAACGAAATAGTTTTTTTGTAAAGTAAGTAGGTACCTACACTGATTATCCTTACTAATATGGAAAATTATTATTATATAAAAATGAATTAAATTAATTAACTGCGTGACTGTTAACGCGTGTATATGACTCAAATTAAATTTACCAGACTTATATTCAAATGCAAATTAATTTAAACCCTTTCAAGGATGTTTTTGAGTATAAACAAGGTTTATTTCCTCCCTTTTAACGATTTAGTTATATCTGAGAATAATTGTGTTACCTACTTCATATAGGTATATGAAAATAAATCATAAATAATATAAATACCTATATATAACAAGTAAGGAAAAAAGAGTAAATTTTGTTATTCGGAATGAACTCAATTTGTTATTATCCTTTCATTTTTACTTCAATAGAACATTGTTACGCATAGATTTTTTTATTACATTCTGTTCTGCTGTGACCGTGAAAATCTTTGTATAAAGGCTTTTATATCGTACGTTCACTATGAAACTAATAGATAAGAGCAAAGCGAATGGAGTTCAGGATTAACACCCTTAAGATAAAGTGGTCTCGCCGATCCCTAAAGCCCATCAGTTCTAGTGAAAGATGTTTAGGATTGAATAAAGCCTTTCGCCTTTGAAAAAAATATCTATTCAAGCCAGAAAAACCATTAATTTGCTATTTGAATAGCTAAGAAGATACCTTGTTAATCTCAATTCAAAGATAAAAACAAACTTGTTGAAAGTTGGACGTAGGTACTCATTATTAAAAGTTTTCAAAATATGAATGCAGCAGGAACTTTGACAAAGTGTTTCTACTTATAGAAATATATAATTAGGAGTTTTTTTGTAGGTTTGAAAATAGCGTTTAGTTTTTAATTGTTAGTTTAATTAAAATGTATTAAAATGATTGCAATGTACCTGAACTACGAGTAGTTTATGTAAGGTAAGGTACAGACCTGCCACACTCTCACGCAGTGATAATTGATGAGTAGTAAGCACACAAAGCCTATAAGGGAACTGGCTTAAGTGCAGCTTTCAGAACGCACCGGAAGGTGTTTGGCGACAGATTTTCAACTTGAGGGTGTTAGCCATTCACGCGGGAACTATAAAGAACTCTACCACCGTGGTATAGTTTCCTCACGATGTTTTCCTTCGCCGAAAGCTCAAGCACATTGTAGGGTTCGAACTCGCGATCTTTGGTGTAATATTCTTTAATCTGAATAATGTTTAGATAATATATTAACGTGTTCTTTGTGTAACCTAACTCATTTTGATGTTCGTTTATAGTTATACTAAATGATCAGATTCAGATTTAATAAGTTCTGCATATCTTAGGTCGTTAAAGGTTGCAGGATGAAATTTGCAGTCACATATTACAAACATAAAGTTTAATACGCCATAACCCTTCGCGAAACTCTATCAAACCAATATAAAATACTTCTAAAAATCTTAAAAGTCACGTTCTTAGTACGACTTCACGCATAATCCACAGATTCATTTAATGAATGGGTTTCATAAAAGCTTTTTGGTTTATTGTAAACAAGGTAAGAATTCATTAACCGGTGTGAGGCACCGGCAGGGCCCTTGTACGTGACTCTCAGGTGATAAAACGGGAAAGTTATGAATAAAGACTTGTCGCTGCCCTAAATTATTAAACGATACCCTCCATCTTGACTATACGCTTCTCTTTAATATTCAATTCAAATCTAAATCAAATATAAAAGGAGAACGTGACTGACTAATCTACTAACGCACTACTCAAATCACTGGACATATTGGACTGATATTCGGCAAACAGGTTTTTTGAAAATTCTACCCTTATGGGGGTAAAATAGGGGATCGTAGGTGAAACTGCGGGGTGGAAAGTATAGGTACTGGATGTAAGTACGAGTAACATCGTAACGAAAACCAAAACCACGAATTATGTACACCATTTTGGATCCTTCAGCGTTAAAATTTTAAGTTGATCTTTTCAAAAAATGTACGATTTTGTTCCCAGTTCTTGTAAAAACTACACAACATTTGAAGCTAAGGGGTCCAAAATACCGTACTGAGTCTATGATTTTACTGGAATAGTAAAATAGTGTACTAATGGAAACGCTATAATTTACGGTGTTTAAAAAAGTGGAATTACGACCCCACAGTCGCTCTGTATATGCTATAAAATTTGATTTCGCAAAGTGAAATTAAATTGCAGTTGTTTTCATGAAAAACATGCATTGCATTAAAGCATTTATTTTCACGTACTTGTATTTTATTTACGGTGCAGTATCACAATGCAAATTATTTGGCAACTATTCCAACAATTGTTTCCTCAAACCTTGTGTACATAAATAAACAAGTAAGTAATCTTTTCCGCCTCGCTCAAATTGAATTTATAGTCAACAAAGCTGTCTCCGAGAGACCACGAAAAGATAAACTTAGATTTGCTGGAGAGCAATTAAAACTTTACCTTAGAACTAACTTCGTTAGCAGGCTAGTGTTTCCTGTAAAGGTATTATAAACGTTCAGAAATATGTCCTCAAAGGTCGAATAAACCGACTGGGAAATTAAAAGTGGGACTTGCAACTGTATCAAAAAAGATATGTTACATAATAAGTTACATAATATGTTACATATGTCGAGGATTTGTGTTAATTACAATGTTTAATAGTTCCTCCGTTTGTGGGATGAATTCTCAAAAAATCTTTCAAATCTGCGGAACTCCTAAGCAAAAATTCATGGTTCTAGATTCATCGGTATTGTATAAGTTGTTGTCAGTCAAAATCAGAGTATTATTAAGTTCCTAGATTTGCTGAAAACCTTCTATAGCTGTATAAGCTTTCTATAGACCCATTTTGAAATAATGCATTCTCAAATTTTACATATTATTATTATATTTTTTTAAATGTTCAATTAAATTTTTAAAGTATTTTTATTTCCAGGAATTATTTTGTTCATTACTTTGGCTCATATTTGTAAAATAATAATCTAATAAAACTGAGGAGTTTGTTTGTTTGGACGCGCTAAACTACCAGTCGGATAAAAGACATGGTCTTTGTATAATCTGTAACTAAATGATGCTTTAAACATCGTATTAAGTCTTATATTTTCTACAAATATTAAATGTTCGAAATTTTAAGAAAAATATTCTGGGTGTTTAATGTACGTTTAAAAACATTTATCCGATTAAACGTCTCCAACATGTTACAAAATAAAATAAGATATTTTTTTCTGGTTTTGTAGCGAGGCCCGAGATTTAGCAACGGTGCAGTCGCCTGCGGCCCGCAGTTGTACCTACATACACTGGTCGCGTAGGCCATCTGTAGAGAGCGCTTTATCTATGTAAACCCCCACCTAATAACTAGAAAACCTGTAAACTGAAGTAAGCTAAATAATTCGATACAGACTTTTAGTTGAGTTTAACGTAGCAAGTGCTACGAGATCTCGTAGCTAGCTACGAATGCTACGTACGGCGCGGCGGCATGCTTAAGTAGTTACTATTTACGAGTATATTGATATTATTTCCTATTTGATAATGGTGTCAGTAAAAACCAACTTACTTATTGTATCTTAATCGGTTTTAGCATTAGATACGATAGTATTAATTACATACGATTTTCTACTAAATTACTCAAAGCGAGACATACTAATAGCCAAACGTACTTATTCAAGGAATTATGAGGATCCTCACCAAATTATGTAGTCATGCATACGTAAAAATGTATAATTTTGTAATACTATTATCATGTAGGTAACAAATTTTGCTGTGGACACACAAAAGCAGACCTTTGTGCTTTACACGAATAGATAAATCCGGAATACATTAAAATTTAACCGTAACTCTACATTATTCATAGTTCTGGGCCATTTTCCTGACTTCGGACAGCTAAAGTCAGAGCTATGCTAAATAAAATGTTAAGGGCAATTATCTCGTACAGTACCTATTTGTTTTTTCATAATACTACGAATCTAATCATTAGGAAAATATATTAAAACTTCAATAAATTCGTGTATGCAAGTAGTTAATAAAACACCATATTGTATAGAACCGTATTGTATTCAACAAAAAACATTGAAAGGGTCATAAAATCGTGAGAACGAAACCATAGTGCGATTTAGAATGAGTTTAAAAAAAATACAACGGCATCTAGTGACAAATTCTTACCATGACAAAATAACTATTCTAACAGCAAGTATCTATTATTCTTGTTTAAACTCTCAATTAACCTAAGCCTGTTAATTTAGCCATTTAATTCAATTAACTTTAGTAACTTACTGCACCCGTACTCGGGAACCAATTGTTAAATACGACTTGTAGAAAAGAATAGCCGGACAAACATTCGAAAGCATTTTGGCCTAAGCTAGGCAGACCAATAAAAAAATCATGCAACTGATATCATGATTTTTTGCAGTAAACCAGCACTGTTATCTAACCTCGATGTGACAGCGACCACTTAATTTACTGACTCTGTACTTTCGAAACGTGATAGGTACATAGTACGTAATTTTATTTTATTTTCTACCACTGATAAATTGGGTGTGGAGGAAGAGCGACCGCGGCGGAGGGACGACCAATATTTTTCATTAATATGCTAATTTCATTGTCCCAATAAACGGAACGTCCCAGGCTGCAAAGAGGTTAGCTGTTTCATGAACGTTTATACTATATCCACTGAAAAATTGTATTCGCTTTACAAAAGCTCGATCTGGTTAATTTAAAATGCAACCGGACATTTTTAGTTTTTTTCCGCAACACGCTTGCTTTTAAATGAAGTGGCAAGAAATTAAATTATAATTAAAGTTTTAGTATAAAAAAGAAAGTAGAATATAAAGATATACTGAAATACTATATCAATACTAACATGATACTCAGATATTAATAGATTTCTTTGATACTTGTTTGAGCTGGGTATATTTCGCGGCCATAGTGACATTAGCAACTGACGCACAACTTTACAATACCACAAAAGAAACTGATCAAATACGACCCTTATCAATCAGATACAAACACAGCTTACGTATAGGTATCTAAAAACTATTTTCAACATATCCACACCTCCATAGTCTGCAAACAATTGTACAAACGAGATACATAATAGACGTCTTACAAATATGTCATAGAGGAGTATAGCAGAGAACACATCAATAAAATAATTTCTAACTATAATATAATATCGATTATATCCGCATTGTGGTAGATTGGAGGGATGTTTTATATTGTTTTCCTATCCATTGTTGAGAAAAAAAAACATTCTTGAGATAATAATTAGGTATTTGTTCTGACTACTTTAAGGCGAATACTAAGGCTATTGTCTCTTTTATTGTTTCAGCCACAGATAGTCACTAGTCACTGCGTGCAAAAAGTAGCCTTACAGAGTTTACGCTTGATGTTTGTTGGTCACAGTCATCGTCAAAAGTAAATTATCACCCTTTCATAATCCTCTATCGACATTCTTTCGACGGAAAATTTCGGCAGTATAGAAGCTAGTTTATAATATATAATTTTTTCATTTAGGTATATTTTTTCGTTATAGCTGTTTAAATCGATTTCTGTGTTAGTTGTATAAATATTAAGGTAACTTTTATTTTGTTTTCTTAAAGGCCTGAGCTTAAATCAATTTGATTTGATATTTTTAATTTACTCTTAACTTACAGTAAGTTACTATTGCGCCTTGTTTACTCTGTGGCAAATACGTCCCATACAATCGTACGAAATGATTCAATAGATCAATGTCTGAGGAGTACAGAAACATACACATAACGTAGTGAGGTCACGTTCACCGCCCCAGGCGCCTGGACTAAAGGTGTTTGGCACATTACAATAGGTACATATCATGCCCTCTTAGACAACAATATTTTCGTTTTCAATGTATTTTTAAAATGTGAAAAGCGAAGTACTTACTAGTCAACCAAATTTAAAAATCCCTTTTGAATCACGGCCAGATCGCTTTGTGTGTGTGATTTATTTATTTTTATTTTATAAATTGATTTACCTTAGTAAAATAACAACCAAGGTTAAAAGTTCATCAATTTTTTATAACACATTTAAAAAATGACATAGTCTGCATAATTTCTGTCCTAGATAATTAATCTTAATTCATCTACAAATCATTTGAAAAATACACTGTGCACTGTATCATAATGGACCATAATTATTCACTATGACCACTCTACAGCAGTCAATTTAATAGTTAATTCTCTTTTCTCTGTATAAATTAGCAAAATGCACCATATTGGTTTTCCTGTTTGTATACAATGGCGAAATTTTAAGCTGGAATTTAAGCCACAGAATTTACATTCGTACATTTTTATTTTGACAGACTATTGGTTGTCGGCAATTTTCGATGCGATGTAGATTTAAAAATGGTTTTAATCTGTCAGAGTAAAGTTTTTCAATTTTATAACTCGTTATTTTGGGCTTTCATTAAAGATATTTATATACCTACTTATATATCCTTCGTAGGAATATGTAGGCAATTGGTATAACGGTAGCATTAAACCATCACACCTTATATATCACAGGAAGCATTTTCTAATCTTACTTACATAATATATTACTAACTGAACCTACATTTAAGAAAAACACTAACGTGGGTAGGCTATGTAACATAATTGTCTTATTAATAGGGCTTCAAACGTCTACTCTATTGTTGTAAACTGACAGGTATCTAACCGACTTAATTGTACGCTATAAACTTTGTTGTTAATATTAATAGGAACTTATAACTTAAATTATGTAGAAGATTATATTTCTAAGCAATATATTGATTATGTATATAAGGTTCTTACTAGTATTAAATTTGAAAGTGTGTGTTGGTTTCTCCTTCTTCGACGCAACAATGAAGTATCGGATTGACGTATTTTTGGCATAGAGATAGATTATGGGTTGGACTGGATAGTAACACTTATTAGTCCCTGAACGCGGGGTGAAACATAGTAACAAATAAAATTGAGGAGAATGTCCATGGAAAAGAAGTAAGTTGTGAAAAACCTACAACAAAACGATTTTCTTTGAGATTGGTTTCTGCCCTTTGTAGCCAAAAAACCTTGTCTGTTATAAATGAGCAATTTAAAGACAGCAATCTTTACAAAGGTGCCTACCTGAATTTGCTGAGCGTAAGTGCCTACAGAAGCATGTTTGACCTGTCAGTATGTTTCTTGGCTTCCAAACTACTAGAATACGAAGTGGCTTTTATGAAGACCTTAAATACATATTACCTTTTTTGTGCTGATTTGTTGAAATGCAACAAAGGAAAAAAGAGATTTCTTTATAAATGATGTAAAAACAACCCTGGCCAAAGTCTATGTTGGGTTCATCATGCTGAACTACTTTTGCTATGAGATAAATTCTGAAATCGCGGACATATTTTTTTCAAAATCCGATCGAGATTGAGCTTAAATATTCCTGATAGATAGATAGAGAGATAGATAATGCTTTATTATCACACCACATTAAGATTTGTACAGCAATACCTACAGAGAATTTAAATATTAATGAAAGTGTTACAATCGGCGGCCTTATCACCTGTTATAACTGTTAGTTTATAACATAAGTAATGTTTCTAAATCACATTTGAAATACTGTTGGCAGCTATCATCAAAAACTCTTTTTATCTACTGAAGTCACGTTGATAACCAGTCATATCTTCACGTAGTATTTTCGTCTCAAACCAGAATATTAGAAAAGTTTTTCGATCCTCTGAATAGTGCCTGGTACGTGAGACACAAATATTGCAGTGGAGCCACGGATAATCTCTTGGCATTGAGCCAGTTCACAATATGTAAGCGTAGTTTTCAATAGAGCCGTTTAGGTATCTACCGGTGGCCGATAGTTAGGCGACAATTAAGTGAGAAGGCATGCGCTATGATTATCTATGAATATGATCGTTGAATAATAGAAGTCCCGTGGTACCTACGCGCTCCAACTATTCACATTGCATCCATAATGCCTAACTTGGCAATTCCATGCTATTATACTATTGAATTAGTTTTGCATTACATAGCTTTTAGTATTATAGCAGTTCAAATACTTCCTTAATAAATAGTGCTTGTTAGGAATTCTGTAAAATAATACATGCACTTCTTATATTTTTTGTATTAAGAGTACTCAGTATGTTTTTAACCAATATCTATTTTAATGTATTCAAGTATATTCCGAACCGGTAATAGAGTCTATTGTAAAACTGTAACTTTTGACATTCATAAGTGCCTTATTAGGGCCTAAACTAAATAAATGAGTTTTGATTTTGAAAAATGCGATTGAGAAAACATATCTCAAACAAACATAATTATTATTGCATTTTTGGGAACATATTTTTGTCAAGCAAAATTCCATGAAAATAATCAATGATACATGAATAATCCGTAAAATAAATACCCACGAAAAAGACACTTAAATTAATTAAAACAGTACCCAAATATTATCCACTCACTTCGACATTTATAACTTCCACAAACCCATTTAACGTTCATTAAAAAAATCAAATGCAGAAGCTTCACAAAAATAGAAAGTGGTAGGATTTATTTTTAACTTTTAAAAACAGATTTAAAAGTATAACTCGTTGAATCACGAAAAAACTTTTTTCAACCATTGTTGTGTAAAATTTAAATTGCTTGCAGTAAAAACTAAACCATTTGTAGTTCGGTAGTGCCTGTATAATAAAGAAAGGTATATTGGAAAAAAATACTTTCAAGCCAACTATCTCCAAATAATGGTTAGGTTAGGTATATGACAAAATATACATAGCAAACATCTTATTTACGTTTGAAAAAAAAAGAATCCATCAGGAAAACATTATCAATATATTTATCTTTATATCTGTTTTTTAATACATTTTTGATAGTCATATTTTACGTTAAAACAATGCAAATTGTTTCGATTAATAAAAATAACTTATAAACCTTAAAAAACACAGAACCTATAAAGAAGATGGTTTTAGTACACTACAAGTTTAAAAATAAGAAAGCCTTTCATAACATTTCTCAGTGAGACAACTAAAAGGAAATCATGAATCATCGGCAAACAGCGTTCTCACACAAGGTGCAGAGACCGGAAGTACGTTGAAAATGTTCCATCATTCAGCCAGGTCGCTTCCGGTCCCGGATATGAACCCTGTATCGTCATGACTGCCTTCGTTACTAACGATTCTGTGAACCCTTTTTTAAGAGGTTATTATTATTAAGACCCCATTCCCTGAAAAACGCTAAAACATGTGTTACGGTTTCCCAAAAATAACGGCAAAAAACCCACATTTAATAACATCTCAAAGACATTTTAAAATCTAAACAGGTATATCAACAACTTCACCTAGCCATATTTTTGAAATATTTTCTCATTTCCAGAAAAAAAACATAATAAATTATCTCAAAACCTAAAATTGACCTTTGCGGTTTTCCAAATTTACATTATTTCGAATGAATTTATTATAAATCTTTTTGTATAAAATAAAACTTAAAAGTTGAAACCTACCTTCACCGTCTCAGTTTTTTTTACAAACTAACACCATAACAATAATCTACGTTTAAATATTCATGAAATTCGTCCGCCATTTTTCATAGTAATTAGTATGGCGGAACGTCACCGTATTTATTTGAAATTGATTTGAATTATTTCGAATGCGTGTATCAAACATTTTCAGTACCTTTTTAGAATCAAAGGTGAGAGCACGCCAGTTTGAACTCGACGATGAATTTTGTTTTTTGCATAAGTTGGGTCGCGACTGCTCAATAAGACATTATGACTGACTGTCAATATTGTTACTACCTACATAACTGTGATGTTTCAAAATTATTGAAAGTCATAAATATTTTAAACTCAAACTAATGCATACAAACATACAGATAAACAACAACACTAAAAATATTAATTCGTCTTCAGTGTCGCTCAATTAGTTCCTTCCTTTTTTTTCTCAAAAAGTTTGCAATTACAGACGAATTTTCTACAGGCTTATTATATGTATACAGGATGATTTTGAAATGGTATTTTAACCCGAATTCTAAGGATAGTGTACATCATTATCAGTAATCCTACAAAAGTTCAGGTGCCTGAGCACTACCATTACGATGACAAGATTTACAAGTTTATCGAAAATCTCTAGTAAAAGCCTTTACTCGCAATCAGAATAGTACTAACAGGGCAAAATAGCTATATTATACTCGCTCGAGTAATTTAATTGATACTCAGTTAGACTCGCATTGCAGTGTATATATAACGATGAACTAATTTATTGATTGATTGATTGATATCTTTTGTTTGTATAGAAATATTGTAATATTGTTTTCCACTCTTAACCGTGTGTGAAGAATGTCCCAGGACACATTCATTATTATTATTATTTATTATATAAACTCTAAAATTGTTTTTCATGATCTGTATAAGGTATACATCAATGCCATTTCGGCCTACTATACCATTTAAAAATCAGCCTGTATAATTCGCCAAATCATGATATAGGTTAGGAATATAATGATTTGGCGAATTATACGATTGGCCACCGACTAGTTCAGACAATGGGAATCATTTCAAAGATTGGATTAAGTAAAGTTTAATAAACATAAATATAGTGTAGTAAAAAGAAATAACATCTTTCCATATCACATTAACTATTTACCACAAATGGATCTTTATATATAATTGTAAAAAGCGAACATGTTTATTTTATGATTTGTAGTGTTTTGAAGTCTATTCTTTGTTAAATGTTTCTTTGTCTTAATTGTTTTCTCGCTGGTCGAGGTGAAAAGTTGCATGTTTCACACGAGAGCATTTTTTTTTATATCTCGTGCCTTTAAATCACTCACTGTGGTTAGTAGTTAAAGAATTTTAAAATTAGAATCACTGCTACGCTCTTGATTCAATTCTAGATTACATACTTCATTAGTTCATATTTTGAAATCCGCACTCGTAGCGTATTTTAAGTTTTTTTTTTTAGATGTTGCGTTTGGAAACTACACTGCTTGACATTTGTATCAAAATTGAACATGATATTTTTATAGGAAATTTGTTATACAATTTTATATAAAAATATGAAGTTATTTATTTTAAATATTATTTCGTGTCCTTAAAAAGGCAATAGTAAAATTCATAAACTTCAATTTCAAAAAATAACACACAAAATGTTGTGCCTATGTGTTAAATCGCTAGGCTAAAATTATTTTCTGATCAAACCAGCGTCCATTTTATTTTAGACTAGATGGTGGTAGTGCTCTAGAAGGCGGTGTTCGTTCGAATCACTTTTCTTCACGCTCGCAGCAAAATAGCTTTATTTGTTTTTACACGTCAAAAGTGCTTTTTTCGTGCGAGAGAGGTGAAAATGTTTTTACACTTTCAAAAATATAAGGGATGATACGCTACCGCGAGATGCCTAGAACCACGGTAATATTATAATCATTACCGTGCTAGAACGGTACATTCTTCATTGACCGATGATAAATAAAACATCATATAAATTGTTACTAGCTTTGCGGGATACGAGTTAGTAGGATAGTTCAGTTAGATCTCCTACTATAACCAAAATTAAGTGTGTATGCTAATTAATATAAAATTATTATATGTAAGATCTGGTACGTACTGGTTGTACCGTGGTTATCTAAATAACATGTAGTACGCGGACAGTGGCAATCCACCGATTTCTCTGTTAAAATGATGACGCAAATGTGTGAGTAAAATATGTCAATGTGTGTAGTCTATGATAAATTCCCACGCTTGGAGACTAGCCTCTGAACATCGAACTTACAGTTTAAGTATGAATAAGTAAAATCACATATGTCTATCAATTATAGGTTTGTCTTTATCTTGAGAGTACTATTATAATAATATGTATACTACAGATACATACGGGAAATACTAATTATGTTTTTCTTTGAAACATTTTAGAGTAAAATTTACACATAGATTCCCTCGTTTACTGCTAAACAGTTTCCTAAAAATAATCGAAAATAAAGTAGCTTATTCAAGTGAAAAAAAATTAAGAATTGAACCAGTAACTCCAGAGATCTTCCTCCGAACTTAAAAACTTTATTTACCTCCTTAAAATATTTGTGTAGAAAATACTACTTATGAAGCCAATTTTCTCAATACTAAAACATAATTCAAAATAAACTGACTTTTATTTCAGCTACATTTTTATGTTAAACAACAGCCCTATGTCAATTTTATTTAGATACAAATGTGACTAACTATAACCAACAAACCTACCCACTACATATTATAAGTGATTCACCTCACTCGTTAGAGTTATTTATGTATCTAAATCGGTCAGCGAATAATATCCGGTCGGAAGTCGCAGTGTCTTGAGTGATGCCGTGGACCGTCGTCACGTAGCTTGCTCGTATGTCTTATAATGTCCTCGTGACATGCTATTTTCTTCACACTTCACTGCCAACAAGATGAATGTTATTCTGGCTGCTAAATATCGTAGAATTACATGTCATTTAAGTCACAGGTTGAGGTTGGGTTTCTTCAACGTTATATTAAACAATTGGTTCCTATACAATGTTATTAAAGTATTGTATAGTATTAGGTATAGAATATGGTACCAGTATGATTATTTACAAATATATTTCAGTATACTTTAGTTACATATTTCTAATCTCACAACTCGTCTCTAATAATGCGATGGAAAAATAGTTTTAGTAAAATATTTTTCACTCGAGTGAATGTGGGTCTATATTGAAGGGTGTAGGTGTTATATTTTATAATCCTACATGAATATGAGGACAGGTACCCTACACTCGGGATGAAATGGAAAAAAATATTAAAATATTTCATTTTGTTTGTCAAGCGAGAAATTCATCTTTGAAAGTGTTTACCTCGACGTGAAATAAAACTGCGGGCATGTTCAAAACGTGTTTACTCGACGTGACTCTGAATATGTCTTGACAAACATATATTTTCACTTCGTCAATTTCAAAAATCATGTTATAAGGTTGAAAATTTAATGTAAAAACGTATATATTACCGGCAAAGTAACGTGGCAACTCCGTATTTTTCATGTTCAACGCCCATACGTGTCTTACTAAGCCGATTTTTATTACGTTTCAAAGCAGATGTTTAGAAAAGTACAGATTAATGTATACTTACAAAAGGAGAAAGCAATGACGGTTGAAATATATCTTTTACCTTAGTATTTTGAATTCCTATAAAATAAATATTATGGAATAAGGAACATATTTTCTCATCTTATATTTTTTCGTTGAATAGCTTTTATTGGTAATAACTTACTAAAAAACAGTATTAATGTTCTAATAATATTTCAAAAGGTTCCAAGTATTCAAAGAGATGTGAGACTGATTATTATTATTTATCTTCTTATGATTTTTAACTTGTGTAAATATTTCTTAACATAAAAGTATACCTAGATCAAAGATACCTACATAGATAAATATAATAATTTGTTTATTTTCTATAAAACCTTATTTTTGTAATAGATTATCAGTTAGCTGGTATCTTAATTCACTGAAATGTTGACCTCATGTTTTTGTGGTAGGGTAATCAGTGCCTGCCTGATTACCTACAATCAAGTAAACATCTGTCACTTGAGAGCGTTCTAGGTTTTATGTACCACTTTTTTAGCCTCATTATCATCAGCTACTATCACTATATACGTAGATTATGATTGTTGTCAAAAACGAACCTATATACCTACAGGTGATTTTTTGATAAAGATTAAAACTGTATACTTGCATTTTCAAAAAGTAGATTTGCCTCTCAAACTTGTTGATTTTGAAAAAAAACACGATCTGTATTATTGATCCATCTCATAGTATTTTTTTAATTTCTGGGAAGTAGGTAATGTTATATGGAAATTTTAAGAAAATACTATTTTCTTTTCTTACTTTCAAAAAAGTACGTACCTAAACCTACACGTACCTTAATACATTGTTCAAAATGATACCAATTGTATACATTGCTTAACCTTGTGATAAAGACTGCAGTGAAATCTTTGAACCGTGTCGTCGAGTGTGCCTGTCCGCCTGTTTTTTTTCAAAATCAATGAGTTCTACAACCGGCGACGCAAATTTACTTTTTGAAATTACAAGTGTACAGTTTTAGTTTTTATCAAAATCAGCTTTAAGACTCCTTTTAGCATTTTTCGCTATATTGTACCGCGCCCAAATGAACAATTCAGTCTGTTTATTAAAAAAATACTTTACAAACATCACAAAATCTCTCTTTTTCAATTATGATTTATAAAAGTACCAATGTAAAAATAAAAGAACCAGTACGGATAGGAAAAATATAAATTCACGGGCAGCCGCGTCGCGGGATGTGGTCCGAACCAATCCGTTCATTGGACAAATCTTATTAGCATAGAAATGGAAAACAAGCTCATTGGCCATAACTGTAACCCTTTCAGGATTACTTAGCTATAGGTATAACCTGCGGGATATATGTATATATAGCTAAAGATGCTAAGTTCATACGAAATCTAATACTTTTCGAGAAAGAACAACCACTTTTTCGTTTACTATTACCTACCTTTACCGTAATGTAACTTTATAATTGTACTATGGAATCCAGATTACTAATATACTTACTACTTTTTTGTTGTAAATGCATACTTCAGTATAATTATACCTAGGCTCAGGTCAGGACAAACAGAAATGTTTATGTATATAAATGTTTGTCCCGGATAGGAATCGAACCTGCAGCACAATAGGTGTTGTCGGTACAACCATTTCAACTGGACGGTCAAATAAAAACATGAGATTCTCTATTTTCATTATTTCATGTAAGGATATATCGGGAAGGCGGATTGTTGGTCCGACCCAGTTGACTTATATTGATATTGTGGTAAAAGGATTCGGTGAAATAGTGGCAACACTGACGGTGATGTCAATGAACATAGTCAATATAGTGACAGTTTGTTAATCTCAATTTAAGATCTCAATAGACCTGCAAGAGAGCTGCAAGGTCTCGAGCTGTACGCACCTCAGTGCAATCGTTATTTCACCCGGATCTAAAGCCTATCTTAATTTAAGACTGTACGTGTAAGTGAAGTGATAATTTAATTATTATGAAATTGCAACAATAAATCTAAAATAAGGAATTTCATGCGTCGCTTCTTCTCCTCATACGAGACTTTTCGAAAGCGATGGTATTATAACGTTGTTTCATTGCTTGCATCTCTGCGCCCATCGAATCCCGCTACCACCAAACGCTAATTATAATTAGGGTAGAACACCATGTATTCGTATCGCTTGGCTGTCTCTGACACCGACATATTGGTATCTTTATAATATTTAATAAATAAAATTACTTCCCTATTGTATAAGGAATCATATCTTTTCTAGATGCTAATAATAATACACCGCAAAACGCACATTCAGATGATGTTTTTTGTGCAACGCTAGCAATAGGCAACATTATTAGCATAGGTGAAAAATTAAATCAGTTGCATTACAGAATCAACAATTTCTCACCTTGAATTTACAATCGGAGTTGTTCATCACCTCATCATCAGTATCATATCGACGAACGGTTAATTAAGTTAGTTGGCTGCAACATATGCAAACTTTTAGTCGTTGTACCATTATTATGGCAATAAACAGAAACATGATGATAAAAAGCTCAGTTAAATATTAAAAATATATTTCATATAGCCTGGAATATTGCCGGACTATAAATTCATAATGCATATCGTCATCTACCGCGACTAAGTCACTCAATCATAGAATCGATCGATAAATCACACGTTGATAGACTATAATCGCTGTCAGAGTCAAAATTTGCTAATCTATCGGCCTGGATTGGCATCTAGTAGGTACTAAATCAACCAATAGTAATGTAATTCACATAATAATGAGGGTACATACGGTAACACGTATTGTTTGTTGCTTAAAATAAAATCGATTGAGGGATGTCTGATATAGATATTGTGTTGTAGATTGTATTGCCAATTATCACGGACCTGTCCGAAATCTTTTAGTATTTCGATAACGTTATACCTATTTGTTCTATGAAGATGAGGACTTTTATTGGGTTACCTAAGTGCCAATATACTTATACGTAGGTACATATATACAGCTCAGGTAAGCGCACCTGTTATCAATAATTCTATTTGGTTATTACCCGACTTGGGTGGTCCGATGTTTTAAGAACGTAATGTTAAAATAATAGATATCTATGTTATTTTAGTGTTATCGAACGATGATTTGTAAAAGGTCACGATTCTTAGTACTTTCGCGTATTTTTTTTTGTATTACATGGGTTTTTGTAGGTAGGTATGTATTGGTAACAGAAATATTAAATTATTATTTTTGGATTATTATATTTTTTGTGAATCAAAAATAGCACAATATTTCTACTAAAATTATAGGTAGGCACATCGCATACATTTATATCAGAAGGTACCTACTAGATCTTGAGAAGTTGGCATAAAAGATAATGTGAGCGAAGGTAGTAAAACTGTGTGTTTTGCTATGGGTCCAAATTCGCCTCATATTTGATTTTGAATCCAAAATAATTTATTTTCTTGTCCCCTAAACATATACTTTGAACACTTCCTCGAAAGTTAAGCCGCGGTCCAATCCCAAGTTCATGCTAACAGATAAAGGTGACCACAGCGGAAATCCGAGCGTGAAGGTACCTACGCAGGGGTCGTAACACCACCAGCGGAGGGTTAGCTAATTGGGAGGGGCGGGTCGGATGTGCGAACAAGGCAAATGAAGATTTATCATCCGCCGGGTCCTTTGGGCACCGGCAACGCCGCCATGCTTACTGGCTATCAGTACCTACTTGTGGATATTTTTTAATTTATAGTGTGACGTTAACTATATACCTATGACTGGTGTTTTATTTATGTTGCATAGGCGATCGTATATTTCAGTTGTATTCGTAATTAATAAGCACCCATTTTGAACATACTTACCCACGTTTCCAGGATAAAAAAGCATAAAAATATCAAGCTATGATCTATCTATGTTACAAGTTTTATTCAAATATGTTCAGCCGTTACGGAGCTGAGTGATAAACACACAGACATACACAAAGTAGTTTCGCATTTTATTAAGAAATTCAAAATTACTTTCAATGTAGGTACATAAAATTTGTGTAATAAATTAATACAAAAAAATAGACGTAAAATCAAAATGCGGCCCATCTCCCTTAGGGTGTTTTTCCATCAGAAATGTGCTATGCTGCGTTTGATATTCACCAATCATATTCCATCTGAAAGCGGAGGTCACTGATAGCTAGCTAGCTAACTATGTTTTTCTACATGAAATATACTATATAAGTTTTCAGAAAAAAAAGCGTATAAATGCCGTCACACGGTTGTCCACTATAAAGGAAAATCTATAGTTGTGACATGCTTGTCGACGCCCTGTTGGATATTGAATAGACTACAAATATTTTTCAATATAGATAGATATTATATTTTTGTTCATGTTAACCGAAACCTGTTTACGAGATTATCGTATGAATAGATAAAAGTATAATCGCGTGTCTTTCAAGATCTCAGACATTCCTTTTTTTGCTTTTTGTGTAAAAAAGACATTCAAATCCGTTGTCATTTCTAGACCTTTTTAACGGTTTATTGATGACGTCAGACAGTAATAAATCTCTTTCTTATATTAAAATAAAGGTATTTTCAAAGAATTCGATAGTCAGCCTAGAAAACCTTATTGTATTAAGCTCAATTTTACATTTATTATTTAATATTAAAATAATGTTAATGGTGGCTAATGGTAATGGTTAATGGTGTAAATGTTTTCACTATAAAAAGTTTCACATGTTGAAAACAGAGCCATAGGATTTACGCTATAAAACATATTTTTATATTTCTTACGGCCACACTCTTACCGTTATAAGGTCGAAAGTAGAGATCAAACACAAAATTAAGTCTCATAGACCTATTAGTTTGTCTAAAACATCTAAGATATCCTAATTAACCTTTCAGATCATAGAACTTCTTCGCTTAACTTCTAAGGTCGACATCCAATCAACCTCAAAACTTGTTATAATTTAGAACATATTAATTTTGTCCAAAAAGGTTGAACTGCTACTGCACTACGCACAAATAGCAGCTGATTTTGTAGCAATTAAAGTGAGGGATTATTAGCCAGTCGATGAGCAACGACTGACGACCGGTCGATCGCTCTGAATTAAATTAATCACTGTTTATCCGTATCGTTTGTAGGTACGATTGTAGCCTATCGCTTATTGAGTACGTGCTTAACGCAATACGTGTAATTGGGTGATACTTACTGAAATGTAACGCTTAGTAGGCAATTATGCAAAAGGACCATGGAGTTATTATCGCCACTTTAGGGCGAAACATATATTATATCATATCTGTTTTGTCTAAAATTGAGCTATATTACGTATAATCGTATATAAACTCCATACAAATCTGTCAAAATAGATGAAACAAAAGATAGTTTACAGGTCGTATGAAATGCTACCCGAATCCTATTATGAAGCTGCAAATGTGGCTATATTTACCCCCCAGATAGATAGATATTCGATTAATGTTTAAGTCAATGAATCGAATATACATATAACTTATAAATTTCCCATCTACAAATATAAAAGGACTGTTCACTGCCAGATGTATTTTACTAATACTACAATTTTAAAATATTGTTTCGAGTTATTTAATACTTACGAAGAATTCACTTCCAGCGAAGCATGTCCTATTCCAAATCGCTACATAAAGGTTACTCACAAAAGTGTGAACAATTAAATCGGTTTCGGAACAAAGAATGTCAAGTGTTCCTCCAGAGTGAAATGTTCAGTAAGAAAATGACTGTGGAAGAGCATTTCACGGGCCACAAATTTCCCCGTGAAAACAATCGTAAAATGCTTTTATTACTCAAACATTCGCCATTGATTCACGGCCCGAAACAATAAAAATACCTACTCAATCAACCTACCGAATTTTACGAGCCTTATAGGTGAGTAAATTTATTGTCCAAACTTCAATAAAGACATATTTCATTTACACCTTAACGTAAAAATGAACTGAACCATTATTAATATTTAAGAGATCCATCAACATTTTGAGAATCACAGTTTTACCGGTGGATAGAATAGCAAAAATCCGTTCTATCTACATATATTAGTCAGAATTAATCTCTTTATAAAAAATGAATTAAGTATTATCATCAATAATTCAATCTCTTTATTTAATACAATCCAGTTACCTAAATTGATTTACGTATTCTATCAGGCTATGAAGATAAGTCAAAATCACGCTTTTACTTTATTCAAATCTAGTTACGAAGGAAATTATGTAGTATAAATAGAATAGCGTAGAATTACTTACTTTTTAAAAGTTACATCGTAAAACTAAGAGAGCAACGCATTTGAACGCTTAGAAAAGGTCATTTGACATCATACGGTAGCGGCAGACATAGGCCGCGCAACTGTCCCTTGCCTCTGTTGTTCATTTTTCTTCCCCTTTTCCGGGGCCAAACGGTAAAGAGAAACTTAATTGGAGGCTTTCCCGCCGACTCGCTGGCTCAATGAAAAATTACGAGCTAAACGAGCACACGCTTGGGAATTTTGCGCTCATTCTGTACGTAGAAAGAAATGCTGCGTCTTTACGCAACTCCTCCTTAAACTTAGATAAATGTAAGCTGACGAACGTAATTTCAATGAAATATACTGCTCATTAGAAGAGTTAATTTAATTCAGCTCTTTTAGCAAATTGTTTGAGGACTTTGCGTTTCGCACTGCATGCTTTTTATGAGTTTCGTCGACAAGTCTGTTTATTACAATTATTATTGGATAATTTGTGTAGTTTTAAATGATTAAATGTTACAAACAGAAATTTATAATTACGATTTCTTTAACCTAACATTAAGTACCGCCTCTAAGGTATATAATTATTATTTTAATTTGAACAAAATTTTATTTATTTCAAAATAAGTTATACTGGTAATAAACAATACTAATTATCTTGAAACAAAACATAACTAAGTAGTCTTAAGTAAGATAAAGTCCAGTCCTAATTGCTAAACCAGCTCGATGGTGGATTACGTTGGATGTTCATTATTGCGCTTTCGGGATTTCCCTTAGAGGCGGGGTGCATAATTCACGTGGGTGTGATTAACTCGGATGCAATAGGCACATACCTACTGCAATAATAATAATAATATTATGATTACTGCATTTGTAAGAACTGACTAATAGGACTAAAATAACCATGTTTGTGTAATAAGTTACATTAACTACTTAGTAATATCGTTTTTTTATAACTCCTCTTTTTTTAATTCGTGGAATATTATTGATTATACAGTGTTCATTAACTTACAATTAATTAAGATACCTAATAGTTCTATTAGGGCCGGTTGCTCGTACATTTTAGTTAAAGTTATAGTCAAAGTTAACTTAACTATTACTATGCTTTGACCGTAGAGTCACTTTGACGATGACCGATCTCCCTCGGTTGGTTATGCCGGTTACCGTTAAAATTTTAGTTAAAGTGACACGAGCAACCCAGTTTGCTTTCTTTCGGCGGTTAAATATAGTTAACTTTGACTATAACTTTAACTAAAATCTACGAGCAACCGACCCCTAGAAAAGTAAATTCAACATCACTTCCACACAATTCCAATTTCGAATCGGTAAAAATTGAAATCCGCTTTTAATTTTTTGACACGAAGACATGAAAGTCACTAAAGGCTTTATAGCCGCAGTCAAGTTCCGGATGCATAGTGGATGACAACCTGCAGACATTTTAATTAAAGGCCACCGGCTATCTAGAGCTCGGAGGTGAACGGCACTCACTGAAAGAGATCGGCTTGATTAAAGTAACGTTATGTACGGACTGTAATTAGTATATGTATACGGTAACACAATTAAGATATTTAATGTTAAATTAACGTTATTTGATTCGCCAATATCGGTCTTGTGGTTTACGAGGTGTTTTTACATATGAAGTAATTGATGACCAAAAACATTTCGATAATAGGTACTCGTAGTTTTTATGTTGTGTAACACTATTATTTTGTTGCAGTGTAAAATAGTGCATTAAATTACTACTAATAATTGATACTATCCATACCATTATTGTAAATAGGAAAGTTACTCTGTCTATCTATCTGTTTGTATGTTACCTTTTCACGCCTAAACTGCAACTGTAATTTGCCACACCTTTTATCCCGAGAACGCAGGTAAAATCGCGGGGGAACGCCAATTATGCGCTAAGTATTTTGTTTTTTACTAGTAGCACAGAGAAGATAATATACTATATAAGTAGATATAGTCGTTTGTCATGGGTTTACTTTGCGTAGGTACATGATTTTCTAATATCATAAAGCTGCAGATATGTGCGCTGCATTTTAAGCTTTTTGTTTTCTTATTTTACACTATACCACCAATTTATAGAGCAAATAAAACAGCAAGTACATAACAGACTTTATTTTCAAATTTATCCCTCAGTTTATATTTATTTACAATTGTTTTTATCACAATTTCACAGTCAATACATACATTATTATGTACAAAACGTTATATTACAAATATTTTGACTAGTTGAATTCAAGTTACCTATATACAATATAACATTTATACACAACTCTCAGGGCCGGGTATCTCCTCAGCTATAAGATGTTCTCTTCTACTTAACGACATAGTGCCAGATGTTATGGGCTGTTTACTTGACACTGTAGTCCTCGGTGGTGACAATAGCTGTAAAAGGAAAGTAAAGCTTAGGGCGCGTCCTCATTAGGCGCACAGTTAGGGGCAGACTGTTTGCTTCCATTTTGCCTTCCTATAATTTTTAAATGGAGTGTCCATACCGCGCGTAATGTACGCAGTTTGCGGCGTTTCGCTTGCCGACTCATTCAGGGAGCGGATAATTCACAGCGACCAATGCGCGTGATACATGGAGTTAGCGACCGATGCGCCACTCAGTCAGTCAGCGGATAGTCTACCGCTATCTGTGCGCCTAATGAGAACATGCCCTTAGGAACAACAGGATTCGATACTTATGTTATGGATAACTTTTGATAATAAATGCTGACTAAAATTACGAGATTTTGTTTGCTTGAAAAGTTATCATCACGTCTGAATTTGAGTTAAATGAGTATAGTATAATATTTAGCGGAATTATATTGAATGCTATTTCACAAGATATTTAGAAAAAAATGTAATTATTTTCGATGGTAAATTGTTTTATTTTAATTTTCCACTTTTATTTATTTATTTCAAATCGTATATATATTTCACGTTTATAACTATTCAAAACTATATATTATTTTTCTATTTTCTATCTATTCTAACAATTGAGTAGGATTGCAAAAAATAACAGGTATTTTTCAAATAATATTTAAAAATAATTAGCTTTTTAAAAAAAAACTAAAACACTTCATAAAAAAGAAGTCTACAAAATATACCCATGCGATGAAACAATCTTTGGATTATTACTGTGGATTAATACTGCCATGTGTGTTATAGGATTGCCACCCTTAACCAAGGCAACACATTGTCCATTAATTCATCACCAGCAATGAAACAAGACAGGAAAAGGTATCGCTTACTCGGAATCCCCAATAAAACAAAAATAAGGGGAAAATAAAAGATATAGGGAATAAAGTCTTATCTAATAAAATTTATCCTATACATGTCGAGGATATTTGTATGACATACTTTCAGAATTGTTGTACCTATGTTGTATTAGGTATACATATTATGTAATACGATATTACGGCTAACTTAGCTTAAGACATATGGAAGATTTTAGTTTTAATTTGTTTTGACAATGAAAAATGCTCTAAATAATTTTCAGAGTCCTACAAACTCCATTAACGAAGCTAACATTAACTTTAAAGCATATTAATACAATGGATCTATGATTTGGAATCTGCGTCGCTGTATACATGGGCAATATAGCTATCAAATAATATTATAAATTATAATATTATGAAACTCCACAGTTTTATAATTGTTTTCCCGTTAGGTATAAAGAGTAGGAATCCTCAAACTCAAGATTAGGCGCCGATAACGTAACGTTATAATTCTACTACCAGTTTGGAATACATTTAAACTGAAAAGATTCCGGCTAAAAACTCAGCAATACATTTTTTTGTGAACCTTTACAATGTGTTGTAACTTAGTCAGTGGGATGCAAGTGGGACAACTATTGTATTTCTTATTTTAGATAAACATACAACATAAACATTCCCCATCAATAATAATCTTGTATCAAGATAGATTAATTTACTTTTAGGAACAAGTTCAAAATTGTATACTCACAGCGCGGGGCTCTTGGTGGCCCGTGTGCGCCGACCCGCGCTCACTCGGGCCCCACTCGTCACTCACGCAAAGAGAGCCGTTTTTGACAGCCGCCTCCGCACCACACTTCTCAATTGGAGGGCCTCCATCTAAAGCACCAGTTTGATATTTTGCAATTTGTTTTTTTATTCAAAATGCTGTCAAGTTGGTCTACCATGCCATTCTATTTTTAACCCTAAAATCAATAGATGTCAAGATACTGTAGTACATTATTACTTTAGGTACATGTCTTTTTTACTCTATGACCAGTGAGAAATAAAACAGCAATAACTACGAAAAATAGTCACGCTACTATTCACCATAATTCTATTTTTAACCCTAAAATCAATAGATGTCAAGATACTGTAATGTCTTTGTCATGCTATCAAAGTGTTTACTTCAGATACATTTCCTTTTTACTCTATGACTGTACGTCCTAAAATAAAACAGACAAAATAAATAACAGCAATAACTACTTAATTAGGGCGTTCTCGTAACGTTGAGTTTCTGTTCCTTAATTTAATTTCAGTAAGTACAGTTTACGAAATAAATAACTTAAATTACAAACCTCCATTGACAAAGCCTATATTTAAGAATCTAGGTATAGATACTCAAAATTAGCTGCCGGATAGAGATTAACAAAAGACGACGTAATTAAATTCATTTGAAAATAATGAAATTAGGGATAATATACCTACAAGCTGACTGCGGAGTCGCGTAGCAACAAAGTAAATTATTATTATCCATATAACGAAACAGTATGTTTTTAATTTAAAATAAGAATTGTATATTTCTATTATTTAGAATTTTGGCCACTTTATTCGATACGACCTCTATTTCGTCATAAACGTGACTTTTTTTTACTCAGTATCAATTTGGGATTCATAATAATTAATAAAAAATACTTGACTGTAATTATTTCAAAAACTATTATACTAATCATCTACAGAGTAAAAAAATGGGTTGGGATGACAATCCCGCAGTCATTATATAAAATCTTTGTTTTATGAAAGTCTGTATAAAGTAATAATTTTGTGATCGTACCTGGCGGTGGATTTAAGATATCTGGTTGGGCTTGTTTAGGAGGTTTTAAGGTGTAAGCTACCACGTACTGTCCATCTCCAGCGTTCAATTGCAATTCTGAAGATTGTTGTTTTGTCTGTGGCTTTCCCCTGTTTCAGAAATACAAAGAAAAGGAAAATAATAAATAAAAAATCTGAAAATACTCAAACTGTCAGATAAACTCTGTTCATATCACCTAATTAGAGTACAAATATAAATTTACAAATTATACAAGGCTATAAATTATAGGTAGTATCACCAATAAAATCATCACTATCATTCTGTCTTATTATTAAGTTATTGATTTATCTCACAATTTCAGGCAAGTTTTATAAGGGTTTTAAGATGTAACGCATATATTTCAAACCTGGATTTTACTCCACTTGCTTTAAACCGTGTCACGTAATAGGGGGGTATAAGTTTTATATGATAAAACTGATTTATAACCTTTCAAAAAGTGTACTTTTTGTATAAAAACTTACTAGGTATATCTTCGAAGGTTACTAAAAATAACTTTGTTTAAGAATGAAGCTATGTTCCCGAGTGACAGCAATTTCATAAAACTCTACACAATTTTGAAACGAAAAGCAAAATAGAAAAAAATAAACGTTGACAGGTAGCAAAAGCCAGTATTCCCTTTCTGCTATTCGTAGCATTTCCAAGCTGTGCTACGAATGTTTCGTAGTATGACGTCGGTTACTACAACGTAGCACTTCTACGTGCATGTTTCTATGCCATTTAATGATGACATCGGGGTCGGTAAAAACTTTTTATTGAAAGCAAATGTACACGAAAAATTACTACTTTTGGCTTTGAAGCTATTTTATGGACCTGATAGAAGAAAATTACTACCCACGCTAAATTATACATTTTCTATAAGTTTTTAGGTTAATTACGTGAAGTGAAACAATAACTCATGATCTTAGAACAGTTTATGCTGACTTCTGTTAAAAAGGTTTCTGTTTCAGATGAACAGAAAGTATTATTTTTATTGCATTGTTAAAAAATAAACAAATTAAAATGAATATTATATATTTTACCTTTTTCTTCGTAGAAAATATCCAGTAAATATTGCAACAAACGCACAAGCCACGACTGTGAAGACAACCGCCCAAAAAGCACCTTTCGACACCCCAGCCATGAGACTGTTTACTCCATCTAGGGTATATGAATTTATTTTATGAAAATACCAACTGCTGAATATAAACTATACATGTAAACAAACTATTAATTATTATTATTAATATTTAATAGTTTGTTAGTTATTATTATTAATATTTAATAGTTTGTTATCAATTGTTAAATGACCGATTTTTCATAATTCAATTTCATATGTCAATTTGAAATAAGAACCGTTGCAAATAATTGTAAATCCTATTGTTACATGATACTTATGAGAACAGCTGTAAGTAGTTTTAAGGCAATGATACCTCAGTGGTAGTGACGTCGGATGTCGCGACGCAGGTCTAGGGTTCGAATCCTACATGAGCTTGAGCTTTCGATGAAGGAAAGTTGAAAATCTATCGCCAAGCACCTATCGGTGTGTTCCGGCAATTGAATTTGAGAGCCAGTTGCCTTTTCAGCATTGTAACAGGTCGGCAACACATTGACAAAACCTCTGGTATTGCAAATGGCGATAGGCAACGGTAACGGTAAATATATTATTATGTTATTCTAAAGTATGATTCACTTTTATGCCCAATTTCATTGGATTGAGTTTTTTTTATGAGGTAATTCACTAGAAATTAGCATAGTTAGGTACTTAATTTCCATCTTGTCACACAATACTGCAAATTGGTAAGCATAAATGGGATAGAACATTACCCTGTTAAGTTAAATTTACGATAAACAATTTAGTAAATTGCCCTCTTATTGTCCATCAATGTCCAATCACTCTTCGCTTCAATTACCATTTAATTTCTCACCATTAAGACGACAGAATTTATGCACAAATATTTTTATTCTAAAGATTTAAGTCACGAAATTATTTTAAAAAACATACCAGTTCTTCTCTCAGGATCTTGGTAAGCAAGAGCGTGCAGCATAATGCGTTCTGAACTTCCTTTATCATTTCTAGAATGGACCGAGAGTCGAAGAGCAGTACTGCTCGACCACAGCACACTAGCCGGCACCAAAAATAGAGCCACACCATCTGAACATACGACCCTAAAATTAATACTTCAAACAAATTGATTGAATCAAAATGTTAAAGGTTGTATAATTTTACTAACCAGTCTCGTTAGAAGTTACATTGAATCTGATTCTTCCACTAATAGAATCTAAGGCTTCTAATACAACAAGTTGCGGTAGACCACCGTCGTAGCCAGCGACACAACGAATCACCAGAGCATCTCCAATATCTTCTTTCCCAGAGTCCTCAATCCAATTGGAACCGTTCCCCGCAGACAAAGTACAATTTCGCGGTGGAGAGGGCCGTGCTGTTCAAATCATATTTGTAAATTTGATCAAACCTTTGCCATATAAATATTGATTCTATAAAGGAGCTTCGGGGGCCTATCCAAATGTTTATTTAAATACGATCCAGAAATTTGCTAGTTTCTCAATAGAAAACAAACTCGAAGTCTTGGTTAACTAGTTTTGGGAACTAAGCGGATAATTTTGTCTCTAGACAAAAGCAATTTTAGAAGTACAACAAACGATTTTCTTCTTTCTGACCTTGATTTTATGAAGCTTTAATATTAATTGTACTCAAGGAATTGAATAATAAAGTTGACACCAACGTTAAAAATCATATAATTTTATCAGAGTTTTATAGAAAAGTAGAGTATAATAACGTACCAGCAGGTACTATTTGAAAGACACAAGGCTGCGCTTGACGACCAACAGTATTGCTTCCCCGACATGTTAACGCTCCATAATCCCTCTCACTTGCTGGGGTGTAACGCAATTCACTTGTACTTCCATTTATTGTACCTTATTAAATAAAAAATAATATGTTATACCTATGTAGTTCAAAACAAAGGGGATAATATAAAGTTGACGTTATTTTTTATACCTACTAAATTTTATTACAATCATCATCATATCAGCCGAAAGACGTCCACTGCTGGACAAAAGTCTCCTCCAAGGATTTCCACGATGGCTGGTCTTGCGCTACCCGCATCCAGCGGTTTTCCGCAACCCTCACAATATTTTATTACAATATAGACAATAAATTCACAACCTTCCAGGAGCTTCATAAAGTTAAATGCAAAAGCAGCATACAAAGTCTATGTATCTTGATTGTTGGGTATTTACAGCATTCAAGCGCTTGAGATTGTTCAATCAGCACCTCATGTCTACGGACACTGTCCTGAATATGTAACGAAGCGGAACATTTACATAAATTGAGTGAGTCTCGAGTTAAACTTTTAAAACGAATGTATCTACGACAATCCTTTTTTTATACATTTATTGGCAAACCGATTTCAGTAAACTAATTGTTTTTTTGCCTTCTAGTAACAAGAATCATATTCATTTTGAACTATAAATAAAAAGTAACATTTTTTTACGACTTGAATAAAATTGTGCTCCATAAAAAATTTCGATTTTGCTAAAACAGTTATCTAGGGAAATTCACCTTTTATATTAATTTACACCTATAGTGAATATATATAGGTATGATTCGCTTGCTTACCATATCTGGCAGGAGACACGTTAAAGCTCTCCCCGCTATTGTTGAATTGCCAGAGGAACGTGACGTCAGCAGGGTCTGCATGCACTGCGCAGCGCACGCGCAGAGCCTCATCTAGTGCTGCCCCTACAACTTGTGGCGAGTTTTCTCCGCATACTGGTGCATCTATGCATAAATCATCTTTTATCCTTCTATATTATTTATCCATATTATAAATACGAAAATTTGTGAGTGAGTATGTTTGTTATTTCTTCACGCTCAAACGGCTGGATTAATTTTGATGAAATTTAGTATGGAGGTAGCTGACACCCTGGATAGACATAGGCTACTTTTTACTCTAGGAAACGCGGGTGAAACCGCGGGTCGGAAAGCTAATGATGTATATAATTTCTATATGACGAAATTAATTTTACAAGCATAGTATGATTAACATACAAATTAATCAGAATCTATGATTGTGTAACTTTTTTACCCGGCTGTGCCCGGGATAGCTTTGCGACTTTGGAGAAGAGCTCATGTTTTTTTCAGTCGTATCTTTGTATGAGAGATTCTTTATAAGCTCAATACAACCAATACGATGTACCTGCTCTGTATCTACTCTAGCAAAAAAAATGTTTATTAAATCAAAATGGAGCCGTGGAACACCTATAAAATGGCAGTAGAAATAAAAATAACGCGAACCACGTCTTATGATATCATAGAATAGTTCTTTTAAAATTAACATTATGTTTATTTAACTTTTAAAATTAACATTATGTTTGTTTAAGAATTACACAACTTAGAAACTTGTGTACCTATAGGTATATTGCTAACTAGAGAGCGCATGATGATAGATTAAATAAAAAATCTCATAATTTTAATTTCGAATGTTGGTATTAATTACATAATATGTGTACATTTAATTGAATTGCTACTAAGCCATGCTTTCTGAGAGTTGCCGATACATGAACGTTAATTTGAGTTAATTAATAAACACATAATAATTATTAGATTAAACATAACAATCAATATATTTTTATTAAAGTACTTCACTGATATTTTATTGAATTGCGCAGTAGGTATATGTTACGGTCCTACATACATTTGGATATAAAATATTTTATATGCAAGTTCCTACACGGGCATTACGACTTTATCTGCAATGATATACGGCAACACTAAAATATCCACTTTAAAAACACCAACAGCAAGGTTTCCTGTCATAAAGCGATAAATATAAATCAAACGAGCAATTATTTTGGCAGTTCGAAATTATTTCGTCTTCCCTCTCACGTCGGCAATTAAACCGCGGTCAGTTGGGCGCGGAAGGAAGCACCTCAATGCGCCAATATAGAATTGTACAATAAATCAAACACCGGACATTGTTGATTTACATAGGCCTGCTACGTTATAATCATATATGTAGGTATAATGCTACGATATGACTATCGTTCAATTATCTTGTTTTATTTGGGTTTTATAACTAGCAACGATACTTATCAACGTTTTTAAGTGGTTTCTGCGAAATCATGTAGGTACCTGCATGAGGGAATGGGTATGAATTAATTAAGTCATGTTTAAGATCTACTCACACTTTAGAACGTTTTTAATAAAGGGGGTAAAAAAGCTCTTCATAGGTAGCAATGTAATAATAATAATGTAATGTAGGTTGCAGTAATGCCAAATATCTAAAGGCGACTGCTGACTTAAAAATACATAGGTATACGTACAAATATCTCATTTGACCAAATCTAAAAAATGGAATCAAAATTTCAACAACCTTAAAAGGTTGTCTGAAATCATTGCTCCAATAAACATAAACTTCTGCGATGAATCAACCTAATTGAAATCACTCCATACAAAATGAAAACGCCTTTAAACTTTGTATCGTTTCTATAATTTCAAAATGGAACTTTATCAGTCAGTCAAATTGATTTGGACGCGTACAAATGAACTTTATTTAGCTAGCTGGTATTTCATTTAATGTTTTGTTTGAAATGTTAAATATAAATAATCTTGATATTATTTACACAAACCATTTATGTTAGGTATTTCAAACAAACGCTACGAAGTAATTGATAGGAGCGATTATGATTAGTTAAGAATTCATAATAAAATAAATTTTTATTATGTATGTAGACGCCACTATGCTTAATAATTGTAGATTTGACTAAGCCAGGAATGAAGACCTATTTTTATTCTGTTTGAACGGTAAAGAAAGAGTAAGGATGATTAACACACATTCTGAGTCAATCGGTTTATTTGCATGTTGCTTTAGCGGAGCAAATTATAACAGATAAAAAATATATAAAAAATGATAAAAAATAATAATTTTAGGCTGGTTACCAACCGCTAGTTTAGTATAAACGAAATTTATCCACATGATTTGAAACAAAATTTATTCAGCGCGGGGAAACTAAAACAAAGCTCTATGAATTAAAGTGAAGCCACGAAACAACAGATTGCGAAGGTTCCCGGGGAATCGTAGTAATATTAGGCAATAATTTTGATGATTTACCGCTGGTGCCGCCTTCCCTCAGTGGCAATTACTATGCGGACGGTCGACCACGGAAGGAAGTTGGTACGTCGATCCCAACCGCAATCATTTGAATACTATTCGCAGACACATCGGTATTTATAGGCTAGTAATTCATACTGTGCTCGGTGACGTTTTATGGGATGCCTGTGTCCTGTTTGTTCGATGTACGAGTACATTTATTAAGGAGGTTTAGGGATATGCAAATGTTATGTGTAGTAGGCACCTTTATAATTTGCGGTTCTCAAGCAATAAATCCACTGTTTTGTTTTGTGCGAAGAGGCGAAATTTCTGAAGGTTGGCAAACACACACATGCTTAACAGCTCCGCATAAATTCTGTATTACATTTATCGAAAGACCTACATCATGTGGAGTGTCACTAAAATAAACGAACCTCTTCTAACGATGAAATAGTAGTTTTGCGGAAAATTTAGAAGGATATTAAAACAGATTTATTTTATTTCAACACAGCGTACACTGAGCTGGCTACCTAGCTTCAAACAAGTTGATTGCACACCTAATTTAAAAAATATGTTTATTTTGTCTTGTGTGTGGAATAAACTACGTTAAAGTCTCCAATATCATAATAAACTCATTCCACAAATAGCAATACAATTTTAAATACTCACATTGTACTCGTAAAGTGACCACTTGACTGGAAGTCTCTCCTCTGGCATTAGTTGCCCTGCAGGCGTAACCGCCAGCTTCCTTCCTTGTCACTTTCTGTAGCACCAGGGACCGCGTGCTGACAATTATGCCTGACGTCATGTTCTGCGTCACCGCCCTGTCCTAGATTATATTGTTTATCACAACGGCGTTGTGTCATTTTGGGCTCACCCTAACAAGGAATAATTAGTCATCATGTTACACGAACTATGAAAGTTACTCATATAGGTGTGAGTTTTGTGTTTGATTTAATTGCGACGATGAAAAGAACAAGTATGAATTTTTACTTTTACACAAATTGGATTTATTTATTTTTTATGGCGATGTTAGCTGAGTGGTAGTGATATTGAATGCCGTGACGAAAATCGCGGGTTCGAATCTTACAATGAATTTCGATGAGCTTTCGGTGAAGGAAAACATCGTGAGAAAACCATAGCACGGTGGTAGGGTACTTTGTAATACTTGCCTGGCGGGCTATCACTCTCATGTTGGAAATCTGTCTCCAAGCACCTTCCGGTGTGTTCAGACATCTGCAATTGAGAGCCATTCTAGGCCTTGTGTGCTTACCACTATTGGCTGTTTCATCTGTTTGATCAAAATCTATGTTATAAGTACAGGTATATTATACCGAATGTAGTAAGCAATAATACCTAACGCCAAAAAATAAATAAAATTATCATTATGTGTTTTTAAAGCTAAATGTAACCCTTTCAACAATAATCATAAATATGGATTTGAAATTACCCAAGGGTGAACACAATAAATTGAACACACATACGGTTCCCAAGCGCTTTGATCCTTAGTCTAAATTATCACATAAACTTTGGTTATTTGAAACTTACGTTATGATACCAAGATATCCGATGTTCCCTGGGGTTGGCTCGTACTATGCACTCGAAGTACACGTCGTCGCCCTCTTTGATGTCGTGTGGGTTGAGTGTGCTGCCTAGACTCAGCGTCACTAGTGGACTATCTGTGTGAATAACGAGTCGCTGTTAATTTTAGATTTTTATTTTATTTATGCTTCCTTCTGTGATGAAGTAAGAAGGAATTTATTGATTTTTTATTACTTTGACTACCAGAAAAGCTTTTTTGGTAAATGTAACTTAGAATAAAATACATAGTTTACTAACATACAACATTGAGTGTCAACTGATCATCGATAGTCTTCATCGGAAGGCTGGGGTTGGCGGCTACACACTTCACAGTTACACCATTATCTGCAGGACTGGGGCTGAAGACTAGGGTGCTGATCGACCAGGTCTCGTTGGAATGGTCGGTCACCTAAAATGATTAATTTTATACAAAAATGTGATATGCTTTGGACTTGTTATTTTTATCTCATTAAAACACAAATCGTGTATTATGCCTTGATTAAATCATTCTGAATTACTATAGAATAAGCGAATGTAGGTATTATTATAACATCTCTCATATAATATGCAAAAAATCTTTTTCCGATGTTTGGGATAGGTACCTCTATGGACGCATTTACATGGTGTAATTTAAATATCCAATTATTCGGGATTTTATAACAAAAAAAATTGGTAGGTAACGTAAACAGAATATATACACAACCCTAATAAAATTTTGGTACATGAGGGTTGTGATGGGGGCGAACTTTTTTTTCTGACAGTAATTTCAGTGAACATTTATACAATTTGCAACTTTTAAAAATGGACGGGTTGACACGTTTCAAATGGTGACCTATTGTAAATGGGATGTTCGTAAAGCAATTAGTCGCGATTCCTGACTGCGTAAAGCCCTCAAAATACCTACTAGCGAGCTTAGTTTTATATGGTAATTGAAGCTGTCTATATTCTTTAGGAAAAGTATGATATATTTTTTTGTTTTGTTGAATATTATCGGTGTTGTTTTAACCAATAAAGATCAATACAAGTGCACCAGTGATGTGAAATAAAATGATTAAAAATCTATGAATAACACAGACATGACATCAAATAGTTTCTTATTAGGCTGTATGGCTCAGTACCTTTGCCTGCTTTTTGGCGAATTTAATAAACAACAATCATTCACTCGTTGTTGAATCAAATCATATGGACACTGAACAATATCCTTTGTGGTTTCTTATCAACCACTTATAATTATTATACGAACTGTTTTGTGAGGCAAAAACAACGCTGAGAACCTTACCTTCAGAAATAAAGAAGCCTTACCATATCCCTGTTGAAAATTCTGTTGTTTTTGTACCAAGTGATCAGCGCCGGTGGTCTACTCCCCTCGGCAATACAGCGCAATGTTACCGCAGCGTTTGCAATTAATTGCTGTGGCCGATTCAGCAGAGACACGGAAAGTGGAGCAACTGTTTGGAATATACATTTTTAAATTAATAATAAATACTATAAGCAGATCACTGACATAAACTTCCTTTAAAAAAAAATAGTCCACCATACAGGTTCAGTCCAGAATAGTGATTTCACGAGAATCCAGGTTTCCTTCACCAAAAAAATTACTTCTGGCTGCTCTTTCGTCTCTCAGGTGAGCGATTTATTAATTTAATTTTTATAACATTTCGTATTGCTTTATTAGTTAAAGTTTATATTTTATATTATGGTCAGCATCTAAACTAAAAAAAGTGTCGGATGTAATAAGCATCAACTGAATGAATATGTAATCCATCCATCGCGTTGATCGCAGCGTGCTGCCCCGGAGGCACGCCGGCGCCGCGAGCAAATATATGAGGTCTTCGTTGGATGATACCTACAACTTTATTATCATAGTAAACTAAGGTAAACGTTTTGAGTAGGTCATTGTTTAAGTATAAATTAAAGAATATAGAAAATTCAGAAACTTTTCTACGCAGGTTGTTTGTATTAAAAAACGCGTTCTGGCGTCTAAAGCTTTTAAAGCCTTGTTTGTCTTAATCTTAATTATATTAATCTCAGAAAAGGCCTCCTTAATGTTACATAATTTAACTACTATCTTTACCCTTCAGACGATGTAAAATTCATTCAAATTACCATCTGGCATAATAAGGTAATCCTTGGATATTTTTTATTAATATAAAATCTTTTCCAGGGAGAACTAAGGTATCTAAGATTTTTTTCCACCTCAAAGGGAAGAAATGGTAAATAAAATTAGCGAAATATAACCAGAGTTATAAGTATTACCTATCGTAAGCTAAGATATCAGGAAAATAAATTAAATAACTTAGATTGCTAAGATCTATTTGTAATTACTGATAACCGAAATTAGATTTTTAGAATAACCGTCTTATAGAGACAAATTTTGAAGATTTTTGTTAATGTTAAAAATTTAGAACTTTATTGTAGATATCTATCTATCTATTGTTTGTTTGTTTGAACGCGCTAATCTGTATCTATACTATAATAAAGCTGAAGAGTTTGTTTGTTTGCTAGTATTAAATAAATGCTATTTCATAATCACTCACGGTTCATTTCTAATCTAACTGATTTGTCTTGTGGTGGCACAAGGTTGGTGTTAGCAGCTCGACACTTGAAAGTGGTGTTGAGGTCTTCTCTCTTCAAATGCTGCAGTTCTAATCGGTTCACCATCACATGGGTGTCTGTCTTAACACCGACGTATTGTGGAGCTGATGTGCCATCTATCCACCATGAAACTACTGGTTCTGGACGACCTGGTAAATTGAAAAATATTATAGATACCATAAACAGATCATAAAAAAATGAGTGGAAAACAACACAAAATTCCATACAATTTCCAAAAATAGTATCGTAGCATTAAAATACGCTGAAACGTAAATCTGGGCAGTGAGTGCCTATCAAGTCGAGTGTTAAAATAGCTATCTCGCCCCATGACTACGTTTTAGAGTGCAATTAAAGACTTTAGCAGATATTTCAGCTAAAATTGTGGTAAATAATGGTAATGATCCTCCCGAAATTTAGGCCTACTGATAATGATGTACTCTCTCCGCAGTATTCGGCCTAATATGCCAATTCAAAATAACCCGGTTATCTTGACGCCAGATTTTTTACTGAGGGTGTTAGCTACCCAGACAGGTAGACCTATCGGGCTACGATTACCTACCTCACAATTTTTTATACCACTAAAAGCTCATTACACGATTAGAACCCGCAATTTTGTTACACTATTACGTCACTACCACTGAAATAAATATTTGTAGATATAATATATTAGTCTACAATGTTAGAAAAACGACATTAGAAAGTTTTTACTATGATTTTATGTGATCAAATCGCCATTTTTTGCGATATTTTTTGCCAAAATAGAATCATATTTAATTGTGATTGAGTAAAGTAAGTAATTTAGCCCTAAAATAGCAAAGATAAAGAATACATCAGTGTAAAACCTAAAAACGTTAGTAGGTAGATATTATCTTTTCAACTATAAATATCGCTGGCTTATCCCTCCCGCGAAGGTTATCAGGTGTGGTAAGCACCACGTAATAAAACTGTTTAGAATAAAACAACCGAGAAAAAACTAATAGCAATCTCAGCTCATAATCTTTGATCATAATAGTCTTTTTATCGTGAAATAAAAGATACAAAATCTTATATAACTTTTATATAAGCAACACAAACAAAAAAGACGATTTTATGAATCTAAATTAACTTAATCTTTTGAATCCATATCCATACTAATATTATAAATGCAAAAGTAACTCTTTCTGTCTATCCGTTTGTCTACCTGTTCCCTTTTTACGCCTGAACTACTGAACTGATCACAATGAAATTTGACACGCAGATAGATATGCAAGGAACATACATAGGAAACCACGTTGGACAGCTAGTAACTAATATAAGAAAAAACATCGATGTCGATAATACATATTTCTGCTTGAATACTATTTTTATTGACTTAACTAGAAACGTTAGTGCAGATATTTTTAAGCCACATAATTAAGTATGAGCTTGATAACAGGGTCAAAGCCTAAATTCCCCGGTGTCCGCCCCGCTGCATCATCACAATTGGTGAGCACACAGGCGAAGATAATCCGTGCGGCGTACTGGCTCGTCGCCAGCCGGCCATACTGCGGACTTTTCAATGAAACCATTCAGATGGAATATCTCTTCCAATGTTTCCATAAAAGAAATCAAGCAATAGAAGAATTTACTGACTGCTCAATGTTTTTGAGATGCTATCGAAAAGATATTTGAATGTGAAATTACGATTCTTGAAATACATTCGCTGGCATCTCGTGTCTATGACTTTGTTTAAAAAAATATGTACGTATGTATGTATCAATATTATTAATTTTTTATGTAGGAGGTAATCTGCCGAACTTCTGATCCAATTCTGAAATTTCTTTTGACTACATCTCAAGGACGCGGGTAGAATCGCGGGAAACAAGTATGAAATAAATGGTAAGTTTATGACTTTCTGAAGAACTATTATAATAAATAAAGCTATGAATTGTTGAATTGGAAAGCGTACGCACAAGATATAGATATGGATAGCTTTTGTATTGTTCGTTTGAATTGCAACAAGGTCGAACTCGAAATTAAACTATTGAGCGATGACCCGCGCACTTTACACAATACGTGGCCTATACAATTCATAAGAATGGAGATTCATATTACTAAACAAAAATTTCAGTATATTGTCAGGAATATTTAATATTCAATACGACTGAAGTGTTGATAATTCTGGGCAAGCATTGAACATAACTAAACTTTTAAGGTAGGTATTTGATGCTTTATTAGTTGAACCAAAAGGATTTGTCTGCTAAAGCTTTATTGTATCTATTTTAAATGGCTAATCTGAATTTATAGAAATAAACAGGTTTAGGACTCAGGTTTTTTCTATTGTGACTAACATTATGGTACAGCAACAGCAGGCCATTGAGGCATTAACAAAAAGTCACTAAATACCGAAAAGGTATTGAATATTTTTTAATGTCGGACAGATACCTTATACCTTAGTCCTATGTTTCCAACTACTGGAAAAAAATAGCGAGCTAAATAATTCATTCTTATTGATGAATGAAATTATTTTATGTTAAATTAAAATGTAGGTATAACGTGGTGAATATTTTAGGTAGGTAATCTGTAAATGGCAATACCCTAGATTTCAACTTTGGTTACGTTTGCAAATAAATAAATAAATAGCCAAGACTATTTATTTTCATAAATACCTAAGTTATGAGTTTATTTACTAAATATTTTTAAACTTACCACCTCGTACTTCGCAAACTAGTACTAATGCTGATCCTTCTTCCAGCGGACCAACTATCCCAGATACGTCAGCTCCAGATTTATCGTAAAGCAACATTTGATGTGGAGGTACTGGAACAATTTTAGTTTTAGTATATAATCTCATCATATAAACCATAGATTTGAGTTATCCACTGTTCAAAATAATATACCTATTTATTATAAGTCAATGGTTACTACAAAGAACTACCCCACTTTCTGGTAAAATAGCTTAGAGAGCTCTAAATGTCAACCTAATGGCTGAATAAAGATTTAGATAAGTATAGCTAATTTAAAATATAACGGAACGTTTCATTTCATTTCAAAGTTACCTTTATAATTACAAATCGCTTACATAGTCAGGCTAAAGAAACGAAGACTGGATTATCTCTAATTTTACTCCAAAGGAATATAGAAATAGGGAATGAGAATTGTGAACATTCATAGCAAGCCCAATTGTGCGAATACTACACATTAATTTATGTAGGTACGTAGAAGCAGATACGTGCGGCATCATTTGATTATTATTTGACGCCATTAATAGGCGGCCTCCGTTCTCAATGGTAATTGGATATTTTATGATGTTATGAATACGGCTGATTATGTAAGTAAGAGCGTTCTTTGTATGAACAGTCCCTTTGCTAACAAAAGGCTCCTTGCAAATTACCTCTCGCCGCGAGCTGCCTAATGGATTTCAATGGAGTTGCATATATGGGATGTAGGCTTACTTTTAAATGCTTTGTTCTGAGCAAAAGAAATTTACTTCCCTCATCTCCTTTGCCAGCGTCTTTCGTCGCCTTAAATAGGGTAATTTCTTTCAAACGCTTACTGGTAGTTTGTGAGGCATTTTATAAGCCCCTGTTTATACTTTTATGCTCCTCAAACGTTTGTATTAAACGCATTTGTATATTACATATGTAGATTTTATTTTTATAAGATTATTCATGAAATTGAAATGAGGATAAAATTAAATACCTACATACTCGTACATGTACCTACGTACATACAACTCCAAGTAGTCAAGTAGTCCGTATGTAAATATTGTATACCTTGTCATCATTTAAATCGACTAACTTGATGTTGTAATATTTCGTAATAATATATTTTGTACAAATGAAATAATGAGTTTTTAAATCAAATCAAATAAAGCAATTTCGTTCTGTATACATATAAATTTCAGTAAAATCAGCCAAATAAAAGTGCTCCAAATTTATAACTCTCAGACAATTTGATCTATTCAAATCTAATTTCCTTTTAAATTTAGCCTGTCTCCTGCAGATTTTATCTGTGTCATCGTCGGCGGGCATCGTTTTTATCAGCGGGGTGGCTGAGGAACCTCCAACCTCGGCAATCCCCGCTCGACAGTTCATAATTAAAATGTCTGCGCGATGTCATCACTCGCCAGCCGCGATCCTCCCGCGGTTCATCCGTAATGACTAAATTGATTCCCTCTCGCCGCCTCATAAAACTTCCATTAAGATATAAAAGAAATTTCACTTCAATTAAAAATTCTGATTTACTATCTCATACTTTTTGATTTTATTAGTACTTACTACTTTTATGCTTGATTTTGACTTACCTATGACAGTAAGTCGTATTTGAAAGTTTCTCGTGGGAGAATTTTTAAAGTCGACTCTACATCTATAGACACCTTCATCGTCTAGTTGCACAGAGCTGAGAGTGAGTGCTGCGGGACGAGCAACTGTTGCGAAATATGCTCTCGGCCCAAATGCACCGGGGTCGGACCATTGTAGAGCCTTGTTGAATGATCGCCCTCGCACATCAAAGCTGCAACAATAACCGTTATTTGGGTTTCACAGAGTAATGGATTATACAGAGTAAACGTTTAAAGCTCTGATCACTTAATAATCTACAAAATAATTAGGGTGAAATATCTAGAACACGTTATTAAAATCACCGGTCACTTGAGATGTAAGGTTCAATCACTTTGCTAGTAGTTTTATTGCTAGCTTCCGCCCCGCGGTTTCACCCGCGTTCCCAAAGGATGTGTCAATGTGTTAACCTCCATACCAATTCATCAAAATTAGTCCAGCCATTTGAACATGAAGAAGTAACAAACATACACACTCACAAACTTTCGCATTGATTATATAAGTAGCATGGGCAATTTTAAAATATACAATTCAAATAAAAGTCTTGCAATCATAGTTCCAAATATACAAGATTAGATCAAGAAAATTGCCACATGGTCCGCGCTAAATTTATTTTCCTTAAAAAATACTGTCAAATTCTAGAATAAAAGGGCGGACCAGCTCGGTGAAGTTTTTCAATTTCCGGACAGGCTACATTTTCTCAATCTCCCGACCTCCGTCCTAATTTATACAGCAAGAAGCTTTGAGAGAGATGATTTGATTGTACACCCTGCTGTTCCCAGGTAAATTTAACAATTTAAGCACACTTTTTATGACGGTATTATCTCCACAAAGCGTTCGCTCTACCCGGTTATTGCCATCGAGATACTTATAATTGTAATTTCACGTAAATAGACTTGCCTCTTGACTTGATTTGACTCTTCGTCAAATGATATATGTGGGACCTAAAATATAAAATTTTATTATATTTTTTATTGTTCAAACACATAAATATGAACAGTATTTACTCCTGTCTCATTAAATAGAAAGGTGCTGAATTTAAACATCAATCTAGCGTGTGACATATTTTTTCCAATAGCAAATTACCACTACTACTTTTCTTTAAAGTAAATAAACTTGTCTATAATCACAGTTACATTAAAAATATTAAATTAGCATTTTTGATAAGATAGTGAAATCTTAGACTCAAATCCCTCGTCAATTGCGCGTTGATGGAGTCACACGGACCTCTACAAATCGACAAGTGTGATTTCCTATAACGAGCTCGCGTGATGTCTTAAGTGTGTTTCGTTGTAGTTGTGTTTCTACGCTAATTGGATTGGCTGTGCTCGGCTTCCGTTTATCCGTTTAAGGTAGCGCCGAACGGTTCATTAGACCCGACTTTACGCTCTTAATTAAATACGCATTCATTGCGAAGTCTCCATAAGAAACTGTCCGGTGCGCAATTGGCTCGATTCAATGTCCACGTAGGTATATTGATAAAGGTTACGAATATGGATTGTAGATCGCTTTAAATGTGGTTCTGAACCATTTATGAAAATATTAAACTTGTACTTGTGTACATAAATTTAAAACATAAAAACTAAATTTGGTATATCTATCGTGTAACAGAAAAGTAAATCAAAGTTAGTTTATGTATTTTACAGCCAAGAAATAAGATCCAGAAACCCAATAGTATAAACAAAAACAACAAGAAAGTTTTATCACAGGCTTTCATGTCGGCTCCTTCGTTTGCCTATTGTCTCAAAATAAATACACCAGTGGTTAACGTGGTAATAAACCGGTCGATCCTTAGGCTGACCACTGGAGTGGAACGGTACCGAGCCAGGAAAATGTTTGTTACTTTTAGGGTTCCGTAGTAAAGGGCAGAGCTTATACTTGTCAGAAGCTGACAAACAAACAGGCTTTTCACCTGATAGTGGTTACTTACCGTCACCTATCGCCATTACCAAATACCAAAGGTATGACCAATGTGTTGCCGAACTGCTACAATGCTTAGAAGACAACTGGGTCTCAAGTGCAACTGTCGGAAGATCTCTGTATTTTCAAACAAGCAAAAATTCCCAAGGCGTGATTATTTTATTTGTCGAAGATTATGTCGCACTCAATGAACGAAAAAACAGTCGTACTTTACCTACACAAAGCATATTGTCTTGAAAATTCCTTTCCTATTGATATGATGAAGGTTCTTCTTGATTACTTCAAACATTATACGAAGTACATACAAAGCGAAAGATGAAACAATATTTTCTTTCAAAAATAGAAAATGATGTTACCCGCTCTTCAATAACACGAAAATATATTTAATAAAACAAATAACCCGGGCTGTATCAAAAGAACGTTTCCTTTGTAAATATTTGTGCAATAATGTTTTTCATATAAGTATAACGATGTAGGTACCTACATTTTCGTCTGTTCATGCCATGCTATTACTGAGTAACATATCATTTTATCAAACTCTTACAGGTATCTTACAAATATACAAGTATGGATTTTTCATCTCTCCTACTCTGAAAGTAGGCCATTTGATATGTTAGAAGTGGGTTGAAAGTGATATTTTTTGACACTAGGACTAATACTGAGCAATGGTAGAACTATATAGAGCCACACTTCGATAACATTATAATAATTCTGTAATTTTCTTATGATTAATATGAATAAAATATTTCAATCATAAGAATTCCAAGCATTTGTAATCTGCGCGAGGCAGAATAAAATAAAAAAGGTTTATTATGTGATTTAAGATTTCGATGAAATAGTCTCAAAAATTATATCTTATAAATAAAACGTGTCAAACATACTTGTTCAAAATATATATGTAGGTACCTATATGAAAGTTAAAAATTGTTTACGCAATTTTAGGTCCCATAATTGTTTATGAGTTGATTGTATTTATGAATACCTGCTTCCACTCCTTAAAGTACCTACTGCAGCCGAATTAACCTATTTTCAAATGAACATTATTTTAGCAATTACACTTCAGTTTAACCTAAAATTTTTTTGGAGTGTTGGAAAAATAAATACCTACATGTTATTTCGATGTATAAGAGTTAAAATTTCTTTATATCAAATTATATTCTATAGAATTTTTGTTTCGTCACTGACCTGTAAATAGGTTTTCCTCCACTTTTTCTAAACCATAACACCATATAGACACGGTCTTCGTTAGCATCGGGTGTGACGTCACATGGTAAAGACGCTGTCCGCCCTAGCACTGCATCGACATCCACTGTAGAAACTATAACAAAAGATAAAAGAAGTATCGTATTACCGTCTCCAAATTGTATATTTGACATCAAAACTGTAAACGATACTGAAGTAGTTGTTGTTTTTTTTCTGTTACTCTTGTTGGTTATTGTGGAGTGTAAGAGACATCGTAACGAACATTGAAAACATGGATTCAATACATGATTCTGTACTCCTTAGAAATTTGCGTCAGTTTTTTAATTAATTTTACCCTTATTGTCTTGTAAAAAATATAAAATTATAATTTCTTCACTTATAAATGCAAAGCAATATTACCAATGTAATATTAAACAAAAGACAAATATTTTACAATCGGCAAGGCAACACGTCTACGGAGCTCAGTGTGTGTGTGCTTGTGCGCGGTGTCATAACCAATCAGCCGAAATACGTCCACTGCTGGACAAAAGCCTCTCCCAAAGATCTCCACTTTATCATAAACTTATAATATTTTATCATCCCGGAAAAACACCACATTCCTCTGGGACACGATTTATGCCGCGGGGAGTAGGCTAAATCTTCAATATAATATTCTTAAGAGTTGAAAGGCTTATATATATATATATATATAAGCCTTATATATATATATATATATATATATAGATATATTTTGTACATGCTGATGTAAATATATGTTATATTAAATATATACCTATTTGGAAAAATCTTTAATAAAAATATAACAAGGTTCTTATTCAAGTAAAAGACACGGGATCAGCGTACTACTGATATACGTTTATATTATTATCCAAAAAGGACCATAAAATGAAATTGATTACACCCCAGATAAAAAAATGGACTTTTCTACGGTTCATAAAAAAATAAAAAAACAAAAGTGAAGAAAGTCCCTGGTGTAATACATTTATTCATTACGAAAGTAATTTAATTATAAATGTCAGGGAAGTGTGAGAGACATTTCATTTAATATAAGGTTCCGTTCAATTGAAAATCCTTTGGCTATTATATTATATGAGCAAATATTTAATATAGTTATTATATTATTATTATAGAGGTTGTTGTTTTGGTCCACAACGAGCGTATAAAAGATCCTCTTTCCATGCCATAAATTTCAATAATTACTGTTAATGCACCGAGAATACGTCATTCAATTTGAACTAAAATGACCGCGACTTATATTTGATAATATCAATAACGAAAATAAAAGCTCAACATAATATAAATTTTGCGCTACGTTTCATGTAAGTAAAGTACTTAAGTCATAGTAACCTACTACTAATACATGTACTAAAATTAATCATGATGATTTAATTTACACCTTAATTTTATAAATCATTAAAATATATAATAGTACCTAATAAATACTATCAAGTTTCAGCATTAGGTGTACCAAAATATCACTAGAAATACAACCCTGGTGCGACTTTGTGAGAGCTATATTTTAGCCAAGTGCCTACACTTTAGGACCAACATTTATCTCGACGAAGTTAATTGGGGCTGTGTGTTTTTCTTTCGACATTTAAGCATACAGAGAGACAGAAAGATGTGTAAATTCTTTACTATGATTTAAATATAGATATTTAAATAGCTAGAGCTATAAATAAGATCCTCAGCATCACGTCAAGATAGGTTCGATGCCAATCCAGGACAAATATACATAAACATTTCTGTTTCATTTAAGTCAAGTCACAACTCAATATTCAAGTACAGAAAAGTTGTTTCAGCATTATCTGCATACATAGTAGAAATAGTAACTTGACGTAGGCTTCTTGGTTTCGTCGCGACAGACGAATGTTAATAATACCATAATACGTAGCTATGACGTAGTGCCTGAAGCTGCGGGCATTTGTCGTTGCTTCCTTACAAAATACGAGCTAGTTACGGCGATAAGATTCTTTTGTATTTTGTTTGTGTTTTGTTTTTATAGACTTGAATCATTATCTACATTATATTTTTTATTTATGTCGATCCAAGAGAGAGTATAAAAAATAAAGAATTAGTTAAGAAGGACTAGGTACTGAAATAATTAGTTATGAAGAATGTACCTATGATGTGATATGAAGGAATAAAACTAGATTTTTTTAAATTTCAATAAACAAAATTCAATCGCTAAAGGGGTAAAATAGAAGATCGCGGCTGAAACCGTGGGGCAAAATGCAAAAAAAGAAGTCAGCTACATAGAATGCTTATACATTTTAATAAATGTAATGCTAAAACGCGTCAATCAACACATCTTGTATCTACCAACTTGTAAATCGCGTTGCTCAGGTATCCGTTATTGCGTAAAACGTTGAAACTGCCAAGACGAGGCATGCATTATGATAATTTGTGCCGTATCCGTCGGAAGAGGCAACGCTCCGCAAAATGCTCGACGGCACGTGATGCTATGCCAGCCCAAATACTTTTATAATAAACCTGTACCGTTGAATTTTATGTGTTTCGAAACACGAAGTGTAAGTGTAATGTGTTGTACAACAACCTATCGTAGGGACATTCCCAACACCTCTAATAACGTACCTAACTAAACGCTTTGTACACGAAATGTTTTCGTTCATACAACAAGGAACAAAATTCATTTTAAAATTTCAGGATATAGTTGACGAAGTAATTTTAAGCAGAACAATATTGCGGCTATTAAATGGGTATTTACCGCTTGAATTTTAGAGTTTAACTATTGACCTAACTTAAGGAAAACAAAGGTGCTTATTACGTAGCACCTACCTACCCTATATAAAGTGAGGCAGGTAGGTACATGGTGAATAAGTTGCCGCATCGAACCGGTTCAAAAACGACTTTGATCACGCGATCATTTTGATTCACGTCCGAAATACGGGAACGAAATTCAATACCTGTCGAATGTTCGACGGTTTATAATATAATGTAGGTACCCACCTACATAGTGTACTTATCACCTGACTATTGTTTGTAGTAAAATAAAGAATACAAAGAGAAATTCAATGCACGCACCACCCATTTGTGGTCTAAATGTAGGTTTTTTGTAATTGTTATAAGTAGTTTAGTATGTAGGTAGTAAGGGGTTGTTTTATGTTCATAGTTAATGTTAGTTTAGTTTAGATTATATATAGTGTTTTAATTCCTTATACCTAGTTATAATCCTACTTAAATTAAAAACTAGCTGTTCCTCGCTGTTTCACTCGCGTTCCCGGGATAAAAAATAGCCTTTATCCTTTGGGGATGATGTAGGTTCCTATTAGTGAAATAATTTTTCAAATCGGACCCGTAACTCCGGAGATTAGCGCGTTCAAACAAACAACAACAGAAAATTTTCAGCTTCATTATTAGTATAGAGAGAGAGATGTTAATGTTTGAAAAGATGTATGTAATGATGTTTGTTACTCTTCCACATAAAACACTAATGAACGATTTGGATGAAACTTGGCACATAGATACCCTGGAATAAACGCTACTTTTTATCTCGGGAAAACAGAGGGCCGGCTATAACCGCGGGGCGGAAGCTAGTGAATTATAAATATTGATTTGTCGCATAAATAGAATAGAATTAAATAAATATATGATTCAATTTCCTTTTTTATCTAATTAGATCGAAATCGAATACAAGACTCGAGCTTTCAAATCGAATATCAAGTTTGGCGCTTGGAATCGATTTATTCAATTCGAATCCATCTCACGTGAAGATTCGAAATCGGTCAGCTGGCCCGCAAGGAGCGCTACTCCCTGTGGTATGAAAGTACGTGACTAAACTATATTTCCTCTCCACCTTTATTCTATGTGACACAATACCGTATACTGAGGATAATCTGAGAAGAATCAGGCGGTACCTATTACTGTTTTAAAAAAAAAAAATGATTTAATACATCAGGTACAAGCTTTGTATCCAAGCAATTTATACCTATACCTAATCAATGGATTGAATTTTATTGCTTTAATCTTTTTGGAAAATAAATTATTATATGATTTAACTTGCCGTGTATGTTTAGTTATGTCGAATCTTGTAAGTCAATTTGGACTCGCTTCCCGGTATTCAATTGATCTGAAATTTGGTTCACATGTAAGTCCAATGTCAATACAATAATGGAGCTGAATAAAAATAATGGTCTTCATTTTTTTACAATTTATTTGTACACTACGATGCATGCACTACGAAGCATGCTTTGCTTAATTTTAGATCGCCGTGTATGACTGTGTGAATGTCACAGGATAATATTATATTATACTTACAATAAATGATTTAAAACACTATTATGTTTTAAACCTATGTTTTAACCATAAAGGTTTTTTTTTAAATTAATTTATGTAAATACACATTTACCCACTAAATTAAGTTAATGAAATTTAATCCATTTCATCCATTGTTAATTTCAATAAATAACTTACAACACAAATAATCGAAAATCTGTTTAACGACTATCATTGAGTACACGTACATTGACCTTTGTTGTATATAACGAATTATTAGTTACTACAGTATAAAACTTCTTCCTTAGTTTCTATTGAAAAACTTTATTTGGTACTTAGCTGATCAATCATGTCAATGTTGGTTTCTTTTCATGGTACAGGTTCATCACACGGTTTGTGTATTCTGCCATTATCAAGTATATTCTTCATGTTTTTAATTGTCGTCAAATTATATTTTAAGTTTTAGTAAAGTTCAAGTCATAGTCAATCACGCAGTCCGTCAGTTTATTTTGGTTTCTGTATAATGGTGGCCGATCTACTTACTAAAATTTTTCACTAACTTTTTGAGACAACTTGCAAAACCACTATACACGTAGATACCTAATCATTTCATATCACCGCAAGTGAATTAATAACCGTGTAAAATATTATGATTTTGAATTAAATGTTACTTAATATGCGGAACAAAGTGATTTAATTTGGTAGCCAATCCCTGTTTCAGAAATTTCCGTGACTCCATTATAAAACATGAAACTAATAGGGTAGCTTTTGTCCTAATTGCACTAATGATATGAAGGAAAATAATAAAGTAGAATTATAATGAGGTAACATGTAACACGCGTAATGATATTAATTTTACTGTCACTCTCTGTATTGTGTGCTGAATAAATAAATTATTTAATTATTTTTTACTTGTATATTCAGCTACCATTGCTTGTAGAGCAAATATTATGTCGATGGTATATTAGGTATGTTGATATCAAAATAATTTTAGTTCAAGGTACCATTTTATGACGTAGCAACTTGTAAAGTCAATCCATAACTTTAATTATGTTACCTACTTGATGTGAACAAGTTGCGTATTCAACAAATTGAAAGTTGTGAACTTAGTTAAATCCTCATTTAACTTGAGACAATATAATACGATATTATGTCCAAATGTTTGTCACATTCAAACTTGAAAGCTTTATAAAGTTGAATGCTTTAATAAAAAGTCGTTCAAAGAACCTCGCGGAGTTGCTTGCTTTTACTGAAGGTGTACATTTGCATGATTTTAATTAAATTCTACTTTGTTTATTGCAATAAACTTGAAAAAAGCAATTTAATAGTATGACGGTTTCAACATTCTGAACAATTTATTGACCTAAATAACTGAGAAATATGGCATTCGATTTGCGTATATACGACGACGACGTTCTTAATTTTTCAGACTGAAAAAGCAAGAGAATTCGAAGAATAATTGTATTCATGTAATGACCATTTTTACCATTATTATTTTCTAGATCAAACAAAACGGACCTACTAGACGTCGAAGTAATTTCATCTATATTGTTGACGTACACTGAAAAAAAAGTTTCGTTCTATATAACCAAAATTTTGTCTACCAGTTGCATAAAATTAGTGACAACAAAACCAGTGTAACACATAACAAAAGGCTGTTGAGTTACTGGAGTAATGTAGTGTAGTAGCGTTTAACCAAACTGTTTTAGTTTTGTATCGCAATTTTCTGTAGCTCAGTGTTCTCAAACTGGATGTCTACGGCTTAACTTATTACAAGTTACCATTAGCTAAACTTCTCAGATAGAATAACACCTCAGTTATGTTTCAGTGAGATATCAGTTTGTCTATAAGTAATTGTAATTATGGTTATATTACTTAAACTGTTTAGTTAATTATTACTAAATGACGTTATTATACGCAACTTGACTTTCTTAGTATCTTACCAATTTTTTTGCAGAATCTAGTCTAACTTGTTTTGCTGTCTATTGCAAAAGCTTTGACTTATATTAACCAAATGAATTTGTTATTATTAACGAAGTAGTTTGCCAATATAATGCCTAATGGTTATGCTATATTCAGATTACTGTTTTGTTATAGATCAATGAATAGTTAAGCTATATTCAGATTACTGTTTTGTTATAGATCAATGAATAGTTATGCTATATTCAGATTACTGTTTTGTTATATATCAGTGAGTAGTTGTGCTATATTCAGACTACTGTTTTGTTAAATGTAGCAAAAAAATCGGCTAAAATATCATTAAACATATCGTTTTATATAGCAAAAAAAATCGGGTGAAATATCATTAAAGATGGATGTGCACTACCAGGAGCCACAAAGTCCGCGGATTGTGAGATTTCTGCGGACTTGTAGTAGGACTCCTGGTAGTGCACATCCATCTTTAATGATATTTCACCCGATTTTTTTTGCTATATAAAACAAAACAGTAATCTGAAAAATCGTCCACTTCTTCAAATTGACTACCAATTCAAAATAGTTAACAACAGTAACAAAATAAAAAGCTTAACATAAACAATTTCTATAAATTAGGAGAAAAGATTTACTGTTTTTGTGTGTAGGTAAACAATTAGCTAATAATATATTCTATTTAAATAATAAACGATTTTACTGATAATAAGACATGTATTATTATGTTCTTAGAGGTAACTAAAACACAACTCTTTATACATTGCCGGCAAAACCCGATTTCACGATAAAGGCCAAACAACAGGTCCAGCGCTTAACTTAGTAGGTTCCTGCGGTAGCAGTGCGGTGCGGGAGGGTGTGGGTAACGCACCACCAGCAATCAGCGCTAGTTTCGTTACATCATATGTCACCCCTCCCGTACCGCTCCCTTACCTCAGGAACCTACTCAGTTAAGCGCTAGACCTGTAGTTTTATAGTTTATGAAATGATTGACTACACGTTTCAAATTGGTTTACAACAGTAATAAAATTAAATAGGTTTTATACATTTATGAGGAAAGAAATACCCAATTGTGTTGTTTATATTACAAATGTTTCAAATATCATGAAAATCCGGAATATTCATACTATAACTTCATATCGCAAGTACAAGAATAGCTAGCTCGCTATGATTATAATAACAAGTAGTTAAATTTCGTGAATTAAGTCAAAATGTCTATGTAAATCTCTAAGGCTTCAAAAATTATCAACACATAAAAAACATATTAGGTATCATGTTATATTGCTTATAAGTAAGTGATCTTGTTCAAAGTTTGTAGGCATTAAATACGGCTGTATGTTTCCTCGATTTCTGCAGCAGTCTTTAAATTACTAATAAAACCTTGTAAAGCTTTGTGCTTCGAAGGATGCCACCGTTTTTTATGTCAACTTGTTGTGTTTTTCTTAGCTATAGCTGTTGTCATTAAAAATGGGAGCCCCATAAAACCAATCAGATGAAGGACCTCTCTTGATCTGTAAAAAAATATAAGTTATAGATACCTATTATTACCTATTATCTTCAAGCCGTTACTAGACCAACTGTGCAAAGTATTATCACTAAGATTGGTCAACAGCAACAAAAGATAAAACGATAAAGATAAAACTAACCATTAAAATCTGTAATAATATCCTTTAACCCAGAATTTGCATGATGAGATCATTTTTTAGCTTCTGCAATGATTTTTGGCCTGACTATTGGCTAGTTTTGGTATAATTTGTCATCCGTTTTTTGGTAAAGATTTCTTAAGTCGTTCAGAAGCTGCAAAAAATTTAAGATACAAATAAATAAATATTACTTAAACTAAAAAGGACATAATTTTTTTGTGAATGTAACTTACTAAAAAAACATCACCGGACAAGTCGAGTGGCTTAAACTCCCCTAAATAGTCATAATCAATTCAGATGTGTTTTTGCCCTGGATTGAAGCTGTAGGTGCGTGTAACGGAACGCTTTGGTTATAGTCAGACACCTGATTGTGCGCGCATGCATGCATAACTCATCTCTTATTTTCAATTCTATCTTCGCACGGTGAAGTCTTTCTTTCTATATTCACTTGCTTTAAACGTCTATGGTGATATCCTTAAGTCCTCCAGACTTAATAAATTCTCTCCTGCATTGCCTATAGCTAATTTGTACAATCTACTGCTCTTTAATTTTTGTCAGGCTCATTTTTCAACTCGTCAACAATTACAATATTGCATAATTTTCATCTGGAGGTATTGTTAAGCAGTCCATTTTCTTGGAATCTCAACAGCAGTGATTTTCCCTCGTTGTATGCACTCAAGATATTGTATAATTCCTGAAATATAGAACATATTATTTTATTTATGATAAGACTTAATAACGACGAACATTTTGATCATCTGCCGAAGATTTGGACTAGGTATGTATTGGTAACTCTTAACTAATACAGTATTCCTTGTTCAGTCTGACCCTACTAATATTATAGTTGTTTTACTTTTGTTATTGTGCAACAGTTTTGTTTTTTATATGTATATATTTTAGTGCTAATATCTGTATTTTTTTCATTTTACAATCCCTCTATATCATAATCATATGAAATAATGTCAATCAAATTAAATTATTAAAAGCTTTAAAAAATATTAAGATGATGATGAAAAAAGATGTCCGTCAGTTCAGTAGATTTGAAATCAAACAAATCTACTGAACTGACAGAAATCTTTTTTTTCATTTAAAATTATATAGATGCTTAAAATGTAGGTACCTATATTCTGTATTAATTAATACTGCGGTAATTCTAACATTATATAGGTATCTTTTTACTATTCCAAAGAGCGAGATTAAGTAGGTAGGTACTATTTGATAGTGCCAGCAAGTAGAACACATTAGGAACAGACAACACACCAGTAGGTACACCAATGCTGCCTGAATCGAAATGTGGTACTTACCTAGACTACCTACCACATAGCTAGGTAGGAATACTAGTTAGTAATGTACTTACCCTGGAAATATCCAATTCCAATCTCCAGGCCCCATTGCCGGAGATAGTCATCCACAGGTCGAAGATTGGCTTCGTCCATCACTGGTCTTCTTTCTACATATTTCACGAACATAATATACCATATTTCTTGTTATAACATTAGACGTTTTTAAAGCAAGCGAATATAGAAAGAAAGACTTCACCGTGCGATACTTGAGCTGAGCTGATAGAGAATGAGAGATCAGATAAGCATGCCTGCGCGCGGCGCGCACTACAGGTTTTCGGTGTCTGTTTACAACCAAAGCGTTCCATTATACGCTACAGTATATTTGTAATAAATAATTGTTTCTTAAATTTATTTTTAACCTAAGTTTTGCATAGCACTACATAAACCGTGCGTGTATATATCCAAACAAAATCAGTTATGTATCTATAACCGGACGTTAGGTTAAAATAGCAAAATTTGGTTGGTAACCTATAGACAAAATTAATAAGTAGATTGCTTTTGCAACATACAGTCAATTTCATTACGCTCATCATTGCTAAAGACGTATTGGTTACAGGATAACGAATCGGTTTGTTTATAAAAGTTCGTTAAATAACAACATAAATATTGATTATATATTATCAAATTCAAAGTAACAAAACCAGTTTAGGGTCTAATAAATAAACCAGTTTTGTCATTTTAGTTCAACTTTATTTATGAATAAACAAATTTTTGTTATTTCTGAAATAGCCGAAATAGGTTCTGCTATTTCTTTTTTTCAGTGTAAAGATCTAGTTTCGATGCCTCGTTAATAACTGCCAAACTCCGATATACCTACCTTTAACACTCGGTAGTTCTTAATGATGTGGTTCTAGTTTTCGCCGTCATTGGATATGATATATTAGAAGATATTGAGGATATTGACACCAATATACGTTATAAAAAAAATATACTGGTTAATAATGTAGTGTGCGAATAATATACTTAGATGTCGTATTCTAATAAAAAAATACAATATGTATAGGTATAAGGTACTCAGTTCAGTGATGAATTCAAAAAGTGATACTAGATCTCCTATTTGATCAAATTAATTTTAAAACTCTGATTCAAGCTCTGCAAAAATAAAAGCACAACATAATTCTTTAAAAAATAATCTCAGTAAACAACGATGAATGTAGCATCAACCCGTGATGAAATCTCATGTAAAATGCCACGAGTCAGCGCCAAACGAGTTGCTAAATTAAACCCGTGTAAGAATCGAGTGTGAAATTATAACAGAATTCACAAAGTGACCTGCGAAAGGGTGCGTGCGTGTGCAAAATATTATTTAGTTACATGTTGGGAAACCCCCGTCCCGCCTGTCACGCAGCCATGCCGCGTGGAGCGTTCTGTCATTTGGGATTTAATCCCTCATGTGTGTTTAACAGTTGGATTACTCGATTACCTCCCTACATTATGATGTTGTTCTGAAACTTGACATATTTTAATTGACTAGAAAAATCTTAAACAAATATTAGTAGGTACGCTGAGACCTTGGTGTATGTATTTTAATGGTCATTAAGCCACAAAAATTTACAAAGTAAAATTGTTATACTCAATTCTCCGTAGTTGTGATTTATATATATAGAGAGAGTACAAAACTTCAATGTTTCCCTTGGCGTTCGTCCATAGGCTACGGTAACTGCTTCCTATTCTGTGTGCCATATGCGTTCCGTTAGTAGTATAAAATAAGACTAATATTTCATCTCAAAAAAATGTACAACCGACGAAATAAATGCAAAAATTCAACTTATTACAATAGCTTGGCTACAATAGGAATAAGTTTTATTAATACACACAAACTACTTTATAGTTGGTATTCAACAACGTGAGGAAGCAAAAACTTGTTTGGTCAAACAATTGAAAAATTAGCGCCCACTGAGTGCCGTTATAATTTGTAACAAAAGCGTATCCAAAAAAACAACGTTAAAAAATTCTACCGTAAAAAGCACAAATGCCGTAGTCTTTATTCAAAAGCTTTGTGAAAGTTGACGCGAACTCGTTGGAGTAAAGTGGAGCGACTCGAACACCGAGTGTGAAAATGAAAAGCGTTCTTGTTTAGGCTTAAATGCAGACTTAAGACGAAAACTCACTAGTAACTTTGCAAAACAAGCAAACAACAATTTATTTGATAAAATTTTCGATTTAAGTTGTCAACGTGTTAGACATTTCTATTATTTGCATCACGCGATGTATTAATTATTAAGCAGAAGTTTAAAATTCCTGGGTATATGAGCATCACTTATTTAAATGTTGTAGCTTATGTTTTAAATCTAACAGCCTCGAGATATTCTTAACATTTATTTACATAAAAAATGCTGAAACTCAGAAAAAAGGTTGTTAACTCTCAATAGAAACTCCTTCTTTCTACTATCACCTAATCCTAAGTTTGTGTGAATGTGTGATTGTTACCCAACACTCGGTAACAGCTGAACGAATTTAATAAACTTAGAACAACCCTGGAATACTTAGAAGGGTTTACTTTTATTCTAAGAAAATAGTAATCCCGGAATATGGGTAAAACCACAGGGCGAAAGCTAGTTTAAAATAAATTAAAACAACACAGACATTGTACCACGATTACTCACACTGGCATGAAAAATTGGGAATTTATATTTAGACTGATTTATTAATCCTATCAAATTACGGAACGGCACTAATTGGCTCGTGAGCTTCCACTTTTAGTTTCCAACACAAACGTTCAACTTATTGAACTGTAGGCGCAGATAGCATTGCCGAAGTTCAATATTTATTATACGAGCTATTATAACTAGAACATTTCAATTTATAGTGTGATGATATAAGTAGATTGATATACCTATTCAACAAGATAGCAGTCTTTTTTCAATTCTTCTCCATCCAACGGTTGATTGCTTTGAGTGATAAAGCCGATCTATAAATAACAACTCTATTAAGTACTATTCCGGCCATAATGATGTATCAACGCATAAACAAGGTACCTTACTCAAATATGGGCTAAATTATTTTTAAAATTTTATATTATTCGTCCTTAACCCAGCCTAAAAAGCCGGCCAACTACCTAGCGTTGACCTACTCTATGATCGTAAAAAATAAAAAAGTTGCTAATATAAAATTCGTTTATGTAATAATGTGGGCTAGTATGTAATAAAAATATAGAACCACACGGGTGAATAATTTTATCATTTTGTAGTAGGTAAATGCGTACGCAGATATGGCTACCATATATTTGTCTAATGTGCTGTCGCTATCTTGTACCGGTGCGTGGCTGGAAACAGGCTCTCGTTTTCATTTTAGGTACGTCAGCTGTACATATCACTGTATAAAAAATAAGCGTATTTAATTTAATCACACCCATTTACTTTTAAATAATTTTGTACAAAGTTTGCCAAATTAAAATAAAATGCTACTGAATACCGGCCGCATGTGGCTTTGAAAGTTTGCCTGCGTGAAGCAATTAACTCTCGCACTGAGGACGAGCTTCATTTTAATTGTAATCAAAACATCAGAGAATAGTTACAACAGGCCCCTGACCAAGTTATTGCGTAACTCTTAATTAAATTATGACTTTGTTGGAACCTAACATTTTGAAACAAAACTAAATTAAATTCGAAATAAAAATGTTTCAGACCATTAAGTATATTTATTGAGAGGATAGGTATCTACTATGGATTAGAATAATTATTTCATCGCCACGCTTTTATAACAACATTGAAGACTGGTTTATTAACGCAAAAGTGAACTCTTTATGTAGAAGATACTCGTGTTATTGCTTAGAGCTATATGTTAAGCTCGTTTTTTTAGGGTTCTGTACCTCAAAATGAAAAAAAATGGATCACTCAGTTGCCCGTCTATCTGCTGCTCGGTACGCTAGTCAGACTTGTTCGGTTCTTTTAACCAGTGGTGCGACCATAATTACCAACTATGGTCGAATACAATAGTAAGTAATAAAAAAATCTAAGTGGTCCGTTACCAAAAAATATTGTAAAATATACATATTTTTTCTTTAGTACCAAAATCAAAAAATAACGAAGAATGCACTGTGCGTTAAAATTTCGCGTGACGTCACGTCTTAGTACACGTTTACAAAGACGTGACGTCACCAGCCTCCCACTCCTGAACTTTAACGTTTTAGCTTCGTATTTTTTTATTGATTTGATAAATTAAAAAATACGTATCCAATATTTTTTGATAACCTAACTGACGGACTAAACAGAATTAATTATTTTTACCCAGGTATGATCGCTATACTATTAGTACACAAGAAGTAGCATTTATGATAATTATATTCATTAGGTAATTAAGTGTATATTGAAACTAAGATGTCAATTAAACTAATATGATGTGTTATGTAGATGAAATGAGATACTCGGCCCTCTCACGCGAACATATTCGAACATAATTGACCTAATTATTAACTCAAATTAACGTAAACTACTCAAAACATCACAACATTTATTTTGTCTTTTTAAGTATATACCTGTAACATATTATGGAATTTAAGGAACTAAATTGTTATATTGACTACTTCTTTCTTCTTTTTTTGTGGAGCTGGGTGCTCAATATCGCCACATTTGCAGCTTCATAGTATTTTTTGGATGGCATTTAATCGACCTGTCAACTATCTTTTGTTTCATCTAATTTGACAAATTTGTATAGAGTTTCGTAGTATAGACCAATTTTAGGCGGGACAGATATATTCGTCAGTTAGTATATGTGGCGTTATTAAACTCCCTGATCTTAAGACAGAACTGAAAGGTGGGTGACGGAACTCTCTCATCGAGTTAAGGCTCATTAGATTTATATGAGTAAGTAACGCTTTGTTAAAAGAATATTTCTTTCTAAGTATTATAAAATACTTTAAGCCTTAAGTTCATCTTCCCTTCACAACACAAGTGAACCAACTCATGTACTTAAACAAGAGTACCAATATAGAAGGTAATATCATATTGCTATATAGAGGTACTGAAATTGGGGCAACGGTGGCCGACCCACCTGCTCACTAAATTCGTTCGAGTAGGCAAATCCAGAAAACCACATATGGCTTGTGAAGTTTCCCGGCGAACCAATTAACCTCTAGAGGGAAACCCCCAAAGGTATTAAACAAAATTGACTCCAATATAATTTTACATTCACTAGGCAGCTAAAGTGAGGTTTAGCCTAAGATCCCACTATATTTTACCCCGAGTGTGTAAATCTTAGCTGGCATTGTAAAAATTTAAAACAGCAATTTATGATTCAACCACGCCTCGTGGTTTGCTTGGGTTTGATTTACCTACCACTTGCTATGTAGGCACGTTTATTGTGCAATTAACTGAAAAAGTTAACGAATTATATGATAATATTTGAGGAATTAAGACCAAATAAATATCATCATAAATCAGATTATTTTACTCCAAATTGCAGAATAAAATAGCCCGCCCAATCTCTAAACCATTTTAGACCAGGAATATGTACATATAGGAATGGACACCGAACACATTAATTACACTATTTTTGTTGAGCAATTGAATAAAAAGTGGAACCTATTTAAGATGACTGGATGATTATTACATCAATTTTTGTTGCATAGAGGTTTTGTACACCTTCCTGATTTTAATCCTGGCTGACAAGAAGAAGAAATCTTTATACATTTTTTAAATATGTTTTGTGTCCTGTTTTTGATATGTCACTGCGTTAATAAATTCAATAGGTTATGGGCCCAGAATAATTTTTAATATTATTTTTTAAATATTACAACGTGAAAATGTCTGAAAAAGTGCAGAATTATTGTAATTCAGTGGAGAAATTAAAAGGACGGCAGAATTATATAGAATGGAGGTTTGTAATGAAAAATATACTTATTCATGATAATTTGTGGAGTTCTATACAAGGTTACGAACCAGATGATAGCACCAAACTCGAAATGAGAAAAAGATTAGATGAGAAGGCTAAATCAAAAATTTGTTTAACTGTTGAAAAATCTTGTTTTTCTCATTTGATGGGGACTGATACTGCTAAACAAGCATGGGATGCTCTAGAACGTGCTTATGATGATAAAGGTCTTAGTTCGAGAGTACGGGTACTTCAAAACCTGTGTACAGTCAGACTAGAAAACTTTGTCAGTATGGAGGCGTATGTCAATGAAGTTTTATCATTAGCTCAACAATTAGCGAATATGAATAAACCTATTGATGATGAGTTTCTGGGAGCAGTGATGCTCAAAGGATTACCATCTGAATACGAACCCATGATCATGGCGCTAGAACATTCAGGAGCTGTTATATCCACTGATTTGGTCAAGAATAAACTGCTGCAGGACAAACGTTGGACTACTCATGGAGCTTTGAGTGAGGGCTTGTATTCGAATAGAATGAGCGCTACTACTTCGAGGGACTCCGGGACGAGTAAGGCACACCATAACAAGGGAGAGTCAAGTACGAAAGATACTTTTGGTCGTAAAAAGGAACCGTGGTGCTGGAAGTGTCGACAAAAAGGACACCTGAAGAAAGATTGTTCAAATAAGCGAGATCTTTCAGGGAACTTGGTAATGTCAGCATACACTACTACAGCGGATTCTGATTTTTCGTGGTATATTGACTCGGGAGCTACAAACCACATGACTGGCAAACGCGATTTGATGACTGATTTGAAATCGCATGATGGTTCGGTGACTGTTGCTAGTGGAAATAAACTGAAATGTACAGGAATAGGTAGCGTTAAGTTGTCGAATAATGCGATGTTAACTAACGTTTTATATATACCTAAATTATCTGTTAATTTGATATCTGTTTCTCAATTGATTAAGAATGGTTGTATTGTAAATTTTGATACTAATGGTTGTACAATTTCTAATTTGAGCGATGTAATAATTACGGCAAAAGATATAGGTGGTGCGTATAAACTTCAGACTTACAGTCTAAGGGCGAATCTTGGTATTAGCACATCAACTTGGCATCAGAGACTTGGCCATTTAAGTGGCAATAATTTAAAGCTTCTGAGACAGGGACTTGCTAATGATATTAGTTTTCAGGATGACCCGTGTAAAGCTGTTACTTGTGAGGTATGTTTGAAGGGAAAGCAAGCACGTTATCCTTTTCCTAGTAATCCTGGGAAGTCTGTGGCTGATAAGCGGTTGGATCTTATCCACACTGACTTATGCGGACCCATGCCGGTAAATTCGCTTGGTGGCAAGAGGTACATACTTACATTCATGGACGATCATACGAGAAAAGTGTTCGTGTACTTTCTGAAGCGAAAAAGCGAGGTGAGTGAATACACGAAAATTTTTATTAAGCTTGTTGAAACTCAAACAGGTGATAAAGTAAAAGCTTTGAGATCTGATAATGGTACTGAGTATGTGAATAGGGATCTTAGTAATTTCTTGAAAAGTAAGGGGATTGTACATCAGGTAACTGTACCATACAGTCCACAACAAAATGGTGCAGCTGAGAGGCTCAATCGGACTCTACTTGAGAAAGTTAGATGTTTACTATATACAGCAAACCTTGATCATAAGTTTTGGGCAGAAGCTACTAATACAGCAGCTTATTTAATAAACATTTCACCATCTAGTAGGATTCCTGGAAAAACTCCAGAAGAAATCTGGACTAGCAGAAAGGTGAGTTTAGAGCGTGTGTTCGGTTGTGAATCATTTGTTCACATTGAAAAATGTAAAAGAAACAAACTTGATCCAAAGAGTAAGCGTTGCATATTTCTAGGATATGAAAGTAATGGTTATAGGCTATATGATTTAGGCAAAAGTGAAGTCATTAGGAGTCGTGATTTTGTTTTTAATGAAACAATCTTTCCAGGTGTCGCCAGCAGAAAGAAATCGGTGGAGATATTTTTTCCTGTAATTAATGTTGGAGTTGATGACCTGATAGATGACGATCCTGAGGTTGAGGTTGAGGCGGAGATATCACCCATACCGGTAACTGAGACTGAGGTGGCAATACCAACCAGGTCTGAAGTATGGTTTGAGGCGGAGTCGGACATGCCAAGTTCTTCTACTGACACAGGTGTTTCATCACGGGAGATGCATAATGATGGACCAGCTTATAATTTACGACCTAGATTTCCGAAGACGATGTCTGCACTTGAGGATGAATTGAGTGAACCGACAACTGTCAAGGAGGCTTTGCAGTCAAGTGACAGTAAGCTGTGGAAGCAAGCTATGCAAGATGAGATAGATTCATTTAATAAGCATGAGGCTTGGGAACTTATTGACAGACCTGTAAACAAAAATATTGTCAAAAATCGTTGGCTGTTTAAGATAAAACGTGATACGAATGGAAAAATAGCATGTTATAGAGCTAGATTAGTTGCAAAGGGTTTTACACAACAATTCGGTGTAGACTACAATGAAACTTTTTCTCCAGTTGTACGACATAGCTCATTGAGGATGTTATTATCTCTTGCGGTTGAGTTGGATTTGAAGATAGACCATCTAGACGTAAAGACTGCATTTCTAAATGGTGATTTAAATGAGGAAATATACATGACACAGCCGGAAGGTTTTATTAAACAAGGCGATGAACACAAAGTGTATAGACTCAAGAAAGCTGTTTATGGATTGAAGCAGGCGTCACGTTCATGGTACGAGAAGGTAAAGCAAATTTTATTTTCGGAGCAGTTTATGCAGAGTAAGCATGAGAGCTGTATCTTCAGTCGTCACGTGGGTAAGAAAATAATTATTATCGCTCTTTATGTTGATGATTTTTTCGTATTTTACAATTGTGGTGAACTTGCTAAAAAGTTGAAAATGTCCTTGAAATCTAATTTTACGATTAAGGATTTAGGTGAGGTAAAAAATATGTTAGGTATTAAAGTAGATCGTAGCAAAGGTGAGCTGAAGCTAAGTCAACGAAATTATATTGAAAAGTTGCTCGAACGTTTTGATATGCAAGACTGTAAAATAGCCAAGACGCCATTAGCTGTAGGTCTGAAGTTTTCGGAGAGTATTTCTCACGATGATAAACTACCCTATCAGGAATTGATTGGTAGTTTGATGTATTTGTCTGTGACAACTAGACCTGACATTTCTTTTGCTGTTACTTTTCTTAGTCAGTATAATACTCGTTACACAGTGGAACACTGGACTGCGGCTAAGCGAGTATTAAGATATTTAAAAGGTACGATTAATTTAGGCCTTGTATATAGAAAAAGTAGTATCGATGATAAATTTCGATTACTTGGGTATACTGATGCAGATTGGGCTAACGGTGAGGATCGTAAGTCATATACGGGGTATGTTTATATGCTGGGTAAAAATGTTATTTCCTGGGGTTGCTATAAACAATCGTGTATCGCACTTTCGTCCACCGAGGCGGAGTATATTGCATTGTCTGAAGCCACTAAAGAAGCGGTGTACGTTCGTGCAATACTTGCTGAATTCACTGGTCAATTAAATAGTGTTATTTTGTTTAGTGATAATCAATCAGCTGCTAAACTCGCTACTAACCCAGTGTTTCATAAACGCACCAAACATGTGGATATACGATATCACTATGTACGCGAAGCCGTTGACTGTAAAATAATAGAATTGAGGTACATGTCTACGGATTGTATGATAGCGGATATTTTAACTAAGGCTTTGTTAAATATTAAGCATAGTTATTTCACTGGAAAAATGTTAGAGGTCATTCAGGATTAAGAGGGCGTGTTGCATAGAGGTTTTGTACACCTTCCTGATTTTAATCCTGGCTGACAAGAAGAAGAAATCTTTATACATTTTTTAAATATGTTTTGTGTCCTGTTTTTGATATGTCACTGCGTTAATAAATTCAATAATTTTAAGTACGTATTGAAAGGAATTTTGTGATTATCCACTGAGACGTAATTGATAATTGTGTATAATATTTTGAATCCTTTCTTATCAATAAATAACGGCCATTTGTAAAAAAGGAACCAATGTATAGTTCTATCAATTGTTTATTACAAAATGAATACATAGATGAAACTGTGGCCATATTCCTAAGTCGCTAATCACAAAATTACGACTTATAGGTGCTTGAAATTGACGTAATAAATTAAAACGTTACATAAAATATTCGTTAAAAATTTAATCAGTGGACCATTCACCTTAATTTGCTAGATTAGTGTGCGTGAAAGTTAAAAAAGACATAAAAATGATTCTGAATATTGATAAAATTACAATGTAACCTTGTGAAACTCATGAATTGCGTTACTATGTTGCTACTTATTAACATTAGGTAGAGCTTCAACTTAGTCGAGTCAATGACCTAACAACGAGTACTTAAAGGCCATAACGTGTTATATAACTCCAAGGGCTATAAATGTTATATTTTAGCTTACGTTCTACCCTATAATAGAAATATATTTTGCTGCAAGGGTGATTTTAATTTACCTTTACCAAAAATTTATTACCTTTTACAGAAACCTACGATAATAGAAGCGTTAATTACAAATTGAAATATTTCACCTTCATTATACCCAAAGAGGTAAGCAGGATTGGAACATATATTAAGTTCCTAATATTAATCTAGGGCTTTTAATATTCCTTAAAATTGTTCAGAATCCCTACCTGGTATTATTACAAAAAAATATCCTTTCTATTATATGTCTAGGAGTTATTTATACTAAGCCGATTAAAACCGAGTACATGCGGTATGAGCTATTATAGAAAAAGGCCTGTAGAAATGTATAAGCTACAACTTCTCCAAATGGACATTACCTTAACATGAGGTATAATAATTATGTCAAAGTCGATAACGGTACATGTTAATTCTGTAACCAACTTGTATCCGAATATGTATCATGAAACTAAGTTATACATGTGTATCGGTAAGTTCAGACGGTCGTTCAGTCACGCACGACCTGCAATCATCCGGAAATCTATGAATTTGCCCTATTACCCTCCTCCTTGTAGGTCTGACCCAACTTGGTATGTACAAATGTACTATATTAAATTACTACTTCTTTTCTTAATAATAGTCGAGAATGATGAAAATATTACGTAGGTACGTTCTTAAATTATAATTCATTTTGATACTCAACGTTGTTATTTAGGTGTTATTTGGGTCAGTACCGCTATTTTTATTAAACCAGAGAAAATATACGAATCGAAGAATTTTAATTCCAGAATACCATATTTTTAAACAAAGTACTTGATCAGGTTTGTCACTTATGGCGATCAATTCTAATGACTAGAGGATGGTACTAATTTCTGGAACATGGTAGGTACCTATAATTTATAACTCTGTATAAAAATATTCACAAAATAGAGCACTAGAAAAAATACTTCAGTCATATTGCTACTTTTGATCTTCGAGAGATGAAAAGTACCTATGATAAACATACCAATAATTTTGTTGATATGTCAAATAGCTTTAAAGAATTTTATGTTTGTACCGCCCATACACTTCTCTCGCTCTCTTGAACATTTCAGTATCCTTGACCCAGCAGCGAAATATATTTCATATTTTTACGCTACAGTAGGTCCTGTATATTGATTTATTCAACATCAAAAAATACAAAATGCGCAGTGAAACATTGTATGTTTTACCAAAGATAATAAAAGCATTGGACACAAACTAAAGTTATGTAAAAAACCAAACCACATTGCATGCGACAGAGATTGATACGACATGCGAGCAGAGATAATATGCGCCAGCTCGCTCACACGCACTATACACACATATGTATTTCCCATGTGTTTACAAGACCAGGCAGGATCATTAATGGTATTAAAATATGACACTGAATATGCCGTGAAAAAAATCTGAGCGGAAATATTCAGAGATCTCATTTTATTACTAAGTTTATTACTTGAAAAGTTCTGACCTGACCTAATTGACCTTTATTTTTATTGATAAAACCAAATATCAATGTAAGAATAAAACTGTTTTATAGCTTGAAAATATGAAGCTGTTTACTTAATAGCGAAGGCAAAGTTTTAGGGGTACTCTAGGCATAAAATCCGTTAGTTTACGAGTGAATAGCTCCCCGAGTAAAATACAACGTCGCGTTATACCACCTGAGCCTTTGAAATTATGCTACTACTGCCTTATACATAGATATGTACTATCCTGCGACAAATAGATTATCAGTTTCCCAAACTTATTTGAATAATTCTCATAGACCCGTTCCATTTACGACACTTACCTCTCGTAAATGTATTTGAGGTACAGATTCAACTTGTATATAGGTAATAATTATGTAAATAAATAATTTTATTTTTACAAATATATCAATCGTGGTGTTTAATTAACGAATTAATATTTTGTCAAATTGAAATGACAGGTAGGTAATTGTGCGTTAATTTTGTTTGATACAGCTCGCTCTGTAAACAAAGAACAAGTCCAATTATTTATGTTTACTCGCGTCCGAAACACGCCTCCTTGCAAAATTATACAATGTCCCCGAGACAAAATTTCTAAAATTCTAAAGTGTCTCGCCTTCCCTCCGCCCGTTTTCCTTACACTTGTCTCTAAAACAGTGGAGTTTGTGAGGCGGGTTTAACTTTGTAGCGCCTTAAATATAAATTTCAAAAGTTTGCTTCTCTTCACGAATGAAGTTACGATGTGACGTCGCAGCTCAACAAGTTAACGGTAACAGTAAAATTTAACTTCATATACTCGTAATAATGGATTTTACAGGAAATAGTCTATTATTTCATATTAAAAGTCCATAAACGACCCTTTCATGTGGTACCTTCAAATTTGATCCGCACATAAAACTCCACAGACTTTAAAGTATCCTGCTTGCATATTAAGAACACGTAGATACCTATTTGTTACAAAAATAGTACTTGCAGAACAAGGACAAAACAGTTCTTAGTACGTATAGGAGGTACCTACAAAGTACCGCGGATCTGCAATGTAGTGGCGCGACGTCGACGGCATGAATTGGCAGCGGTCGACCAGTGCGAAGCCATGTCGGGTATTAAACGGTACAAGGGATGCTTTGTTCATAAGTTCGGTATTACACCCGGGAAATATATCCGGAATGTTCACCGAATCGCAATGTACTTCCCTAAGACGCCCAGAGACTTGCGTAAACACCAAACGGTAATATTATGAAACTGTTTACTACCTACATACCACAACTGCGTTGTATTCACTTAGTTAGGAATATACTAAGCGTGGTACATACTATTAAATGACTATCGTTAACACAAATTCCAACCTAAGTGCCTGGGTAAGTATTTTAATTATCATATACCCACTTTTTTTATTTATACGTGATTTGACACTGATAATAATAAACAAGTTGTTTCTGAAGCATTTATGAATAAAATATATTAAAAAAAAACAAACAATACAAAATAACTGCGAATGTATTTTTTAATTTTCCACTAACATTTTTTATAAATCATTATTTATCAGTACGAAGACATCACACAATCTTATCTCGTCTCTCATTTCCTTTGCACTAAATAATTGACATAAAAGATATTTTTTCCTGCTACATGGTCAATATAAGCAACCGTAGACAGTGTGAATAGTGGTTACTACGCCGTAGCTTGTGCTACGAAATAATAAATACAAATAACGATACGAAAGATCCCTGATAATATAATTTTAGTATATTTGTTTCGGTATATCAAACCTTCTCTTGACGATGTGCTTTAGATATTGTATTGCTGTGGTCGCAGAAGATAAGAGCGTGGGTCTTACTTGGACTTAAAGTTTGCCTTATCTCGTTCGATTGAGGTATGTTGAGTAATGAACAAATATGTTCTTAACACTATGCGGTGATGAAAACATATTACTCATACAAAAAAAATCCTTAAGATAAAATAAAATATAATAATCGAAAAAAGTTTGGATGGATAGTGTGAAACAAAAGATCTGTAAGAACTGAGTGAAAACTGGTATGTAGAATTTAAAAATGAAAATTTATCTATGTAATATATCGATCTCGTCTGTATGGTTATTGTGATAAAAAAAAACCTTCCGAATACAGGCTGATTTTGATAGTGTATATAAGATATAGGTTATAAAAAGAATATTTTAGAATGGAAAACATCACAAAAATAGTTTATAAAAATATTGACAAATTAATTGAGCATTCAAACATTCTTCAAAGTCTAAAAGGGATGAATCTGTGGTTGCAATGGGTTCCTTCACACATTGGTATTCGAGGAAATGAAGTAGCTGATGAACTTGCAAGGGAAGCTATTTCGAATGGTGCTGAAACATACATTTTGCCGGAGGAAACAGAAGTCCTACTAAAATATAGATATGAAATTTTTGAAAAATGGAAGCTACATTATAATAATATATCTGGCCAGAAAGGAATTTGGTATAAAATACTGCAGCACGAACCTCCTCGAATACCATGGTGTACATATAGTAGAATAAAAAGACAGCATATGGTTACAGCGTATAGACTTCGCTCGGGACACATGCCTCTCGGTAAGTTCAAGCATCTGATGAGGCGGGCAGACTCGGTTGTTCAGCCTGCGGAGTTCCAGAGAATGTTTATCATTTGCTGGTGGAGTGTGTTCGGAGCGAGTCTATAAGAATAAGGTTGGCGAATGAATATGGCATAAATCCATTAAATATCGGTGTGTTTCAGGGCCTATCCTAGCTGCACCCATGAGCGATGCAGCAAGGGCTTTATATAAGATGTTTTTTGATATTGTTGTGAATGATACTTAATTGATTTTATTTTTATTTTTTGTTGATGTGATGTATATTTATGTTGTCAATAGGGCTGACATAGTCGAAATGCGACTCAAAACCCAAAAAAAATAATATTAATATATCTTATTTATTAATATTAAAATATATATCTATAGCTGAAGAGTTTGCTTGTTTGTTTGAACGCGTTAATCTCACGAGTTACTGGCCCGATTTGAAAAATCTTTCACTAAATAAGAAGCTACATTATCCTTAACTGCTATAGGCTACTTTGTATCTCAGGAACGCGGATGTAACCGTGAAAAATAGCTAGTTATCAATACAGAACACGCAACATTTAATAACTTATACAAATTTAAAAAGCATACATTAGAAGCTAAAGCATGTCAAAATTACAACCAATCTAAAATTCATACCTTCAAACATGCCTCAAAGCTTTAAGCGCATTGTAAAGTCAACCATTAGGTCTATAGATAACAAAGTGCCGGTATGGACTGGGGACGTAGGTAGACAAACCGCATTTCAGTTCATGTCTCTTTTCAGAGCGAAGTTAACACCTAATAGTAGCGAGTCCCTGTGCGACCGCACGGAATTGACTCGAGCTGACTTCATTGCATTACGCACCTCTCTGTACTTCAACCCTGTGAACGTTAGATAGGCTTCATAAGCAATTTTATAGGATTTTAGGCTTACTACAGTTCTTCAATATTTTATGAATAGTAAGGAATAATTCTAAAAACTACTTAGGTACTTCAATTATTGAAAGATATTGTAAAAACAAAAAAATATTGACGATTTTTTACCACTCTATTGTTTAGTTACTATAATTTTTTATATCATAATATTAGGAAGACTATAAAAATTTGCTAACCAAATATAAAAAGTATTTTATCTACTCTCATATCGTAATGTTCTTATTATGAAATCAAAATCAGTACTTTAATGAGCCACTTTAGGCACACCCGTGTATAATGATTCATTATAGTACAGTTGTTGTTCCCAAGATAATGCTATAAAAAAACTTTTTTTCTATTAAAGTACACTTTGGACCTATCAATAGTATAATCAATCAGTATCAATTCAATTTGACGATGACAATGTCACAAATTTTGTAACTTGAACTTTAGAGGTAAGAATTTTTGGGAGTTGGCAACACGGATTTGATTAAGTATATGATTTTATTGTTTTTGCCTACACATATCATTTTTTTTTTTTTTTGCAAAGTTGGTAGAAATTCATTTTTTTTAAATGACATTATTTATATGAGTTTAGATAAAGTACTGTATGATACTGCACATAATTATGTATTAAAAACTCGTGTGATACTATTACTAACCTAGTAAACTCACACTCGTAGTTAATAACCCCTATTATGCAACAGTATCATAAACTACTATTACACTGCATTCCTATTGATAGAGTCACATCAAAATATTAAAGCAAGAGTCAACCACTAGCATGATTTTTAAAATGAAGTAATGAAATTGTATTGAATATTATGTCAAATAACATCAAACAAACATACCTAGTTAAGTGTGCACTTAAGTTAACACAACGGTACGCAATATTCAGTCTAATTGTCAATTTACACCTACAGGAATAGCGGTGTGTGTTTGCATAGCTCTCATCACATACAGCCTACGATTTCATGCAAATACTATTCAAAGGTTTCACTTCACAGTTTATAATGTGAAACAAATTATATTTTAGAGCATAAAATATGATATTAGATAGCTATTTTTTTTAATAACTTTTATGTTCTTTCAATTCCGATACAACCTTGGCCCTTCCGTCTCTTAGGGGTCAGTCCGATAATAAGTGGTTATTCAAAAATCAAGCTCATTTACCCAAACAAAGTTGTGATTTTAAATACTAATCTACTTGTTGTATGTGGATATCCTTGAATATTGACTCGCTTTTCTATGAATAATTAACTATATAACAAATTAATGGCAAGAAGATGTTTTTTTTTTTTAATTTTACCAATAAAACATTTTTTTTTTCAACACAACAAAAAATCTAAAGCAACGTAACTAATAGAGAAGTAACATAACCCAAGTTCGTGACAAAGTTTACTTTGGTTCACTAATGACAAGTCTTACAAGACCATTTACAGTTTAACTGACGATTGTTGGTAATTACTAAATGCGCACACCACTAAAATATTCCGAGCAAGTGTACCGTTTTAACATAAAACTAGCCTTTATTACCAGAGCAGGATGAGGTTTTAAGGGAAGGGAAATCGTTTAAGCCTCTACCTCTGTGTTGTGCCACCTGAGTCTCTAGAATTAGGTAAACAGTAGTAATTTTCGGTGTTTGTTACCATTACTAGCCAAGTGGAGTCTGGCTACGTAGCATTGTACTCTTATACAACGGTTTTAGCGCTTTATCCTTGCAAAAAGTTCAAGTTTTTAACCTTAAATATATTTTTTTGTTGCTATAATAAGAATCTTACTCTACTACACCAATATAATAATGATACATATGTTCGTTATTCAATCACGTCGAATTGTATTTTAGCAGCTCCATTTTTTACTATTGATTTGTAAAATATAAAGCATATTTTTATCATGATAAACGACTGTATTGAACATTAAAAAAAAATACATTTATTAAAAATAAAAATTAAATGCCATAGAACTAAGCATTGCCGTAGAACAGGCCTTGTATTTTGTATTATGGTAACAAATGTCGGATGACCATAAATACCTCTATAAAAAATTCAGGCCATACCAGCAAAAGTTTCAGTAAGCTAAACAACTAGGTATTACCTACCAAAATGAGCATAACGTAACTCATCGTATAATCTTTATTAAAGCTACAAGTACCTACTTTTGAATATGCACATCACACAATCTAATTAAGGTCAAGGCACCGAATTTCAAACGAAATTCCGCGTAGTGGGACAAATAAGTGAAGAGAGGGCAAAAAGTGACGTGAAAAGAATGGAGACATTAGGCAAAAACCTCTATTAGAGCTTGTGACAAACGAGCCGGGGGCGATGCTGGTTCACAGTGATTACCTATAGACCTTAGGGATACCCTGGAAGCTGGAGGGTAATGAAATTACCTACGTAAGGGTAACAGCTTGCCAGGTAAGATTTAGTGCAGGATAGAGATAATTTTCTTATAAGTCGTTAGCGAATAAAGTAGTCATTGTCTATTTGAAGCCCTATTTCTAAAATTAGTAGTGAGCTACAGGCCTAGTAATAGGTATACTTTTTGTATCAAACATTACTCATAGTCCTGTACTTTTAAAAATGGTGATATTTCTTAAGTGTGGCTGAACAATTTTAGATTCATCTTGTGTCTTTTTAATATTAGATTTTACTATACTAAAACTAATAACAATGAGCTAAGAACTAATTTTAAAATGAATTTACTTGCAAAATATGTTAAATACTTCAATTAAAACAAAGCTTTTTAGAAAGGAATTAAGGTATCCAATCTAAGCTTTACGCATAAGAAATATCAAATTACCCTTCAAAACTAAAACATTTATAATATATAATTGGCTATCTTAATTAGCATACCTGTATTAAGTAAATGATAATAAACACCCAACACCCATGAATGACATAAGTGAACAAACTTGTACATGATAGAAAAGTCTAATCTTTGCGGTCCCTACTCCAAAGTGTCGTTAATAAAACTCCTTGTGAACTTATCTCCCCCGAGTAAGATAAAAATATTTTCTTGCCAAAAAAACAAACATTCTAAGCGAGAGGGCGAAATTTCTGCACCGCCACGCTCGGAGCCATATTCTGTTATCAGTTAGACTTTAGGGACATGAACATTTGTTTTTATTAAAAAAAAAACATTAAATTGTCTTGGTTAGTTATTAAATTTAAGCTGTTACACCAAACAATCAAATTTTATTTTATTTTTTACCCAACTGTGGCGAAGCCAAGAAGGAAGGAGGTTATTTTATATATGTTATACATTTATTAACAACAAGTTTCTATACAAAATACAATCAACATAAAAAAAAATGAATGTAAGTTTAAATTTAATTAATTACTTAATAAACCTTCCAAATAAGAAAGCTGCCGTATTTACAAGGATAATAAAACATAAAAGGGATATTTATATATCCAGGCTTATCACAACCCGTATAAATTATATACTGAATGAATAGTCACTAATTAAGTACCGTGTCAGTCGTTATTAAGGCCTTATCTCAGGCTCATATGCCTCAACAGCCTCATGAATCAATTAGACCGTTAGAGGCTGGGCACGGCCGGTCATTTTAACAAAGAGTTACGATAGACCCAACCAATGTTCGCAAAGAATCGAGCAAACGGACAAAGGCGGTTCTAAAAAACCTACCCAAAGGCCGGAAAGTAGACGAGGAAATGTAAGAATATAGGGTAAATGTACTTTATAACCTTCCTTATTGGATTTAGGACTTTATTTGTTTTATTATTGATAAGCAATTTTGATTCGTAAGGTTTGTTTTATATAATTTAATATGTGAATACCTATATATTAGATTCGCACTTACTCACATTTACCTAAAATCATATTTAGTTTAAGCCTTACAAGCCTTAGTGTAATTGTTACAATAGGGTAGTTGACACTGTCAAAAATAAATGACCAAACACTAACCAATGCTTAAACATCTAAAACCACATGGAAATATCAAATATGTTGTACATTTAATGCTTTCTATGATTTTTAATTACCAGTGGAACCACTAAGAGTAGATGATTTGATGCTGTGAAACTATGACGACATAATGTAATATCGTTTTGACATTTATTAAAAAGTAGCTGATTTGATGTGTCAGTCAACTACCCTATTGAGATAATTTTAATATATTTATAGATGCTTGTTTTGTATTGAAGTATGTATACTATTTATTACAAAGGTACGTACTTTGAGAAATAAAAATGTGTTCCTATTATGTTTATAAAATGTCTTTTTACAACATAACTTTAAACTAACGACGCATTTTTTTTTTAATTTTCATCTGAATGTTTTATTTAAAGCTTGAAAGTCGTTGACTGACTGCAAACGCACTCAATATTTAACGTTCAAAGCTTAAATTTTAAAATTCTAGAAGCCTGACTGAAGCTTTAACAGATCTATAAAATAATTATAGTGGAGTGAGCAATAAACCGGAGCGACTCGCACGTAGGCAAGCGTAATGACTCTAAGAAAACATATACAAATAAACCAAGTCGTGTGTACAACATTAAATACTTACATTGTTAAATTATGGAAGCTTTGTCAACACATGTAAGGTTTTATTTGATAACCAAGTGAAAATGTGTTTACTTATATGTGAGCACAAACAGGAAAACGTTCTCAAGGAAAACACCACTGGTAGGTTAATGACTACAATTGAATTGTTTGTACATCGGCCAAGGAAATCGAAATTGATCAGATAGAGAAACTTTATTGTCACAAAGTTATCGTCGAGGGTTCACTTGAATAAGTTTTTTGACGGGCCAGTTAGCGAGGTTAGCCACCTCATGAGTTCATCCAGGACAAACATTTGTGTGTATGGACATTTATTTATTTCTCCGAGTCTGGGTGTAATTTATCTATATTTAAAAAAATATTAGGCCGTATACTATAATAAATCTTACAAAATTTTAGCATTACCATTCCGAAGTTATGATAATTTGAGGTTTACCACAAATCTCTGATAAAAGCTTTGAAACGCAATGATGCGATGAGATAGCTATTTTAGCACTCGAGCAGGTAATTTAATAAGTCCCCTGTTAGTCTTACGTTGAAACGTATTTTAGTGTTAAACTAATTTCAGAAGATCATGTATATCTTGCAATCAGTACATTTTATTTATATTTTAGACAAAACTTTACGGCTTTATTAAAAAATATGATAAAATTTAAACCTACATCAATATAACTGAGCTAATAGGCGGAATATTAATAATATAATATTATACCAGTTTTTAAATATTTTTTTTGGAACAAATATTATAAGTTTCATTTAAATTGAGGTACATATACTAAAAAGCCTTATATATACTTATTGCTATTTATTAGTACTTCTAATATTAAGTTTAAGTGTGATTCTCATTGTAAATTTTGACTCACTTCCCTGGTGTGTTCAATTGACCTGAAATTTGGTAAACAGATGTAAGTCTGATGACATTACAATAATATCGTGTCATTGTTTTTTTTTTTACTTTTATCTATATAAATAAAAAAGTGAAACTTAATATACTGTCAGCCATTGTATGCGGAGCTTTCACAATCGCTTCCGCGTTTGTAGCAGGAGGTACAGTAAACATAAAAATCATAAAATTGCAGAAAAATTTTTTGTATCATTTTTTATTCTAGTTTGTTTTTCCTTACCAATTTTTTTGATGTGTAATGTATTTGAACCTTTTTTTGATACATGCAGTTTAATAAAATTAAGAAAATTGATTAAAAAATGCATAAAATACATCGTCGCGAAACGTAATCTTCAGAAACACGTCACGTTATCTTTGCCCTATGCAAACATCCAAACTTACGTTTGTACCATGTGGATGGGCTTTAAAAACGCAAATCTGAAGACAGACTGTTTTTAAATATATCACTTTTATCTACTTAGATAATGAAATGAAAAACAGCAAGGGCTTTTGTCACTGTCTGTACCGACATACTTCACTTCGCCATACAAAAGCTTGGAAAATATATTGCTTAATGCGTTGTTTGAGAGCGGTTATTTATTTTAATACAGAGTGGAAAATAAATGTTTGATTTACACTACGCGAATGTTGCCAAAATATTCCGTAACAATACCTATATCCTTTTATTAGCCTTTTTGCCGTCAAAACCGAACATCTGATATTACTTTATATTGAACTATAGCCTCGCTCTGCTTTTTTACATGCGTTCCCGGAATAAATAAGTATCCTATATTGCTCTCTGGCTCATAGCTTATTATACATATTATATTATATAACTATGTCAAACCGTTGCTCCGTAGCTGTGTGAAAAAAGTAGGAACTACTAAACACGATTTCGTATTTATAATATTAGTAAAAAAGTGAAAATAAAAAAAGAAAATGTAGGGACCTACCATAAAATTACAGTTTTACATATAGTATACTCGTAGGTTGAAAGAACTTGACCCTATAAAACATCACCAAAAAAATATCTTAACTGAAAATGTATAAAAAATAATAACAGATTTGTCTAAATGGACGGGTAAATAGAGGACGGATGCAATAACGGGATAACGGTACATGAAAAGAGGTACATAGTGACTAATATAGAACGTAGGCTCCATCGATATTCTTGGGTCGACAAATAACAAGAATTACAAATAGGATACCGTAACAGCCTTAAACATCCTGTTTACACACAAAGTTATTGAAAATAATATTATATACCTATATATATTTCTTAATAAGAAGGAACGTTTTAAGTAGCTTTTTTCATTCAAGAATCAATGTATTTTGTCAAAATATTATAGTTTTACTCGATTTCCCGATCCCGTAGCCTGGATTATTATCTGAATAGTTCTCCTAGCAATTATCGCGGTTCAGCCGTTTCCAGGATTAGCCCGGATAAACAAACAGACATAAAGAAACAAACCCGTGTTAGGGTTTTATGGACGTGCAAATAACTATAATATAAGCATGTAAAAGCTTTTAAAAAAAGTATTATTTTAAAAATCACAGACAGATAGCTAACGAAAAGAAAACTTTGCTTTTGGAACTTACTTGAATCATTTTGAACTTACTTGAATTCATTACAAGAGATGGCGCTAGCTGTCACGTAAACATCAGCTCTGTGTAGTTTTTTTTGTTTTAAAATCATAAAGTCAGCTAAATCACATAAAGTTGTTAAAAAACTATAATTTACGATATGACTCAATAGTGATATTGTTATCTTGGCTGAATTTTAGTTAATTACATGGAAAAAACGTTTTTAAATCAGTGAATGTGAGACAATCAAAAAAATAAATTTATTGAAATTGCAGTGCTTAAACCTACAAAAGTGACATTTAAAAACACTAATTCTCAATATAACTTCATTAAAAATGTATTGTGTTTATGTGAAATTAACTTAAAGTGCAAAATAGATTCCTACATTTAGAAATCTTACTAGTGGTGGTGGACTGTAAATAAAACTGACACTTAACGAACTTCTGACAAATTCAAATTATTCAAATTCAATCTATTCAAAAAATTCATCGTATGTCTCAGTCAAGATTTGGCTCAGTGGTAGTTTATTGGAATACTTTTCTATCCTATCGCCCAAAAATCAAAAAGACGAGTCCATATTCAAAAAGTCAGCGGTAAAAAAAAAAGAAACGTTTTTTCGAAAATAATCTTCCGAAAATTGATGTTCTTACTATTTTCCATCAAAACATAGCTGGGCTTCTTAATAAACTAGATAACGTAGAGCTTTGCATAGATAATTTTGAAAGTGAAGGTACACACCTTGATGTACTTTGTCTTTCGGAAACTTTTATTAAGCATGGAATTGAAAGCAATATTGTATTAAATGATTTTAAATTAGCTGGATCTTTTTCACGACTTAAAGAAAAAAGAGGAGGAGTGAGTATTTTAGTGAGAAATAATATTGAATATAATGTCTTGCCAATATGTGAAACGTTAGCGACTGAAAAAAGTTTTGAATGTTGCGGTATTTACTTGCCCTTATATCAATTTATAATAATTTGTTTGTATCGGACTCCTAATAGTGATGTAAAGGTATTTTTTCACAAACTGGACATTTTATTGCATAGCATTTCAAAACAATATAAAAAAAAAATTGTTTTATCTGGTGACCTAAATATTGACATCCTAAAAAATAATTATACAACCACTCAATTAAATGAATTAACTGCAAATTATAGTCTTATTATACATATAACCCATCCAACACGCCAAAACTCATGTATAGATCACATGATAAGTAATATCCCAGATGCAAAGGGCAGGATCCACGACCTTTTTCTCTCTGATCATAATACTGGACAAACTCTTACAATTCCAATTTCTAACAAGCATGTACGTTTGCAAGAATGGTATATAACTACTAGAAATTTCAACCTAGAAAATATTGCAAAATTTAAACAATCCATATCTGCTATAAATTGGGAAAATATGATAACCGAAGATAGTCTGGACACATGTTTCAATAATTTCCACAGGGAATTTGCACTATTTTACAATCTTTGCTTCCCTATAGAAAGAAAAAGAGTTAAAGCTAACATCACAGCTCCGAAATGGATGACTAAAGGGATAATAGTGTCTTGTCAACAGAAAAGGAAACTTAGGTTTACACATTATAAATTTAAAAAAAATGCTCAGGCCGATATCAAGTTTAAAAAATACAACTCAATACTTAAAAAATGTATAAGTCATTCGCAGAAAAATAGTAACCAAAATTTTGTTCACAATGCAAAAAACAAATGCAAAGCTACTTGGCAGATAATTAAAAATAAATCAGATACCGTCAAATGTTGCAATAATTTTGATGAGATTGCCATAAATGGTATAACTTTAAGTAAACCTCAAAGTATAACAGAAGCGTTTAGCGACTTCTTCATCGGTATCACAAAAAATGCTGATAGAAACATAATTAAACACGTCAAAAGATTTCAAATACCGATAGAAACTCAAAGTATGTATTTAAGGCCTTGTAGCTCAGACGAAATTTATAAAATCATCATGTCACTAAATAACACCGCATCAGTTGGATTTGATGAAATAAATACCCGTATACTGAAAGAATGTGCAGTCATAATAGCCCCTGTTTTGCAACACCTTATCAACTTATCTTTTGTTCGGGGGGTCTTCCCGGATATGCTTAAAAAGTCTATTGTTCGGCCCTTACACAAAAAAGGCGACAAAAAAACACTAGACAACTACCGTCCCATCACACTAATATCAATATTTTCAAAAGTTTTCGAAAAAGCTATGCATAAACGTTTGATAGAATACTTAAGTAAATTTGGGATAATTCGACCTGAACAAAATGGTTTTCAAAAGGGTAAATCAACAACTTTAGCAGCCTACTCTCTTATTAATATGGTGCTGGAAAAAATTGATAAACGCATTCCAGTATCCGTAATTTTCTTCGACATGTCTAAAGCTTTTGATTTTGTTCACCATAATCACCTTATTAATAAATGTGAGACCTATGGAATCCGGGGCCCAGCACTTGAATGGTTGAAAAGCTATCTCACTAACCGGTCGCAATGTGTTGAAGTCTCCTCTTTGGATCAAAATAAATATTTAAGATCATTTAGGTCAAAATATATATCAAATAATTCTGGTGTACCACAAGGAAGCATATTAGGCCCTCTATTATTCCTCCTGTATATTAACGACTTGCCTTCTGCAGTGGAACATCCGTGTGTACTATTTGCGGACGATGTCTCGTTAATAGTTACGCACGATAATAAAATCACATCCGGGACTCATGAATCATTAATGAATTCGGGAGCAGAGACAATTCTTAACTGGCTTGAACATAATAAACTGTGTGCGAATATATCCAAAACCAGATATATGAGTTTTAGGAATTATAACAATAAAAAAGTTTTATATAATATTAAATGTAAGGAACAGTCGATCGATAATACTGAGGTATATAAATTTCTAGGTTTAATGATAGATGAGCATTGTAATTGGAAATGTCATGTAGACACGGTTTGTAAAAAACTCAACCGATTTGTATTTGCTCTTAAGAAACTTAAGCGAATTGTTAACGAAAAGGCAGCATTGACAGCCTATCATGGATATGTTGCTTCCGTCCTACGATATGGTCTATTGTTGTGGGGCAACTCAACAGATATTAATAAGGTGTTTCTTGTTCAAAAAAAATGTATAAGGGCAATATGCGGCGTCAGTCCCTTGGAATCATGTCGACCACTTTTTAAGAGACTCAGACTACTGACGATTACTAATCTTTACATTATGCAAATGGCTATATTTGTCAAGGAACATCCAGAAATGTTTGAAACATTAGAAAAAAATAAACTATATAAGAGAGACCCAAGTAGATTGAGAATGGTTAGTTGCAAAAGTGCCTTGTACGAAAAAAATTGTAGCGTAATGTCAATAAAATGTTTTAATAATATTCCAAAATGTATACGAGAATTGCGAATAAATTTATTTAAAATCAAATTATTTGACTGGTTGATAGAAAATTGTTTTTATAGTATGGAAGAATTTTTTAATTTCAAATGATTTGACACTAAAGTATTGAATTGACATTATAGTATTGAATTGACATTAAAGTATTGAATTGACATTATAGTATTTAAAAGTATTTGATTGCATGTTTGTAGCTGTGATTAGAATAGCTCATCGTTTGTGTTTTTAAATAATTTGTTAATGAATGAATACCAAATACTATTTTTATTATTGATCGAGTGCATTAAATTATAATATTGTTTATCACAAAAAAAATGTATACCATTAATTGGTGAAACATGTTAAGCAACATTATTATTGTACGTCAGCTATTTTGTACCATGTTTCAGACAAATAAATAAAGACAAATTACTTTACTTTAATTTTCATCTAATTACATATGCGATGTTACAATGTACGTTAAGTAGGTGCTCGCTGGCCCTTAAGTGGTCGCCACCTGCGTCGTCGGTAGGGACTTAAGCGGTCGCGAGAGCCCTTATGAAGGGCGAGACACGATGACAGGTCGCCTTCACAATATAATGCTTACAAGACACCTGCGTCTATTAAGTGTTGCGATGGAAATAATAGCAGTGATGGCAATAAGAATGAGTAACTATTAACTTAATTTTACTTTTTTTCTTTTTTATATGCTATTTTATTCTACTTACTATTAATATTATAAATCCCAAAGTTTGTGTCTATGTATGTTTGTTTGTTACTCGGCTACGCAACGGCTGAATAGAATCTATGAAATGTTATACAGTATACAGTCAGCTAGATATTAATTATAGCACACATGGCCAGACAATACTTCTTAGACGTATCTTGTCAGCCTACGCATAGAGCAAAATGTTGCTGAGGACGAAAAGGTTACTGTAAAACTCATAACTTTTTTTACTATGAATAGGCTTATTTTTAACCAAATCATGGTAAGTAGAGATATGACCAAAGGACCAATAATATTATACGTTTTTCAGTGAGTTTTTATTTAATAATCCACTGAGAGCTACTAATTTATTTTATAAAATCTCAGTAAAAGCTTTTTAGCAACCATTGCCAGCGCGAATTCATTTTCTATAGCAAATAGTTCAAAAGACGTAACAACAATAATCTTAGCTAATGTTATTTTCTTGGAAACATGTAATATAAATTAGAACATCTTAGTTTAGTCTACGAGTAAACACTTGATAGGTTTCCACAACGAACTAGAACGTCCATTAAGTAAATAAGTCTGCTTATAGATACTTTTTAAATATCACTGGTAATTTTTGAGGAAGACTAGTAAATTAGAATCAGTATTCTAGCTATCCACCGCGGTTTCACAAGCATTCTGTGGGTTAAAAAAATAGCCTGCCATGTATATTGGAGGTGAAATCAAGCTACAGCGCAACATGTAAAACTCATTTACAATTAATTAAAAATGAATCCGTCTATGTGGTGAATAATTAGAAATCATGTGATATATTTATAATTTCAAATTAAATAGAAAATTAAGAGAAACACTGGCTTTCAAAGTGAATCAAACGGTATGTTTAAAGTTTTTTTTATCTATCTAAGTACCTATAACAAATTCAAATATATTTTGTGTTCCGTCAAAAGCTACAGAAAGGTCTTAAAATTGATGAAATAATAGACTTCGTGAGGTAACAGCAGACCAAATAGTGAAATGAAATGAATTTTCAGAATCGGATCAATGGTTCCAGAGATTACCCTTCACATCCATACAAACATAAAAACTCATGAAATTCACACTATCTCTTTATACTTGGACATTTTTAATTTATCAATTTAGTCAATATTTCTTTGCCTGAAAATGTTTAATTATATTGATAAGTTTTCCGTTTTTAAAATATTTTGGTAAACAATAAATATCAAAATGCTCCTATTATTTTAGCGTTGGCTGCCGCCAAAATAAATACCTGAATGTTATACGTTACTTGGTAATTTTAATACATTACTAATATTATTTTTGATTTTTGATTATTTCCCGTTACCCAAAGGTTGCCTGGAAGAGATATAAGCGATAAGGCCGCCAAATAAAAATACAATATAAATAGAGTAAAAATTATGTACTCTTTACTATACCATATAGGTATAATAACCATATAATAGGGTATCTTTATGTATAAATAAATAATAACAGACCTCCTTGAGGTCTGTTGTTTTTAAATTTTATTTAAATTTCTTTATTTAAGTTTTGGTTAAACTTTACAATCTAATTGGTAGAAATGTGACTTAATTGAAATACTTGGTATTAATTTCACTTCTTTTTGTAAATAACGAAATCGTTATTTACAAAAAGAAGTGAAATCCAACCAAAAACTTTTTCATATAAAATGTTGCCAAGCCGAGACCATGGCTCGCACCGTCAAAATGTAATCAGATCTCATATAGAGCCAAGCATCTAACTCTACACACCCTTACTTTACAAGCCCTAACTTCACAAACCCTATACCTTAGTCAAAATATGTAGCTTGGCCGTTTCGTTACTACAAGAACTGTATAAATTATACATATTTAAAAGGCAAAAATTTTAATACTTGGTAGAAGCAAAAAAAAAATACGGTAAAATCGATTCAACTCTGATCTGAAGCCATAAAATCGAGACGCCGCCAGCAGAAAACTGTATAAGTAAATATTTTGAAAGTGAAGCCTTTGCGCTAGAGCTTCGAGAAATAGTTTTATTGATGTCTCGGTGAACGCCGGCACTGGAATTTACTTTTCATTACGATAGAAGTTTGTAAGCAAACTGTTCAACACTCATTTTGTGGTTCCACGCAAAAAAAAAAACGTATATTAAGAGGATGCTCTACACGAAAGACTCCCGTCCCGAACTAAACTGACGGGAACCAGCAAGATAAGCGAGGGGAACTCTTAGAAAAGTCTGACCATCCAAATAACTTGAAAATATTGACATACATTAAAATATGAAATATTAAAATATATAATTACCTACTGCCCATTACATTTCTACTAGCACAATCAAATAATACAATATCCATATAATTTAATGGCATAATATGTGTAGGTATATTTGAGAAACACAGGCTACCAAATCTCTTAGAGCATAGAATAGGTATCAATACGATTTTAATTTATTCAACTGTATTAAAAATAAACTTATATGTCACCTCAGAAATGGAAAATTAGAACAAATAAAATTTTAACTGCAAATTGTATATCTTGAGTAAAGCTGCTTATTTCTTAGAATAAAGTATCAGCAGGTCTACCAGCATAGTACAGTTCTTAAAGTCACCGAGCAAACGGCCTAACAATTGTTTGATAAAATATAAAACCCTAGTCAGTAACTGTCCACAATAAAGGACAATAAGAGAAAATCACCACAAATTCTCGTCACAAACTGGAGTGGATACACTGTGGTTATAATAAAAAAATCCCCTTTAGACAATTTTCCATTATCTGGGCGTCCATTGTTAGGATCCTGTGGTCAGCATTTTATGGCTGGACGCAGTGTCGTCGTAACTTCTTATTAAACCGTCGGGGACGCACCGCCTTGCCTTGCCTCTAATTGATTTAGAGTCCTCGCCACCCATGACATTTCATTTTCTTTGTTTACTATAAACTTCCAAAAACGCTGGATTGACTGTTTTCATTTTAAATAGTCTTATTTTAGAAGGTATTAGTATACATTTTATAAAATCAACTCTCCAAACCGAAGCTTATTGAAGCTTTTAAGACGCCCACAACCTTCCATTAATAGATTTAGCAGCACGAAACGGGGAATTTAAAGCCCACGATACACGCGACTGCCATCATTAAGCCACAAAAATCAGCGACCCGAAATACTACCGCGAGTTTATTCATGAAAGTTATGACTTTAATATAATAAAGGCCTAAAACTTAAGTTAATTTGATAAAAGAGTTTACCATTGGACCAACAAAGGCATTTAAACGCAAAGGAAGCAGAAAACGACGGAAGAAAAATGAATGATTACAGCAAAAAAGGCCATCAAAACGAATGATAAACGAGCTTAATCCGAGCCCCATCCTTGTTTTATTACCGTTGGACGATTGTAAAAACGTATTAGTGGGCGGCGCCACTGAAACTGTACGACCGCCCGGCGATCTATGACACTACTTGACCTTTTTATAACCAATAGAAGACATTTGTGGTAATTTATTATCCTTTTATTAATCGTAAAATCAAATCAAATCAATAAACGTTTAAGTACGGTAATAATTTCTGGATGTGACAGTGTTACCGGAACACTAAGAAAAACTATTCATAAGATCTGAATTCACCCTTTATGTCCCATACATAAAGGGTGAATTCAGAAAATTAGACTTGCATTTTATACCCCTGTTTTATAATGCTTTGCGTAAAATTACCTACGAAAATCAAAATATTGTTACTGTGGCGAACAACTCTAGTGATGCCACTATCGTATGAAACCATATAGCATATTTAGATCGCACTTGGCCATCCAAAGAGTCCTGCTGGAAACCTTGATTGCCAGCAGCCAGCGGTCTCCCCGAGGATTTTTAAATAATTCTATTTTACAACAAAAAAAAACGTTATAAAATAAATTATCAATTCATAAATTAAATTTATAAAATACAATTTATCTTCGAAGCGAAAAATCTGAAACCTCGAAAGTTTGGATGATAATGTGTGAGCAAATCAGTGAGCCTCGAACCCCCAAGGACCCATGGTATAAATTTTGAAACATTCATTAAAATAATATATTACGGTAATTATTTTATATTGTACCTATGTACTCTATTTTATAGTGTTAGGTTTCTACCTACATATAAATTTTAATCGGTGCTCTAATAGAAAAGGGTTGATAAGGAATATAAGTTTACTTATAATACGTATATATAGGTAGGTAAAAGAAAGAGCTCATTATGCCGTCTACAGTTTCTTGTGAAACCCTTATTAAATGGGGAAGCAAGTGGGTAGGTACATAAGTGTCCCGACAACCTATTTTCCCTTTGGGTATCAAGGATGAAGGGCTGTAAGTATCCACCCAGACATGTCTGATCTGATTTCACAATAACTTTAAGTATAAAATTGTGATATTTGAAGTATACCTACCAATTTTAAGACTAATTAGTTGTTTTGAGGTAGGATTTGCACAAAGGTAAAAAGGTAATTTACTTATAAATACTTTATCGACAAACTTAAAACCTGTCGCCCACCACCTATCGTGTCTCCTAGGTGCCTGTCGCGGCAAGGTAGGTACGACTCACTATGAACAAATCTCTGTACGCTAGTGCTTACTTTAAATTTCTCTTTTATTTTTTGTTACTTAATACGACTTCATAAGTTATTTGTTTGATTTACTAACACATTGATTTTAATATATTCCGAAATATTGAATATTTAAAGTGTAATTTTCAGTAAATTCAAATGATGCATTCCTAAAAAGACGAGAAGGAAAATAATAAGGGTACAATAATGCTTATAGTACGAATTATAATGAAGCACCCACCCAAATGTTGGCGGTACGATATCAGGGTTAAAATATTATACACGGAAACCATAAACAAAATTCTACTTAATGAAGATGAGATTTCAGCATTACAGACTTTGTAAATAAAATAAAACAATATAAATTATTTTTTATGAGAGACGTGTTGGTAAGCACGCTATATATGTATATACCGCTGCTATGTTACATTAAGCATAATGTACGTAAAGGATTTCAATAGTTCAAATAAAGCATTCCAATTGCATGTTTACAAATAAAACTATGTAAATGGAGCAATCACATGTAAATTGACCAACAACCGTGAATATTAGGTACACACGTCAGCTCGATCACATAATTTAATAAGTAATAACATTCAATAAAAATAATGTACCTACTACAAATTTGCCAAGTATTTTTCATACGCTGCTACCATATTATAACAAATAGGTACCTTACTTATGATGTAACCTCAATTTGGCAAAAAAGCCCGTAGTCAAAGTAATTTGTTCAAGGCACTATCTAGATTAAAATCTTATCTATAAAACTTATTTCTAGATAGTCAATAATTCACAAACAATCAAGTTACAAAGTTAGAGACCAATATTTCGGTTATAGAGGCAATATTTTTGAGGACCCCCCGGCACCCAGCCAGTCGGATTGGACTGAAATGTTTTATGATCCGGCCAACACGCAGTTACGTGTCTGAACGCTTGTGGCATGTGGACAGAACTGCGGGGAATGATTTAGAGGCTTTCATTTCACTACAGTTTATTTTACACTGCATTCGGATACGGGTCACCGACCCACAATTGTATTCTCTGAATTCTATATTTTGTTTTTATAAACGCTTACGCGCTTTTTTGAACGACAACAGATGTCGCTGCAACACATTTACAACTTAATTGCGACAGGTTTTAACTCAACCCTGTTAGAATAACATAAGTAACTAGAGAGCAGAAAATTAATAAAAAAAAATATTTAATTTAATATACAGAAAGTGTTTTACAAAAAGTGTGATCATAAGACCGAACAAAATGGCTCATTGCCACAGAGCGTTATCCCTATGGTTGCAAAATAAAACGATAATATTAACACTTAAAAACGCATTCTGGAAATAAAAACATAAGTATTTAACCAGCAGGATCATTTCAATAAGCAAGTTAATTGCCTTTCAGTACCAGCTTCCGCATGCCTTCTAATCGGTACTAAGCGACCTTCCTTGCGATTCCATTGGCTCTTATTACCTTTACCCTCTTTACCCTCGACTAAACGAAGAAATAAAATCCGCACGAGTTGTTTCAATCACTTAGTAACAAGTGCTAAAAGTTGGAATAATGATGTTCAGAAGCCGGTCGAAAGCTTTCGACCAATTGCCAAAACTTCACCGAGAATATGAACCTTGACATTTCAGGATATTTTTAAGAGCCACTATAAGTCAAGGTGAATCGAGTGTAAATATAATTATTTTTTGTATTGTAGAGGACCCAAACTTTAATAATAACGTTAGATTACTGAATTTACTTTAATTATAGGTAGTTCCATGGGTTCTGAATAATAAAAAAAAAAACATTTTAAGCAATAAATGATACTTTGAAATCAGTTTTAATACCAAAATACAGTGTTTTCGTATTTTGAATGTTATTGTTTATTTGAATATCCAAAATTTTAAGTATACGTTTTGTTTTCGTTACAGACTTTTAGGTACCTGTTAAATTGTGAAATCGATAAATTTAATCGTGCGTTAGTTAGGTAGTTAAATATATTATTAAAGTCTAATGTCAAATACTTGTCAATAATTTCGAGATCTAAAAAAACACCCTCGCAGTTATAGGATGAAAACGACTCGAACAAAAGATAGGCGGGCCTTCGCTCATTTGTCAGACCCATATACGTTCATTCACTTCATTTCGGGTGTAATTTTTTTTCACAAACGTTTTGTCGCCGTGTCTGGTACCTACGAGATAAATGCTAACTTCAGGGTGTCTGCATTTTTATATATTTGTACGAATCCTTGTTTTTTTTGTATACCGTGTAGTTGTCAAACAAGTATACTTGATGTTAAGCGGTTACCGCGTAGTCTATAGGCGCTTGCAATACCCGAGGCATTTCAGAACAATAACTGTTCTAAGTGGGGTTTCGCTTGCACGTCACCAAACCTTCCCTCCTCCTCGATGATACACTGCATAATGATTTTTGTCGATTGGAAAACTCTTTAATTAAGTATCCTTATCTGTACTGCCAAGCAACTTTCTACTTTACTAAACTTACAATTGATCTAAGTATTTATTAATAAAGTGACTGTAGATTTTGTAACCAACATAATATGTATTTGCTTGAAAATTATGTTGTGCGAGTAGGTACATAAGTCAGTAAAGCTTTAACAAAGAATAAAATCGGTTTCACTCACGTAATTTAACAACAAAACGTTTTTAACAAAACAACTTCTTCCATCCAAAGAATGTTAAATAAGAAAATTATTGTGAACAGGTTATTTACGGTGGTAAATCCACATTATCTCTGTTACTTAAATCATCGCCCTCGTTATCAGAGCCATAAATAACGGGCGTTCGTATTATCTGCGAACATAATCGGTGATGTTACGCTGCGTTATTTCCCTTTGCGGTTAAATACACTTCCCTAAAAAAATATTTATTTCCAACGAAGCTAACGGTGGCGGAATCTTGTGGATTGTTGGTTTTGAATATAATTTTCTTTTGGAATTTTGTGGGGTTTACATAAAAGCTATTGTTTTTGTTACACATTAATATTATAAGTAATCCATTGATGCATTTATACTATCGTAGTAATAATAAACGTCAACACGCAGATACTCGTATACCTACATGGTATGTGGTTGCCTTTCGCCAACTAAGTACATATTTTTAAGATTAAATACTTATTTATTTTGCGTAAAACACTTTTCACGACAAGTGTCGTAAGGTATTAACCAAACTTTAGTTTAAGTGCTTCACAGAAAATCTAGTACCTAAATGCATTAGTACACTTAAGCTTAATCTTAAAAACTTGGGCTTAAATAAAGTTATTAAGTGAACTTCAGAAGTGTTCAGTAATGGACATCCATTACATAAGCCACTTGATGTTCAAATTTCCTCTTAAACGTAAAAAAAAGCTTTATTTATTTAATTTCATCAACATTATTACTGTATATTGTGTATATCTAAGCTAATAATAAAGCTAAAGAGTTTGTTTGTTTGTTTGAACGCGCTAATCTCTAGAACTACCAATCGGATTCGAAAAATCTTTCACTAATAGGAAACTACAGTATCCCCGAGTGTATATAGCCTACATTTGATCCCGTAAAGCGGGCGAAACCGCGGGAGACGGCTATTATATCATATGTCAGAGAGTTCTCACTTGAACACAAGACATGGAAACGTGTGGATGTGTACTTAGTATAAGAGCGTATCATTGAAACTTTTGTTACAGTATTTAGCTTGTTTAAAAGGTACTATTGCTGAAATACGTGATATTTGGCTTATAAATAAATATTTTACCCCCTTATGGGTTGAATTTCTAAAAACTCTATCTATATGTCAAATTTCAGTCCGATGCGTCCAGTGGTGAGAGCTGTGCTTTGATAGATCAGACAGACAATGCAATATTATGATGACGTGGAGCTGATCTGATGATGGAACTGGAATTTAGTCATATGAACTCCGTAATAAAACCATATAGCCCCATCGAGTTGGGCTCATTGGAACCGTCTTAAAAGTAGTTGAAGACTGCGCAAAAAAAAGTACAGTCGGCAATAAAAGCTTATACCTTTTTTATATTTAGAACCTTGGTGTACAGATATCAATGAAGTTATATTCCACTAAAGCTCCATATCAGCTATGAAGGAGAGTAGGTAGTTTCTTAGAAAATTTCAAGAGCTGGAGCTATTAATACGAAGTTGTAACAATTAGAAGTTTAGTGTAAAGCCTCTGTTTAAAACCCTACAACGAACTCAGAGACGTATTAGTGGTGGGGTGAGATAGCAATTTGAATACTCGAGTAAGTACTTGGTTAGACTTAGGTTTAAGTATATTTTAATGATAAATAAATTTGTTGTATTTGTTAAGCTTATATGGATTTTTATCTTTTTTAGATTTACTTTAATGCCCTATTCTGCCTAAATAAAATCACCCTGTATATTATGTTTGTGGTGGTAATTTCCATTTGTCCTTTCTATAACCTTAAATAGGGGTTATTATGCCGAATAACCGTTCAAAGTTTTATGTTCAAATGTTACAAAATAACGAGAGAGGTTACTCCATATGAATCAAATGTTTGATGCTAAGTTCAATAACAATAAAACCACAATACACATACCAAATATTCAGAAGGGGCTAGTTTATTCACGCTCATTATATTGGTACTTTATGTTATAAGTTGTAATGACCTCATTTTATGGTCATTTGTAAAAAAAAATATGACTTTCAAAAGAACAACCAAATAATAAGACTTTTTGAAGGTTGGTTTATAAAACGCTCTAAATAAAGCGGGTTTAATCTTTTTTTGATAATAGTAGACTAGTATTAAACCGTAGTAAGTATAGTAATAATTTAGCCAAGGGTAACCACGTAAGTCTAGGGAACTGGCTCGTTTGTGAGCCAATTCCCTTCTCTGTATGGAACTGCAAACTGCATAGAAGGGCAAATTCCGCCAGATGGGCATAACAATATAGTATTACAATGCCTAAAAAACTTAAACTTTTCCTTCATCTAAATTAATGTTTATCTTTATTCAATGAATATTTAATGTAAATTTGTATTGTGCTATTTTGTTGTGTCTAATAAATGTTTTTTTTTTCTTTTTCTCTAATATCATAATAATTAGGATGTATTTATAACTATCAACAAATACCTATATAATATATAGCATATTTACGATTTATTTACACAATATATTGTATTCAAACCAACAAACTACATAAATTTTACATTTTCGTTTCTATCAATTTAACGATCACTTTATATTGAAATTGATTATTACAAATTTACGTATTCCACGTAATAGCCGTGTGTGAAGAATGTCTCAAGATGAGTAATCATTGCAACTGAAGTCAAATTAGGGCAAAATAAAATTGGTGAAAGCTGTTTAGTAAACCAAAATTGGTACAGTTTTGTTACACCTTATTCTTCGGGTAACTTACAATCTAGTGAAATGGTGACTATTTGATTTCCATAGGACAAACTGTATTTAATATAAGTCATGTATTATGGAATTTCCCAAAATATTATTTATTTCTTATAAGGCCAGAGAGTTGATAAGACTATAACTATATCAGTATGTGAAATCAGTGGAAAGGCGCAGGGTATTTTCATAATACACTTTGTTTTGTCCAATGACGCGACACCATTGCGTTACCAGGGGTTGAATACTTTCACCGTAACCAGTTTAGATTAAAATCTTACAAATTCCATTAGGAAAATGGGGCGCAAAAACGCAAGACCGCTTTTTGTGATTGTGTACAAAAGTAGCGTTGGTACGGTCAGCAAAATAAGTAGCTGAACAGATACAAATGTACAAAACACCTGCACAAAACTATACATAATACAGAAATGTATAATAAGTAGGTTTTTGTAGCCACACATTTACTGTGCTACTTTTACTTTATCGTTATTTTTCCATATTTATAGATAGTTAGGTATGGTGTTTTATTTAGTATCTTTCAGTTATATCTGTTGCTGACTACACACATTTGCTTCGACACGAATACTGATTTAGTTGTAAGTGTCTTGTTGCCAGTAGGCAATCCTGAAACCAAAAGCGAGAGAGTGATAAACTACTAAAGTGATTTTGTTAAAAACAGACACAGGGTACCTAGATTGGACTTCATAAATAAACGTAGGATAACTTATCCCTGAATCGTAGTTCAGTGGAACCGCGTAGCATAATTATAGTTATAATTAACTAAGAATTTAAAAGTAGAGATTTTAAGTAGTAGTTTTCAATCTGATATAGTTCATAAGTTCAAAACTTCGAAAGTCAAAAAGACCAAATCAACTTAACCTTCTACTGACGACTTATTGAAACTTTTGCCCTATGCTAATCTATGGTTAGTTCAAACAATATGATTGTCTACGTATGTATTCACAAGGCAGATTTTCCTTTACCTGCTGATATATATACCTACTAAATAATGATATATACTTACGTAGTATGTGGATTAGTTAGAGTAATAGTGCTTTGAATTTAGGTACCTAACTATGAATTACCTTGTTTAAAGAATTAACTTCAGTCTTGTAGAACCTTCGTAGTACATAGAAATAGACAGGTGGACTATTTGCTGTAAGTAGTACAAGAAGCCATACATCACTGTGGAAACTTAGATTAAACTAGTTGATTTCTGCGGCTTTACTCGTGCGAACTTACACTTAGTTCTCCTTCGAGACTGCAAGTTACCACATGTCTGTAAAATTTCATTTGGAACTGTTAAAGCGTGAATGGGGAACATGCAGCAGTTTAAGTAGTTTAAGCATTTCTAGTATTAGTAACTGAGTGTTGAACATCGTAGTCGACGTTCACTACTGATCAAATCTGGTTTTGAGTAAGGGCCGGTTGCTCGTACATTTTAGTTTAAGTTATAGTCAAATTAAACTTAACTATTGTGTCGATTCTGTTGTTTATGAACTTAACTAATATTAGACAAGTCACTTCTCTTTCATGTTAAACTTATTGAAAAAAGATAGAACAGTTTTAATGCTGTCAGTTTAGTCCATGCCATGTACGGGTAAATACTCGTGACCAATGAATATCGCACTTAAATTCACGTTGAAATATGTGATCGGTCTAATCTGACAGGACTAAAATATCTTGCATCCCTTTCTTATATTTACTTTTAAAAAGAGATATAGTGAGATTAAATTGATTTAGTTCGTAAACAACAGAATCGGCACCATTACCATGTTTTGACCGTAGAGTCACTTTGACGATGACCGATCTCCCTCGGTCGGCTATGGTTACGGTTAAAATTTTTGTTAAAGTGACATGAGCAACCAAACTGGATTGCTTTCTTTCGGCGGTTAAAGTTAACTATAACCGTAACCTAACTATAACCTTACTATGACCGCGCTTTATGCAACCGACCCTTAATCTCAAATGAATTTATCAGATTTTTAGTTGCAATTGTTTCACTCATGGACGGTTAATAATTATTATTTTATGTTAGAGTTAAAAATAGAATGTGTGAAGAAAAAGTGCTAGAACCGTAATAATTTTTATTTTGTAATAATTGAACTTAAACACGCACGTATTATACGTGCACAATTCTACTCCACAATAACTTGCCACTATATTTAATACTAGTACCTACCTGGTTTCAGCCATTCCAGAGGGCTCTTAAATGTTGTCCCAGTACCATATAAGTATTTCATTTCATTTCATTTATTTTGCCAGAAACATGGTAGTTACAGGTGTTAGTGTTACACAATTAATGTTAGTTCCGTAATGTTTTGCCGTAGATAAAGGCGTGCAAAGATTACAATAAAATAATGACAGTTATTGGATAAAATTAATGATATAAACTAAGATTAAAATTATAAAAACTACATTCTTACAGTCTTCTCAGTTCAAGTGTATTCGGTAGTAGAGTCTATTGTAAAACTGTAACTTTTGACATCCATAAGTGCCTTATTAGGGCCTAAACTGAATAAATGAGTTTTGATTTTGATTTTGACATGTCAACAAATTCTATAGAAAATCAAGAATAACCTCATCAATATCGAAATCATGTCAGAATCAATATTAGTTATGTCATATAATTTATTTTTTTCAGTAGTATAATGTTATATGAAAGACGTCCACTGCTGGACAGAGGCCTCCCCCAAGGATCTCCACGATGGCCGGTCTAGTGCTACCCGCATCCAGCGGTTTCACGCGACCCTAACAATATCGTCGGTCCCGTATATGTTATTCCGAAGTATTGATTATTTTGTGAAATTATCATTCAAATCTGTTCAGCCGTTGATCCAGACATGCAAATTTCCACATTTATAATAGAGTAGTAAGACAGTGAGTTTTTAATATAAGGTATATCGGTATAACGATATATAACATAGTACTCCCAGCTACAACAACAAAACTCGCGATATTACATTTGCGATATCAATCAATTATATTTTCACGCATCGCTTCCACCGAGGGTAGCACACCCTCCTCTCTAATCTAAGTTTTATCTCGTATTCGGTGTTGAGTTTCATTAATCTTTTCAACCATACCCGCACTGGCTGTCACTCGAGTCACTGTACAACACCAAGAATAAGTATAACAAACAAATTCATCAATAAACAAGTCGCTATAAACAAAACAAGATTACCTTTTACAAAAAGTAAACTAATAGCCAATGTCAGTTAGGATAATGTAAGGATTTTAACCTTCACCTATATATCGAAATTTGTTCAGGCATTTAAAAGTTATGGTGGACAAAACTAGCATATACCTATGAACCGTGAGAACATTACACTCCACTTATGGGCAGTCGTATAAAAAAAATTACACTACTCATATAAATCACTTATTAGAACATTACAAATCAATGAATCATACGAGAGACATCAGATGAATTGTACACAATTTATGATGATGTTCACGAATTTCTATAGCACCGGCAGCGCAGGCCCCCTTTCCCAGGAAGATAACCAGGATAACGCGGCCGCGTTCTGTTCTCATTTGTAACCCCGGGTTTAATGGAACTTTTTTCAGAGCCCTTCACTTTTTTCCTGTCAGTTTTTACCCTGCCTTATTTTAATTGTCTTCGCTCTACGGTAAGTAAATATTCTGCGATGTCAGTAATGGATTCTAAAATTATTTCTGTACATTTGAGTCATAGTTATTAAAGTAATCATAAATAACTTTAGCTGTATTTATAGGGAGAGTTAAAACAGTGGTGAAATTTTCAATGTCAACGAATTGTTTATGTAAATGTTAATTTGTAATTTGCGTTTCACTATTTGATCTCCAAAAGAAGAGATGATAGTTTATATTTTAACGATATACCCACCAGCTAACGCCTCAAGCAAGTATAGTTATATCAATGTTATATCAAAACAACACAAAGTGTCGAATTTATCATGGTGCCAAGAAATGTAACATCATTTTTTTTTTATTTTTCGTACGCGATATAAAGTGCCGTTCCAATTTTTTTATTATTACTGAATGATGCACGTTCAGAAGCACGTACAAGGCTAATAAAAACGAATGACTGAATCATAAAAAGGGTTGAATTTATTGATTCACATTGACGATGACTAGGGAACGTTGAAAACACCCTGAGCGAGCGTCTCGCACCCGGCGCCCCGGCCCTGCGCGTCGCGCCGCGCCGCAGTCTCGCGACGCCTCGTGCGAGCGTAAATAATTTACATAATATGATATTATCATCTTCTTTCATGATATTTGGCTCTATGCTATTTTCAGTCACTACGAGTATCTATCCTTAGGAATTTATCGGTGCCGGGGGAAAAGCCAGCCAGTTTCTTTTATCAACAGAATTGAATTAACTTTTTCGTTATTTGTACACTTAGAGTTACTGATACTTATCGTAATATTTCTTTTTATTTTTATGAAAAATGTTTACTTCTTCACTATTTAATTATTAACTAGAAGTAAATATTTTTTTTATTCAACAATAAAAGTCAAATGACAATAAGTAACTTTAATACGATCGTAGCAGATCTAGGAGTGCTACGAACATCGTAGAGCTATTGAATACACGTAAAACAGAATCTCTTGTGAATCGCTTCTAAACCACATGTGTAAATGAATTTGTATGTTCTATTCAGAGGGTTATTTTGTAGTCGACGCGAACGGTCTGACGCGTAACCCGATGGCGCTGACGCCATTAAAATGGAATAATGAAACACCTGCGGTTTTCGTCACTCCCCCCCCGACCATGGCGTTATTAAATCTAGAAATGTTTTTTGTTTCTTCTCTCAATAAAAGCTATTTAGTACCTATATAACACCCATGAGCTCATAATGTAAACAAATACAATACTATATATAATACCTACGATTATTGTTACTGCTGGGAGAAATGACGATGGATTATTAAAAACACGAAGCGAAGAAAAAAACCAACCAATGACCTATCAAGTAAAAGTCCAAACCATTTTTAATGTTGTTTTTTTTTGTACTAAGGTAGCAAACAAACATACGGCCTACCTGATGGGAAGCGGTTACCGTACTTGGCGACAATCTTGCTTGTTGTTAGAGTAGGTAAGTATCAGTTTGATTCATAAACAGTAGTCTCTTCTAGTCAGAAAAGGTTTATCGTACCACAAGTGAGGTTCACGTCTCGCCTTGCTTTGTTCTCGGATGTCGGACGCGCATAGAGCAGGCGCTGCACAAATAATTATGTGCATACAATTATTTCCTAAGCGTTTGTTCGTGAGCTCGGTTTTGTCTATACCACGTTATTGTGAGATGATGCACTTATTAATAAAAGTAAACATCGACCTTTTATCATGTATGTCCTTTATAGTAGGCGAAATCGATTACGTCAACTTTTTACTTTAATAGAAAAAATAGCTCTGAAACTCAGATTCAAATATTAAGGCGCATGAAAGCATGACAGGTATTTTCTGTGACATCGGGTGCGGTCGGCTCCAAGCTCCCCACGTTTTTGACATTGACATAGACCACAATTAACTATACCCTTACACTTCATCTTCGCTGGTTTGTAAGTGCTAAGTCCACTGCTTACACCAACATGTAATCTTCACAAGTTGTATATTTAAAATGATAATATGAAGTGATTGTCATATATTTTTAAAATTTTCATTGTTTTTAGCTTAGAAAAAATGTAGGTAGTCAATTCTTAAATGATCGTAAGATAATCTGTAAAAATGCGCGATGCAAATGTACCTACATATTTTAGAGTTCATTCAAACAGTGCCATCGCCATTTTTTGCAATTCAATTATGTGAATATATCATGTTGCCAAGTATCTAATATATTACGTGTCGGTGTAACACATCGCTTTCTTAAGTCGGGCGTAACTCCAGAGAGCTGTCGGGAGCGCATTGTGTTCCCGTATTAACGACGAACGCACAAAAGACGACGCTCGTATATCAAACTAACGTCACTCCAATGTCTTCCTTCCTCACAGTTACAGTTCCCGGGCCACAAGAAATGGCCCTCCTTTTTTTATTGAGCATTTAGTAGAGAGAAATTATGGCACGTAAAATTCATAGCGTGCGTCGAGAATCGAGTCAGCCTTATTTGTAGGCTTCAATTTTGCCGAGAGCTTGTTTGAATGAAGCTTTCGCACTCGCGAGATAATATATGTTTCTTGGAGCTCTTGATAAAATTTATTCTTTGAGTTTGGTTTTACTTTTTATACGTTATTTTGTGATAATAAACATGAATATAAGACACGAATTGCCCAGTGTAAGTAGGCAATAGGACAATTAAATATCATTGTAACTCCATTAAATCTGTCACCCAAGTGTTATGTAAGGCGTCTATAAGTTAAACAATTTTATCAAAAGGACAACAAAAGCTCGATTGTTATCCGCCGACTCTGGAAATATTTATTTTCCCCCGAGTAAGAAAGTTCATCCTAACTTTGCTAATGACTTCTTTCTGAAGTAGGAACTTTACTTGAAGCTGAAAGGTTTTTGCTATCTGTTTAAACAATAGTCGAAAATTTTATTGTTACCGAATTTTCCGGCATTATTGACCGAGCAATAATGAAAAACTCGCGATGTCAAGAACTCACAGAACCACTAGTAATATGTTTAAAATAACAAGGAGTTATTGTTGGCAATTGAACGAAACAAAATCGTATCAAGTACCTTACCAGGGTTTTTCACTTTAGGTTATCAGCGCCTAAACTGAATAAATACAATACTTAAGTATATTCCAGCAGTTGCAATTGAGATCTTACATTGTTGCTTTCTAGGACTTGTAAAGATGGGCGACATATCTCCTGGATTCAATGATGTATCAGATAACTAATGTAATGGCCATAAAAGTCCATGGTCAATTACCATTAGGTAGATTGTCTGCCTGCTTACCATCTATTTGACTTATAAACAATTTCTTTATTTACCATAAAAATAATTTAAGAATTGCTGCATTTGTACTATACTACCTCATATCAAACAGAATCTCAAACCTTCAAAAAGTAATATTATCAAGATAAAGTTATACAAGATCGTTCTAATAATGATCCAAAAGTTTATGAACAAATTTCCTTTACGATCGTAATAAAACATGACACATAAAACATCATAAAGTATTCGCTTTAATTTAACGATATCGCACAATATACGTTTATGTTCACAATATATCGTTTGAAAGTTTGTTTCGCAAAGAAACGGCCCGTATATTAACCCCACGTTGGGCGCGCCATTGTGGACTGGATTATCTGCAGCAGTCACAAAGGGACGCAAAAGGTAGTTTATCAAAGCGTGTCTAACTGGGTATCTCCACTCGCAAGTTCAATAGCTGAGCTTCCATCGAAACTTGGTCTACTGGCCTTACCCGTATCGCAGCAGATATTACTAACTTGTATAAAGACCTAAAACTTTTGGGTCCAGTTCAGCAACAATAGATTTCTGTTTGCAACTATTTGAAATACGGCGTTAGTATTTAACTCTGGACCTTTACCGATTTCGAGTAATTCGTATAATAGGGTAGTCAACTTATTATGAATAAGCTTACTACAATATACTCGTAGGTATTGTGATTGTCATTTGACTACATTGGCATAAAATATTTGAAGTTAGTCTCCGGACGATGTCATTATGTTTTTTATGTAACAACGTATCGAACTGTCAATACCAATATAAAATAATAGAAATCTTCATTTGTTTTCTTCCTATATTCTCTAAATAATGCATATATTTTCTACTTCAAATTAAATAGTAGGTAGGTATCTATTGATTATATTCAAAGGCACAACTTTGTTATTAAATTATTGAAATTGTTTCAATACTACCTTTAATACTAGAAACATCAAAGATATTTATATTAAAATCTACTTCTATGTCTGTTATAGTCAATCACTTTAATATTTTATAACGCAAATAATAGTAGTATAACATTTTAATTGGTTTTCAAGTTTGATGAAACTGAAAATGTGTTGCATAATTGAGATGCAGACAGTTTGGTTATGGAGGCGACGAAATCGCCTGATGAATACTTCAAAGAGTGCTTAATTAGCGTTTCAAGAAGAAGTTAATGAGCTGAGTCGACGAGTCGAACGAGGAGCACCCCTATTCCGAATTTACATATTCAATTAAGTTTCTATTTCAGTATCAAGTTTACTTTAAGTACCATTTAATTAAAAATAAAACATCTTAAATGCAACGGATACGAACCTTTTTCGATTGACTCAATTTAATTGAGGCACTTAAAAAGTTATCTAATAGCGTTTTTGTGAATAAATAATATAGGTACGATATGCGATAACATTATACTTTACACTTGAGTTTTAGAGTTAATGTGATCAAAAATATGGTCTTATCTTTTTTCTAACACCAAAACTATTACAGATTGACAAACAGGCAGACGATACACATGATGGAAAGTGGTCTTCTACGTCTATGGAACGCCTATCTCTACTTTGAAGAGATCTTTTTATGCCTTTTTTTAAGAACTCCATATCGTAGAGCTAATGGAAATCTAGTTATTAGTATTATAAAAGCGAAAGCACCTAACTCTCTCTGTCTGTTATCTTTTCACGCCTAAACCTCTGAACCGCGATAAAATTTGGAACTCTAATAGCCACTGATATGGACATAAGCTCTTTTTTGTCCTGGGAATGCGGGTGAAACCTCGGGTGACATCTAGTATACATACCTACAAGTAATGAAACTAAATATTTTGTAAAGCTTCCAGTGTCTGAGCGCTTTAATTCAATTATATTCATTTTTAATCATAACCGTCTGGCGCGAGTTACATTTATTCAGATTAATCACGGTCTGACGTTAATAAGAGTTAATTCCAGCGATATCGCTGCGATGTCGATCCATCATAGAACGCTGCGAATACAGTATTGATCAGTTGAAACTGGATCTGGTAAAATGCATAATTATAAACGTATTTATGTATATAAGCCAGTTGTTTAATTTTACATTATGCTGGTTTCTACATCGGTTTTAATTCCCTGATAATTTGACTTCCATCGTCTGATACTTAACTTAGTTTTACTTCCTGTGTTAATTATGGGTTTTGAAAACAATGTTCGCAATCATATTTTATGGGGAATAACACTAATCCATATGAAAGTGGCTGTCTGTTTGTTTTTTTTTTACACCTTAACCGCTGAACTTATTGTTATGTCTTAGCACGCTGTTAGCCTTTAATTTTTGAAAATAACGTTACTATTTATCCCGGTGTGAACCTGCGGGCACAGTTAGTTAAAAATATATAAAAAATGATTTTTACGAGTACCTTAAAAACTACGCAATAAAATTCAATTTACTATAACTAGTCCGACACAAACAATTTTGTTATTTCATAAAGTGGCAAGAATGATATTACAAAGGCAATCGTACCAGAACCACTTAAAAGTCCCAAACAATTTTATGAATGTGATTTACTTCGGGCAAATAGAAAATTATTTTTCTAACTATTAATTAACAAAACACAAGTGGGCGGCGAGTAACAGAACGTTAAAACACGGGTGGTAAATAAAAATTAATTTCCAAATGCCGGGGTACACAAATAGCCCTGATAAAATTTATAACAGCTACACGAGGGCAACACTCTGTGCACTGTATAATTTTGTGTACACTGTACCCGTGGAATGTGCTCGCGAATGGATAATTACGGTAAATGGTCCATTTCTCTTAGGCCGCACGGTGTCCATCCGGCCTATGTGTTGTTTACACGTGGAACACAGTGCGACATGCACTTGATTTATGCTGATAAAGAGACATCAAACGGCGCGAAGCAATCACTTTGCTGTTTATTTTGTGGTTCAAATGTATTTTTGTACATAAATGGTTTTTTTTCAATGCTAGAAGAAGCCTATACCTACACCCGTCTTTTCGTAGGTAAACTATGTCTTAATAAATAGTTATTTATTATACTTTTGGTACAATAGCTATGCCACTTGCTTGTTTGCCACCACAATGATGTAAAAAAAAAAAAAGTCTGTGGGTATTATTTATTATACCTACCTAAGGCCCTACAACTCAGTGTTATCATATAAGTTAGAATCGTAGCGCCCCGTAGTATCATACTACGATGTAGACCTTCTACGAGCTTATTATTTTTATTGCCATTCATTGTTTTTAGATATGGTTACTAAATTACTATTGAATCTACACATATAAAAATCAATCTCTATTTCCCTTGGTCACGGGATCACGCATGAACGGCTGGACCGAATTCGCAATTTTTTTTTGTTTGTTGTTGTCAGGTGAAAGTTCTGATGTAAAACTTTTCTAATGTACCTAACCATAATGGCGTTTGACATAACTGTCAGTTGTTTGACAGAATGCGCGCTGCATCGGTCGGAATTATATTGATCAAAGAATGCAAAGCCACAAACAAGCTGTATTTTTAAAACAATAAATTTAATTTATTATTCCACGATATTTATAAAGCAGTGTATACCACAGAACCGTGTTTTGTGAAAATTATTTTATGAATCGTTCCAAATATGACGTGAAGCTGCCTAACCAGTATTTAGGTGTAGATACACAAACCATAATAAGGAAATAAATAAGTAGAACAAATGCATAGAAATTTTATAGCCAACATAAAGCAACAAACTTCAAAATATCCTAATTTCAATATACTACCAAGTCCGACCAGTGCAGTGAAGTACTAGTTTTAGTAAGCTATTTCACATTCACAGTTTAATTACGTTGTCAGTGATATGGTTGTTTATGTTGCATTAATTAGTTGCCGTGGATATAAATAGTAAATGCTAACAGAAAATCAAATACCATTCGTGTAGTTTCATATTACACAATATAAAATGTGATTTCTAACGGAACATTTATATCGAGTTTTTTAAGTGATATATTATTTTTATTTGATACCTTGTTTCTCTTTTCATCCCCCACTACTGATAAAAGTACTGATATTTTAACTAGATGTTCAAGTAACCTAGATAGAACTTTTTTTTTTCATACATTTAGAATTTTTTTTTCATGGTGTCGAAGTTAGTTCTATAGTAAAAATTACTCATATTGATGAGTACCTAGTTGCAGATTAATAATACAGATGAATTAAGAAAAAATAATTTATGAACGAATAATGAAAGTAATAAAATATATTCTTAGCTCCTATTGAAACATGTACTAGGTATGCATTCTAATGAGTAAATGTAAATTCATTTTAAAATAAAATTGAGTTTATTTTATACCTAATCAAAGCTTCGTAGAATTATTAATATCATATTATATTTTTAGCTAAAAGGTGACAATTTTAAGTAGCTTTAAAGCGTGCAATGTAATTATATGAAATGGCAACCTTTTAAGTGCACATTAATGAGCTTGCGAGTCTTTTTAACAAATTAGTAAGAAAATGATGTTCAAATTAAATTGCTTACATTAAGGAATTATTATGGTTTATTAGTTAATTTACCATCATTAGGTATAAAGAGATCAAACAAGTAATAAATAAGTGTCGATAAAGCTTGATGGAAATTATTTAACAAAGAAATCGATCGTTTTTATCCCTCGCAGACTGACTTCTTTTATGATTAATATTGAACTATCATAGAATAAAAATATCTTGTTAAATTTCTTCGATGTACCTAGCTTATTTGAGTCTATATTGATTGAAATAAAACGTACAAATCTGCAGGCACCCCTACTATGAAAGTGGCAAATAAAGTTAAGCTATTGAAGCGCTGCACAGCTTACGTGCCAGCACTGACCTCTCGCGCTGTCGTCCCGAAACGATTTTATTACACACCTATTCTGAATCGATTCACTTTTCTTTTTAATTTTGGAAAAGCATTTCAGTGATATTTAAGCCATATACCTAAATGATTATCAAAAATATATATTTTTTAAATTTAAAGAAAGAAAATATTTCTTAAGTTACCTCCTTCTTTTAGAAGACTTCACCTTAATCCCATTCACCATCAGTTTCAAACTAGGTAACATAAAAAAAAATGTAAAATTGTTAAAATCGATAGCATTATGTAAGTAATTTTTTGTTGTTTTTAATATTTTTGATGTTAGTGAACCGTATAAATTAAGTTGCCTTCTTAGCATTGTAACAGATCCGCAACTCATTGACAATACCTTTGGTATTGCAAATAGCGATAGGCGACGGTAACCATTTACCATCAGGTGGACCGCCAGCCTACTTGTCAACCTTCTGACATAAAAAAAACAGTTGCCGTAAAATACCGCTGTGATAGATAGAGGGAATCGCACCATAAAGATTCCTTGTTTACATTTTTGATACGGAACCCTAAAAAATATAAAAAAGTACTCTCTAAACTCGTAGTTACAAATCAAACATACCACTTTTGGCTGTACGGTTGTATGTATACACGAAATTTGAGCATTAAAATTCAAACGGGATATCAGAATAGGTCTTACTAGGTGACGTGTAACAAAGCGCGGTGACCTACGGTGGCGCCACAACGTTTTTCAGATGTCACCTCTCGCCTCCAGCCCCTCTACTCAGCTTCTGATCCTTGAATTTGAACTATTTAAGGCTACTAATTATTTAAAGGCGACACAAACGTGCCTTTTGATAATAATTTCTAAAGGTTTTTGATCGCTTATGAAAGGGATAATATTTTAATGTCATAGAATTATATAAAATGAATTCTATTCAAACGGTAAATGATTTCAAAATTTGATTTTTATGAAATAAATATTCTTTACATTATCTATAACTACTTCTATACTATAATAATATAATAAAGAGGAAAGATTTGATTGTTTGTTTGCATTGAATAGGCTCCGAAACTACTGAACCGATTTGAAAAATTATTTCACTAATAGGAAGCTACATTATTCCTGAAGGTTATAGGCTACTTTTTATCCCGGGAACGCAAGTGAAACCGCGCGGAACAGCTAGTCCTCAATAAAGTCGAAAGCAATTGTCAGATTATTATTTGTACAGAACTTTAATTATAAAAAAAAAACTTCAAATGGATGTGTTTATTAAATAGAAGTTTTCTAAAAAACAATTTCGCGAGATACAATAACTAGTAAATTAAATAATATAAATACGCCTGAGGCTAAAAAAATTCTAATATTTCTGAATTAAAAGAAGAGGAAAGTTTCTGTTATTTACCTTAAATTTAGACCTTTAATTGCCGTACCCAATAGCAGTAAAGTCTGTCGGACTATGATCAAATGTAACTAGTTTAAGCTAGCTAAAACTACCACATATAGCCAGTTAAAGTGAGCTACACGTGGATTACACCCAGAGCCGATTGCAATTGGCTACACCTAGTTTTAGCCAGCTTAACCTAAGCACAGCTGCATTTCGGTTTTAAGCTCTAATATTCATAACTTTTTACATAATCCTACCACATTAAATATGCGAAAACAGCTCTCTTCCTTTAAGTTTGAAAGTTAAAAAACAGTTTAAGGAACTGTAAGAACGTTTGAATGTTTGACATTTTTCGAATTAGTTTATGAAACTGTGGTAAGGGCTTTTATACTATTTTATAAAAATTACTTAATTCCGTGATCATAAGGTCAAATGGAGCAATTTTATTTTGAATTTAATGGGCAATTTATTTTAATTTAGACCGTATTTAATTTACGCGTTAAATTCATTTACGCTGCCGAAACGTGAAATTATAATGAACAACACGCTACATTTTAGTTTATTGTCAAAATTTCGGAAATGTATTAAAATTTTTGGTAATTATTCAACTTTTAGCACGCGGGTAGTACAGTAACGCAAAAACTGGGTCATATTGAGTTGCATCGCCAGCATATGAACTACATAATTATAGGGACCCAAATATGTAATTAATTTATACTGGTTAAGCTCGCGCAGTAACGACAAACAAATATGTGGTAGCAACGACCCACTCCACTTTAAACCAGAGCTGCCAACTTTATTCAACAAACGTGGAAAGTTTGAATGCAACCGTCCAAAATAATTATTTAGGGTATGACACTACAACAAAAAGTTACGAAGGATTAATTGGGGTAAGGGGTTATAAATGTCTGATAATTTTGTTAAATGAACAGTCAGAGCCGTTTGAAATAGGTTTTGTACCCTTTGTAGAGTCGTGAAGGACATCATGTAATACTAAGGCACGAGCTCGGAACTCATTTGATAGCATCTGGACCCAATCCGAAAACTGTTTAAGTTGGAATAGATTGTGCAAAGATTCCAGAGACCACTTTATTATTTCATTTAGAATTTTGTTATTTCATAAAGTGGCAAGAATGATATTACAAAGGCAATCGTACCAGAACCACTTAAAAGTCCCAAACAATTTTATGAATGTGATTTACTTCGGGCAAATAGAAAATTATTTTTCTAACTATTAATTAACAAAACACAAGTGGGCGGCGAGTAACAGAACGTTAAAACACGGGTGGTAAATAAAAATTAATTTCCAAATGCCGGGGTACACAAATAGCCCTGATAAAATTTATAACAGCTACACGAGGGCAACACTCTGTGCACTGTATAATTTTGTGTACACTGTACCCGTGGAATGTGCTCGCGAATGGATAATTACGGTAAATGGTCCATTTCTCTTAGGCCGCACGGTGTCCATCCGGCCTATGTGTTGTTTACACGTGGAACACAGTGCGACATGCACTTGATTTATGCTGATAAAGAGACATCAAACGGCGCGAAGCAATCACTTTGCTGTTTATTTTGTGGTTCAAATGTATTTTTGTACATAAATGGTTTTTTTTCAATGCTAGAAGAAGCCTATACCTACACCCGTCTTTTCGTAGGTAAACTATGTCTTAATAAATAGTTATTTATTATACTTTTGGTACAATAGCTATGCCACTTGCTTGTTTGCCACCACAATGATGTAAAAAAAAAAAAAGTCTGTGGGTATTATTTATTATACCTACCTAAGGCCCTACAACTCAGTGTTATCATATAAGTTAGAATCGTAGCGCCCCGTAGTATCATACTACGATGTAGACCTTCTACGAGCTTATTATTTTTATTGCCATTCATTGTTTTTAGATATGGTTACTAAATTACTATTGAATCTACACATATAAAAATCAATCTCTATTTCCCTTGGTCACGGGATCACGCATGAACGGCTGGACCGAATTCGCAATTTTTTTTTGTTTGTTGTTGTCAGGTGAAAGTTCTGATGTAAAACTTTTCTAATGTACCTAACCATAATGGCGTTTGACATAACTGTCAGTTGTTTGACAGAATGCGCGCTGCATCGGTCGGAATTATATTGATCAAAGAATGCAAAGCCACAAACAAGCTGTATTTTTAAAACAATAAATTTAATTTATTATTCCACGATATTTATAAAGCAGTGTATACCACAGAACCGTGTTTTGTGAAAATTATTTTATGAATCGTTCCAAATATGACGTGAAGCTGCCTAACCAGTATTTAGGTGTAGATACACAAACCATAATAAGGAAATAAATAAGTAGAACAAATGCATAGAAATTTTATAGCCAACATAAAGCAACAAACTTCAAAATATCCTAATTTCAATATACTACCAAGTCCGACCAGTGCAGTGAAGTACTAGTTTTAGTAAGCTATTTCACATTCACAGTTTAATTACGTTGTCAGTGATATGGTTGTTTATGTTGCATTAATTAGTTGCCGTGGATATAAATAGTAAATGCTAACAGAAAATCAAATACCATTCGTGTAGTTTCATATTACACAATATAAAATGTGATTTCTAACGGAACATTTATATCGAGTTTTTTAAGTGATATATTATTTTTATTTGATACCTTGTTTCTCTTTTCATCCCCCACTACTGATAAAAGTACTGATATTTTAACTAGATGTTCAAGTAACCTAGATAGAACTTTTTTTTTTCATACATTTAGAATTTTTTTTTCATGGTGTCGAAGTTAGTTCTATAGTAAAAATTACTCATATTGATGAGTACCTAGTTGCAGATTAATAATACAGATGAATTAAGAAAAAATAATTTATGAACGAATAATGAAAGTAATAAAATATATTCTTAGCTCCTATTGAAACATGTACTAGGTATGCATTCTAATGAGTAAATGTAAATTCATTTTAAAATAAAATTGAGTTTATTTTATACCTAATCAAAGCTTCGTAGAATTATTAATATCATATTATATTTTTAGCTAAAAGGTGACAATTTTAAGTAGCTTTAAAGCGTGCAATGTAATTATATGAAATGGCAACCTTTTAAGTGCACATTAATGAGCTTGCGAGTCTTTTTAACAAATTAGTAAGAAAATGATGTTCAAATTAAATTGCTTACATTAAGGAATTATTATGGTTTATTAGTTAATTTACCATCATTAGGTATAAAGAGATCAAACAAGTAATAAATAAGTGTCGATAAAGCTTGATGGAAATTATTTAACAAAGAAATCGATCGTTTTTATCCCTCGCAGACTGACTTCTTTTATGATTAATATTGAACTATCATAGAATAAAAATATCTTGTTAAATTTCTTCGATGTACCTAGCTTATTTGAGTCTATATTGATTGAAATAAAACGTACAAATCTGCAGGCACCCCTACTATGAAAGTGGCAAATAAAGTTAAGCTATTGAAGCGCTGCACAGCTTACGTGCCAGCACTGACCTCTCGCGCTGTCGTCCCGAAACGATTTTATTACACACCTATTCTGAATCGATTCACTTTTCTTTTTAATTTTGGAAAAGCATTTCAGTGATATTTAAGCCATATACCTAAATGATTATCAAAAATATATATTTTTTAAATTTAAAGAAAGAAAATATTTCTTAAGTTACCTCCTTCTTTTAGAAGACTTCACCTTAATCCCATTCACCATCAGTTTCAAACTAGGTAACATAAAAAAAAATGTAAAATTGTTAAAATCGATAGCATTATGTAAGTAATTTTTTGTTGTTTTTAATATTTTTGATGTTAGTGAACCGTATAAATTAAGTTGCCTTCTTAGCATTGTAACAGATCCGCAACTCATTGACAATACCTTTGGTATTGCAAATAGCGATAGGCGACGGTAACCATTTACCATCAGGTGGACCGCCAGCCTACTTGTCAACCTTCTGACATAAAAAAAACAGTTGCCGTAAAATACCGCTGTGATAGATAGAGGGAATCGCACCATAAAGATTCCTTGTTTACATTTTTGATACGGAACCCTAAAAAATATAAAAAAGTACTCTCTAAACTCGTAGTTACAAATCAAACATACCACTTTTGGCTGTACGGTTGTATGTATACACGAAATTTGAGCATTAAAATTCAAACGGGATATCAGAATAGGTCTTACTAGGTGACGTGTAACAAAGCGCGGTGACCTACGGTGGCGCCACAACGTTTTTCAGATGTCACCTCTCGCCTCCAGCCCCTCTACTCAGCTTCTGATCCTTGAATTTGAACTATTTAAGGCTACTAATTATTTAAAGGCGACACAAACGTGCCTTTTGATAATAATTTCTAAAGGTTTTTGATCGCTTATGAAAGGGATAATATTTTAATGTCATAGAATTATATAAAATGAATTCTATTCAAACGGTAAATGATTTCAAAATTTGATTTTTATGAAATAAATATTCTTTACATTATCTATAACTACTTCTATACTATAATAATATAATAAAGAGGAAAGATTTGATTGTTTGTTTGCATTGAATAGGCTCCGAAACTACTGAACCGATTTGAAAAATTATTTCACTAATAGGAAGCTACATTATTCCTGAAGGTTATAGGCTACTTTTTATCCCGGGAACGCAAGTGAAACCGCGCGGAACAGCTAGTCCTCAATAAAGTCGAAAGCAATTGTCAGATTATTATTTGTACAGAACTTTAATTATAAAAAAAAAAACTTCAAATGGATGTGTTTATTAAATAGAAGTTTTCTAAAAAACAATTTCGCGAGATACAATAACTAGTAAATTAAATAATATAAATACGCCTGAGGCTAAAAAAATTCTAATATTTCTGAATTAAAAGAAGAGGAAAGTTTCTGTTATTTACCTTAAATTTAGACCTTTAATTGCCGTACCCAATAGCAGTAAAGTCTGTCGGACTATGATCAAATGTAACTAGTTTAAGCTAGCTAAAACTACCACATATAGCCAGTTAAAGTGAGCTACACGTGGATTACACCCAGAGCCGATTGCAATTGGCTACACCTAGTTTTAGCCAGCTTAACCTAAGCACAGCTGCATTTCGGTTTTAAGCTCTAATATTCATAACTTTTTACATAATCCTACCACATTAAATATGCGAAAACAGCTCTCTTCCTTTAAGTTTGAAAGTTAAAAAACAGTTTAAGGAACTGTAAGAACGTTTGAATGTTTGACATTTTTCGAATTAGTTTATGAAACTGTGGTAAGGGCTTTTATACTATTTTATAAAAATTACTTAATTCCGTGATCATAAGGTCAAATGGAGCAATTTTATTTTGAATTTAATGGGCAATTTATTTTAATTTAGACCGTATTTAATTTACGCGTTAAATTCATTTACGCTGCCGAAACGTGAAATTATAATGAACAACACGCTACATTTTAGTTTATTGTCAAAATTTCGGAAATGTATTAAAATTTTTGGTAATTATTCAACTTTTAGCACGCGGGTAGTACAGTAACGCAAAAACTGGGTCATATTGAGTTGCATCGCCAGCATATGAACTACATAATTATAGGGACCCAAATATGTAATTAATTTATACTGGTTAAGCTCGCGCAGTAACGACAAACAAATATGTGGTAGCAACGACCCACTCCACTTTAAACCAGAGCTGCCAACTTTATTCAACAAACGTGGAAAGTTTGAATGCAACCGTCCAAAATAATTATTTAGGGTATGACACTACAACAAAAAGTTACGAAGGATTAATTGGGGTAAGGGGTTATAAATGTCTGATAATTTTGTTAAATGAACAGTCAGAGCCGTTTGAAATAGGTTTTGTACCCTTTGTAGAGTCGTGAAGGACATCATGTAATACTAAGGCACGAGCTCGGAACTCATTTGATAGCATCTGGACCCAATCCGAAAACTGTTTAAGTTGGAATAGATTGTGCAAAGATTCCAGAGACCACTTATACCACCGCCATATTACGCAGTCTGCAGACGTTCTACGTATTTTACCCATTTCAAAGGACAATCAATGCTAACATACCTTTTGGTGCTTTATTTTCTTACTGATATCAGGGTACTACAAAATACCCTAACATCCAATGGTCTCTTCACGAAGTTTTTCTATCGCTACGATTTTCGACGTCACTTTCACTGAGCTATACAACTAACTATCATCTCCTATTTTAATAATGATTATTGAGAAACGAAATAGCTATTCTAGTATTTCTTTTGATGAGTATTTAAACTTACAAAGTAAACTGACATAAAATACACAATAACATACAAAATTGTATCCCCTAATTAATAACTTTGAAGGCTATATTCTCAAAGATTTGTCGATTTCAAACGACATACTCGAAAGATAATTCATAAAAGACAAATCTTCTTAAAGAATGGAAAGGAAGTTTCAAAATGCCGCGTCCAGATTTCCATACATTGCAACGACTCCATATGCTAGACGCTCTACGAGTTGGCACAGAGCCAAACAATTACTTTGTCTCATCAAGAGCATTTCTTCCACTGATGGATCTAAACTGTCTTCTACCTTACATTATTTCTTCTAGATTTTACAAAATTGATTTTGTATTTACGTTTTGAGAATAGGTAAAAAAATATGTATAATTACGTTGGCTGGTATATGTGAGTTATGTTGTATTCAAGCTTTACAAACAAACTCAAAACTCATTTATTCAGTTTAGGCCCTGATAAGACAGTTATGAACGTCAGAAGTTACAATTGACGCTACTATTGGTTCAAAATACACTACAAACATTAATCGGTGTTCTCGGTGATATTCATCTTGTACCTACTATTTACAAATCTGATAACAATGATAGTGACAAATAGGAGCAAAAACTCGAGATTGGTATAAAACTTTCTTTGTTTTATACCTACTCGCTGCAATCATGAGATCAAAATAAAATTCAAACTGTTTTATTGGTCTGGCAATGTCGTAAATACATTTAGTTCGTAATAAAACCTCAATCTTAAATCGAAGCTTTAAGAATCCAGCTTTTTGAGTCATTTGGACATGACTTATACCTATTTGTATTGTCTATCTATAGTAACTATGAAAAGCTCAGTAAAAGTCTCAGACTTGAAAGTCAAACTCATTTACTGAGTTTACGTCATACTGTTAGATACTTTTGAGAAGTTTGAATAGAACACAAAGCTTATTAATGAATTTCAAATAAACCTCTTGTTCGTTTTTATGCTAAAATAAATTTATAAAGGGCTAAGAATTTGTGTCAATGCAAATGATGTAACTAATTCTACTCTAGAAACACGATACGATACCATATAAATACCTAAATAGTAAATAGTTACCAAAAATGTTGACTATGTGGGGGGCCAAACGTGGTATAGGTACGTTTGACCACCATCACAAGTCCTTAATTCTCTTTATTAGTAAATGCCTACACGTTTTCTCAAGGAACACACCCTCAAAATTTCATGTCTCTAGGAGCTGTGTATTGATATATCAATTAGTGATCAATCAGGGACTTAGAATTTTATGATATGTGATAGAAAGATAATAAGTATTTGTACACAATGCCATGGTAGATATAACATTAAGCTTTATGGCTTTGTTAATATTAAACGACTAAAAAAATGCTGTATTAATATTAAATTTAAATGATGTTTCAAAGCTTGAAAGAAGAAAATATTATAACCAAAACTCAACTTTTATTAACGTAAAAGCGTCCATAATTACAGTAAACGTGTCATTTTCACCAACCCTTTGATAACACGCGCCTTTATTTATTCTAAACTCGCCTAAATTAAAACGACAACGTATTCATGAAAAAAGTTTTTTTTTATATACTCACAAAATAGATTCTGGAAAATAGACCCTAATGCTTTCTGATACAAGATTTTGTCTATAGATCAAAGAGTTAAAATCACAATGACGCCCACGCCAGTTCTTCAAAAGTATTCAAAAACCTTATGTTGGCAAGCTGTCAACATTCAGAAATGCGCGGATATAAGAGTACAAATCGGAAAAAAACGATATAAGTCCTTCAATAATAGAAATATCTACATCGATGATACTTGAAGGGGCCTTGACAAAGACAAAGAAATTGTTTGGCGTGACGCCAGCCCCGCTTCCCCTGGAACCTCCACAGTTTGCGACACTAACAGGTATGGAGATATAAAGAAGCGAGCCGATCAAAGATTGCTCTGTTTTAAAACGAGGACAAAGCAAAGTTTTGTTGTTCGAACAGATAGCAGCTTCCGAAATAAAAATGTAAATTTGTTCAGCTTTCCTGTGGTTTCCTATTCCTGCTATTCGATTCTAGACAAGTATTCGAACAATCAGACGATTCCAATAGCATTCGGTTCTTTGGGCAACCACCGTAATTTGTGAGATTGCTTTTTCCGTTAAAGGGTGTTAATTTGAGGCCTCTTTCTGATGTTTCCTAAAAGTCTTATATTATTATAGAGCATTCTATTTAATAATATCAAAAATAAAAGTTTCGTAACTATAAAAATTAAATTCGCACAAATACATAAAATACAATATGAAGCGATAAAAATAATCTCATATTTTATTTCTCCTCAATAAAAGTAATTAGGTAACAATTAAAAATGAGTTTATATTAAACTAGCTGCCCGCCGCGGTTTCAACCATGTTTCCGGGATAAAAGATAGGATTTAAGTTGTTCCAGGATACCTATCATGTATCTATGAGCCTAGTGTCATCAAAAACCTTTCACATCAACACATCCTAACAAACTTTCACATTTATAACAGTAGTAAGTAAATCTAACATATTTTTATAAGCGAAGCATCATAAATTCATGTTTGGCAAATTATAAAATGTAAGTGTAACAAACGCCGAAAGTGCGTGATGGATCGCCGCGTCATTCGATTCAATTCATCCAACTCATTGCCCATCCGTCAGATGCAAATTACTATTATTATAATTTAATTGCCAACTCTTCAGCCCGCGATTTCACCTGAGATCCTCTGTTCCATCCAACCCCTGGTTGTGACACCTGCCTATATAATTGATAAAAAACACGTAGGTATGTATTTCAATGCATCGTTGCTTGAGATTAAAAAAAAAATAGTCGAACACTTACTTAAATTTATATAGATTATTTATTTGAAGATTGTCGAGCAATTCGATTTAGCAATTTTTTTTTGGCTTAAAATTTATTTACAAGGAACCAAACTACAAACATGCTTACCTAAATCCTCTGCATCCTCAGTCCACTCTCCAGTCCCTACCACGAGCACCGCTGACAACATTGCCAGCACCGCATGCACCAGCACCGATTTCATAGCTCCACCACTTTTACACCACATTACTATTTCATCAACTACTTAATTTATACTTTGGCAACTTTAATTAAACTCCGCACATATCTTACAATTTAGTATATTCATTACAGAGTCATGTTACTATTATAGTATGTTAGAAACTATTAAATTTGTAAATACGTTTCATTCAATCCCATTACAGAGAGCCTATGCCTTTCTATTTATCGTTCTATATTCGATTCCCCTGACTTCCAACGTATTTCCGTATTCGTTATCAACAAAAGTTTCTTTATAAATTGAGCGAAAAGTTTTCAGTTAAATCGATTTAATTTCGAAAGGAAAATGCGATTTATCGTTGGATTGGTTTTGTTTCTTATTTCTTGTTATCATTATGTTAGAATAGTGTGAGTAATATTGTGAATATTATGACAAGAGTCGCGCGCGGTGTTGTATCACGCACGGTCGGCTTTCGGGACGCGGTTAAATATCCCGATGAATTATTCAGGACTCTTTTAGCAACGGTGCGCGCTCGAGGACGGAACGGCCACCTGCAACAAAGTACATAGTCCCTCATTAATGTCCAAGCACAAGTATATTTAGACATGTCGTTGTGCAAATTGGAAGGGAATATATAATCTTTGTGAAAACTAGACTTCATACGATAACTACTTTACCTTTCCCCCTACTGCTGCCATGGTTATGAAAAGTTGTACCTATGTATTATATGTATATCATAGCAGTTACCCAATTTTCAGATGGGGATCACTAGATTTTAAAAAAGAGATAGAGATTTTAAAAAAATTTAGTCAAGAACTGTCTCATTTCGAAAGATCTTTTGAAATCAACACAGGTTGCAATTTACTGCGCTTACGGAGAGACACTCTTCTGTTTATTTTAAAAGGGAATTCTCGAAGAAAAATTCAACAAAAGCTTTCAAGAAGCAAATCCTTCATCAAAGGCGGCTAAACGACCCGTAGCGGGTGCCGAAGCGCTAATGTAGTTTAGGAGACAACGTGCCCCTATTTCCTACACTTTTACCTACAGGAAACTTCGTTACATCATACACTACCCACTAGCATTTATAAAAGTTTCACTAGAACTAAAACGTTGCAGATATAATTTGATGTAGTTGTTTGTTTTTCCATCACTAAATGAACACACAATATTAGTAAGCTCATATTAAATAAAAGATTGTTCTGAAACTAATACTGAATGATAATTAAATAATAAAATGAATTTTATGAAATGAAACAACGGAATTTTAAACAAAGCTTTTACTATATTTACAATTATTTACGACAAATATACAAATACTCTACATCTAAAAAATCCTCGAGGCGGCCACTACTCTTACTGCCGATCAACGGCAGGTTCCTAGAAGTCTGGCAGCGTTTCCTCTTTAGATAGTCAAGCGGAAAAAGCTCCCCACCCGCTGGTCCCCCGAGGCCTGTATAAGTTTGGAAGATAGAGTTGGATCAAATCGGCGAACCTCGGCTATCTGCACAGTGCTGCAATGTTACTATTCTGTAAAGAAATGCCTTTGAAGTCGGCCGATGCCACCGCCCGTGTACCTTAATACTTACGTTGACACATGCAGTTATTAGAATTGTAAAGTAAAAATCACTAGTGCGGTAATGTAAAGTAAAAAGCACGCGTATTTAATAAGTTGTATTATGAACCTAAAAGCGGTGCGATAGGAGCCACTTTACGTGCAAATGTGTTGAAAATAAAATAAATGTGTAATTTAAAAGTAGGTGCGTTTATTCATATTACATTATATTAATTACTATTGGTATATCGTATAAATACTCAGTGTGATGTTGTTGTTTTTTGACGACGTCACGATAATTAATAAATAACCAAATCCGAGGTACCCGAGGTATAACTCTAAAGGTGCAAATGCATTTTATCGTAATGTTTTGTTTACGTTTTAGAAAAATCTCAAGCTTGATTGTTTTTATTGGGATAAGCAATTAAAAGTCAGACCATGCCCAAACTTAATTCGAATGTTTGACAACTTTCAATGTAGAGAACATAAAACAGAACGACTGCATCGCGAAATTAAAGTTTCTTCGTTAGGACGCATAAACACAAGTTGGCAACATAAACAAACAGTTGGACCGGCATCCGACACTAACCCGCAGACAACTCGCTTCCACCACATAATATTTATTTGTATACCTACTAAACAGAAATAATATTGTTGATATTAAATATGTAGACATTATCGGAATTTGCTCTCCATTTTACTTTGCCCTTGTCAAGTTATCATTTATGTATGATTATGTGTATATAAGATGTCAATAAACTTAAATAAATGATATTCATGAAAAAGATATGAATTAATCAGTTACCTATGAGGAGTCTATAGGATAGGATAAATAAACAAAATATAAAATTGAAACTAGCTTTCTGCCTCTTGGCTTTTACTAGTGATCCAGTTTAACCCCTTGGGGTTAAATTAAAAAAAAATATTATGTTGGTATAAAAATATTAAAAAAAATTAAAAAATATCTCCTAATCGAAAAAGAAAACTCGCAAATAACATTAAAGTAACACGCTGAACTTACTAAAAATAAATCGTTTAAATTAATAAACTTCAAAGATTTCATTTTAATTAAATAACTAACGAATTCTCATTCATTAAAGTCAAGTGCTCATTAACTACTGTTTTGCATTCACTTAACTTGATTTTACCTTCAGTATGATAGGTACTTAAAATGGTGATAAAATACCTTATACATTAACGAAGTGAATTTTCAAACAGTAGGTAAGTAAATGTTATTTATTTATTAATTAAATTGTAAATTTACAGTTTTTATAGAGTTATAAAAATAGATCCCACTACAATATTCCGCTAAAAATACAAATTAATTTATACTTCCATTTATAACCATCCACAAGCCTCTTTTAAAAGAAATTCAATTTCATCAAATAAAATTATTCTCCTTCTCATAAAATATAGTTTCCCTAAAAATAAATAAATCTATTGTAATTTTAATTCCATTAGTATTTGATGTTTTTTTAATGAAATCTATTAAAGTGCTATTATAAACTGCTCTATAGTAGGAAATCGTCATCACTACATAATATAAAACAAAGTCGCTTCCCGTCTGTCTGTCCCTATGTATGCTTAGATCATTAAAACTACGCAACAGATTTTGAAGCGGTTTTTTTTAATAGATAAAGTGGTTTAAGAGAAAGGTTTATATGTATAATACATACATACTGAAAAGCCGGGATATTCAAAGATCTGTACACCCGTGCGAAGCTGGAGCGGGTCGCTAGTATAATAATAAAATAGTTAATATCTTGCTCATATTAATATTTTTTATCAAATGGAATAATAGTATGACATTATTAATGCTAGGTAGGTAGGTATATGAGGCAACTATAGCAACCGTACCTCTTACGAAACAGCTGATAACTGTCAAAAACATTAGTCATTGTGTATTCGGAAACAATACAATCAAAACTAGTCTGACAGCACCAAATTAGACCCACGAAAGTTATGATCGTAAACTACCCACCCTTACTTGTCATGTTTGATCATCTTACTAATAGCTTCCTCACCCCCAAAGGCCTAAAATATACAACGTACCTACAATTTTCACTTCACTCCATGTTAACAAACACGTGACATCGAGTCTGTTTTTTCATGCTATGTTATTATTGAACACGTTATAAGGGTAGCAAAGTTTGGTTAGGAAGATTACGTGACAATAGCATGCTTCTAGGTCACGGAAAATAAATTTACGCGTGTACGAGAACGCGCGGCGCGCGGACGACTGGCCTAGTATAGCTTGCGTCGACTGGTTTTGCCCACCTTCAGTTTAGGGCTGCTCGGAAAGCCTCGGCCGCCCTCGCCTGCCTCCGTCAGGTAACACTCGAATCGTGAAGCTACAAATTTGATAGAGGTGGCTTTTAAATACTGAATTTAAATATTTATTGGCACTATTATATATTTCAGGTAAGTTATTAGTAAAATTTATATTGTTGGCTTTAGTTTAGGAGCTGAAATTAATACTATATAAAATACTTCACTAGATATTCATCGCATTTCACTCATCAGTTAACTTTGTGTGCTTACCACATTCGGTCACATCATCACTGGCCATGATGAGATTGTGGTCAAATACAGGATTTCTGCGTTAGGCCAATTAAAACCGGTACAAAAATAATATAAATAGGATATCAAGATAGCTTGTCCTTACATTAGTAACTCATTGTAAATAGTGTTTCAACTGCCTCGCTCCGTACTCCGTAGGTACATATTAATTACTGGGATCCAAATTAGCGCATTGACCGAGCTGAACTCGGAGTTCTCGTTAAAACTTGTCAAAATGCTTTGATGAATAAAATCATAATTTGCCGCCGTGTTTTTTTAACAAACGTTCTGACATTTATCAGTTTTGCCAGACATTAATTTAATTGTACAAATTTTGTGGTATCGTTATTGAGTATAATTGAATAAGGAACGAAAATTAAAAGCATTTTTTTAGAAACAAAATAAATTCGAAAGATTTTGTTATATAATCAGATTAAGAATCTTGGGAGATTCAATTTTTTTCTGTAGCAGGTCGTCTAATTTAAAACGAAAAGACATTTCACGCTCCGATGGCTACGTTATAAAATTAGTTGGAAAATCAAAACCTAAATGTATTCTTTAAATATTTTTATTCATTAATTATTCGTAGTCTCAATAAACTTTTATGATTATTAAATCTACTTTTTGAAAGGCTACTAATTAATTACTTATCCAATAATAACCCATCAAAATAAGATACTAAACCGCGATGAATGACAAAATCAACAAAAAAGTATTCACGCTACACATTTTTTCAAACAGAAAGTCAACATTTTATCGTAACCTATAGGTATGTATAATATCATAATCTCATAGTCTCATAATTTTACTGAATTTCAGAAGTAGGCATACCTTAACTGAGTGAATATTTGTCAGTGTCTTCACTGAATGAAAGCAGGACAATTAAGTGGTCCTTATCCTTCCGCATCCAGGTAATTTACATAATACATTACTCAGTAACCACTTATCTTAGAATCTAGATTAAGATGATGTATTGCCTACTAGATGCTTGATATCTAATTTTGACAGCAACGGTAGTGATGTCGAATGCCGTGACGAAGTTCGTGTATTCAAAAATCCAACAATGATAGTACTTTCTGAAAAAAAAGAGCAATATGGTGGTAGGGTACCTACTTTATAGTACCACTCTGAACTAACTCTCACTTGTCCGGGTTTTTTTATCCCCGAAACAAATGTAGAGCTAGTGTAATAATAATATCCTCGAAAATTCGTCACACACGGCTAATAACTTTTAATATTAGTACTAGCTTCAGTCAACCGCGTTCCCGAGATAAAAACTAGCCTTTTTACTGTCAGGTTCATAACATGAACAGTAAAAAGAAGGAGAATCACGTAGATATTTTGCTTCATACCTGTTTAAAAAAAAGGACGGTCCAACAAGCATTCAAATAAAACTATGTATTGATAATGAAAATACAGAATTGCCTCATTAATTGAGTACTAAGCAATAAACTTTTATGTAGGATACTGTATTGTATATATGCCTTTTATGTAAGTCTGTCCCTATAATTATTTGGCGAAATAATGTTACATCCAATCATGAGTTATTTAGGTAAAGCGTGGCTGGTCTAGGGTTACCATATTGCTGAATTTTATTTGGGTACCTAATCCATAAAATCATTTACTGTTGTAACACCATACTTCTAACCTAAACGTTCCGTGTCGCTTTTGAACGAATTAAAATTATGAACGGATATACCTAGATTATTTTAGTGAGACAATTATATTATTAGACCGTGCTCTTATCATAATTATGTTCCTAGTAAAATAGTTATAAACTGTTTTCATATTTCATATTACTGTTTTCATATATCCCTTTCAGATTATTATATCCCTCCCTAGGCATATAATTATATCAGGGCTATATTACTATCCCAATGCGACATTATTATTTATTGTATTGTCATTCAATTGAATACCGGGAAGTGAGTACATTGTGGGGGGCCTGCCCACGATACGTCTTCCGGTTCGTGCTTGCCATTCGATAATCTTTCACAAGGTGTACCGACGACCTTGTAAGGGTCGTGGGAAACCGCTGGATGCGGGTAGTGCAAGGCCAGCCACCGTGGAGATCCTTGCGGGAGGCTTTTTTCCAGCATTGGTCATCTTTCGGCTGATATAATGATGATAATAAAGTAAGTCAAAATTTACTTAAATGATTCAACCTAAACATATTAACACGTCGTCAAGTTTAACAAAAGCATGTAAAAATGGTAACCCTATCTATATCTATCCGGCTCAATAACAATATTCCCGCGGGATATCGCTGGCCAGCCCCGAGCACATTTCAATTGGCGCTATGATTAGCTGTCTGCCATACCAGTGACCACTAATGACGATATATGATGATACAATTATCTCTACTAAAATAACGATAATAATCAATGTCTAGACTTGCAAGACGATATGTCAATGTCATATTATAGGACATGAAGTTGGACAACTGATTGATTTCAACTTTTATTAATTGCCAGAAAGCAGTAGATTTATGAGGCATTATTCATGAAGGTTTTTTTTTATATTAGTTGTAAAGTTTTGAGATTAGATATAATAGGATTATAGCTGTATCCAAATTGGTCACATATACTTTTTGTGTAGAGTACATTTAGGTTATGATAACCTTTTTTCTAACCTATAATTTTTCAATCAATGCAGTGACGTAGGACGCCTTATTCTTCTATATCAATATTATTTAAATAATTTTAATTTACTCTTCAAACATAATAATGAAACGTATCTACCTACTCCTGAAATTGTATAAGACTGTAGAATCTTAAAAACATGAAAGCGTGTGTGTCTCAATGTTTATTTGTTAGATCATACCTTGAAATAAAACACTATCAGAACTCTCGGGAATACAACAAAATCTAATTTACTATCTAAGACATTGAAGATGGTCACCCTGACCTTTTATTAAGATACCTATTATTCGCGGAGCTTGTAAGCAGGTATTCTATTTATTCACATTATTCAGGACTGAATAAGGATAGACCGGAATACCTTTTTACTCAAGAAAACCTGAACATATATTTCTGTATCTTATTTTGATTCAAATCTGAGACCGGCCCTGGAAAAATATTTACACGATTTTACGACGGAAGAAATAACTCTGCCTTATCTTGTCGCTCGAAGAGCTGATAGCCAATGGAGAAAATCCGGACAAGTACATGTAGGACCATGCATACTATACTAAATGTGTTTCTGTATATTTATGGTGTGGTTCCTCAGTGTTTTTGATTCCAAAATGAATTTTAGACTATAGCTCGTGAACTTCATAGAAGTTTATAGTAAATTCTGTCTTTGATCTAGAGCTGTAGATGTTTCAGAACAATAGCTTTTCTGTACCTTAATAAAAATAAATTAATGGATAATGTGACATTACAAAACATCACTTTAGCTTTATTTTTTGTAAACTGTAAATGATTTTGAAGAATTGTTGAAACATGTTTTAAATAATTACTTATTACCTTAGAGCACTTATTACCTACTACTGAACGATAACTTACTTGAAGTGGTAAATTAAAAAATATATTTTTCAGTCCATAATTTAAATGGATATGGATGTGACATAAAAACTTACGGACGGATATGACGAAGCTCAGACAGCTCATTCTTGTTTGACTGCTGAGGGGGCCGATCTCACAACAATCTATCTATATATCTTGGTCAAGAGTCCCTAGGATTTAGTTTAGACTCTCTCCAACACTTGCTCTAAATAAATATAACCAATAAAATTGTTTTATTGGCTTATTAACGCAAACTGCGGCACTTTAGTGACGCCCGAACCGGCCTCTTATCGATGACCTAAAACGTTTTTGAGGAATTCGTGCCGGAGTTAATCTTGTTGCTTCCGTTATCGATAAACTGAAATTTCGTGCCGCGAATTGCCCGATGAAATGTACCTAGTCGTCCATGTGGATCAAATAAGATTGTATTGTTTTAATTTTAAAAATGGCACCTGAGTGTTACAAGAAACGCCTGTTATTTTATATTATAGAACTCACTTCGTTACTTCAATTCATCCTTGGTCGGTTTCTTTCGTTAGAACATTTCTGAGATAGTTAACTTCACCATATGACTGAAAAGCAATAAAAACCGGCGGTTTCACCCATCATCCCCTATTTAAATTTTTGAAAATACTATATACTAGGTATATGCCTAGGTACGTCATAATACATAGCTATATCAATGAAAATTGATATAGCTTTATCCGTCCAGGTGAACAGATGATTAATCTCACTTCTCTTTATAATATTAGTTTGGCCTAAAGATGCTGTATTCGTGTAACACTTCAAAATATTCGTTGATCATGATCCACTTAAGTCATCAAACATAATACTCGAAAAGATAAGATAATACGCCGGAACGAGCTTGTCCTGAAGGCAGTTAGGCGGAAAACTGCTCATTTGGCTTACTTATATTACTTCCACAAAATCGCGCATGGATAACCACTGATACCCAGTCGTCGTTACATTACAAACAAATCTTCGGGGATCGCCCCAAAAACGATTCTCATTTCGGAAGAAAATAATCGACTTGTTATTAAAGAGTATTGGAAATATTGTTTTTATTTCCTATAATTGAATTACTTGATCACTCATATTGTATGACTTTCAAATTGCTTTTTGCGTTTATCTTTTTGTAGTACTTACTTATACCTATATTAAATATTGAGTAAATTTTATGATTATCAGTTAGATATATCAAAATTATTTCATAACTTATAATGTCACTATTTTTATTATTACAAACAATTTAGTTGAACTTATTACCAATCTACTGAATAAATTAAAACTAAACTTTAATCTAATTACTTACAATAAAAAACTCCTACAAACAGTAAAAATAATAATAATGAAGGGAATTCTGTTGTGACTATCCAGTCACTTCAAATAAATTACTATAGCTTATATGTAGGTATTTAAATAAAATTTACCTTAAAATATAATAATTAAATGTAAATTACCTAGCCCTTAAGCTAACTAACATAGCTATTAAGAGTACTTAGAAAATGTTTGGGTAATCTTTAAAAATTCAGAAACTTTGCGGTAGATTTTATGAAGCCTCCTAAATACGGAATAATTAGATAGAATTTACCTCGGGTTGCACTACAAGCTGACGTAATTAGGTTAATCTTCAAAAAGTCGGGATTAAACTAAGTAAAAAGGTTTTAAGATGTTTAATCCTGTTATTAGTCATTCCGTTGTTTCACAGGCAGGCTTCCCGAGTTTCTAGCTTCATTTATACAAAACTGTGGGGAATGGGTTAGCACCTTTATGCAAATATGTGATGTTTAAGTTTTAAATAACGTTTCCTAAGGAGAACCTAGTTTATGACTCAACTTTCATTCTTTTAGCATTCCCTAATTGTGGGTGGCCTAAATCCCATCAAAAATCATTTTATTTGTCGCTCAAACCTCGTATTTTATTTACAAAATCAACGCCTGCTCGAACATTCTGCTATTTTGTTAAACGTCAGATTAAACACAACCTTTTATAAATCGATTGAAAGTAGGTACCTACTTGCCTTCCTTACACTAACAAACTCTAAACTTTCCGTAAAAGCTTTTTCGAAGAAAAGGTCATGTTTACAAGATAAGGCAAAGTAAAAAAGGTGAGTTCACAATGAAAGTTAATCGAAGCCTCGCCATCCGAGGGTCCGGTCGGTCGGTGCGGGCCGCAACTCGGTTGGAAATGAGATAAAGTTGTTGCCAGCAGTTGTGGGTTAATTTACAGACACCGCTACCGCGGCTAACTATTGCCAGTCGATGAACTTTAAAAGCAATACCTGATTTAATGCTGAAAAACTAAAATAGTGTTACTTTCAGAATTTGTTTGGACGGAAACATTTTTATAAAAAATATTGCATGACGTAAGGTAGTCTTACTGTTAAGATAAGTTCAAGACAACAGTCACTCACCATTCACTCCCCTCCTCTCCTCTCCAGGTAAGTCTCCATGACAAGGTTGTTGATCCATCGGACAGAAAGCGTTTTAACTACGCCCACTGTAAAACGTGAGCTACACTCTAAGATACGGCTGGAATTTTACAATCGTTCTACGATTTCATACCTAATTAATCTCTATCTAAATATAGAAAAGACTAAGTATCATAATTCTGTACACCTACATCTCTCATGACTTTTAATTTATGTAAATCAACTTATATCCATACAATTATCGGTAAATCAAATAGTTTTTCAAATATGGGATATTTCAAGTATAAAAGTTCATATTACATATTAGAAAATAGGTATATCATCATCGATATAGGCAGATAATCCATGTCCTTAGTGGTAAAAATTGCCAGTCAGTCGAGCGGGTACGCGTCTTAGGCCATTCAATTTGTCGCGACCAAGAGACCCTTCTCAATACGTAATTGACACAGGCTTATCCCCAAACTTAGATCCCACAATTTGTTCGCATTTCTGTAAATAGTGAGTTGCAATATAGCCTCTATATTCGTTTCCATTTTAAAAGTATTTTTGGCTAAACTATATAAATGTTTTTACTGATGCATAACTATTCTATGAGTCGGTTGCTCGTACTTTTCGTTAAAGTTATAGTCAAGGTTAACTTTAACCTTACTATAATCAGGCTAGGCTAGGGCTAACTTTGACGATCGTTCGACGACGTTAAAATTTTAGGTAAAGTGACACGAGCAACCCAATTTGTTTTCTATCGGCGGTTAAAGTTAACTATAACCGTAACCTAACTATAACCTTACTATGTACGCGCTTTATGCAACCGACTCTAAGAAAGAAACAAATATACAGTGTTACAAATTCCGCATATTCAAAATTTGATTTACTGGCGACAATAGGCAAATTTAATGAAATATGAATTTATGAATATTGCTTTTCTGGATTCATGTAGGTATAAAGAGCTAACATTATTTCACTCGCATGTTCATAATCAGTTAGTTTTACGACTTATGGAACATTTATAATTTTTTTATTAGGCAAACTAATATTTTATATTACAAAAAGTAGGTAATTTGTTTAGCTAAAATTCTCTCCAGGTTTAGCCTAAAGTTAAGGACGAGGGCCTTATTTAGCAAGAGCTTACGTCTGAGTGCCTACCAGAAATTACAAATAAGTTAACGTACCCTTAACCTATGCTGTCAACGTTCGTAATTTGTGATTCTAGGAATCTCAGATTTTCAGGATACTTCACATAACTAATTGAAATTTAAAGGTAGGTATTTCTCATTTTGTGGAGCTATAATAGTACATTTCCAGTAACTATAGTAATCAAATGAGCTAACGTAATAATACCTCTTCTAATCGCAAAAGAAAACTCTTACTTAGATAATAATTCACACCCTTGAAAGCTTCCAAAGTTTGTCTGCGTTCAGTGTAACTTTGTTTTATAAAGCCATTAGTCATTCTTTTGTTAGCGATTGCGACAGAAATTTTTCACGATGAGACAAATTTTGAGAATAAATTAACCGATGTTGTAATCTTGTGCAATAAAAACGTCTCGAGTTTATTTTTATTTAGGCGTGCGCTTCCAGTTGCGTGGTTAAATTAATTTTGGATAACTTTTGGAGGCCACATGGACCGTTTATTTATGTTATATTAACTAGGTAACACATTGAAAAATTATTCCGTTCATTTTAATTTTCGACGCAATAACATAATAAATTAAAAAACATAAAATTTGTGTAGTCATATAAATTGCTTATCAATAATAATTAGTTGACATTCACATTGTGTATTAAAAACCAAAGACGAAGAAAAGTAGTATTGTAAGTAGGTAGTAGTTAAGTAGTAAAAATATGTACATATGTATGTTATTCAGTATATAAAAAGAAAATACTACGAAAACAGTCATATTAAATATTGTTCGTGTTTATTTTTTAATCTCTCATGTCAATCTCATATAAAATTATTCATTTATTTCATTTGATAAAAGCTGAGGATGATAACTAATGATGACTTACTATTGATTACCCGAAAGTATAGAATATGTACCCCATTCCAAATTATTTATAAAACATTTTGATAAATGAAGTGTCAACTGGAAAATTCTTTTGTTGTTCATTTTCTCACAAAAAGTATTATAAGCCCTCTCAAAAGCGACTCTTTCTGTTAATCTGCCTTCATTAGTCATGCCTTTATATCTGAAGGACAATGCTTAAACAGAAAATATTACCGAAAAGATCAAATACGTCTAGAAATTGTGCAAAAAATTCTGTTAATATTAACGCCGTGGTAATTTTTTATGGTTGGTTATTTGCCAACCATATTATGCGAGTATTTGATGATTTATTGATGTGTGGGGTTTGTTCGTATAAAATGTATCCTTACCTGGGTCATTTTTTCACACACGGTTATTTGATCCCAAACTAAGCAGAGCTTGTGTAGGTGCTATGAAAACCAGTCCAAACATACACTATTTCTTTTTTGTAAATACATAGTAATCCATACTCAGGACAAACACACATGTTCATGCACACAAATGTTTGTCCTGGATGAAAATCGAACCCACAACCTGCAGCGCAATAGGAGGTGTCTTAACCAACTGCACCAACTGGCCCGTCAAAAAGAATACGTAAGATACCTAAATCAATTTTAAAATGTTACAGCGCCCTTTTAATTATGAATAAGTAGGTAACAAGTAGGTAACAAGTAGGTGTGTAAGTTATACAAGCGCAGGAAGCAAAAACACAAATCACGAGATAACGTAGCCTCTTGTAGTGCGGCGCGGAAGTTTCACGAAAATTACAACTTTGTTTTATAAAGTCATTATTCATTCTTTTGTTGATGTCGCGGCTTCACTGCAAAATTTTATGAAACGAAAAGAAATTACTTGAACAAATTAAAACGCTTTGTAATCTGAGACTTTCCCTGTTAAAGATTTAAGGTACATTGTAAAGAAATTATGTGTTTGTAAATTATTACGGCTCTTAATGGATTCAAAATCTACATTATTTACTTATATAAATAGATATACCTATGTATATTCAAAAACATACTAATGTTAGCTACTAAATTCTAATTAAAAAATATCTTCACAGCATTTACTAAGCACACCAAGATGTAGAAGGACAATGGTGCCCCAATATGAAATAACACACGTTATAACTATGTATTTCCCCTAGTTTCACCCACGTTCTTGGTATAAAAAGTAAAGCAAAGTATATATAAAACTGAAACGGTGTGACTAAATAATACATTCGCTCGACTACCACACTCATATTAAGGGTGGCCTGGGTGACACACTTCATACACATTAAATTATAAAATCTGTAATTTAAAATCCTATTACATTACGTTCTTAAAATAAGGTTCATATTTCCACTGGGATGAAGAGGGATATAACAATCATCCCAAAAAATAATTCCACCATAATGTTCAAGATTCAGGTACCTATTATTTATCCCTTGATGTCGGGAAAAAGCATAGGGCTCCTGGTGGTAAGTGAATATCGTAGCCTATGGATGCTTGCAACAACCACAGCATCTCCGAGGTTACTGTTCTGAGTGGACATCACTCAGCGCCGACCTGTAGAGGGAACTCTACCCGACGAGCTCTAGCGACCTTACTTTATTTTAAAAGTTATACAAAGTCCACAGCAATTAATAGTAGTTTATGATACTGTTGCATAATAGGGATTACTAAATACGAGTGTGAGTTTAAGTACCGAGCCTACGAGATTCTTAATAGTATCACACGAGTTTTTAATACCCAATTATGTGCAGTATCATGATGATGATGATGATCATACAGTACTTTATCTAAACTCATATAAATAATGTAATTAAAAAAATAGAAAAACAGTATTTTTCACATTTTGGTCAAAATGATATATGTAGGCAAACACAATAAAATAAACAGACACAATAATCATAATACCTAATCAAATCCGTGGTGCCAACTTCCAAAAATTCTTACCTCTAAAGTTCAAGTCAAAAATTTGTCACATTGTCATCGTCAAATTGAATTGATACTGATTGATTATACTATTGATAGGTCCAAAGTGTACTTTAATAGAAAAAAAGTTATTTAATCTACTATAATGAATCATTATACACGGGTGTGCATAAAGTGGGTCATTAAAGTACTGGTTTTGATTTCATAATTAGCACATTACGATATGAGAAAAATAATTTATAACACATTTGCTCGTAAAGGGTCTATTATTTCACCAATTTCAATATCGTAATGTATCTCATTACGTACTTGTGCGTTATTGTAATGTAAAACGCACGGTTTACCAAGATGCTCCGTCTAAAACGAACGGTACTTATTTAAATTAACTTATTTAAAGAGTTTTTATGTCAGAAAAGTGGTCTACATTTTATGAATAAAATTAACTTTGGGAGATAAAATATAATAAATAAACATTTAATTCTTTAATTTCAGAAACAATTAAATTTATGTGTTCTAATGCAATATTTTTTTCAATATGAACGTAGCTTAAAGACTCGCGCTGAAATTAAAAGTGAGCCTTACAACAACAGAATAGGTTTGACTTGAAACAATGTCCTCGTCTAGCCCGTTGCATCTCATTTACCTTTTCAACTCGACGAGACGAGTCCAACACTAGTTCACCAACTACATACCTACTTGTACACTGTTTGTTTTGAGTTTCAGTTTTGTAATACAAATATTTGAACTGCGATATTGAAACGCTGATTGTATGAAACTTAGCATTCAAACATCGATGTTGATCCGATTTAAATAAAACTTTATTTAAATGACACATTAAATTTATAATTTATTCATAAAATATTTTTTAATAACGAAACGTTTTTGCATTTTCCAGTCATAACTAAGGTAATTGTTTTACGATAGGTACTATTTGATCAAGAAGATATGTAATGAAAGACCAAGAATTAATCGAAGATACGAGGTTCAAATCGAATACATTGTTGTTATGTTTCACTATTATTTGCTGCATTACTTTTGTACAAAATATGAATAGTAGTACCTATTATACGTGATAGAGTTTTCAAGATAGAGACTGAAAAAGAATCGTTTAAAAATATCCTCCCCCTCATTCTGTTTTCATTCCTCATTCTCATTTGATGTATTGAGTTAGCCATTATGAACGCTATAGCAATACGTATTCTGTTAATTGGCTATAAAGTTACAGTCTACAAAAACTCTCAACAAACGTAAGCCCATTATAAATTTACAAAAAGAAGAACTTACATACCAATAATAAACATAAATCCAAAATAAAAATTGTATATTATGAAACACACTCATACAGATATTAAAAGTACAGAATACCTATCATAAATAGAAAATCTTTCCTTACAAACGTTTCCTGAACCCACGTAATGCTCTATCAGACAGAATACCTATAACAGTAACATTCTATATGAATAGGTAGCATTAACTACTAATTGAAGCATCAACAATCACTCGACTTCAGAGAGAAAGCAACGAAGCATGAAGAGGCACGTTGGTTGGAGCGTAGGCCGTCGCTAAGGCGGTGCTCACTAGGAATGTGAATGCACAGACTAGGTAGAGATACTACGTGAAGCAGAGTGTGGGACGAGAATCAGTAGCTACATCATATTATTTGATTTCCGTAAATTTTCTCCACTAAAGGCTAGCTGTTGCACCGCGGTTGTAAATATAGCACAGCCTTCTACAATCGACTAGAAATTATATTTCTTATAACGTAGGCAGAAGCCTAGTACTAGGTGTAAAATAGGGAATTGTGGGAAAAATCGCAAGGTGGAAAGCTAGATTATTTATAAAGTTACACACTAGTTTAAAATTTTATATTTTCCGAACATTTATTAAGAAGAAAGAACATCATTAAAATACTATTGTGGTCACATTTTGATTTGTGGCCTCATATAAAATTTTATTTATGTCCAATTTAGCGTAAGTAGTATCGCACGGTCTGAACACAGTTTTAGTGTAGAGGTTGAGTCAAAGGGGAGAAATATTACCTTCCTAACAACGACTGTTTTCGCATACGTCAGCGAAGTGGAAGAGTTCACACAATGGACGAGCAGTCGAGCGTCTTGAAGCTCTGATTAAGATAACACCTCGCGCTTTGCGAGCAAACGTTTCTTTCGTCAAAAGACCAGCATTTCAAAGCGAGGTGCAGAGATATGTTGACTTTGAAATGTTATCCCACATGTAGACTATTGCAGACTGGCTACGGCCTTTCAACTCCGATACATAATACGTGAAACGTGTAAGCTTATCTTTTGACCAAAATCAGTGTTTCATAAATTAAGTGATACAAAAGGTCTCCCTAATTATTCGTTCAAGGATTTCATGACGCGTTGAAAGCTTTATGAAACAACGTTTTATGATATTGGAAAATTACTCATATATGATAGTGCTTTACAGGTTCTATTTCAGCACCATTTTTTTTGAAAAATGAATGTTAATATAAAACTTTATAAGATTGAGAAACGCATATGTACTTTTAAGAGTTTAAATAGTAAGCCCTTGAATATATTTTTTCAGTTATTACAAGTTATAAAAATAAAGCAGCTTCAACGATTTGTAGATACGAGGCGAATGCTTGTTCTGCTTATAATATTTTAGTGCATGGCATGAATCATGCACAAACTTTTGAGCACATACTGACTTCAAAGTTGAATGTGCCGCGCTACCGTTTCGTTGATTGAATTAGTACTAACTACAGAAGACTCTCGAGATGTTTGTCAATTAGAAGTGGTTACGTTAGTCTATTTGTTATAAAGGTAATACTGAATTTCTTCAGGTTTTCTATTATCAAAGGATTAAGCGCAATTTCAAAAATAATGACGAAAAATCCATTTTTGATCACAATTTCTCTTTTGTGAAATTCTGAACTATAACTGATACCTAAGTATTAACGGATTACGACGTGTAAGTCATCGCATATCTATGATTTTTTACAATAGTTTATAAAAAGTCGTTATATGCTTATATGCTTCTAAAGTACACAAACTTCGCAAAAAAAATATTTAACAATCTTGGACCCCTGAGCCTATTCCTGAGAAGTGATCTTTATAACTTGTCACAATATTGACGAAACAACTTAATAACTTTTTTAAAACTTCTCTTATCTCCTCCGCGTCGAAACACGTTGTTAAAAGGTCACAACTCACAGGCATGAAGGACAATTTGTTTAAGTTTTCAGCTTACATTAGCTGAGATGAGTTTTCTCGGTTCTCTTATGAAAGTCGCCGGGCCACTTAGCACTACCATAAAAGTTAAATGCCCCATAAATCATAGTAGGCGGAGACAGCAGGGGCACGCTGCTATAATGAACTGGCTTGTTATTAATAATAACTTGTTGACGTTTGGATCCTTAAAAGCTGGGACATTACGATATCTATCCAATTGTGATCAACTTATCCTAGAGTATCTAATCGTCTTGATCGATGGAATCAATAACACGCCTCGATTTTTACTGAAAAATATTTTTCTGGTTTAAAATTATGAGAATGAGAGGTGAGTTTACAATAATATCCATGCTAACATTATAATTACGAAAGTGTATTTATGAGTTTATACTTCTTGCACCCAGAAATGAAGCAACGAATCCAACGTGATTTTTGGCACAGAGGAACGCGAGCAAAACCACTGGTCAGAAACTAATAGTGTATATAAAGCTAATTTCATATTTGTATGCGAAAACGTATGGAATATAATGCATCTGTCACCGTATGATTGTGAACGCCGTTGGTTTGTGATTTATCTCGCTAGTTGGATTGTAAACTAGCAGTGTTCAAAATCATACGAAATTCTGATACACTAAAAAGAATACGGAACAATATTTTATTATTATTTTTCCTGTCTTTATTTTAATTAAATTTCAGATGTAATACCGAACTCACTCCCCCATCACCAAAGACAAATTCTCTGGCGAGCACGTTAAATATGCCAGTTCCGACAAATTCCCAACATAAACTCAATATTAATACCGTTGAACGGGATAAGTAGTCTTCAAACAGCGAATGAAAGCTTCCAATCAGTCAGTAACTGTTTGTCCAGCAAACTCCCGCAGGTCCCAGTTACTTACTGACCGTTATGCGTAAGTACCTAACTTACTTACGAGTAGGTACTTATACTTCAACAGAACTAATGTTTGACTAAAGGGTTTAACTAGTCTGAACAGCTAACTCTAACTGACCTCTGACCCGTTTTGTACTTTCCTAGAACCTTGATAGATACTTAAAATGCTAAAGAAAGAAAATAATATTGATTAATGTAGCAGAAGTTCTATATAAAAAAAAGAAACAAATTCGTATATAGCAAAATATAAATACTTCAAGTATTTCTTATAAATTAAAACCTGAATTAAAATTATGTCGTTATTTACTTTCGCATGAAAACGTTTAGTTTAAGTACGTAATATTTTTTTAGGCACACTCAATTCAAACTAAGGTTTACATAAAGCGATTAGTGGTTTTATTGCTTTATATTAAATTTGGTTTATTTAGTCAAGTAAACAGATCCATAATTTACAGTTAGCGAGAAGCGAAGTTGCCTACTCGGATATCTTGGAATTTCGCAATGTCTCAGATAAACAGAGCTTCCAACCAGCCGTGAAGGGCTGATATATTCGCTTCGTAAGTATTTAGAACTGCCTCACTGTATATTAAATGAATATCTAACATATTATTACGTATCAGTGTATTGCGCGTGAATACACAACGATATTGTGTAGCAATGATTGTACGTTTCTTTCTGAAAATCTACTCGTCGATACTTTTTGCGTTTTGCCAGTAGGTATAAGTATTTATCAGTGTCCATATCAGAACCGCTTTCAGTAAATTTCTTTTATGAAAATGTATTCACAAAGAACTTTGATATCTATAACAAATTATAATCATGTTCTAAAGTAAAAGAAAGGATCACAAAAACGAAATCATTTGCTCTCAAAGTAAAGCTGAAATGAAGCAAAGACAACGAGTGCTGTAATAACCTTGGACGCGAGTTCCAACTGTTTACAGCCATCGTGCTTCCTGGTTAATGGAACACCTTTATGTCCCACTCATCGTTAACACTAGTATATAAGCACGTTTTGTAGTACCACCGCTATACAAGCAGAATTGGATATTGCTATACGTCAGCTACTGCCTTTGACGTTCATTGTCTGCTTGTATTCGTCGACGTTGACGTATCATTTAGCTGCTTATGATATGATTAAATAACAAAATATTAGCAAGGCGTTTGACTCTTTGTGGATGTACAGTTGGATATATATTAGTCAATGAGCTTGAGCTTTCGGTGAAGGAAAACATTGCATTTATGATACCTACTTTTGAAAGCATGTTTACCTCTTGGCAGGTACTTTTTTACTTTCCATGTTACCTTAACTACTTTAAAAAATACCATAAACCCAGATTAAAATGGAGACATTATAGATGCTGATTAAATTCATTTTAACGAGCATTCAAATAAAAACGAAAAGCAATCCTTCGGGCTATGTCGGATACAATCTTATATTTAAACTGCATATTCTTACCTACTTTATGCTTATAAGACTTATCTTACAATTAGTCCAAAATAACTATGCGATATTTTGGTTGACTGTAGGTAGTACACGAATCAAGAGATTTCCTTGTAATTCAGTTCTTGATCCATATACTGTAATTTTTATCTGATTTTTCAACTACAGTTTTAGCTGAAAGGGTTCTTACTTTTACTTATGTTCTTTCTTCATAACTTTGTTGTCGGTACTTATATGAGCAGCTTTGAGCGACGTAGATCTTATACTTTACAGATGAAAATTACTGAAAATATGGCAACGCAAACGGACAAGACTATGAAGGTTTCTTGTTGGACAACGTAACTCTAAAAATGGATTAAGTGCAAACCGGACTTGCGCACGATGAGTGGACCTTTTAGTTATCTTTAGAAAGTTTTTATTTTATCATCACAAAGATAATCTAATGTTACTTGAACTCTAATCTGCTCAAGTAAGTATGATGTCACAGTTCTTCATTATTTGGGCAAAAAATTATGTGAAATGATTAAAGTTATGAGGTTGCCTATAATTTATCCTGAGTTATGGAGCCGTAAACTTAAAATAGCTGAGGTGTTTAAATGCTACGACTTTTTTAATTAGAGCCCACAGTCAGTTTTATTTTATGGTGATCGAAGGTGATTTTGGATGGATATATTAGGCCGACAACTACCGATAATGTACATTATCAAAAATCCTACAAAATTTCCGCAGCCTAAGCATTAAAAAGCAGTTTTCCTCTTAATTTTAATTCATAGTAATTACGTGGTGGTTAGGCCATATCGGCCAGTTACTGTAGATTATAAAGATGTAGAAACGTTTGCAACAAACGCACAGACACCTTCCTATCCCATCTTCTTCCTCTCCAAGATCAAGTGACTTTACCATGGCAGACGATTCTATCATCTCATCGCGTCTCGTTTCACTTTTTTTTACCGCTCTCATTGCTATGAGAGAATATATTCGTTACTTTTACATGCATTTGAATAAATAAGAACTATCGAGCGGAATACCTTACTGCTTTATCTTAACTATAACATACTTATTTCGTATTACAGTGGCGATGACGTTGTCGACTGGCGTTGTATGGATTCACACGAGCGGGGAATCTAAGTAAGTAGGTTTACAAACAGGATGTGAGCGGCTCCACAAATGTGCCGGAGCTAAAGTAAACGTCAGTATTTGTTTTACGAAACTAACAAATTACAACCGAGATATAGCGGTTACATTTGAAATATTAAACTTGCTTAGCGTTACCATGAAAATCATGACAAAAAGGCACAATTACTTGTAAAGACAAAGTGAAACGGCACAAAGGCGCGCCCGGGTCGCCACAAAATAATACCGCACTGAAAACATTTTCAAAGATATTTTTAACTTATTTAATTAGGCATCATCCACCCTTCTTTCGAGACAATGCCCTATAGAAGGCGTAGGAATGTAATTATAAAATTATTTGCGTAATGTTTGGTTTGAAACATTACTGTTGGCTGTGATGATGGATGACCAATTATTGTCTAGCAACAAAACACCAACGCATTATCAGAACTGATCATCCTGACGATGACATGGTGAGTCTCTATTCGTCTATTAATACAATATACGTCATTAACATTTTACAAAATTACCTTACGTTTGTATTTATTTCTTTTTTTACATGTGAAGCACATAAAGGCGCTTCAGTACGTAACGAAACATAACTAGGTATCTTAATACACAAGATTGGTTTTATACTTTTATACCTACTCATCCTTATTCCAGTCAAGTTTACACCGTAAAGCACTCAATGCATTCACTGGATAATGGCTGCATCCGTCGTTACGGATTGACGTCTTTATTGCATACTTCTGCTGCAAAACCAACCACCTTTCACCACTGTTAACTAGACCGCCATACTATCTTCAACCTTATCTTTATTAACTTTAGTTGTAAAATCGCAATCGTTTGGTCCGCAGTGGCATTCGCGTAGGAACTCAAGCCAATATTATATCGACTTAAATATGAATATTTTCAGTTCTAGACACTATTAGCAACTGCAAGAAATAGAATGATTCATTAGAAATGAGCAAGTTGAAAATAATTGACTTTCCAACATCCTCAGCTCTGATTTCGCATATTTATTTTACCAAATATATTATCTAAATTCGTTATGCATATAATACTTTTTAAGTAGATACTTTAAATTCATATAGAAATTTAAAAATAGTCATAGTAAATCTAATAAAGTACAGCAGGGAATTGAAATTTAAAGGAACGTTGGTGGGCAAAGCCTGCCGTAAGAGCCTTACGTTAGTAGGCAGGTAGGTACTTAGCGCTGCGCTACGCCGTAGCCGATGAATTTGAGAAGCTTACGTGCGATGCTTCTAACTCCATGCACCCGTTCAAAGAAGTCGCCACCGTAGTATATAGGTATATGTTCTATATTCCACTTTTACCTTTTGTTAAAAATATAAATAGTTTTTCACTATTTACTGTGTACGTATTTTTGTTATGAAATGTATTCTGTACCAACAAACGTTCCGCGTCGCAGTTTTTTTACACCTTGGTTTACATTATTGGTATATTTGTAGGAATCACAGATTTTCAATAAATAAATTTGTTGCTATGTTACTTAATGATAAAATAGCATTAAGCTAGTTTAATCCAGTAGCTATAGCAGTGTGATCTAGTCGTTTTCGAGTTTATTCATTACAAACAAAAATTCTACACTCCATATATACACTAATATTCCATATAACACTACACACACACATATAGGTATAGCTTTAATTTTATAATGAGTTTGAACATTCTGTGATGGAAAATATCATGCAGTACCCGCCTAGCTGGCTACCACCCTCATGCTAAAAATATATCCGTTATGTAGACATGTATATGTATTTCATGATCATTTACCATCATGATATTGTTAAATACAAGCTAATCAAAAGAAATAATAACCTATAAACTTTTAAAAGACTTTCCACCACCACAAAGACTACGCCTCCATCAAAAGCTTTGTAAGAAGGATCTCTAATTCCAACATTTTCTATTATATTTAATAAAGCCATTCAAAATATTAGTTTATTAATTTCTTTACCCTTGCCTCTCACAAAGAATGTTGTTAGAAGAGGTACTAGTTTTAAAATTAAAAGAACTGTGCTGTTTCTAGAGCGCGTTTCGCATTTTGCCTTTGCGTTGAACTTGTTTACTGGCTTACTATAGGTACCTACGCCATAAAATTTTATATCTTTTAAAGCAGTGCTTTAAAAACTTGAATATGTGCAAATGTGCATGGACTCACTCGAATACGTCGCCTCAGACACTTACGTTCTAAGCAAAAACCTAAGGCAATTACTTTTACGTTAGTTGTAGGTTTTACAAAATCATATGATTTTGTTTTCCGCTTAGTAATGTTCATACACATTTTTATATGAACAAAAGAATCAATATCAAGAAAGATTTACATGTGTTTATCTACTTAATGATTATGATGTCGTATTTTCATATAAAGTCTCGGACAAAGTTTATGTCTGACCACAACATAAAACAGACTTCAAATAGCACTGAATCATTAAAAACATAAAAATGGGTACCGTCAGAAAAAAGTAGACGAGAGTAAAACGGAACTTGGTTGCTGTGGCTGCGTCGTCGGTACACAGAATTGCATTAGCGCAGTCCCCTTGCGTCGGTTAATTTGTTGGTCACTGCTCGTTACCATTTAATTTCGTGCTCCCACTTTATAGATCGAGGCTCTCTTTATGAGATTATCATGCAATTTGCGTATAAACGAACCGCCTGATATGGAAAATATTTGCAGTACTAAATTAGGTCCCTAACGGACTCTTCACTTTAATAAAATTTGACTAGGTACCTACGTATAAACAGGATAATTTTTATAAAACGGAATTTATGGTTTGCTAAATTTAAATCGTTTGGCATTATGAGATGAAACCCGTTTCTAAAGAAAAAACCTTAACTTTTTCCACACAGACGAAATATACATAATATCACCTACAAGCGGTAAAAGTTCAAAAAGATTGTATAGGTAGTAAGATTTCAGCGTCTTCTGACAATTACCCTACTTCTCGCGTCAGATGCAAACTCCACACATATATCCGGGTGTTATACATATAATACAGCCATATGAGGGATTTCCCGGCTGTATCGCCGGGCGACAAAGCAGCCACTTACGTCGCGTCCCGTTTCGACGTCTCACAAAATGCACCGAGAAATCTTCCCAGTTGAAGAATACCACTCCCGCAACTTGCAAGTTTGTGTATCCATTTACTTGCACTGAATGACACTGCGGTAATGGATTTTTTTAGTTGTTACACGGTATGCAGGTTTTATGGATTTATACTCTAACGTTTTTATCATGGACGCAATCCGATACTGCAAATTGAAAAATGCAGTGCCCTAGTAAAGTTTATTCTCTTATTCGTTTATTAGTAACATACATAAATTAAAATATGACGTCATTTGTTCATAGATAATACTGTTTCCTACAAAATCTTCTCAACTTCTAAATAAAAAAGGTAATAAAAATTAAATGGTATGCAAGGTAAAAAACGTTATCCTAAATGTTTAACTAACAAGTGAATAATGTAAAGAGATATTATTCACAACTCTCCTATCACAATGTATTTTAATGTTTCTCAAACAACAATAAGCCTTAACGATTATTGCAAATAGACATATCATCCATTAACACGACATACTACCTACTGTGCAATTTAAAATCAAACGACGCTTTATTACCGTTCAAGTTCCATTAGTATTCACTATTTTACATTGCCTCAGTTTAAACAGTACATTCAAAACGTAAATGTTTCAGGTGTCTGCAATACAAATTGTTCCTGAAGACATTAAAATGTAAATCCGTTTATACTTAGCTATGCAATGTGCCGGGAGCACTGTCTATGCAAAATGCAAATAATAAATTTATTATACACGCTCTACCTCAACAATATTATCTTAGACGATGCAAAATACGTTTATACGTTTTAAATAAAATATGTCGCCACCAAATTTTATTTATTTAAAATAGGCACATTAACATTATAACCGGCCAAGTGCGAGTCCGTCTCGCGCACGATGTGTTCCGTACCATTATCTGTAAAAACGGCAAAAAAACATGTTTGTTGTATTTATTTTAATTTAATTATTTTTTGGGCTCCCTTAAGGGTTCCGTTTTTTGTTTTGAGGTACGGAACCCTAAAATTAAAGTATCCTAGTCGAGTCAACCTCATTCATACATAGCTACATAATACCTAATATGACAAAATTGGAAACTAAAGGTACATCTAAACAGACTGCACCATCTAATCCAGTACCGAATATTGAACGTAGTTTGAGTGTGTGGGACGAAATTAGGTAGACGGTTGTATTTGCCTAATGCAATTCCACTGCGCGGTAGACGCTGGCTACGAAATAAATTGCCGTAAAATAAAATGGGGGCGACACATGCCGGTCTTAATATCTATAGCATCTAAGCACTATTTGCCAGGCACACTAATTTGAAGGATCCAACTAAAATAACAAATGTATAATATATAGGTTTTTTGTGTAAAAAAAAAACGTTTCTTTTTTTTATTATGTACCACACTTTTTATAAAGCTTTAATTCCGCTTCCATGAGATATAATAAAATAAAATATAATTCGCTAACATGCGTAATAAAAAATTTATGCGTTAGTTACAGTTGAGCGTATTTCATATTTTTATCGCAATTTTTATTGTAGGTATTCCAACAAGCAGCTTTAATTATTTGAAAATTGCAGACAGATATTAAAGTGAAAAATACTTTTAAAACGTAAGGTATGTTGGTCACGATTTCTTGAGAAAATTACGAGCGTGGGGATTAAACCGTGCTAGTTGTGAAATTATAACATAGCAGGTGAATTTCATCACCGGTAGTCAATTTCTTTTCATCGACAGTTTTATTAGAAAACTTTATAATATAAAAGCGGCAAAGCGCTCGGCACCTCGATGCAGTTTATTGTTTCACGTGACTGCAAACAAATATAAACCTGAGACTCTTCAGAATGAAAGACGTGACATAAAAGTTTTCCACTTCTTAAATCCAAGTGTCTGCGCGTACTTTGTTGGGTTAATGGCAATTTTACGCCTTTTAGCGAAGTACCTTTTTGCATCATGTGTTTTTATTGCAGGTACTTTTACATATCTACATTTATTCAGGAAGTCATAACGTACATTTATGTGGATATAAATTCAAATTTCCAGGCAATTTAATTTTAATTAGGTGATAATAGTATTTAATTTAAATTCTATAATCTGTGTTTATAAAATTTTCATATAAATTACAGCCTATTTTTGTCTCAATACTATGAAAAAATTAAACTGCGGTGAAATTGAGCTCTTACTAAACTCACAAAATATATAAAATATGCGAGGAAAATTTACAGTGCGCAGTGTATTAAAATTAAATCTCGATTTCCTTCAGTCTCTTATGCTAAATATAATGAAACAATTCACAAAATACCTAAAACAACTGTAACTGTCTCGTAATGGGATTCCGATAGCTATGGCTATGGCTCTCATAGTCTTTTATTTTTGGTAATATCTATCTATTTTTATTCCGATGGCTAATGTTAAATGATTAATTGTCAAGCGACAATTGCAGTTTCGTTATTGCTCACCTAATACCAAAATTATAAGATGATTACGTGAGTCATCGCTATCGGAATCAAGGTATAAATATTTTACTTTTAAACATAAAAAAAAGAAAGAAAATGGGACGGTGTCATGAGAAACAGAAAAAAAATAATAATATAGGTACTAGTTGATATTTGGACTTGATCTCATTATTAATAACTCTGAGTTAGGGGATACCAAATGGAACACGATGTATAAATCCTTCTAAAAAAATTAAATAGTCTACTTCATACAGTTTAATCTTGTTAAGGTACTGTTTATGCTAGTAAGTCGATCAAAATAAACTTATTTGCAAATAATATTTTGCAGAAATAGTTTTCCTAGTCTGTGAAATAGAGCTCATCCATATAAAAACCATATTGAATTGAAAAGTTAGAATGTCATAGCAGACGTGTTCTCTTTTGGAAAGCTCCGCGATTGAGTCAAGAGGATCGAATGATTGAGTAATATCGCCGGAGGAAAGGCGCCAAAGGCGAAGCGTATTTCAAACATCGTTTGTAGTCCACGTTTTATAGTAATCCAGTGTCTTGGAAATAGGAAGCGTTGTTCGGCGTGCATTAACCCTTGTTACTTTGACAACGTGGACCCTTCTCAGTTTCCGAATGGTGAAATCTCACAAACGGAACTCCATGCAAATAAAATTTACCAATGCCCCTTTGAGTTTTCTTGTATGGCAACTAAGACCGAATATCTCCTTAGATTTTCGCGTATCAATATCTACTCTATGTATACCTGTAGCTTTGTACCCGACCAGAAGTGTCATCTCCGCGTTCTTATGAATAAAGATATTCGTGTTTCATCACAAATAAAAACTCTCGCAATTTCCTTACGTACCCACTTTGTTGTAACTTTGAGAGAGCGAAGTAAATTTTATGCAGAAAACTTAACCTGTATTCTTATAAGTTAGTTTTCATTGGAACTTCTCAAACTTTACATTTACATTAGATTTTAACAGTGTATATAACATGGATCAGGTTTCAGAAAAAAAAAACTAAAATCGTGATGTCACTGAGTGGAACTACTCCAAGGAAACGCGGAATTGTGTAACGCTGTTTCTACACACAGTGGGTTGTATATTACAGTGAGGTCGCGACTTTATCTGAGTTTCCGCTCGAGCTGCGTTCACTGGCGATAGAGTGAAAATAGTGGCACAATAAAACAGAGCTCGCCGACTATATCGGGGCAGCGAGAGGCCGAGAGCCCACTCCTTATCGGAAAACGGTTACCTTGATTCATTGCGCCTCTATTTACTAACTGATATCTTAGTCGACTGCAACTTGCACTAGACTTTTTGAATTCACGGCTTTGTAATGAAAAGGGAAGCTGGGAAAATGCTTTGAATCCTAGAGTTTCTTCCTACCTTACAAATACCTTACAAGTATATACGAAGTTACCTACAAGAAAATATCTAACACTAACTCCCGGAAACTATAATTAACGGGACGAGGTTTTCTTTTCATTAACGTTTACCCACGAGAAATTACAACTGCTCAGTAGAAGTTTTAAAATAACTTGTAGAAATATATCATGGAACATTTTCATTATAATGAAAAACCTAATTAAGAAAATAGGTAATGACATCATTTTAGGTTAGCTATTTATTCAGCCACGTTTGAGAGGGTCTCGCTCTGTATATTTATCTATGTTACAACTATCTATTAGTAACAGTGCGTCAGCTAGATGTAGTTCAATTCTCTCACCCGCTGTGACTGAATACTGTATCTTCCTCTTATTCATTTAATCTAAGGTCAAGTATTTGTTTCAAATCTCGAAGTGATAAGGTACTTTATAATAAAGTATAACTTGTATTTTGTCAAATAACACCATCACAGGTACCTAATAACTAAATAGAAAGTGAGTAATCAATACATCAGGAGCGACAGGAGCCAAATGAAAATGGAAATGGATTCAAGCCAGGAAATGAAAATAGATTTTGAATTGAACGTGCCGAAATCAAACTCGATGCTCAATTTCGGAATAGAGATGTTTGGAGCATCGCTGTGTGCAGTTAACCCCGAAAATGCTTTAGAACAAATAAAATGTAGTCTATGGTTATATAGTATATGTAGTTAACTTCTGTGAATAAGTCTTTAAAACGAGGATGATAATAGTACATATAATTCATGGAATACATAAGCACTTGTGATATACTTCACATAAGTCCTTTGGAACAAATAATAAAAATTATTATTTTATAAAAAGTTAATAGTAAATACCATTGTGTTGTTTGACCATTTTATGCCAAGGACAATGGTACAAGAACAAGCTGACTGAACTCATATAGATAAAGCCTCGTGGGATACACTGGATTTTGATTATCAATACACACACTATTACTTGCTAATAGTATACAAAATTTGCCCCAAATACGGTTTAACGAGAAACAAGTCCCTGTCCCGAGAGTGGCCCCACAATTGTAGCCGGTTATTGAGTCCGAACTCAATGAGGCGAGCTCATCTCGTTTGCTGGACTCGGAGTAAACGAACCCTACGAAATATTCAATTTTGCTTCCCAGGCGACGAGATTTTTTACGCTTTATGTGGCGATTGTTTAATACATATTAAACTAGCGTTTTATATGTTTTAACGTTTTTGACCTTTATGGGAAACGGATTAGAGTTGAGATAGGGATTGTTTCAAAAGAAAAAAGGACGGAGATAACTACTGACAATACATGAAACAACTGAATTTGTGTTAGTTATGTTATGTGTTAGAAACACATTAAAAATGGTTAACCACGGTCGGTAGGTCAAAGGAAGTTGATCAATCCTCCTCAGTTCTTAAATGTAGCAAACCACTCCAGCACAATAAAAGACCAACCAGTTACCTATAAGTCTAAGATCAATAAATACTTATGACTGCTTCTCCTACCCTACAAAGTCTCCAAGGTGTGCAGCTTTTGAATCCCCTCTTTTCTGGTACTCAAAATGTATTAAGCTCTTTGATACGGAAATGGTAATATCGATAAAGATGTATCGACGCAACGATTAAATGCCCTGACTGCCACACCACCGTTCGTGGATTCGATTCCCATCCAGGACAAACATTTGTGTGTATGAACAAGTATGTATAAGTGTTAAGTTTCAATACGAATCAAAAGGCCGTGGGTGAAGAATGTCCCAGGATAATATAGGTTTTATCCATATCAAATCGTTTTCATTGTGAAAACTATGTATATTTTTTCTGAAATTATTTTTCACCAAAATTTTGTTGTTACCATGTTACAATTACCATGTTTTATACAGAACATATTATCCATTATTCAGTTTGTGGTACCAATATATCTAAACTCGCAATTTACGAGTGCGTACCTATCACAAACGCAATAATCGTCGATAACATCACTTGTCAGCGGGCAACTGATAAACGCTTGATTAACGGTTATCACATTATTATCTATTAGGATTGAATTATTGAACGATAGGAGCCCGCATCGGACCCGCCTGTGCAGGCTCCAACCGCAGACCACAGCCTATTTGCAAATACCTCTACAAAACAATCTAAAGGCTTCATAATATTTGATACGCTAATGGGAAGCATTAGTATGTTTGGTATGAGTTTATAGCTATTGGAGAATATTATGGACAAAGAACACTAACTGGTACTACGTAAGGAAAGCACACTCCCACTCGCACTAGTATGTATCACCGGCCAGGCCACCGCTGCCTGTTGTCGCCCGCAACGTAGGTATTAACATACCTACTACCCATCAACCAATGGCATCGCCGCTCATTGAGTGTGCGTTTCACCACAGCGTAGGTGATTGATTGTATGAAGTGCCTAGGTGCTATGGTGTCTGTTGCACTTACTTCATTCACTCTGATACTTTTGGCACTGGGTGACCGATGACGTTACCCGTACCCGTTTCCCATCCCATCAGATTTCGTCAGAGTGATTGATACGCCATTTGAAAATAACTATATATATATATCATTTGGTGGCATTGAAAGGTGACACATATCGAACCCAACAGGTATCGTTAGACCCTCTTACTAACTACTATATAGATCTAAATTAAAAATAAGGTCTTTAATCACTAGAAATAGGAAATACTACTAAAAAATTCTTTTGTGAAATCATGGTGTCCAAATAACACGCACCGTGGAACATTTCGTTTCGAGAACATTTTTCGTATAAGTAGCTACAAGGCGAAAACTATTTTACAGAAAAGTGCAGTGCTCATAGTATGTTCAAGCCTATACAGGTGAATTAAATCTCTGTACACTAGTACGTTCGATAATCGCTACCTATTCTATACGGTTTCGCAAAGGGTGAACAGTAGGTACCTAGTCTGTATTTTGTTAAGCCTCAGTTGTAGGTATATGATCATTAAGTATAACTTTTTTTAAAGAAACCATAATATGGCAACGTGATTAAAACAAATAACCATACGCTGCCATTAGGATAGCTAGGCAAGGAATGATCACATGTTTGACACAATAATTATTTTTTTACTTTGTAGGTATAGTCCTGTATTTTAACGAAATCTCCCCATAGATAGTAGATAATGATATATCATCAAAGGTTAGCATACAAAGCCAAGAAGAGAACGGGCTCACTGTCAAGACACGCGTCGATTAGGTTTGATTTGACACAACAGATTTGACGATAATAGCAAGGCTGGCGGGTTCTACAATGTATCCTACCCTAACACACGAAAAGCTGGATTTGAAACCATTATTTTAATCACGACATTCAACGTCACTACCACTGTGCCAAATACTGAGTACCTAAATATAGATAAAACATTACCGGTTGAAAAAAAACAACCTAGGTAGGTACATTTCCAAATATCGCGTACCTACATTTTCATAATACTTACGTAAGATTGAATAAAATAAAATATTTCATGCATTTTCTTTTATCTCGTCACAAACGCGACTGTTGGTAGAATGAAACTATCCTCCCATACCGCCGCAACACGTAATACAAAGTTTTTCATTATTTCACGTCACGTGTGTACTAAAATAAAAACATAAAAAAAAACCTCTTCTTCACTAGCGAATTACTAAAAATCTGAGTACATTGTTGTGTAAGGTCCCCGTTGGAATTCCGTGAAGCCTTTGTTACGCCGTGCAATAAAATATTTCATTACTGTGTGAAACATCCTGGGGCGGGCGGTGGCAGCGGCGCGGGCGGTGAGCTCCCGTACCACACCGCGAAGCCGGGGGCACTGGGATGCACTCACTACTTTTTTTTCACGAGTGACGTGCTTGCATTCTGATGCTTTCTAGATATTAATAAAAGTATTCATTATAATCTTTTCCATTTTCATAGCGTATCAAAGGCCTTTGTTTCAGTTAAAAGTAAGCTACAAGGCATGAAATGTTTCTATATCAATTTAATTTATGCCTAACCGTGTCGTTTGGGTGTGGAACCAATTATCAGAGACTGTCATCAGAGCAACAACAGTGAACTCTTTTAAAAATAGACTTGACAACTAGTAACTAACAAATGCTGTATCCTACATGAGGTAGGATACAGCAGTGATACCACGGTGATTTTAGCTGCATGTACCTATATATATAACTTACTCACTATTTATGCGTAATTAGAATATACTACACACTTGTTTAGTTATGAAATACCAAGGTGATTAATTAAATTAAGCAATACATTTCCAAGAGTCGTATCAACACTGATAGACACGTAGAAGCCCTAAATTACAGGAGTGCACACTAAACATCCTGTCAGACCCTATTCATACCTGGCCTCTAAACGCTTACGTACACTGAGCCACAAAGGGAATCTATTCGAGTGTGCCTTTAGATGTAGATGTCACGTATTCTGACATGTGCACCATTGTATAGCGTTTCCGTGGTACAATAGTTGTTATCTTACGACTGCTCGCAAACTGCCTAATTGTGAGTTCACGTGGAACTTGGCACGATCTCCGTTTCCCTCACTGTATAAGCCGTTTATTTTACTCTAAGATTTGCTTCAATTATTTTAGAATTCAATCTGCTATTTCGGATAACAATGTTAGAACTATTTTAGTTTATGTGTGTTTATAAAATAATACTGCTGTAAGAAAATACCATGAATGCTGTAAAATTAGTCAAATATGCCACTATCATTTACAAGTCATGACAAATGACATGGCCAATAAAGATTAAGATTAAAACCAACAATTTGTTCTAATTTGACAGGAATATATCATCCTGTATCCCTTTGTTAAGTTTTTTGTAGGAAAGAAATATAATTTAATAAACTAGTAACCTATCACAAAATGCATTTTCATAAATTCTCCTTCATATAAGTAGTTTAACTCAATGGTAACCTCAGATGAAAAGCTTTATGAAAAATTGGCGTATCATGCGCCCTTTGTAACCTAACAAGAGTTTATTTACAAGTAAATCGAGTCAATAAAGTGGATGGTAAATTAGAGCTGAATTTCTTATCGATTTATTTCAGTGTAAGCTCGTACGTGCACATCAATCAATCGCGGGTGACGTGCAGAAATTGAAAGACTATCGACGCAAATATTTTGGGATGAGTTATCACTACACACAGTTACACTTTATTGTCACACCAAAACGTACGAGAATTTATCCAAAAAACTTAGCCTAAACAAAGTGTTACAATGGTACTAAAAGTGATCTCTACCAGGCATTCTTTGGATTTGGATTAAATTAACTATATAAAGTTTGCATACCTATAACAAACATTATCCAAGATACATAGATATAATTAGTTTCAGATACTTATAATTTTTATCTTTTTTTATTGGTTTAGGAGCTGTATTTTATTTTAACCAATTTATCTTTTTAAAACGATTCTGTTCAGTTTTCGCATAATGACATTCTTCACAATATACGGCTATCTGTAGGGCCCTACTGATTACAATCTAAGCAGCGCTTGTAATATTTGTTTATTCAAAATCAAAATCAAAAACTCATTTATTCAGTTTAGGCCCTGGTAAGGCACTTATGAACGTCCATAGTTACAATCATTACAATAGACTCTACCACCGGTTCGGAATACACTTGAGTAGACTGCCTATTTCACATTTACAAATAGATTGTACCTCATGGTACATTCAACACACTTCCGAGTAGGTACCAGTGGCGAAGGGTCCATACAAGCCGATTCCCATCGGCTCCCCTTCTAGAAATCCCAGTCCCACATTTTCATCGTTTCAAAGCCACTTTTATCATGCTTAAAATACAATGTAATTATAAAATTACAGGTGTTTTTTGAAAGGCTTACCCTCGCCATAATTTCACCTCTCGCCACTGGTAGGTACATAGCTTTATAACGACCTCAATTTTCTATTGCAAGGTAATCGCCTCCTATAGGCATTTGCAATATCAAGGGATGGCCAATGTTTACTAAAATGTTTGAAATCTGTGATATAATTACATTCTTTATTTTTCGGGTAGTGTAAATTACATACCAAGATGATAATGCGACAAATTATTATCGTTTTAAAAATATTTCTGGCGTGAAATACACGTTTTGTTTTGTTTTACCAAATTTACCGCCTACGTCTGTATTTCCAGACTCGTACAATCTTGTTATTTTCAAGGCCAGAGTAAATAGGGCTCTTCTGGGCGAGCGTGCTCCATCATTGGTTTCATCATTGTCTACTAAATGGGCGGGTCTGTGGCCAAACGCATACACATTTAATATAAAAAAAAACACCTATGTTTTAACACCATAATATGTTGCGGATGGTAACAGCCGCGATACTATCGGATGCAACCGTCAACGAACACATTAACGGTGCTCGTGTACATTTATCAGCCAACTGGATGCTAAGTAGGTATACCCCAAGAAGGATCACCCAAGTTGAGCTTATCTTTAGTACGGTAAAAGACCTAGTTAGGTTTTTACAAGTTGGCGCCATACCAATGACGCCTTTGTATATTTTGCTAGCTAACAGTTGAAATTTCAGTTTCAATCAATAAAAAATTTATTTCAATAAATTACAAAAATTGTAGCGTAAATCAAAATATATCAAATAAAATGACACTGTCAAACTCAAAAGGGTTATTTCCACCAACATAAAACAAGAAAATGGCAATGATGATCTACATCTACATAATTAATTCGGATTCCGGCATTAAGAAGGGAACTCGGCCTGGGAGTTTTGAGCGCGACGCGCCGTTGCGAAATAAAATATGCACATCCAGACATTGTGAATGACGCGACGCTTACCGATTCCAGTCGAGAGTTTTAAACTTGAGAACCTGTTGAAGACTTGCAAACTACATGGAAATTTGAGACTTGAATTTGCTAGATAGGAGTGCCTGTAACTTTAATGCGAATTATGTATTACAATTCGTCACAGCGAGGATAGCGTAAATTTGAAATTTTGGGAATGAAGTAAGTACCTACTTACTCTGTTATTATTTACAAAAGCCCTCATCTTCTATAGGGCGTAGCTTAGAAACGCTTACATAACGTTTCTATTTAGAAAATACTACCTAAATAAAAACATGCCTTTTGCGGGATACAGTTATTTAAAAGTTGAAGGCTTTTACTAATAAAACATCAACAACATACTCGTACAACTTGTCAAATTGTCCATTGGAAGGCACAAATATTTTCGAACAATGTCACAAGTCCGAGTGAAGTCATCTCCCTCGACAAATACTGCTCAGAAACTTGCGACTATAGAGATACTAGAAAGTACTGTAAAGCACGCTTTACACATGAAAAAATTTATAAACCCACTAATATATGTAAGCCTATCCGTTTATGGTGTTGGGGTTCGCAAGTAGATAGACCAAATACTGATATTTAAATATAATTATTACTAACCATCAACGGGTATGGTTTATAACCCTGTACAATAAAAATCAATCGTCACTTACGCGCCGAGATTAAATATATCCACAATATCCATTACATTTCCGAACAATTGTCAATTATCCATCCGTTATCCATTATCCATCTATTCTACAATATATTTCTACAATTTCTACATTTACATCTACAATATCTATATGACAACGTCTCACTGGTTATTTTACGTCTTAACGCCACGGTGCCTCGAACAAGAATGACGAATGCACGAGCGCACGAGTTAAGATGCCGGCTTGTTCTCTATAATAATGTGGGTATGACCGAGGCGTAGCGGAAACAAGCTAACATATAATATCCTACCAAAATTATAAATGTGAAAGTTTGTGAGAAAGTATGTTTGTTACTTGTTCACGCTCAAACGGCTGGACTAATTTTGATGAAATTTGGAATATTTGGTACCTTTTTATCCCTCAGGAACGCGGGTGAAACCGCGGGTCGGTAGCTAGCACCTAATCTTATTAAATAATGGGAATGGCGCTTACATGCCGTGGATCCATACATACTAATAGGCTACGTTTCCCTGTAACATAACCAAGTATTCAATTTATCTATAGGTAAGGTAGGGAACAACAAAATTAAAGAATATCTAATAGTTGTCTTCTCGTCGTCTCTTCTAGATGATTTGTATTTCATGGAACAGTCTATTGGCTATCTGGACATCTGTTGGCGCTCTGCAGTGTTTGCTTTTCATTTCTCGGAGCAACAAACGCTACAACGCCAGCCAGAAGAGGGTGCGCGCGCAGCGATCGCAATCGCGATAGCTTTGAACTCTCGTTATCATGATCTACACCGCGTGCTGACAAAAAGTTACGTCAAGCCCTATGCAACGTGTAACTGCGCTTTTAGAATTACGTTTTTTATATAAAACTTTTCATACGAAACGATTGTGATCAAAATGTAAAAAAATCGCCCAAGTGCGAGTCGGACTCGCACACGAAAGGTTCCGTTCTATTACCTACATAATTTTATTTTCATTATTTTTTGTTATAACGGCAACAGAAATACACATTCCGGTTCATGAGAATACCTATACGGTTCATGAGATACAGCGATCGTTATGTTCGAGTTTCTTTTCACGGACCTTTAAATTTTAAACTTTATTTGTTGTTAAAGCGGAACAGTAATACAATTCTGTAAAAATTACAACTGTTTTCCTATTACGGTTCATGACATTTCTTTCAAACTAACTCTGTAGAAATCTATAATTGTCCTTATTTCTTCTTTATTTTATTCTATGTTTGTTTCTTCTATGTTACACTATTGATTTCTCAATTAAATAAATAAATAAGATACAGCCCGCTGACAGACGGATGGAAAGCAAAGGCACCCTTTGCGTACGGAACCCTACAAATTATCTACTAGACTACATTAAAAGCGAAATACTTAACTTACTACCTATTTGACATGATTCTTTCAGTTAGTAGGTACCTGAAGTATAGAACTCGGGAAACTATGTTTTTACTTTTTTGATAAATACGTTCAATAAAACGTCACGTTGAACCTATTGAATATCATCAATTATAGGAAGGTTAAGGAAACTACTTTAAACCAAAATATAACATGAAGTATATTACAAGTATTACGATCGCAAAGTATCACTTAATTTATTCACTACATTTACAATGTCATCTTCTTCATTGAACATTTCTTCATAGTCATTACCTTCAGGAGGTGAAAGAAGCGGAGATTGACTGTTATCTTTAAGTTTTTCTCTTTGAGACCTGTCTATTGTAGCACTTTGATCTTTTGAAATTAAATTCAATCTATTAGCGCAATTACATTTTTGTAATGTACCAGTATTTTTATAGTTATTTACTTCTTGTCCATTATTTTTAGTTATGCAGTTCCTATAACTACAATCGCCGTGATTCATATTTTCCTTGGTTACTTTATGTTGCAAATAACCTATATTGTTTGTCTCAGTTAATCGACGTTCATCAAAATTATTATCTATCGGTTTATGAACGCTCACGTCACTATATTTTGGAATATTATTATAAGATTTGTTGTTATGAGTACCATAATTTTTTTGTGATGGGTATTTTAAAAAACCAAATTGATTTGATTGTTTTTGATTATATTGTGAATTTGATATTTCTACTTCTGGAAAAGTATATGGTTCATACCTATATGCTTCATCATCTTTTGATTTGAGTAAATCATCATTATTATTGTTATAACTGTTTCGAAATTTGATTTCATCTCCTGCTGGTCTTATTAGTGGTGGCTTTAATAATTCTAAATATTCTCGTTGGTTGTAAGTTCGACTGTCTTGTAGGTTTTCATTAAATTCATACTTTGGTCTGTTATAATTCCTATTCATAAGCTTCGATGTTTGTGTGTTTGATACATGCGGTTCATAAGCTGGAATATCCGTCACTTTTATTTTATAATTTGACATTATGACTCGCTTTGAATTGTCAACATTTTCTGCGGAAAACTTATAAGGCTTGTCCTCAAATCTTGCACTATCTTTGCTTATCAGAAAAGCTCTATCTTCATTAACACGAGGAATCCAATCATGCACATGAAGACCGTATCCTTGATTTTTGAGTTTTGATTTAAATTTTTGATTTAAAAAAATGAAAGATCTTTCTTTGAGATTATTTTCTTTTTCATTTGCATTTTCATACAATAATTCGTCTATAAAACCTTTTTCAGTTTTTTCAAGTTGCGTAATATTCTTATTATCTATGTTGGTTTTTGTCATCGAGTCGCTAAATTTCTGTAACCGATTAATATTATAAGTTTTAAAAGGTTAATATTTATGTGGGTATCACGTTTATGTAAAAAAGCAGTTGAATATCTTATCTAGTAACTATTAAATTATTATATTTACTACCTGAAACTGTTGATTAAAAATTTTCATCACACACAAGCTTTGAATTTTCAAATTACTCGTTCTGTAGGTACTAGTATATAACCTACTCGTACTTCAACTTCCCAAAAATTTTTTTATTTCACATTTTAAATTTTATAACCCATCTGTTTGTTACCCTTTAAAAAAATTACAATTAAAAAAAAACTTTACTTTAGGTTCGGTGCAAATTAAATGTTTATATAATTTTTAAAGTATAACACACTTTTATATGCTCCAATTTAACAATAATTCTGTATCATTACGACGGGAGCGTTACTCACCTGTGTAACTCCCAGAGGAACAATAAATCCGGACGCGAGTCCAATATACAAGGAAACTAAAACAACAAATGCATTTCTCATTTTCTACTTCCGTGATATAATAGAACAAACAATAAAAATGTGTGACTCGTCTTAAAGAAAACTAGACAAAATATTTTATTTCACTGCACGAAGAAACAACTGTGCGTCTGAAGCTACAAGATTGGAATACGATGTAATTGTTGATATTATCAATTGAATTGGAATTATAAACAAACACAATAAGTAAAATAAACAAACGTTATTTTTGTTTACTGTTTCTTTAATCGTTTCAGATGTAGAGCTTCTTTTATATCTACTAATGCCACAATGATCATGTCATATACCCAGTGGGTATAGAATTTGCAGAAAGTTCATGTTAAAGTTCAATTTTGTCCAAATATGGCCATAATTTCTTGCATAAGCAGATGAATATTGATACCGTGGTCAGCAAGGATTTGGACCTCCTTCTGGAAGACTTCACTGTCCCAAAGAGCTCCAAAGGTCTTTGACCACTCTTCGCTTTGGAGGTTCTCCATTGTGATCTGGAACTGTTCGTCTTCTGATAACTTCTGGTCAAAAAGCGCGGCTAACTTGTCTTTCGGGAAAGCACTGATGGTATCCTGCATGTAGGAGTTGAAGTCGGTGCCGCTGATGGAGTGGCGAGCACTCCTTGTCTTGTCAGCGGAAATACCGTCTGAATAAAAAAAAAAACTCTATGTAGGTATGCCTGTGTTTGATAAGCAAGAATCAGAATGGTTTCCAATATATAAGAAAAACCGTTTTATTATCAATTATACTTACCAATCATTTCATTGAGACGGTCGATGAAGAACAAAATATCAATGTTGTCCTTTTCCAGGAACTCTACCACCTGAGGAATAAATTCTTATTTTAAATACTGTGAATCTTAATAACCGAGACTGAAACCATCCTTGACGAACCTACTGAACACCTTACAGTAAAACATCACTAATTGAATGAAGAAATGTTATATACTAGTATAATGCTATACAATATACCTCATCTTTATTTCATTGTATCTGTACCTATTCGAAAAACAATTTAACATATTCACAATTTTCAATTTAAAGAGGGTGGCATCAAAAAAAATTAAGACTTGGTATTATCACATTAACATTGGCGCCTAAATAGCTGCCCTTGCTAGAATACTGTAAATCTTTTTAGAATATAGTAGGTAATGGCATACTGTTTAGTAGTTAGCAAAAAAGTACCTAACTATTCCATCATACAATAACTAATGGAAACGTACGTCAAACCTTTGTCAACTTGTGTTGTAGGTAATGTAGAAAAAACTTACAGCTTGGAATTCAGGCAGAGATTCTAACTCGTACACCAAGTCCCTGAAGTCCTTTGTTCCTAGATATTCGAAGGACACTAAGAACTCTTCGTATTCCAAGTAATGTTCCATCAGTTCAAAGATATCTTCACCAGACTCATGTTTGATGATATCAAGGAAGTCATCAAAATGTTCGTGGAATAGTTTCCTTGGCTGAGGCGCTGAGAGACTGAGGCCGATCAGAGCTAATAAGACGATAGCGAACTTCATATTTTCGGAGTCTTCCCTTGCTTAGTGACAATTTTACGATTATTATGTGTCTTTTTATACTCGATACATCTTAGATGATAAGATATTTGGGAAAATGTCATGTGAGATAATTTACTATTATCCGAATTTTATCTAGCAAGTAGGTACCTACCGGTCATTTGAGAGGTTTCGATAATGGAGAAGAGCACTTATCTGACATCGTACATCTTTGAATCATCATGCTTCAAATGGATGTAGAATCTCAAAGTTCACAATACTCATGTTGATTTGGTGTTAATTATTATACTTATTATTATTAAGCGTTTTAATTTTGATGATTAGTACCAGTTATACATATATTCCGGCTATAGAATCTTCGAATTATTTTCAATGACGTGATCGTTGATGGTACACTCACATCTGAGACTATCATTATCAGTATCGAGGGCCCAACACTGAAATCTCACTTGAGTCATTGAATGTCTCATTCAATGACTCAAATCGATCAAACATAATCGTAACAGCGACACAATTGAAACCAGCTTGAGTGAAATATCTGTGCAAGATGACGATAGACAGAATCCCAGCGAATATTACATTTCTCAAATCCCAGATCTATCACACTCGACGTACACTGTTGCATCAATAATATCTTCGGCTACGAGTAAGATGAACGCCGAAATTCAATTCAGGTGGAAGGAGGAGGGCATGAGAATCGAAGGTTGCTCAAAACCTATGTTTTGTAAAACATATTATGTATGCAACATATTATGTATGCAACATATAGGTATATTGTACTTACATATTATCTGAGTCTTTTCTTTTGAAAATCTACACTTTCTATAAACTGTGTCACGTAATTAGGCGAATGGAGTTCATACCGTGGCGTAGATCCACGGCACAGTATAAAGATCGGGCTAAATAGGTTTGTTTAATAAGTCATTAGTTTGTAACATAGGAGACATAAAAATAGAAATATTCTTCTAAAATCATTCATAGACCCTGTAATCATACGACCCTAAATTCTAGCTGGTGGGCATGGTGAAAGTGGTATTTATCTACATAAATTGGTAGATTAGCTCGGTCGCTATCTCTCTCGGCTACGACTTCTACCATGCGTCAACAAGACAAATGCATTACGGTCATTAAATAACTTCGACCCGACGGTTACTGCGCACAAAACTTTTCCCATAAACTGAACAAACAGAGAAGTCACTAACATACTGCCACACTACCTGTGAAAAACTGAAAATACTTCCTAAAATAACATATCATTGTAAAATATAAACAAACTTAAGAATACTACTTTCGGTAACACTTAGGTACACTTTGTTAATTTTCGTCATTTGCATTGTTGTAATTAAGAATTGATTATTATCAATTCCCATCATTTGGATGTAGATTTAATAAAAAAATCTTAACAATAATTACTTCATTACAATTTAATGATACAGGGCAGGAGTTAGGGGAAGTTTTTAATTTATAATTAATTTATTTTTAGTTACATTTATAAGTAGTTAGTTTGTTTAGTAGTTAGGTTAGTATTAAATTATTATTTAAAAATGTAAATAGTCAGATATTATTATATTGTACACAAAATTTAATGATCAAGCCATGTAGGTATCTACATATTTTTTTCATATCAAACAAATTTCAGTTGATTGGCACTTCAAAAAATGTCTAATTTATTTCTGTGGTTGTTAATTCACAGAAATCAGTCAATACATCTACCAAAAAAAAAGATTTCTCATTTTTTAAATAAAATAACACTAGCTGATACATCAGGGAATTGTTTGTGATGCCGCATCAACAAGATGCGAGGGAGAAAAAACATAAAACATATAATTACTGTCGCTAGTGATTTCCCTCGACGACGCGGACGCGCCGAGCTAGGGCGGTCTATAATGGACTTTTTGCATAACAATTATTACTTTTTTTTTACAAATTAAAAGACGCTGTACGTAAATTCAATATTTCAAATAAATTTTATGGGTAATTTGTAAAATAACTCAACGATATAATCTATAATCAAAGTAGTTAGACAAAATAATTTAATTTAGTAAGTATTTAATTATTATAATAAAATAGCATTTAATACTATTTAAGTTATTGGCGTAAACTGAAACATTGAACTCCCAATTAACATTTTCCGGGATATTCCTCTAGGACCTTTTACAGTAATGAAAAACTCAGTAAAAATAATAGAATCCTAAAACTTCTTCCACTGGGAACACTATTTATAAGGTTTTAACTTAAAACAAACTGTCAAACAAGTAACCCCGGGGAGCAAAGTTTCGAATGGCGCTAAACTTCCTTAACGTGTCTTTATTTCTGATTTTAACGGAACGACATTGTGGACCTAGCTCCCTTTGTGGCAGATTTTACTACACTATAAATAATGTTGTAGCGTTATTATTATGTCCACAGAGTATTATTGCACTTTTTATTAAAACATCACAATAATGTTCATCGCATCACAAATATGTATGTAGAGGTAATAACCTATAGATAAAGAATACTAGCTATGTAGGTAAAGAAAGCTTTCCTTTTAGGCTTTGTGTGCTCACCACCTTCGGCCACATATTCATTGCCCATAGCGTATAGAATAGCAATAAGTTTAATAGTAGGTATTGCCGCGAATATCGACCAATGGTATCACCGCTTACTACGTACTGTAACTGTGATCACAGCGTAAGTACCTGATTAAATCAGTACGTGTGTAGGGCCTGCTATACGTATCGGATACGGATCATTTGTTTAGAATATTTTCTATTTAAATAAAAATAATTTTCCGAAATGATGTAAGCGCATCACTTTATAACGGCTGCACCTATTTCGTTCATTATTTTTATTGTATAGGTACTTATGTAGTTGTCAGGACATGGTTTTTATAAAAGAACATTTTTGAAAAATCCACCTGGAGAGTCGGAAATTGGAATGGCATTTTTGTATGAAAATCTCTATAAAAATTATCTGGGTGACGCCGATTACGAACAGAGTCTATATAAATAAAAACCAATAGCCGAAATGTAATGTATGTAAACGAATCACTTTAGAACTGACTGCACTTATTTGACTAATTATTTTTCTGTGCTTGAAGATTTTTTTCGAAAATCTCAATGTTTGGATGACAGTTGGGTATGTAAAATCACCTAGGTGACGATCGGGTATAAACAGCTAGCATATTATTATGATAAAATTCAAAAAGTCAAATGGAAACAAAGTGAGAATCTCCGGAAATCAGAACTTTTTTTATAAATAAAATATTAAGTTATTTATTTATTATTATGTCCTATATCATCTTGTACTTCGACTTTTTCTATCCTATCTCTTTATACATATAACTAAGCATTATGTATCAATATCTACAACACACATAAGAACGACACGTTACCCCAAAGTATACCAAAGGTTCGAAACACAAATTGACACCAATGGGAATTCCGCGGAAGCTTGGCCAAAACGCAATCTCCTTATACATCCCGAGGGAGGGAAAACAACACAAAGTGTCCGATCGCGGATTAGGCAAATTGACCGTACACATTTGCATAATAAGAATGCAGGTTTAAAAAAGATCGGGCGTCTGGCACAATATTATTAGCATATAGATTGTGTGCGTGGAGCACGACGTAATCAATCAAGTGCTCAGGGTGCTCCAGGGTTAGCGGATTCAATGAAAGCTACCCACGCCACGACACGCCATCTGCACCTTCCAAATATTTAGTCGCTTTATATAGGCAATTTACCCTGTAGCTTTGTTCATGGTTCTTAATCTGAAAAACTATTTACCTCCTACCTTAAGAATACCGCAGCAAAAAAAGTTCATCAGGGAGGGGGAAGGGTTGGCAATGCGTGAGTGCTGACCCGCCCAGATCAATAGGTAAAAAAAAATAGCATGAATTATAGATGTATGCCGAATTCGAATTAAAAAATACTTTTCTTTTAAAAGAAAATACTGTAATCCTCAATAGGGCTCTGAGGATGACATCCAGGGTAACCAACCAATAATATGCTAGTCTTCGATGAACTATATTACTGCTAGCTGATAGTACCTACACCTATTTATATAATTAAAATACCGAAATATTACCTACAAAAATCTAAATATTAGATCTTTCTTACATCTAGACATCTACTAGGTAAGTTTGTGAAATTCATCAATCTTCGGCGTACCTAGCATATGAAACACATGAAAATTTCATAAGCAAACAGTATTTGAAATTTAATAAAGGTGCCCCAGAACAGGATCTACTTAGTCTAGAATGTCTAGATCCAATATCGTCAGCCAGTAGCTACTGTGGATCTTCAGTAAACAGATTAAAGAAAGTGGAGCCTCAAAATATCAAGCACGACTCGACCTACCATCCACTCTGAGCCTCGCTTTTGATCTTTAAAAAAAAGTGAAGGACCTACCATGCTTAGTAAATATTCATGTTTGTTTTTTATAAGTAAATATATATATTTTTATTAAATCATGTAAAGATAGAGACAGGCATCGATGGTTGATTTCAATGAAAAGTTACACAAAATTATTCGTAATCCCATTTGTCGTTGATTATCTAAATAATAATACAATTAGATTTTACTTCCACGTTCTATTTATAAATTCAAAAGCCAACCAACGTAAATTTCTACGCACAAATTCAAATGTCGAGTTTCAAAAGCAGACAAACAACTTCTCCTAGTCTCAACAAACACCACAATTAATCTCACCGTAATTGCCATTTTGTGCAGTCATTAGAAGCACCCCTTTTGTCAATTCATAGACAATGAAATTAGCATAAGGGCGTGAAAATAGCAGCCAGTCGTGCAATTAGCTCATGGCTCCTCTCAAAATAGTCATACCTATTTCCACCTAAATCTAATTAGGTAATTGAAATCATTCGACGATGCGTTCGCAGCGCGATGTGGCAGTGCTAGCTGCATCGCCAATTAGTTGAGAGTTCGCACCGCTCCGCTCGTCGCTCGCAGCTCTCTACGATGCGATGTGACGATGCCATTTTCGAGGTAAGCTCCATTTACAGACAGGGAATAGCTGCAAGCATGCGGTCTTGTTCAATCGCCTAATTGACGACTCGAAATTGTCATCTTCACTGCCAGAACGTGGATCTGTCATAATTCCAGAATGTTACTTCAATTTAAAGTTTAACAATGTAGGTATGTAGGTACATACATATTCAGTAAAGTTTTGTTTAACTATTCCTTGCTTTTGTAAGCAAGTTACAATAATAATGATAATTTATTTTTACACTTAATTAGGCTTGTAGATATAGGTACGGTCGGCCAAAAAAGTGGTGTGCCAGTTTTGATTTAGTTTCCTAGTCATCGAAAATTACAACAAGGTTCAAACTAAGAACAGCTGTCACGTATCAAACAGTAAACAAAATGTTGTAAGTTGTCAGATTGATCTGCAAGCGAAACTAATCATTATCACCTATGAATCTGCAAGCGACATTCAACCTTAGGGTGGTACACCACTTTCTTGGCCGACCGTACCTACCTATATGTGCCCAAAGGGAGGTGAGCCTAGAAAAAATTGCAACTGCCTGAGCTCTCCGTTAGGAGCTTGACTATTTTCATCATGATGGTGGTAGCCAGACAGGAAGTAGGTACTACAAAAAACCACCGTGACATAGTTTACTCACGATGTTTTCTAGGTCGGAAACTCTTTGGAAATCCTCCTGGTTTTAATCATGTCGACGGAAACCAATTCGCTTACCATTAGACAAAAACCAATGAAGAAGTAAGTAGATAGGCACTTCTCCGATTCACAAAACGTCTCTTGATTGACTGAATCAAATGCAATCTGTCTACCTACCTATTAGGAACAGATAATTATTTAAACCAAAAAGTTTTTTATCACAGCGATTATTCAATTCCGCACAAATTATTCCAATTGTAGGTTACAGCGATGACAATCCCCGACCTCCGTGCCGGGAACATTAATGTTATTAAATACCGCATGCCTTCACTGCAATTAAACTAGACGATAATTCGCAGGCGTTCACCGAACGACTAGATAGATATTATATAACGTTGTAGGTACGTCACTAAATGCGAAACGTCTTTAGCGACATCACAAATGTATTAAACGATTAATTCATGTAGGACCTATTATAGGGTGTATAGGTGTGTAATTACGCAGCGCCTGTAAGCTAGCGGGGTGTTAATTTGTGCAGTGGGAACTTAAAGGCATCGACACGGTACAGGCCTCGTATCGTTACGTAAAAGCAATAGAGTGGTTGAACGTGTTGCTCCTGTTTTTGGCATCGTTCGACGTACGAGCCGAGGTGAGCGACAAATTGCGAACAAATTGAAGAATTGGAACAGCTGAATGTTACGCTCTGTATAAATTCCGTAGTTAGGTACAACTAACAACAGGATTTACTCACCCACTGTCCCCATTGACGTAGTGATCTATTTTTTGTCGTTTCACAGTTCAACCTGGGAATTTGCGAAAAAAATAAAATTGACAGTTGCAAAATGCGAAGAAAAATTTGGCGATGACAAAGGTAGTGGAGTGGCTAATTGCTATTATTATTTAAGACTCAAAGCTTTTTTAATGGATTCTATTTGGAGAGATTAATCGAGACAACTTAAAGATAAATGCTTATATTGGTTTTCCTTTATTAGCCAGCCCGCTGGTTTCTGACTTATCAATTTCTAAGCCTTTTTTTAAACAAATAAAATATTTATAATCAACACACACTTTTATTTGTATTCATAAAAATTATGTACACCGTACTATCGATATGCAAGAATTGCTATTCTCCAACACTTATTATTTATTACCTACCTATTTTTTATATAATTTATAACTTAAAATTATAATTACTGCTCACTTTTGAACTTACAGCTTTATTGACTAGCATCTTGTCTACCAGCAACAATATTAAAGATTTTTTATATGTACCTACCTAAAGACAATTCAGTACTCAAATCTTTCAAACACTTAGATCGAATAAGGTGATATCAGAGTTTCTATTTATTTATTTATTTCCATTTATTTATTTATTAATTTACACTTTCTAGAGACCCAAATTCTTACATGCTAGTTTAATAGAACACAACAATTATTTCATATACAGAATGTCCCAAAAATAACACGCCAAAGTGACACTGGAGCTAGATTGTCTTCTAACTTACCGTTTTTTTTTCAAGGTTTTAATTTTTTTTCAGTTGTTTTAAAGTTAGTCAAACTTTAGTTAAGGTTTTCGCATTGAAATAAAATGAAAAAACTTAGTTATTTTTATTATAGTGTATTAGTTTTAAATTAAATGAAAACTCCATTGTCACAACACAACCAACCCAGGAAAAAAATCGTATGTATAAGTATACTTATATGATATAAAAATTATACTGTCATAAAGAAGGAACTTTAATTTATAAGCTCCATAATCACTCCATTAAAGATTAAAAAAAACATGATTGGTCGCCCCTAGGCCCGGGCCTTAGGACATATCCGCCACTGTCTACCAAACGCGTAAACATACATAGAATCAATCAATAAGGATAAAACCCGTATTTTTTTTATACAGGAAGCTCGCAAGCTTCCGCTGTATCCTTTTTATCATAAGAAATTTAGTTTGATATTCCAAACGATAGCATTGTATTCGAGCCGACTGCGTACCTACGCCTAATACTTATAGTAGCAATGCAACTTTAGTGTTTGTGAACGTACCAGCGAGTAGCGACCCTCATTATGAAACCAAGTGTCTTACTGGGATGCTGACATACCTATATTTTCTATGTGGTCTTTGTGAGTTAGTTCCATACAACATCCCATACTTCTTTGTCACCTATTTTCTAACCTTTCTCAAAAAAATTTTAAAAACCATACCACGGTGGTAGGGAATTTTATAGTACCCGCCTGGCTGCCTACTACCCTCAAGTTAAAAATCTGTTGCCAAACACTTACCGGTGTGTTCCGACAGCTGCACTTGAGAGCCAGTTCCCGAAAGAGTAAAGACCCGAAATATAATATTTAATAGGTACTTAGCCTTTGTATTCAAGTACTCCGTTTATAACCTACCATTTAAAACCCATTTCAACGTAATTTATCTTTTATAAGTATCTACCTACCTGCAAAGTCCAGTCCAGTGACTCAGGGGAATAGTTTGTCCACTGGACCACCACTTTTGTTCTATGTTTTAGTATTGTTATGTTGGTATGACATACATTACGATACCAATATTATGGGTAAATTAAAAATGCTTTTTCACGTCCAGTTGAAATAATATGTGATATTAATTTACCATTTAACATACTATAAGTCAGCTTATTGTAAAAAAATACAATGTGAGAAAGACAAATTGCAAAAACACACTTCGAATGACTTCATTTCACATCACACATTCAGAGTATTTTAACTAACCTCGACATCGACAGGTATCAGGGAAGAAGGGGCTCCCCCTTCCCCTTACTACCCAACAACTCAAAACGTTTAGGTTAGCCAAAATTGTATTTGATAGTAATTCTATGTATAATCAGACCCGATTAAAACTATTACCATAAAAGCAGTAAGCAAAATGATATAAAAATAATAATAAAAACCTATGGTTTTTTGAAGCCTCTAAGATTGGATTTTAATTGCACATTATTTGTAATAATATTTAAATGTAATGTTAGTTTAACCAATATCTCCAGAGGCCATAAAGTTGTCTCTTTGTGTATCCATCAGAAGAGTTTGCAACTCTGAGTAGATTCTCTCAAGCATCATCAGGCGGGGTTTTGTGTACTGAAATGAGAAATAAATTTTATATAATGTAGTTGTATTTTGAATTGTGAGTCATATAGTACCTAATAATAAACATTATGCATTAACAGAATAATAAATTCAACAGTAAATATACCTTAAACAGTGGGATCAACTTGATTGATTCTGATTCATGATTATTAGGCTTGACTAAAACTGTGAGGTAATAGAGCACTCGATTCTGAAATTAAAAATATATTTTCTTTTAATTTAATGTGGTAGTTTATAATAACTCATTCAATTAAACTCTTTTAAGGACGTATTTCCAATGTGTCACAACAGCTTTATATGCCAGTTTCACATTAAATTTGATTCTAGAACAAACTAAAGTGTAAATGTTTTAGAAATTTGGATTTGGACTGAAGATGTAGATAATGTAGCCAAAATGCTTTATTATTAAGAAATTCACACACAAGTTAAATAGTTGTGATTAAGATTTAAATGACTTTGATTTTTAACCAACTTTAAAAAAATGAGGTTTTCAATTTGGTTGTATTTTTTTTTTTCTATATGCTCACACATACATTTTTTGCTTATGAACTGATTTGAATCATTCTTTTTGCATTGGGTTCAGTTAGCTGCATAGCTCTAATAGGTGGTAGTTATAAATTTTACTGAAGGTTTTACTCTGTTTTTAAAAGTTAATTATTTACCATTTTAATAACTTCATTAATAATGACATCATCAATACTGGACCAGGGAATAAAGTTGTTTTCTTTGCCGCACACATACTTCACTGAGCTTTGTATTCCTACTGTAGGAATCACTAGTAAACTTTCTGAAATAAAAAAAAATTTTAACTTACTACTAGAAAACTACCTATTACATAACCAAGTTTTAAGATTATTAGGTATAAGGTATTAATTCAGTCAGGAGGGTGAGGGAGTCTGGGCTCTAATGATGCGTTTTGACAAGTCCAATAAATTGCACTTGGTGTTGAGGGTCTGATGATAGAGCCAGGGGATGGATATTAGATCTCTTTAATGATTCTCTTTTTCTGACTAAAGCATGTTTTTTAAACTATATATTCAGTTAATTATAAAGTAATAGTGCATTTCAAACTAAGCTAGGGGTAGTGAGATAATTATTTAGAACCAATAAGGTAGATTAAATTTGCATGACCAAGATCTAAGCATGTTTATAAGCTTTCAGATTAACAACTTTAAGACTTCATCATTACGTTATTTTAACGTATTTACCTGATTGAACACTATGTGTTATCCAAAAGAAAATTAAAAACGATAACACTATAATTATAATTAATATTGCAGTGAGGCTTATCCTCACGTATATCAGTGCTATAATATTAAATAGTATTGCTAGAAATAATGAAGCCTTTGGCCATGACGACTTGTTCTCTTTATTTTTGTACGAAATTGTAAACACTCTAGAGTTCGGAGAATTTGTTCGTTTTTCAACGTTTAATGTAAGTTTAACACCATTTACATTTTCAATCTCCAATATAATATCTCTTAGTAGCATTTCAATAACGTATTTCTGTCAGAAAATTAAAATAAAAGCAAAGTTGAGCTTGAGTTTAATTTGGTACCGTTTGTTCACTTCACTTCACTTCTTGACTATGATGGCATTAAATTGTTTTGATATTGACTGACATGTGTGACATGACAACTCTGACAGACAATTGACAGCCATCTGTAAAGGTTGCCATATAGAAGAAAATATTACCCTTTGAGTTTGAATAATTAATATTACCTAGATTTAGTATTAGGATTATATTAGGATTCAAAACAGCAGAAAGTATGATATTCATCAAGCAGCCTGATACTATAAAATTAATAACGTTAATAATAATAAATCAGTGTAGTTTGATTATAATAAAAACTAACTTTGCGCAATCGAAAACCTATTTTGGATTGAAAATCGCTCATGACGTCGGTCGGAGCGACATTTAATTCCAAAATAAGCTTATTCGGAGGCGAGGCATCTTTACGATGCTGATTAGTCTGATGCATTATTGGTCATTTGTTTGGTAGGTAAGTAAGGTAGAAGTAAGGAATATGGAGACTTTTACAAAGAATTTCTGGATGGTTCAAGTCAAGCTGCTGCGGTGTTGATAAGTGGGCGACAACCTTTATCCAAAAAATTATCCCACATCATTTATGTAGTCTTGGTAACGTATATTAAAAACAAAACTAAGTTTTAAAATAGTAACCATAACAACTCATCGTAGCTACCTATAAAATAATTGTCAGTTTACTTCTCTATTTATTAACAAAGAGAATATAATAGGTACCTACTACGTTTATTAAATGCATTAAATTACGTAGGTATTCACCGATGATAAGTAGAAATAAATTAACTCTATTGGATTAAAAACATATATCTTGTAAAGAAACATGGATGGCAATGCTTGGGTATTTGATTCACTCATAGGCTTTCTTCACGGACCTGTCTGGAATGCACCTTTACAAACTTTCATTGAAGAAAAATCTTTGCGTACGTATCCTAAGCATATCTACATTAGTAACTAGTAGATAAAGTCGCCATAGAATAGAAATCCGTTTTTTCCTAGAACCACTTAACTTAGGTACCTACCTACCTATTTACCTATCCTAGCAGGTACATGGGTACCTATTGTGGTTCGCGAAGTTTTGAGTTATAGCGTAAAGGTAGTATTTAAGTAATAATTGTAAGTACAACAAAGCTTTTGTCACTTTAATGCTATAGGTACTATCGGCCCCCCACGGTTTCACTCACGTTCCCACCCGGAATCATATTGAACCCCTGCCTTTACCGTCGCAATTAGGTACCTAGACAATATTATTTTTATCAATATCAAAATGTATTTAATTAATTAAGATACCTACCTACTTCTAATAATTTCATTTTGTACGTAATTAAGTAATACCACTTAATACTTAATAGTATAAGTACTATCATAACTAAAGAGGTAAGAAGAAAGTAACGATATTTTTTTAACAGCTTTTGAACCAACGGACAATGGAGAAGTTCTCGACAGACCCGAGTACAAGAACATTCACGATGAATACCGTAACTTAGTAAGTAAAAAACCTATTCATTTTTATTTCGATTAAAGAATCGTAAAGGCAGGTTAAAGGAACGATATCTTGGTTTAACACAGGTAGAGCAAATCGTACTATCGCTCTAAAGAGCAAGGAGGAAAGGTTGTCTTATGTTAGTGGTACGTACCTACACTGACTGTGCTAATTACTTTGGTTATTGTTCCAAGATACCTCGGAGATTGCATTCACAGGTAACCCCTTTCCACCAAGCGAGCCATGTGCCCGTATGCAGACTATCTATTCTATTTGAAGCATAACCATGAAAGCAACCAACAACATAATATCTAACTTGATAATCAGCCTGAATAGTAAATTTTGTTGAAGATCCTATCGTTCGTTAGCACCTACCGTAATATCCATGTTGAGAATATTTCGATAAAACTGGTTGATATCTGCAGGTGGACGTTATGCTGGGCTCCTTTATGGACGACATCGGTATCACAGTTGACCAGTTTGAAGCAGCATGCAAGCTATCAGCTCGAGACCTAGTAGGTTTGCCAGCCCAATTCCACCGCCGCTTATTCGAGCAAATCTGGGCCGCCAATGACTATGACATGTTTGTGAAAATGATGACGCACAAGAACGTAGAATTGCAGCTTCAGGTATTATCTACAAATTTGGTTTAAATGTTACTTAATAGACCTACAATACTAACAAATAACAATAAGACATGATCTGTAACTAAAGGAGCTTCTAACAAATCAGAACCAAAAAAACCCACACATATTAAGTAACCGCAGTAGGTATGTAACTTCTCATCTTTTCCAACTACGTTTTCAGGCTTTAGAATTGATAGAGCGGCGGTACGGTACAATGCCGAATATATTTTCGGCAGAACCTGAAGAATTGGATTCATCGCGTAGTGACGAAAGTGAAGGGTGGCCAGATAATGATGACGTCATGACTGAAATTAAAAAGTAAGAAGCTATCAGTATATTTCGTATCGAATTTTAAAAATAATTCGGAATCTTCCTTGATTAAGTAATCTGGTTTTAGACTACAACTACAAGAATTTGAAGGAAATGATGAAGTTGTGAACGTTCCACCACCGGAAGAAGTTGTAGCAGAAAAGCAAACTCTGCTTTCTAAATTGCACAGCTTTGAGAAGAATGAAGTTACTTTCGAGAAAAAGCTGCCTCCAACACCTGAAGAAAACACTTCTATCATAGAGCTACCGAAACTGCCTCCTAAGAAGATTGAGGTAACTAAATCATTTTATTTTTAACAAAATATATTGTTTTTCTAATAGGTGTATTCATTTTCCAATACCTACATAAAAATAAGCGTACCTATCGGATACATTCCATTTCTGATTAGGTAAGTGAGGAAGACGTGCGCGCTCGTCAAGAGTATCTGAAGCAACAGCGTGACAAACTGCTTGCCCTGAAGAAGCAAGTGCGAGAGCGAAGACTTGATGCCGCTGACACTGGAACGGAATCAGGAGGTATTTGATATTTTTTCCAATCGGACCAGTAACTCCGGAGATTATAGCGTTCAAATAAACTCTTCAGCTTTATTATTAGTATAGATATAGATAACTATACAGTCAGTCGATATAACTGGACCTAAATGAATGTTGACTGTAGTAACTTTTATCCGTTTTTGTTCATGTCAGACCTTCTTGGTGAATCATGTGGTACCAGGAAACACTTTTGTGTCTGACATAATGACTTACCATATGTAGGTAATTAATTGTGTGCGGAAGCTCGGATAGAGTCTTGTTTTTTTTACAGGTGGTGAAGGTTCTCATTCCAGTGTACCAAGACCTCGGTCAGCACGCGTGGCGCAAGCTGCGTTGAAAGGCGCTGCGCCCGCCCCTCCGCCTGACGCAATGCAACTACGCAGGGCACTCGCTACTAAACTGAAAGCTGAAGTGGTCGACACCAGCCTTTGAACCATGCAATACCTATACCGTATATTATGCCTACATAATATTATTTAATAATAACTCATAAATTATACTTTGTTGAAACTATGAAAGCATTTTTCTTATGATATAGGAGATATAAATAATAAACAACATCATTTCATATTACCTTATATTTATATTGCTTACTTAACTAGTGACATCATAATAATAGCATTATAGTAAGCCTATTTATTTTACACAACTAGCCAATAGGTAAATCTATTTTAATTTTAATCTGTGTATAAATTAGTTTATGATGGTCATCCACCTAGACAGATAAAAAATAGTCATCATTACAGTCTACTTTCACTTAGAACTTCTTTTAACGGGGAGTGGAAGTTAATTTCAAGGAATATATGTATTTATGTATCGTATAAATCTAATTGACAGCTCGATGCTATTAGTCTATTATACACGTGGATATTGGCAGATTTCAAAATAAAATTATTACATAAAACGTTATATATTTACAATATATTCTGACAAATTCATCCCACGTATGTAATAATTAAATTCGCCTCGCATACTGTGCAATTAAAGAATGCCTTTGATGAATCGAAGTACCATGAGCTTTATGTACCGATGCAACCACCGAGGGTGACCATTAAATTATTATTATGTTAGGAGAACGCGGAGGTATTGCATTTATATTATAACGTTTGCATATCCTTATTACAGAGATCAATATTTCCATATCAGATACATAAAAAATTGATATGTATTTTTGGAGACAATACATAAAGCTGGTGAGAAATTAATTATTTGAAACGGTTAGGTATTATAACTGAAAAGGGGGAATACTTGCATTCATGCATGTTTTAATTTAAAGGGAATAAATTAAGAGTTGTGAATATTATGATCTCATTGGTGAAAGTTTTAGTTTTAATTTATTGATAGATAGTATGTATATCATTATGCCGCCAGAAATTAATCAAGGTATCTTTGTAAAATAATTTAATAAATAAACGATAGCACGGTTTTATTATTCGTCAGGGATACACACGAGTAACATTTTTTGTTATCCGTTGTAATAAAACAATAGTGGAAGCTTGAGATTTAAAATGTATCCTTAGGATTGGCATTATTTAAATGCAAAAAAACTAATATAAAACATACATCTCCTTTCCTCGACCGAGTTCGTCTAAATTGTACCTATATCTCATACTGATGCATGACTGATTCTGGTTTATACTCCATTGTATAAAATTATATATTGGCCCACTTCGTCAAATTTTAATACCATATTACTGGCGACATGTGATCATGCAAGCATTTTAACTTCATTTTTTTAAACATTGTATTCACCAGATTAAGTATATTTTACAAAATCTAATATTATTTACAAAATACGAACGATAAATCTAGAGGTTTTACAGTAATAAAATAAAATGAATCTTAATCAGATACTTTTATCACATACACATTACTTTTGCAGTGTAAAAAAGCTACAAACAATCATAAGCAAAGACAGGAAACATTATTTGTTGAAAGTACAGAATTTTAATACTGATATCCTCAGGACGTATTTATTCTCTCAGTACCATACACTGTAACATTGCTACTCAACTCACAATATTTTTTTGTGTATAATAATACCAATAAAGAGGTCATTAGTGGCATCCGACGTCCGTTTCATAAAACTAGCAATTTGAGTTATACCAAGTATGGATCAGCTCGTGGGTGGTAATTTTTGACTGGCTTTTCCCGAGTTAAAGGAACGTAATCAAGTGGCTAGTTTGATATCTTACTTTTAATTAATATTACAGTACTAATTAATTCGTTGTTTAATATTTTTAGTGAGTATAATTTTATGAGTGAATGCTGTTCAGTAACGTAATAACTCAAGCCAAAGTAAAACTGACCATGTATGTAATACCTATGTGTATAAAATACCAGTGGCGAAGGATCCATACAAGCCGATTACCATCGGCTTACCTTTTAGGAATCCCAGTCCCACATTTTCATCATTTCAAAGCCACTTTTATCATGCTTAAAATACACTGTAATTACAGGTGTTTTTGAACGGCTTACCCTCGCCATAATTTCACCCCTCGCCACTGTAAAATACATACGTTATATGTATTTATGTAATATGATTTATCGTTCTTCATGTAATATAAATTTGTTAAATCTGATAATGCTTTATGAAATGGATCGGAGGCTATTTAATAACCTACTAGTAGTTTGTGACGAACTGAGGTACTTTTTCCTAAGAATTACAAAACAATTAGATATATAAAATCATATAAATTTGGGTCCCAAATAGTTCAATTATAGACTCTCAAATAGGCATAAGACAGGGTAATACAGTGTTATATAATAAAAACATATAAATTGAATTATAATATATAATTGAATATTAAACTTTAGTTAGATGAAAATTCATATTTTAGCTGCCCACTAGTTTTTCTGATACAGGTTTTGGTGGAAATATTTTACTGGATTTTAAACGGTTTATATACAGCATAATGCAGTCGGGATCCAAATAAATATGAATATCGTTCGGGAGACGCAATAAAAGAGGATAAAATCAAGTTAAAACAAAACTATTCTCTACTCTCAACAAAGGTTGAGCTTCAAAGAAATGATGTATAAAACATATGAATACATTACAAAACATAAATCAGAAAAAGGATTGCCAAATAAATTGAGGACAAACTATCTTACTTTTATTTTTCATCTCTAAGAAGCTCAACTTATTAGGAGGAATGCAAAATATTGTGCAAATAAATAAAGTTTTATCATGAACTATGTTACATTCTCAAAAGGTAAAACCCAAGGCGAGACGTAGATAGCGCTGCCAGCACATGCCGTACAGAACAAATAAAAGCAAAACAAAATCACACACCTATGTTTTGAGGATATAAAAAAAACATGCTCGTTATTTCGGAAATTCAAATATTAAACATACGGCATCTAAGGTTGCTGAACCATTAGGCAAATATTTTACGGATGACTGTTTGGGACCCATATATTTAATTTCAACACGTACTGTACGCGTTGAACTATTACTGTTTACAGTTTGCGGTGTTTCGCTTGCCCACACATTCAGTCAGCGGCCAATCGATTTTATCTAGTCTGAACCTGAGCTTGCATCCAATTTGCAGCCCAGAGTCAACCTTAGGGCGCGTCCCCACTAGGCTCACAGTTAGTGGCAGACTATCCGCCGACCGACTCTGAGCGGTGTCAGCGGCGTATCAGTCGCTGATTCAATGTATCGTGCTGTGAATCTCACTAAATGAGTCGTCAAGCGAAACGCCGCAAACTGCGTACACTAAGCGCGGTATGGACACTCCATTTAAAAATTATAGAGAGGAAGCAAACAGTCTGCCGCTAACAGTGAGCCTAGTGGGAAAACGCCTTGGTAATTTGAAAACTTAAATTACCTAATGTGCTGGTGGCGCCTCTAGTGCTGAAACATTGGCAATTATCTCCTAACGAATTATCATTATTTTTGTAAATATTACAATACTACCATATAAAAAGTAACCCATAAATTTTAATTTCAGGATACATTTATCCTGTCTGTGTAATGATTTGTGATAATTTAATAATACATACTAGTGAGTAGCAATTCCACAGCACAAGTTTATGTTGTTTTTTTGATTGTTTTTATATATAAAAAAAAGATTGGTCTTGTGATCTTTCATTAACTATTTTTTATTAATACGTACATTTTTACACTTTCATATCTCATTCACGGTGTTTATTTTCCTTGCTATTTATTTTATTATAATAAGAAGTTTCATTCCCACTCATATTTTCTTTGTACTTTTTGTGATTACGATCCTTGACAAAGTAACCTAACCGTTAAAATTAGTTCACATTTAAATACACCACGTAACCAATATTTTGTTCTACTTTCTGATGCCATCTGAAATAATTACTCTACAATGTATGAAGAACTTCATACGCTAACGATTAAAAGTCGAGCACTCAAGTGTCGGGACTTCATATTATTTACAAATAATGGACATAATCTGGCTAGAGGTTCTTTACAGCCTAGCGGTTTACTATACAGTGGAGAGTTGATGATTGCTCAATAGTGCATAAAATGGGAAATTACTTGGCATTCCAGAGGCATGCATGCGCACAACACTAGAATGCATTCCAAGGATGGCAGTGAAATATTTAAATGTATCTAAACGTCCCATTCTCCGAAACGAGACGACAACATCCACAGTTCATTTTGACATCACATGCTTGCATCTGGAAATCCAAAAAATTCCGAACGGCAACGAGACAATCAAATCGTTTTCTCCACGGGGACTCGATTAATTTAGGGAGATAGCGTCACACGACCGGTATAATCATAAGGTCCGAGCGACGGTCGCACGTGCGAACCATTACAACCATCTCGATGAAATAAGGGAGTCTGTACCGTCGGTAGAGCTAAAGAGCATAGCGTATAAATATTCCTTACGGCATTCCTTCGTGTCACTGGGGTGGACACTGCACTGCGAGACGGCGCACACGAGCTCTTTATATTCCTTGAAAGGCGCGAGAGGGGTGGCACTACGCCAGCCGCGGCCGCTTGGCGTCGCGTTCCTCCGCGGTACTGCTTCCCCCTTCCTCCTCCTCGTCCGAGTCGCCGTCGTAGTCCACGAGACCCTGTCGCATGACATACTATGTAGTTAAAGTCATATTTAAATCAACCAAAGTCAAAAAAATTGCACAATGATAAAGGTGATAAAAAAGTGATGAAAATCCAACAAAATGCTGATAAAAGATTATAATTGAATGGCTCTAATGAAACGGAAGCTTTATAAACATAAAACTATGTTGATTGGAAATATATCGGATTATTCCAGGTTACTCCCATTTGCTTTTTTTTAATAACTATAAGATGGATTTTATATTATTATCTACATATAATAAATTCAAGCAATAGTTAGATGGCACACTACTAATACAAATATACTAAATAATACAATATCAAAATGATACTGTTATTTTTCAAATTATTTTTTGTATTGTATAAGCATTCATCACCCTAATGGAACTATAGCTGGTGCGTGAGGTCAAATATTACTCCATTGATTACTATGGAGTTATTTGTATCAATTTAATACAAATAACCATATTTTATTTGATAATAAATATAAATAAATGAAATAAAATATTTATCTGTACCTACCGAATTGTATGCTTGGAAGTATATAAATAATATGCAAATATCTTTTTCAGTATGATCCCAGGGCCTATAGTCATATCTTTCTCTGTCAACGATAGCCCTGCAGCTGCAGCATCATTCTCTCATTGGCGCATTGTATGCATTTTCTGTGATTATTATCAATTCCATCTTTCGTTTTTGTTTTCCTTGGTGTTAACGCAAAAATGATCATGTCTATAGGCGCTGGTAAGCATAAAACGTCATTATCCCAGGCGAAGCGAGTAGAGTAGAGGTGTGAGGGAACTAAAAGTTTACCTTATTGAGTAATCTGGGCGAGGATACCTGAACGTCAGTGTGCGGCGGCTTGGTGGGCGACGTGGTGCTCAGTAGTACTCTGCTCGGCCCGTTCACGCTCTCCGTGTTCGAGCACACTTTCTTTTCTACTATTTTACCTGAAATTTAATAGTATGTAATAATATTTTAGAATATTTCATCACTTTAGACCTTCGATCCTTTAGAAAATCTTGAGCACTTATATTTCAAACGAAGATTTATTTTTCTATATTCAAGAACCCGAAAACCTTGAGAAGTTCTTGACAATAAAATGAGATTTTTGGTTACAAAATTGAATCGAAATATGCCTCTAGACTGTCGGCTACTTGAACTCAATGTCAAGGCCTAAACAATTGCAACTCAGAAAGTAATCACTTCATAAATACCCCAATAGCAGGGGTGTCCTCACGTTGTTTATGGAGTTTATGAATCGTTCTTTCGTCTGAGTAAAATAAGTTAAGAATGAATTGATTCAATCAAATGAAAATGTGGATAGATAGTTACATAAGGAATGGTTATCAGTTTGATAAATAACAGAAGACATTTTTATCTTGATAATGTGAATCCAAACAGTGGACATCTGTAAGTTCATGATGATGTCCATTAAATAAATTAAATTTATTAACCATAACAGAACCACACTGCACACGTCATGCCACTATACCGAACATGTGTTGTTTGCGTAGACACGTCGTCAGCCGCAAGAGGACGTCTGGACACATCGAGACGTCGACCAACAGTGACAATAGGGTTCTACTGAACCCTAGGTAACGAACGGTAGGTATACTAACCGATGGCATCGAGCGCATGATGCGCGTGCGAGTGCGCGTGCGGATGTGGGTGCGGATGTGGATGCGGGTGCGGATGCGGCTGCGCTGCGTCGAGTGGCGCCTCATCATCGAGCTCGTCGTCGTCGTTAAACCACATCTCTTCTTCGTCGTCCGGTGCGCGCGCTTCCCGCCGGTACCGAGTGCGCAACAGAGACGGCACCACTGACTCCGTCACACCTACGCTACCGCTCACTGGGTAACAAAACAAAATTTTATTTTTATAATTTTATTTTTAATAAAATAAGCTTTCATTAAGCTTTGGGACGAGCGAGTAGCAATATCAAGGCTCTTACTCAGAAAGTGGTGTGTCTATTCATTTTCCTTGAAAGGTTATATGTATGTATGTTTATCTACTCTCATATCGTAATGTTCTTATTATGAAATCAAAATCAGTACTTTAATGACCCACTTTAGGCACACCCGTGTATAATGATTCATTATAGTACAGTTGTGTTCCCAAGATAATGCTATAAAATAACTTTTTTTCATTAAAGTACAAGTATTTGGACATGTCTGGTCACTTATAATGTTTTTCGGGTTTTAATACTTCAATTACTGTCAGTCAACTTGTCAAACGAAATAATAAAGAAAAAAACATTATAAGTGGCCAGACATCAGGACTAAACAAATATAATTTTAGATGCAAATTTACTTTGTCTGTGGTCGTGTATGCGGTAGAGATCTCAACTTGGGAGTTTTTCCCCACACAGATTTGGGCGCCATGATTTGTTTATTTTATTGATTTTTTTGCATACATATTTTATTTTGGCCAAAAATGATAGAAAATTAGCAGTGATATTAAGGTGAAATAAACTTGGATCTGAAATTGTGGAGACGGCAATGGAAATGACGAATAATCGATACCCGTAAGTCATGAAAACCTATAACAAAATATTATCGATTTTTTACCTTTAAATTACATTATTAGATGAGTTTAGATAAAGTACTGTATGATACTGTACATAATTAGGTATTAAAAACTCGTGTGATACTATTAAGAACCTCGCCTACGGCTCGGTACTTAAACTCACACTCGTATTTAATAACCCCTATTATGCAACAGTATCATAAACTACTATTATTACATACCTCTATCCCTTTCCTTAAGTTTGTCTTGATGTTGATCATACCGTGTTTTCAAAGCCTTGAATGTCTGTACGTATTCAACATCCTCCAAGATCTTTCCATATGTTTCGACAACATGTGAACAAAGTGACTTGATGTCCTCCAGCTTTATGAATTCGAATAGTTCTAGTATAGCTGAGTCTAGTAAGTTGTACCTACAAGACAAATTATTTAGATTATAGGTAGGTATCACTCACAAACTATCATATAACTTTTAAAATATCATGGAAATATCCAGCAGTATGACAAGCAAAATAAAAAGTTTATATTAATTACATAAAATTTACTTTTTATCATAACTTGGAACTTTTGAAAGAAAAGAAACCTTATCAACTTTGCAAGTAATTGAGTGAGTTGAGTACAAGGCAAGGAATTTGTTACTGTTAGAAATTTTATTTGTCGATATTACGTACCTGCCGTTATTTCTAAGGAAAGCATCTATGACCGGTGCAAATAAATTTCCCTTGATGATATATCGATTGTAGTACTCGTCTTTGAGTGCGATGATTTTTCGCATGAATCTCAAGGCGCCAAGCACCAGGAAAGTATGTGTCGATCTCATCAACACCAGAATGCGACGGAGGAGGTCCTGAATATTAAATTATAACAATAACAAAATATATATAAAACAACAATTCACAAGTAGATAAATAATAAATTAAAATTTTAAGACTTCAAAAAAAGGAGGTTCTATCTTTGTGTTTTATTTCTTTTGATATCGATAAATAATAGCCTTATATAACACAATGTATAACTGTTGTGAAGAGCACCTTCATGTTAGCTAGAGCGAAAAAAATTCCCTAGCTCCGCAACATTTCGTTCCATCCGATGCACAAGAGCAAGCTAGGGGTTGGTTTACCAATTAACTCACTCAGATTCTATTTAACGTATATCTAGCAGGACTTGGCCATAAACTGAAAATCAATGATAAATGCAGAGACAATAGATTTGCTCGAACATTCTTTAAAAAACACAAAAATGCTTTCTTTATAAAACATTACACAACAATCATGTAGATACCCCATAAAAGCAATCAGGAAATCTTATACAGGCATTTAATTATTATTTTTATTTTTCAATGTATTTTATTCTAACTGGGTGGCAATTTCTTACTTCTTTATCTTTTTTGCTTGCTTGTGCTATTGATACATAATCTCATAATAAGCACACCTGGAAGAGTACTAGTTTTCAAATACAGCTGCCAGAACTGACAGATTTTAAACTCTCCAAAGCTCAAGTACATTATAAGATTGGAATCCACCACATTGCCAGTCTTTAACTTGAATTATTGTTCCTATCTTAGAGTCCTTATCCTATGTTTAATAATAAATGTAAAAGTTTGGATGTTTGTGCCTCAATCACACATAGAGAGCTAAGAGAAAAAGGATTTTCATACTCTGGAATAACATGTAAAAAACTACATATTAATATTGTGCATACAATTATGTATTTAAATGTATTGTTAGTCAGCTCTAGGATTTGGATGAAAATTGACTTGAATAAACTACAAGATATATTATCCTGGAAATACGTTCTCTCCGGAAAGCGAGTAAAATCTTGGGGTGAAAGCAAGTGATAATTATTTGTGTCATGAAATAGTTATGCAGTAAATTTAAATTATTAACACATGCAAACAAGTGACAGTACAGTAAAGTTGTTTTGTATGTTTTGAAAAGAACTGCAAATTAATTTATATACACCTTTGTTACCAATATAAGTTAAAGTGCAGTGTAGTACTTCATTCATAAAGATTCATAAATACAGTAATATTTGTTAGTAAATAATTTAGCATTGAATTACCTTAATTTTCATCAACAACAAAATAATCATATGAGTGACAACTTAGTGGAACTTATCTCACTGTGTATTGATTGATATTCATTAATAAATTTATATTTGTTAATTCCAATACAGGTGAGTAGGTAAGATGTTTGCTAACCTTATTCAATATGCAGGTCTTGATATGGTATGTGTGATGCTCAACACAGAAAGCAAGAAGCTCTAACACAAGCCCCAGTAGCTGCACTGTGTGGTAATCCTCCTTTAATGGTTTCTCACCAGTTGTGTTCTCCAGGAGAGGGGCTGAAGAATTATGAACCATATTATTAATCAAGATATAAATGACACACTAATACATCCTTGTTTCCTTCAAATATATAAAAAAAAAAGTACATTCTGAGTCTAAAGTAGTATCACTTTAGCACTCTTTCATAATAATCATATTCTCTTCACCATTTATAAGAAATGTGAGTTGCATAATAAATATGGCAGCTACTTTTGATGCTGGCTGTACAGGACTAAAACAACTTATGAATATACATTTTGAACAAAAGAAAATAGTATGTTTGATTCTGGTTTGATTAAATTATAAAATAATAGTTATTTTTCATTCTGTATAAGCCTGTGTTTGGCCACAATCTCACATGTTTAGTGATGAGGTGGTAAGCACACAAAGAAGTCTAGAAGTTAAATTTTTCCTAATGTAAAATTTGCATACAAATAAAATGTTCTAAATACTCATCTTCAGATTTTTATATACCAGTGCATATATCTAAAATACTAGCTAGTTTAAGATCAAATAACTTTCAATCAACACATACCTATAAGTGTTTGTATACTATGTTTATAGAAATAGTTTAGAAAGTCTGCTTTTTCACTCTTGTTGACAGATGCAAGCATACTTTCAGGATCAAGGAGTATACGCAGAACCCCCATTAGCTGGACTGCACCACCCAACTCTGGATCTCGGTCCCGCAACATCTGTTCTATCACTATATTTAACAGCATTTGCTCCTGAAAATCAAAAAGTGGTTAGTATTGATTTGACATGTAGTGGTACTATATTTGTCTATGGTTTTATTTACAACTTACCTCTTCAGTGTTATTGGCTTGTTGCACTGTATAATCTCTCACCACAGAGGGTGAAAACTCCACAATATAGGTTAAAATGTCTATAGATGCAATCTTTGTTTTCTGATCATCTATGCCTAACGTGATTTCTAATGCTGGCAGGATTCCCAGTGAAACTAATGTCTTATAGAATGCATCTTTATCTTGAGGTTGTAGATTTTGTGAAAAATTACAAAATTCCTTCAAAAACAGAACAAGGTCCCGCCTTTTGGAATCAGGAGTCTTAACATCCATAAGCAGCTTAAATAAATCTGTTAGAAACTTCTCATCTTCCTCTATGAGCTTTACTATTTCTACCTTATTGAAAAATATAAAACTGGATAATGTAGTTAACAGATTATCCTCAAACACTGTGGGTGGAGGTAAAACAATATCTTGGATGTATTGTACTCTATATGTCTGATGAATTTTTGCCAATAAATCTTGATTTTTTATTGGAATGGCCTCGCGAAACTTTGCTAACTCTCGGAGATACTCCCTGTGCTTTTTGGGTTGAGGCAAGCCTGGATCATACTCAAGACAACCCACAACATCAAAAATAGTGTCATCAGCAAACATTGTGTCAAATAAGGGGTTTTTGTTGAGATGAAATATACTTTTGAATATCTCATAGAGATGATGCAATCCTTCAATATTTTCGATATCCTCACACATGTGGAAGAGACTTAATAGTTTCTTAATGTAGTGTTGACTCTCTAGAGCAGCAGCGAGTTTGTCTTTCCGAGCTGGTGACACCAAACAGCTATTTACCAATTCACTGATATCCTCCAAACGTCCCATTTCACATGCTGGCAACTCTACTGGTTGTACACTATCTGACATCTCATCAAATCGTTCATCTTCTGATTCTTCCACTATATCTTGTGTTATTTCAACTGATGGATCTTTTCCTTGTACCTAAGAGTAAATAAAATTATTAACAATCTAACAGAAAAGTTTTACAAGGACTACTTTATGTTGTTTGATATTATCCATTCTCAATAATAATAAAATATTAATGTAAAAAAATCCATTAAAATAAAGCATAATATTCTTCTGTATTAATAAAGGTTTTTTTTAAACAATATTAACAATTATTTTCTTCTAATAAGAATTTATTTATACCTGAAAATACCATGACTACCAAAATGAACACCAAAGTATGATAAAAAAAAGGGTTATACCTGACAAATCTTTTCCCATATTTCATCGCAGCCTGCTTTTTCTTGAAAACTTAATGCTAAATCAAAGTTGTCACCTTCTGACCAAACAATTAATGTATCTTGTTGTTTCTGGTAAGCTGTATCAGGCTGTATCTTACTCTCCAGAAGGAGAGAACCATCTGACTCTGCTCTCACTAATAGAGATGTGCCCTTCAATCTTTCTACATAACATGAGGAGACATGTCCTGTTCCTCTGTCATCCCACTGCCGGTCAGCATTCAGAGCGTAAAGCTTAACTCTTCGTCTAGTGTCTGTCATGATAGTCAACGCTCTTAGCACTATGTACTCAAATAAAGAATCAATTATTATGGCGCTAATATAATGCACCCGAGTAATAAATTATTTAACTCCCATTTGTATAAAAACATGTGCACTTCTGAAACAAAAACAATTCATTTTAGCTTGAATCAAAGAATATTCACGTTCATAATTACCGTAATTACAATCCCATCTTGTTCTTGATTTTATATGAAACACACCAAACGTCTAAAGGATGGCACCGTAAAACTCATGCCAATAACTAAACTAACTACGAGATCACGAATTCACGTTCAATTACAATTTATCACAATGGAATAATCATTAAAATTATCGGAAATCACAAACAAAACAATACAAATTGTAGGAATTTTAAACATGGATAAAGCATTTCTAATTTAAGAACTAAATACAAGTATCATCTACATAGGTTTAAATTTCTCAAACAAAACTTTATTTACCGGAATTAACATTACAGAATCGTCAAATTGACGTACCTTCAAAATAGTACAACATCAAATATCGCCATATTGGATTCACAACAACGCTTCAAAAACGGGGTTCTCAAATCAAACTAAAAACGCGGGATATTTAAATACGGCTCGGCTGCATACGTAATAACATGTTAATCAATCAATGAGATACTTTGATACAATTTTTAGATATCTTAAATACTTACACCCACCCAGCCATCAAATAATATTTACTCTAAGATTTCATACAAAAATTTAATAATGTTAAATAATTATTATAAATTCATCCATAGACTGTTGTTGTTTATTAAATTCGCCAAAAGGCAGGCAAAGGTACAGAGCCATACAGCCTTGTCTTATACATCCATAGACTAACTGACTTAAGGGGGAACGTTCGGTTGGAGCGCGAAATTCAAATTTTATCACGTTTTTTGCATATTACAGCTCAGTTATAGGTCGTATGTTATCAAGATGTTATTTGCGAGAAGAATGGAAGTATATTTACTGATTAATAACAAAAGAAATCATCAATGTATTCTTCCAAGGTATATAAGTAACATTTTCATGAAATAGTCGTATATGTCAGTCATATACCTTGGAGGAATATGTTGATGATTTCTTTACCCTTAAGGGTAAACGTTCGGTTGGAGCGCGAAATTCAATTTTTTTCACGTTTTTTGCAAATTGCAGCTCAATTATAGGTCGTATGTTATCAAGATGTTATTTGCGAGAAGAGTGGTAGTATATTTACTGATTAATAACAAAAGAAATCATCAACATATTCTTCCAAGGTAAATTAGTAACATGTTCATGAAATAGTCGTATATGTCAGTAATATACCTTGGAGGAATATGTTGCTGATTTCTTTTGTTATTAATCAGTAAATATACTTCCATTTCATAAAATTTTACTGGTTTTTCAGATATGATGCCATCTTCACCTGAGGGTAACATCAGTGTAATGCATAACACTTCTTTTGTCAAGCTTAATAAACATGAACAACCTTTGACGACAGGTAAATGTTTATTTTATCATATTAGTGTACTCGTTTATTTCATTTTCATAACCATTCCTATCCAAACAAAGCAAACTTTTACTTTGTAAACCAGATAACTGATATGCTTACTAATGTACATTAGAAATATATACTTATTTAGATACATATACCATTATTATATTTTTATTTATTTTGACCGGCAGCAGCGGCCGTTTTGAGGATTTTTTTATATGAAATTTGTATATTTGTTGTAAATAATTGTAAATATTGTTATAAGTAGGTATTATGTTAAATATATATGAAATATAACTGAAATGTACAAATATAGTTTTTAAAAGTCACAAACGTCAAGCCTGGTAGAGTATTCGCTACATTTTAATTATTTTCACTATGTACATACCAACATTTTAACCTAAGTGGTTTAAATATAATAACAAATTATTTTTTCAGCACATTATTCAGATGGAAGACCAGTGAGCATAACACTGGAAAATACAGCTGAAGTGGTTTCGTTATCGAAGATTTGTGTGACAGCGTTAATGAAACTTCATTAGTTTATAAAAATAAATGTTATGTGCTAGTAATGTTTTTGTTTTATTTTGCTATATTCAATTAAAAAAAATATAATACTGGTTCAATCCAATAATCCAAAAGGCATAACATTGATAAGCCTGACGAAGAAACGACAATCGTTTAAAAAAACAAAGTAAAGTGATATCACTGTGCTACAACCAATCACGAGGCAGAGCCCGTGTCTAGCGACGACATGTCCGTCTGATACGTAGTATCTCTACTTAGTTTGTGGTACACACGGCCACAGATGAAGCTACACACTGCGGTACCTTATGCGGTTGTAATAGGCGCTAGTTTGCAACAAAAATGTGTAGCTTGATCTGTGGCTGTGTGTACATACAGTCGGCCAAGAAAGTAGTGTGCCAGTTTTGATTTAGTTTAGTCATCGAAAATTACAACAAGGTTCAAACTAAGAACAGCTGTCACGTAACAAAACGTTATATGTACTTTAATTTATTTTTATTATTTGTTGTAATAGTGGCAACCGTAATAAATATTCTGTAAAAAAATCAACTGTCTACCTATTGCGGTTCATAAGAAACAGCCCACTTACAGACGAACGGATGGACGGACAGACGGACAGACAGGCGGACGGACAGCAGAGGATTAGTCATAGGGTTCCGTTGGCACCTTTTTGTACGAAGCCCTAAAAATGTGCAAATACAATTAATTTTCGGATTTTTTTTCAAATTTTCAGTACATTCTAACAATTGTTGTACAGTTGACCCCACGCCTACTTAGCGACAGAAATAAAATTGAAAACCCTCATTCGGATGGCACGTCAATTTTATAAATAGTGGTATCCAAATGCCCCAGTCTATAGTGCTTTATATTATAGAGTGCCCTCTTGTCGAAGCCGATTAATTTTGGCATCTTACGGTATTTTCATATTTTTTAAGGTGAAACGTTCGGTTGGAGCGCGAAATTCGTATTCGATAGGTCGTAAGTTATCAACATGTTATTTGCGAGAAGAATTTTAGTATATTTACTGATTAATAACAAAAGAAATCATCAACATATTCCTTCAAGGTACATTAGTAACATTTTCATGAAATAGTCGTATATGTCAGTAAATTAAATCAAGTAAAAGGGTAAATTTTATCAAGTGTTTTGCTAATTTCAGTTGAGTTATTCGTAAGTTATCCACATGTTATTTGCGAGAAGAGTTTTAGTATATTTTACTGATTTATAACAAAATAAATAATCAACATATTCCTCCAAGGTTACTCACATATACGACTATTTCATGAAAATGTTACTAATATACCTTGGAGGAATATGTTGATGATTTATTTTGTTATTAATCAGTAAATATACTACCATTCTTGACGCAAATAACATGTTGATAACTTACAACATATAACTGAGATGCAATTTGCAAAAAACGTGATAAAATTTTAATTTCGCGCTCCAACCGAACGTTCCCCCTTAAAATTGTATAAAGATAACAAAATAACTAAACAGACAGTGCACGAAAATAATCTGTTTGTGGTACAGTGTAAAAAAAATATACAGTCTGTGGATTTTTGGCTGCCATTTGCTTTGTTCTGTCAGTCGACTTGATGTTATTGAAAGATTTTTATTTTAATTAATTACTGCCTCAAATTTCACAGAATTTATTATTTTGAATACTAGTAGTATAGTCAAATTCTTAAAATTCAATTTATCAACAAAATGTGGCGGGAATAACATAGGCGATAACGTGAGACTTGTTTCCTAATCTCTTAGTAAATCAATGATAGAATACTGATTAATATTTAGATAAAACTCCCAAAATGATATTATAATACTTATAGTTACATTACGGACATGAAATAAATCACAAGCTTACAGGAAAATGCTAAGAAATTATAAATAATTTGCGTTTGACAGATGTCATGATTGTCAAATTCAAAGAATCCCAACAAAAATCAAAATATTTTGTGTTTTTATCTAAAATAACATTCAAATTGTAAAATAATTATACTTCGTCATACTACAAAAACTTATTCAACATTCCAGTATGAAGCAGAGGGACCAAATTGAATTTAATGCAATCCCTGGTATCAGAGTTATTTGTAATTACAAGTTGTAAAATGAATGCAGTACTATGTCTTATTTGAGTACTTCAGAAAATGTGGGGTAAGTAGATAGTACCTACCTATTAAACGAAATATTCAAATGTAAAACTCAACCACAGTAGCAAGTACTGAAAAATAAGTGATATCTGTGCTTAAAGTTTTATATGTGCATCATAGTCATAAATTGAGCATCATAGTCATAGTCATTGCTTTCCCTGAAACAGTCTATTGGGAGAGTTTCAAAATAATATTATATTGTAATCAAAACAATAAAGATAGTAGACACTCAAAATAATTTAATATGTAGCATTTAAGTGACTGTATTTTTAAATGATTTGTTTTAACATTATCTATAACAGTTTCAGTGGTATTCCACAAAATATATCCGATGCAAGCTGTGCAACGCAGTATAAGATGGCAGTTGAGGGTGTTTCAGGCGGCTGCAGTGAAGTAAACATGTTTATACATGACAACTCTGGTGATGAACAGAATTACATAACTCATCTCAATGACAATTTTTATACCAAATTTAAAATAGACCCCAACGAATTATATACATTTCACGATTCTGATGTAATAGCCAGTGAAATAACTGTCAGCCATACAGAAGATACTTTTATATTCCCTGATACTGTTGACATCAAGGGAAAACTCTTAGACAGTCCGGGTAAAGAACTAGATCTTATTGGTGCATTCACAAATGGAGATATCAAACATGAGATCCCAAAAGAAGTGGTTTCTAATGGTCACTATAACACAAATTCCAAGCCTTTTGTTGTAGAAACAAGTAAAGATAAGAAAAGTGCAACTCCACATACCAAAGTTCCAAAAACTAAAACTCAAAATCTAGTTAAAGAGCCAAGTCGATCAGATATCATTGATATTCGACGACCAAGTGTGAATAGCCCAAAAAGTCAGACAGCCACTGCATCATCTCCTTCTATCAAAAACAGTATTAATAGTGTTAACACAAACAATACAAACCCCGCACCATCATCATCTGGAAAACAATCTGGGGTTGAGACATTTCTAGATGTCTTTAAGAGAGAACAAGGTTTGGTTGAAAATTCCATGGTCACTGTTAAAACTGAATCACCTGCTCCATCTGTTCTCAAAATTCCAGCATCACCTCCTAAAAAGGCATCATCAGGTAATTTCAATATTTAAATAGTCAAGCCATACAAATTATTATTGAATAAGTTTTTAAGATGCATGTGTACTACAGTACTACTACAGTTTGTTACAACAAATTGCTTGTTATAATATTTGGATCTCCTTCCTCAACTTTACATTAAAATAAATTCAATAAATTTTAATTAATAGCAATATATTTTTTTCCTCTTATTTGTAATATTTATAATAATTATGAGTACACATAGTATAAAGTAATAAGAGTATGAATTAAAAGTGATAATTCTGTAGGTAAAACTCCAATACAATCCAAAGCTCGTCGTGGACGGGGGCCTGCAGTTCACGAGGCTTTGCAACGGATACCTACTCCAAGTCGCGCCATACCACTGCCAATTTCTGCATGGCATGCGCCTGGTGACAATTTGTTCTCATGTGGCCCATTGAATGACAAGCGATCGAATACCTTCAGATATCCAGAGAGCAGCAGCAGTGATGACGATAATATGCCTGACTTTGGTAACTATTTAGGTTTATTTAATTTAATCTGTCTGTTATCTCAACATACAGTAGTAAGTCTACAGCTTGAGATCCAGTTTCTTTCAATATCTTAGTGTGCTCAAGAGCATACCCAGCTTTTGGCCCAGGGAGGATCATGTATAGGCAAAACATCCACAAGAGATCCTGCTCAACATAAATATGTATAAGCATGCATTTATTTAATTGAAGAACTATTTGAAAAGTAATTTTCAACAACAGGTAGTTAGGTACCTAGACTCACAAAATCCAGGGCAGCTGCCCCCTTTGCCTCCCTCTGGGTATGCCCTTGAGTGTCCTTACTAGTCTTGGCCATATCATCACTTATCTACCCCGCAGATATTTGCCAAAATAAAGTATCCAAATAAAAAAGAAATCATTATTTTAAATACCATAGTTAGATAATGTGTAAGGCAGTTACTCAGTCATCTTTATTCAATACATTCTTTTGTGTGAATGGGTAGACTAATGAATGAACCAATAATCATCTACTATGACTCATGAACACAAAAACTATAAGTACCTACATAGATATAATCATAAGAATTTATTAATCCCTATGTTTATTATTTACAGTGGGTTTTATCCCATTTAAAAAAAACACTAATTACAAACAAAAATTAATTTAAAATGAGGTTGTTATCTAACCTATGTTTATTAAGTTATGAGTCAAAGACAAAGGTGACTTTAATTATTGTTGACAAATAAAACATTATTCTATCTTGTTATGCATGTGTATTAAAACGTGACTACATAATATGCACGCCTATGTGTACAGTGTGAATCAAATTGATGACTTCTATTATGTTATCCCACTGTCATAAAACCGTTGGTTGGTCATAAAAACTTATTATTCAAAGGAAAGTTGTATTTTGGTTCACCACTTTCCAAATTTCAATGAATTGTTGAGGAAAAAAATATGTCATTTCTCAATATTTTTTTGCTATGATTTTTTGTAATATTATCATAGAGTGGACTGTGAACTGCTGTAGGATGATGGGGCATTATAATTCAGAGAGATTGGGTAAAAAATTTACTATTATGTATAGAATCAGGATGCGGCGATGTATGCGTAGAGGAAGCAGCAGCGGAATCCCGCGGCGCGAGACTTGCGTTGAGACGCGCGGCGCTCCGGCGACACGTGGCGCGGGCACATGCCGCCCTCAGGCTTGCTACAGACTACAGAGATAAACGGACGCTGGCCACTGTTATCAAGGTACCTATATCTTTATTTTGTAATATTATTTTCCTAATTATTTCGGTTAAATTGGTTGTTGCATTAAGCAAATGTACTTCAAAGTTTTTATTTTTTATATATAGCAATAAGATTTTGTATGTATTTTTACAGAAACAACTAAATGGACAAGGTCGTCTTCCAACACAAACTGTAAACCACTTATTGGCAATGCGAGGCATGCCCGCTGTATTAACGGCGCAAGAGCGGAGGCGACTGAGGTGTGTTGCTATCCATTAAAACTTCAATGTATGAGTATGTATATCTGTATTATTGAATTCTAAATTCCCAATAATCTAGATTCTAGAATGTTTAATATCTTCTACCCCTTGTTTGGTTGGGGTTAGAACTGGTGATTTTATATTTATTATTATTCAAAAATCCTTAATATTGTTTGTACTGTTATGGTGTGCGCCAGGTAATGGTTTGCCGCCTGCATATGCAGGTTATAGAATAACCTTTCATCCTACTAGGATGCTGTCATATTACGATGACAATATAATCATTGAAATAAATTTACCTACCGGTATGTTCGGAAAAGGGCTTTTGAGAGCCAATTCTCCTATAGGCATTATGTACTTGCTTACCACATGCCTGTACATAGAAATACAAAAAACAGAAACATTAATTTATTTTATCACCTAAACAGAGAATCGGGTTGGTCAGGCGGTGAAAGTGGTTCAACTGAGCACACGACAGGAGGAACATGCGTCGAAGACAGATGCACCCAGCCCCCTCTACCCTGCGCTCGGTATTGTCTCTCGCATGTGACGCTTGCAGCAGAGCAGCGGCTTTATGCAGCGTGTGCTGCAGTGTTCGCGGGTGGAGCGCGCTGCAAGCAGCCGCTGCTACCGTTGCAAGATCAGACGCCGCTGTGTGCTGAGCATGCGTGGAAGCGGGTGAGCATCACTTGTATATACAGCTGTCACACTAGCGCGTAACACGCGTTTTATTTATGAATGGACTCACCCATACGCGGTGAGTGTGTGAGTGAGACTATATATTTTAAACGGTAAGTACGATAGCTATTTACCCGCGCGCGCAGGGGAGATGACAGTGCGGACACCGCCAACGCCCAAACCCAAGATGGGGAACGCAACCGGGGGAACCTTAGCGGTCGTAGAGGCCGCCCTGGTCATCCTCGGCGAGGTGCTACAAGCCATCCGCACCTCCTCCGACCCCGTCCCGCACATCCTGGGTGGTATCGCCTCGATGGCGTGCGACGGACACCGCGAGAGTGCGGCGCATCCCGTTGTCCCTGGTGATGGGACCGCCGGCCCGATGACCCCGTAAACGAGGCATACGTCCTGTCGCCGCCGCTGTTGTATCGCTAGCTGGGCCTCACTAGAGGGTCTCACCCGGCTGGCTCGATCACGCAGCGACTAGATACCACCCTAGAGATCCCTAAAGGGACGGAAGAGTTTCCCCCATGACCCCTTCGGGGCCGTGAGCGAAGACCCGACACGGATAGCTACTTTTTGGCGGGAACTTGCGAAGTGACGTTGCGTTTTCGTTTTACTTTCATAAAATCGTGTATTTTGAGTTTTATTGAATATTATCGGTGGTATTTTGTCCAATAAAGATCAATACAAGTGCACCAGTGAAGTGAAATGAAATGATTACGTGTATAGTGGCTTCTCAAGAAGTCCATGAAAAGTTTTAGTAGAACGGCTAACCATCGTACTAAAACCTAACTAAACTGACTGACTATGACTCGAAGAAGATTTAACATGACTTGAACTTTGAAACTTGACGATTGACGAGAATTTAATACATGAAGAATATAAAAATACCTACATTGTTCAACTTGACACTGGCAAAATATACGAAGTGTGATGCCAAAAAAAAAAAAGTACGATAGCGTATGTAAATGTGCTAAATGGAGTAACTTAGCTACTTTTAGAAAAAGAATAGGATTTTTTAAATTAGACTGTGATTAGAGAGAGAGAGAGACCCGACATAGACTGTGATGTCATAGTACACAAAAGGCCGTATAAATTAATGGTTATTATGGTTTCAAATAACCGTGTATATTTTATTTAGGACAATTACGACAAGCTAAGCCGCGACTTTCGTCCTAAGAAGGCAGTCCGTAAGCGGCCGTGTCCCGCGCCGCCCCGCGCCCCTCGCCGCCCCAAGCGCCGCCGCCGCCTCGGGCCCAAGCACCGGCACGGACACGGGCCGCTCGATCAACCGCCCTCGCATCAACAATCACTATCAGGTACCAAAGAAAAACATTTATTTCTCAGGTACAGAGTCAAAATATATTGACACTTTAGTATCCTTTCATAATAAATCTTTTGATAGTTTGTTTAAAAAATGAGTGTGCGTTAATTTGATAAGGTTCTAAACTGTTCAGATATTTTGACGCTGGCTGTACTAATATTGTTCGGTTATCATAACCCACCCCTGACGATTGACCCCTTCGCTTGAAAAAAAAAATCCCGAATAACGCCCTCACATATAATAAGCCCTATTACCTGCTTAGGGGTGAAAAGGATTTTAACACAAACATGCTTGGGAAAACAGATAACTATAGCGTTGTACCCTTAAAGCGGTTTCATAGGTGACTATCTTTTTACACTAATACTACAGTGTGGCTTCCGAAAAAATAATTTTTTGACGTCTGTAAATAATGGGAATAATAATGCTGTAGTTACATGGATCTACAATGTAACTCGGTCATAAATTGAAAATGCGACAATCCTGTTTGATTTGTTTCCAGAAATCAACGTGTGTTCAAACTCTTCCACTTACGATAGTTCAGAAGATACAGGGATGGGGGCGCACAGTGAAAATGAATACATTGCAAGTAACTCGCATGAACTAGGTAATTCTCTGCTTTATTAAACAACAAACATGTAGGTACCTTTTTTTACAAACATCTACCATGTGTCCCTTCTAGGTTTTGTGTACTTACTAATTACTTTCAGCAACATCAACACTTACTATTGTTAATTTTTCCATTTCTTTTTCTAAAATAAATGTCACAGGCGTCAAATACCTACTACCTATCTAAACTAGTATTATCATAATAAGGTGCTAAAGTTTATATAAGGGAATTCTTTAACTAATAGGAAGCTACAGTATCCCGCGATGATATATGCTACTTTTTATCCCGGAAAAGCGGGTGGAACCGCGGGAGATAACTAGTACAAAATAAAGAAGCGAAAACTGCGAAGGTAATACTATAACTAACAATTATTTGATGTTTCTAGAAGTAGAGGTTGGACACGTCCCACCTGATGATATACTAGACCCAGCTGTTCTTAGCCAGATACCAGATGAAGCCTTTACGGAATTTTTCAATCAAGGTAAATAAGCTAAGCAAAATGATTCTGGTAGTTACTAAATTTTTGTCTATTGTTTAATCATGATTCTGGTAGTTCCATGAACATCTTCAGCGTTCATTGTGATTACTGTGTCCGCTTATACATACGCTGGGCCTTCAAAATCTGTTAACGGAGGCGAAGGTTTTCCGGCCGGTTGGGGACCGCGGTCTAACAGTAGATGTTCTTTGTATGAATGTCGATTGTCGAGAGAACTTTTCCAGCGCATTGTAGATTATCGTGGCGCCATCTATCCATTGGTGCCTGAACCATCTGCAAAGCTTAATAGGTGACGCTACAAGTTCAATTGCAACTGTATTCTTATGTACAAGCAGATTTAATCTCACCGAATCAAAGAATAAATAATATATAATCTCACTATATCTATTTCTAATAAGAAAGGCATGCAAGATATTTTAGTCCTCTCAGATTAGTCCGATCACTTATTTCAACGTGAATTTAAGCGCGATCTATATTGGTCACGACTATTTACCCGTATATTACGACGGCATGGACTAAACTGACAGCATTAGAAATGTTCTATATTTTTTCAATAAGATTAACATGAAAGAGAGGTGACTTGAATAATATTAGTTAAGTTCGTAAACAACAGAATCGGCACCAAATTTTAATCTTGCAGCAGAAGGTGGGGCTCCATTCGCGGAGAGTTCCGAGCTGGCGGCTGCTTTAGAAGCAGTTCTCGAGGAGCGTGCGCTAGATAACATCGCTGACTGCGTGTTCACGCACTCGCCGCGTGACCACCTCAACAATAAGGTACATATTACGCGGACGTCCATTACAAACATGCTTTTTTGTTCTTTCTAAACACCTTTTTAGACCTGTTTCATAACCCCTGTGAATTCGGGGTGCGTCAGCTAATGATGAGGAATATTATATACGAATTGTTTTATGTATTTCAGATGAAAGTTCCATCTTCAACGCCCATGGAAATGTCTTCAAGCGCGCCCTCATAACACAGTAATATGTCCCTATGTAATTTTAAGCTTAAATATACTGTGTACAACTTAGGAACAAATTCGATATTCGTAGTCTCAAGAGTTGAAATATTTTTATTCATGCTTTAATTTTTTTATGTGTGTACGATTAGTGAATATGTGAGTGTGTGAGCGATGAGTCGTTTGAGAAAAGGTTTTTGAAATTATAGGGGATTGTTTTGAGCTGATCATAATATTTGATAAACTGACAAATAATGCTCATCAAAATATAGGTGACAAAAACCTTTCGTAAACTATAGAGTCAAAATTATAATCTCGTTTCATGGGTATTAGTTCATTGGTAGAGCAACAGATAACTACTTAATCTGTTATGTGATAGAGTCGTAAATTCCTTAAACGTGAAATATATTAAAAGGGGTAAAATGAATGTAAGTTCATAGGCAAAGAGTATTTTTGTCTGAGATGCGTTAGCAATAAATTATAAAAGATCAAAATTTCAGGCTTTATTCTAGATGTTTGATCGGATTTGAAGGCAATCAGCCTTTTAATTTTATCGTCGTAATAGATTAGGCTAGAGAATTGTTATGGCGTAGAAAATGTGTCGTATTGTGTGATGGAATGTTGTATTGTGTATGTTACGGTCGTTGGACAAGAGCGCCCATGCTTGAAGCTGATTCGTATTTATTAGCAAGGCTATGAATGTTGCTGATGTTGTAGAGTTTAGACAATAAAATAAACTCAGTTTTCTTATAGCTTCTCGAACACTAAATACTCTACTCCACAGCTAATTGTCAGAGGGCCTACTCCGAAAAACGATATACGATAGTTCGATCATCGTTGTCAAATTATTAACCAATAGCATTGCACAAAATTTACGTTTCGTCAGTTTGCTGCAATTCTATTGGTTAATAATTTGACAACGATAATCGAACTATCGTGTATCGTTTTTCGGAGTAGGCCCTCAGATACGTCGTTTCGCTAGCGGGGTGTTAGGGCGCGTCCTCATTACGCTTACAGTTAGCGGCAGACTGTTTGTTTCCAGTTTGCCTCCCTATAATTTTTAAATGGTGTCCATACCGTGCGAAATGTACGCAGTTTGCGGGGTTTCGCTTGCAGACTCATTCAGTGAGCAGCTGATTCACAGCGCGATACATTAAGTTAGCGACCGATACGCCGGCGCCGCCGCTCAGAGTCAGTCAGCGGATAGTCTGCTGCTAACTGTGAGTCTCATGAAAACGTGCCACTAAGGTACCTACCTGACTTCCCAACAAAATAAAAACGGCTTATGTTTAATGGACCACCAGATTTAGTAAAATGTAACGCAAAAAATCACTTAATTTTACCAAAAATAGTAAATGATCACCTAAATTGGAAGCTCATTTTAGCGTGAAAATAGAACCTAAAATTTTACAACTTGCTATCCTACTTAAAGCAGCCAACTTCAAATTATGATTGTTTAATCCAAAAATAGTTAATGAGCACAAAAAAAAACAGTAATTTAATATAAAATGACATTTAAATATAATAAGTAAATTATTCTAGATAAAACATAATATTATATACCTAAACTTAGTAAATAAATCCCAAAAGTTTGACCCTATGGTATTGTAAAACTGAAGTGGATTTTTGAACGGATTGAAATTATAAAGGGATTGATATAATTATATTAATCATTTATTAATCTTTCTATATGTACCATATTTGGTAGCATAGCAACATTTTATGGCAATCAATCTGTGTATTTAGGTAGAAATAGCGCAATAATTTTCTTATTAAAATTTGGTGATCATTTACTAAATTTAGTTTCATAGGACAATTTAAAGTGCAGTCATGACTAAAATAGCTTGAACCATTGTATTTTTAGGTTTTCTAGTTTTGGTTTAGGTTTATTTTTTTTGCTGATTGATATATATTTTAGGTAATAGATGTTATTGGTCACAACGTTTTTTTTTTGGGGGTCATTATATTTATCCCCAATAAAAACCATTAAAAATTCTGTCTCCGGTGGCTTCCGGCAATTGTGTTTGTGATTTAGTTTTCCCTTCTACGACATGCTTTTCATCAGAATGTTGAAGGTTTATGCCGTATGGTACATGTGCTCAGGCAGAGATACCCTTAAGGTAAGGATTAAGGCGTAGACTTTGCTATTCTTGAAGACTTCATCCATACGGTCGAATCATCAGTTTCTCGTTCGTAGAATTTTAGTGTGATGTGAAGACCGAGGGGTTTTTTAATGGAATTGTTGAAAAACAGTAGGTCCTGTCCAGTTGAATTGTTACACAGAACAAACCATGTAGTCGTGAGCTAATGTAATCGAGGGCGCATGTGGAAGCTTGTTAACTTAATTTTAATGGTCATTTTTGCTAACTTGGCAGATAAATTATTACAATAGAGCGAAAAAATGCAGCATTTGATTTTCTACGTTTCTTAATGTTCTACTTTATGCATTAGTATCAGAAATATGGATTTCTTTAGTTTTAAATCATTAATTCGTGCTATGTATTGTACATACATAAATGGGGAACCTAAGTAAAAGAAAAAACAATGTAATAGTACATCGCTCGCAAACTGTTGCATTTAAGTATCAATTAATTTAATAATAGTACTGCCAGTTAGCATGTTAAAGCGACTTGTAATTGTTTAATATTTTTCATTATAATGAATCTTAATGTAATGACCCGAAGCAATATAAGATAGTCGAAAAACTAAATGTCGTTGAAACCAATACAAGAATATGAATAGCGTTAGATACAGAACCAAATAAAGAAATATTTTTGTAAAATTTGTTATGTTCCTAAATATATCTTTTGTGATTATTGATGGCTGAAACGTAATGAGATGAATCTTTTTGGTATAAAATTGTAAAAATTGGCAAACTTATCTCAATGGAACTATACATCGGAAGTACACGTGCGGAAATCAAATAGATTTATTGTTTATTTTTTTACGAAACTAATATTTAAAAAATAGAAGATATCTTGCCTTACATTTGGTTTATTCATTTTTCTGAGTGTTTTGAATATGTGCTTCCAAATAATGTCTACAATATCTAGGTACCTACTTGAAAATGTTGTAAAACAGAAAATAAATTAATCCTGTATAAATGCCAAGATATGATATTAATTTTAACTCCCTTGAATAAGACTCCTTTGTTTCTAAATTGCAAGACTAGTTTAATTATATAAAAAACTTGTACAGAAGTAACACGATAGTTTAATCTGTGAGCGCATTATTAAATAAGTCTTTTTCGGACTTCTCCATTATTTTACATAACACTTTTTTTATAATATTATGAATGTAAACTTAGCCTTAATTGATATAATTTGATTTGAAAGAATATACATGGTTAAATTAAATACGTTTGCGAAACTATAACACGACAATTGCATTATATATATTTTTTATTGATACTAATAAGCGCAAAGGACCGCGCACAGTCAGCTGTGGCAGTCAGTCAGTGATTCGCACTTAGCATGGGCGGCCTCCTTAGTCATTGCGAGGCACCGCACGGGTAGACTGTGCGGGCCCTTGTCTATGTGGAATTAGTTTTAATGATTATGCTTGACGATAAATGCTAAATTAGTAACAACAATTAATATACACAAACTAATAAAAGAATCAAGGATTTAAAAATGATGTCTGCGGCTTTTTCTAATATTTTTTTTTACGCGAGTGTGCGAGGCCTCGGTCGGTTGCCCCGCTCGCTACCCCCAAAGGCCGCCCCTGGCACGTAGCACATGATCCGCCTTTCACTCCTACGCCAGCCGTGTTGCGGGCTCAAAAGGAAAGCGTAACTAACTGATCTTTCAACGCACTCCTCAAACCACTACTGGTCGGATCGGGCTGAAATTTGGCATACAGAGCTCTTATGACGTAGGCAAAATTCAAACTGGGCAAAAAGCTAGTTCAAATAATAAATTAACAAGTAATCAATATGGTCATGCAGATTTACTGTTTTGATTACAAATACGATTGCAATGCAAAGTTTCGCCAACTAATTTAATTTGATCTTGTGTTAATTGCAATATATTCCATGGAATTAATACACTCTTTGTTAGAATTATTTGTATATTTAAGTGTAATTCTGAGTTGATCGTCTATTCGCTAGTATAGAATTATGGAGTGCGAGGGGATGAGCCATGTCGTTCTTATAAAGGAACATCTTAACTCAAATAAATAATCACACTGACACGTTCAAGATTTCACTGCAGAGACTTAAATTCTGGACATTAATGCTGACGCTTGACATCTAGCCTTACTTTTAAATGTTGTTTCCTTGTATTATTACATTGATTGATGTCCGTATTTTAGTATAAGTGTAATTTTGTTATGGTGAAAGTGTATCTCGTAAAATGTGCTTATTTATATAACCAATCATAATAAAAGGTACATGGCGACATCTCCTAGCACAGACTAGTATATAAATATCGGATACGCTTAATTCTCCATATGCGGTACCTGCACTTTCGTTTTATAACAATATACAAATTACAATAGATTTAGGAACTTGTAATAAATGTATGTATGTATTGTTATGTGCTAGTTATTTATTATTTATAGTTTTTGTAGATCAATTCGAATTGACTGCTCTTAGGGAGATTAACTTTAATGTAAGTAAATAATTTTGCACCTTTAGTTTAAGGTTTATAATGTAGATAAAGCGCATGCGTCAGCAAATATAGCTAATCGAATCCACGTGAAATGATTAACTCCTACCATGTGATAAATAAGTAGGTCCATTAGTATCTAAAAGGTTAAGTTTTGCATCGTCAGTACGTCATTGGTCATTCATTTTGTTGGCAAAAGTATTTTGATGTCGTGCAAATTAAGAATATAACATCATGGAATGTGTTGTTCGGTAGATTTAGATTAGTTGAAGAGTGGCTTTCAGTCTTCGTTTATTATTCGACTTTCAATATAATATCTTCAATATCACATCGTAGTGGCTGAGTAACTAAGTCGAAAATTAAGCGAAGGCAATTGTACCTAGTTGGATTTTTTGTTGTCGGTTATCATCAACTATTGAATGCAAATTCGAGAATTTACTTTTTTTAAATGTGAGATGGGCTCACGTTTTGCACTATACGAAAGTATTATTATTTATTGTAGCACGTTTGCCCAGAAAATGTCCCTTCACTAAAACATTTAGGTTACATAGAATCAGGAAACTTAATGCCCAAAAAATATTTGGATGTACAATGAACATTGATTTTTAAAGTAAAAATATTTCGAAATCGACATGATTGAATCCGACTAGTCAGGTGAATGTATTGGGTTCAATGCCACATACTGTATGTACGGTTGTATTAGTTGTGCGCATGTGCATATAGAAATATGCATTAATTTAAGAATTTCATATGCTCGGAAATGGAGTTAACATAAACAACTTAGAAAGCGAGCGTAGGAACACTGTTGGTCATATTCTGTTTACTTAACTTATACCTTTTTTTGTATTTCCTTTGTTTATTATTTATCTTATTACTGAAATCCGGAATTACTATTCCATTGTTAAGTCTATCAGTTGTTGTAAGTTGCAATCTGGAATTGCATGTTAAATGTACTATTACTATTTAGTTTTTCAGATGAAGTGTATTTCTAAATGCTTCCAGCTCATTTAATGCTCGCGTGTTTGAATGATTAGTACCATTTTATTTAACAATCTATATTAATTTTGTATTATGTTAATCGTAATTGAGAAATGGTAAAATTGCAATCGTCAGTCGTATCGCTGCTCGCATAACGATTTGAAACATGAAAGTTACATTTAGATGGTTTGGACTGTGTAAAAGGATGGTTAATAAATACGGTTGTAAATTATATTAGTATTGGTGTCTTAGCAGTTCGCGAGATGTGGTAAAGTGTTAAATGTTTGTGTTGCCGACTTTGATATGAATTTGGACATTACACGCAATATTTGTATTCAGCGCCGCGTAGAAAGTTTGATTAAATCACGACAGAGCGATTGCTTCGAAGAAAAAATGATTATCTTTAACGAGTGATCTGATTTATTCTTTAACGAGTTATAATACGCGGTAAATTGCAGAATGTCCAAATTTAGTCATTGTCTGCGACAAATAAGATAGATAACTGCTACCTCTATAAATGCCTGAAATTGTTTACAGTTATTTGTCCAATGCGTGTACCATGGTGATGTTAAAAAAAAGTGAAATAAACATGAAGAATTTTTGACTCTTATACATTATTTCCATCAAACATACTTATAATGCTTATTCATCCCAGTCGTTACGCCCTTGGCAGAGCGGTCGTGGTCACGTTGAAGCGTCCACATCGGTGGTAGAGGTGGACACGGCCTTTCGCACGATCTCCCGCCATCTCTCCCTGTATGTTGGCAGACTGTCACTTATAATGCTAGAGGTCTTTATAAGCTTATTCACTTTAATAAGCTTAGTCACATTTACTGGTTCTGGTTATAACACTCACCACATACCTACTTTACCGTTATAAAAGATTAATTAAAAAATATCACGTGTCACTTAAAGATATGGACTCAATCGTCGGGTCGGCATCGCGCGAGTTATACCTACGAAAACGTACGATAACCGATTACCATAAAACGCTAACCTATAATAATGAGTCACGAAAAGTGATCGTGTTTTCTAAAAAATCGATTATCGCCCCCGAAACCCCCTGCATACCAAATTTCATGAAAAAGTTGGAGCTGTTTCCGAGATTCAGATTATATACTACCTATATACAGGGTGGAAATTTGAGACGTTAGTGAGTTTTTTTCGATTTGTGACATTTCTGATACCCTAACCTAAAGTTGGCCCCATAGAGCCTTTTGATCCTTGTCGGAGACAGGATTGATTAAGCTAATAAAAAATATTTTGAAATATCACCGATTTCTCGCTGACTGTACATTTTTTTCAAAATCTGTAAATGCCGATAGCAATAACTCAAAAAATAAGGGATGGTCTACTAAGACCATATTCGCGTGGCTTCAACCCTTAAGGTAGCTGCCCTTACTGACCCCTCTCAAATTTCCAAGAATTGCTCGTTTAAAGGTCGGATATAGCGGCTTTACTTGGAGGTACCTATAGGTTAATCCTGAAAACAAATCTTTTAAATGTAATCTACCGTGTGGCCTAACCTGGCAGGGCAACTGTCACGGTATTCTGAGGCTGTCGCTAGTTTATTTTGGGCTTTAGTTGAAAAGTTACAGGGGTTTTTTGGCCTGAATGAGTAATTTTTCAAACACTAAAGCTTAAGACGGCCCTGCCGTCTTAAGCATTTCAAATACGGCCGTCTTAAGGAATTCAAATTTGTGATGATGGCCCAGCCAGAACGGGTTACAATCTGCCTAGGTCTTATCACTAAAGATGTTGGACGTGTGAAATAGAATGAACACGTCTACTTAAACCGGTTCATTTCTAATCATGATGCATGTGCAAAAACTTTTGTTAAATGCAAATTAGTTTCTAATAGTTTCATATAAGTACTTAGGTACATTCCCTGTCCCTGGTACTGACAACTTGTTAAGACTAACCGGCATACAAATGTGATGGCGAAACATTGCGGAAAGTTTCTTGTGGGTAGATAATCTATGAAATTAGTTGGATGAGGGAAGTGTTAGTCTACAGTGGCCCTATAGCCGGATAATCTTGATTTACTTTGTTTGTTATAATATTTGCTAACTTCTCTAACCTTGACCCATTTAAGGTTGAGAGTGTAGGTATTGACGTGCATTTGACTCAAAATTTAAATTCCATTTGCCTTCATACTTTATGATGCTCGATAACACATTAGTCCATAAATGAGGTGGCACTAACCTATATACCATAGGTTATCAGCAAGTATGTATGTTCCTATTAGTGAAAGAATTTTAAGAATCGGGTCATTAGTTCTTTAGATTACTTACCTCTTTATAATTATTTACACTTTACTTTTATATTTTTAAGTAAAATAGATGATAGAAAATAAACTCTTCATACGCTTAGTGGATAGGCCTTCGTTGACGACGGCTAACTTGAGATGTGGGGTTATTCAAAGCTCGTATTCGTACTCAACTTCGAATGGAAAGCCCGATTGGGAAGGCTTCTATTTGACATTGTTTGTAGCATTGTACTAACTACCTACTGATTTTTACAGTTTTTGAATTTGCAGAATACCTACCTAGTTACTACCTAACTTCTATATTGTTATTTTTTGTAAAATACTTATTGAATTATTTTTATGTCACCTACAGTGCTTTAAGCGGTGGGTCTTATTTTCGCAAAAGTTGTTAATTATGATAAACGTAAGTAGAACTTCTATACCAAATATACTACTGTCGCTAAGTTCACCTGAACGCGAATTAAATATGGTGCCGTGTAGAAACTATGTACTTACTTACTGCTTCGCATAATGAAGGAAGAAATTCCTTCTCTGTCTGAATATTTCTTTACAATAAATATTAATCGAATATAAGTTTTAATACTTACAATCTTTTACTTTTACTTATTATTTACAACTTGTTATCTCTTAGTATCATCACTGTATAGTGATGATAGATTATTTATAGGACCTCTATTTGTCCCAAAGGATGGCCTCCAAACCTCCCCTTCTCTAGCCATTCCCAGTCCACCAGCTTTACTATCAGCACATTATGTCTCTAAATAATAACAATCATGGTTGTAACTCACCCAAGATTTTCTATAGGGTATAATTCACTCTTTTTACCACTCTCAAAAACTCCATCTCTTTTTACTCTTTTTCCCCCCAACTCAATCAGTCTTACCAACTTCATCAACTTACATATTCATAATTTTTTTTTAATTTCATCTACTCATACATCGCGCAAGTATCGCCTTTCGCGACACTACCTACGTAAAACACATGTAGGTGAATAAATACCATGTAGGTATCAAAACTGGCACTTGCGGAAAGTTTATGACAATAGGGGTGATGACTAAAAAAAAAAAATTTGTCCGTCAGTTAGATTACCAAAAAATATTGGACACATGTTTTTTCTTTAGTTCTGAAAACAAAAAATAACGAAGATACAGTGCGTATAAATATCGCGTGACGTCACGTTTTATTACACTTTTTACAGAAAAGTGACGTCACAAACCCCCACTCCTGAACTTTGATGCGACCTATCTTTGTAAGTTTTTATTGATTTGATAAAATAAAAAATACGTATCCAATATTTTTTGATAACCTAACTGACGGACTAAATAGAATTAATTATTTTTTACCCAGTCATCATCCCTATTGAAAAGAAAATATTGAAAGAGGTATTGCAATTAAAACCACAACTACATTGTTGAATAAAACGCAAGAAGTTCTTTATTTTCATATATTTTCATGTGTTAAGATATGTTTGTAACTCGAGAACGGCTTGAGCAATCTGATTTGTTGGATTTATCTAACCTGAGAAAAGCAGAGTAATTATTAAAAAAAAAAAGTATGCATTCAAATGTGTGGAATAACGATAGTTTTTGTACACGTGTCAGCACTGGCGGATGTTAGTTGGCGCTCGTCCCACATGCACCTGATGAAGGTAATGCAAATTTATTTCTGTCGTAATGATCGGTGACGCAAAAATGCATGTTAAGACGTCACGCTATATATTCTCAACTACTTTTTGGCTACATCTACCCTACTTCCTACGAATATCATAAAGGCGAAAGTTTGGCAAGTGATTGTACAGAGGTAATTGAAACATGAGTTGATAATAAGATATGTAGCACAATTTTTATCCTGGTAAAACAAGCTCCCTAAGGAACGCGGGTAAAACCGCGTGGAGAATGATAGGTTATATTATATAAGTTACATGGTAGTATTGTATCATATAATGTGTCAATTATATATTTACAATATTCTAGTTACACGTTATGTAAAATAGGGAAGTACAGTCAGTGTCAAAAGTAGATTGTCACTTTAGTACTCTAGGTACTTATACCTAATCTATTAACATTCTTGAGTCGTGACAATTAGTATGATAAGTGTGAATAGTAATGTAACAAAGTTCTAAACTGAACAGTGACTTTTGACGGTGACTTTCATCGTTATATCGTCCATAATGTTCATGTTTCATAATTTTTTTCAAAGCAGGATTTCTTTTTATTCTTTGTCGTTGAATTAGGGTGCACGCAGGAGCAGTGTCGTTAGTGGCTGTTGTCATCAACTAAACAACCAGCTAACCACACTGCCAACGCGGTCTACCCTATCTTCGTCCTCTTCACACTTCATATTCTTCTAAATCTTGCCGTCGTCTTCTCACAGATGCTCGTAATTATCGGAAGTCCAAACTCAAGACTAAATGATGCCAATGTGTGTTTTGCTTCGTCAATCACTCTCGAGTTAGGCCCCCTTTTTATTTTTGTAGGTAGGTAAAATATGGCACAATGGTGGAGGAAACACGACATATAAAAAACTCATTATGTCATTATTTCCCTTTAGACACTCATTGGTTTCTTGAAATCATGTTTGTAATAAAAATACTTACTTGGTTAATGGATCGGAAAATATTATCACCAATTTAGTATATACAGTTCGATATAAAATATAGAGCTATAATAACAAAATCATTAATACATGCAGAATCGTTAAGAATCATGCAATTAGACGATAAAACACTCTTACCACGAAATAAATGCATCATCACACGCTGCATTAACATAGATTAGGTAATTAAGGCTGCAAATATAGTTGAAACCAGCCGTGTTGAAAACAAATAAACACCCAAAATTTATTTCAAAGATTTCTTATTAACAAACATGCCTATTCACTCACAAACTTTCTTTCGCTTTTATAATATTTGTAGGATAATAATTATAGGATATACATGATCAGCGTCGCCATCGGAATACACGATGCAGTAATTATTAACATAAGTTGAAACTCTCTTAACAATTACTCGTCAAGAGTTTCAGCTTATGTAAAATTTTCTTCATGGCAGTGTTTGTTCATGTTGAAATCTGAAAAAAAAAGTAAAAATAAATGTAAGTGTCTAATTGTTGTCAAAATATGAATAGGCTTGTGTGACCACATTGATGTGGCCGAAGCTGGAAGCCTATCAAGCGTACAGTCAGCATCAAAAGTAGCTGATCCCTTTACTACCCTGTTACGTTCCGTAATTCACAGTTTTACAAACTGCGACACGAGAATATCAATAGATTATTATGAAATACTAAAGTGACAATTTACTTTTGACACTGACTCTACAGTACAAAGGAAATCCAGGTGCTTGATCATAGACAATCTCTAGTTCGGGAGCCAGAGCTAACCTATAAACTGAGGTGGCAACCAGCCAGGTGAGACTATAAAATTTCCTACTACAACTAGCTCTAGTTTACTCACGATGTTTTCTTTAACCGAAAGTTAAAGCTCTTTTAAACCCACGACCTTCTACACGGTCGGCTTCTTCATTTGACTTTGTTAATATCATTGAGCTATCATCGCTTTAAAAATCTATTTGTCGAAGTAAATCTAGGTATATAAGCGTGAAACTTATATATTATAAATATTAGTTTAGACCAGTAGTAGAATGGTATCCATATTGTGGATTAATGCTAAACTTATAAGTACGGAATAATCGTTTAGATATGCCTGCATTTATTTATTTATCAATAATATTTCCTTAATCACGGATCCTGTTTATTCAAGTATGGATCGATCGATGTATGGATCCCCCAAAAGATATAACGATAACTACCTATACTTATATTATGAATCGATTTCGGGATACTAAATTATAAGGAGATGGACATATATCTTGTTAAATTGTCTTTATATCAATAGCCTTGTCAATAAGATTCGTAGCATCTCGTAGAATTTGTAGACTCTCTCTAGGAGCATAAGTCAAAATGCTTCCCAAAGGTTTGCAGATCAAACATGAAATTACTTTTAGGTACTTTAGTAATCTAAACTCAATCACATTAAACGAGTATTCTGAATATGTATGAAATATTATATAGAAAAATTACCTTCTAGCGTCTGCTACAAAGAAGCTAGAAGGTAATTTTTGTTGCTACCCTATATTCTTGTGGAAATATTATCCGCAGTTTTCTTAGATAAAAAAAATAATGTCGCCCAAAGCGTCTTTCATTGTCCACAAAATACGACTGAGTTGATGGTACTAATTATTACCATTTAAATCTAGCTTAGCTAGTTATCAGGTTTTTATCAATACTGTATTATTCCGGTAAGGTTGCTGCAGCCATCAGAGGCATACTACCTTTAGTCCTTTAAAAAAAATACTGTATAAATGTACTACATTGTATGTTACGATATGAAATATGTATGTTATAGATTAATCTATTGTATAATAATACCAGGATATTATCCTGGTATTTATATTTATTGGTCATATTGATGAAAGGGTGTGGAAATACCATTTATGTGATGATATATCCTCTGTACAATGCATGCGCCATTTTAATGATGTGTATGCTAATCACAGGCATTGTTTATTGATTAGTGATGCACTTTTATAGGTACGTGTAGTTAATATAATTTCCATGGAATTCTTTGTTTCAAATGTTCTAAACAACTTCAATCTTTGAAACTTGAAAATTGATATTTTTAAGACAAAATCTGTAAGAATGTAAATAATATCTTGTTATTTTGCTCCAAATAAAAATATGTTTCGTATAATATTTTTATTGAAAAGTAGTACTTCTTTGATATTTTTATTATTATTAAAAAATTTCCTGACTTCACTGAATGCTGCTCTATTACCAACTCTTATTACGATCGAACTCAGTCTGGGGGCCAATTCCGCTAAATCACAGGTTGACATCCAATTTTGATTCTGTTAAAGTTCGTTTCCAATCCAATTCTAATTTTACTAAAAACGGTATTCCACTAAATAAACGAAACCGAACCACGATTGGATTATTATAATTAGATTGTAATTGTTGTTGCCCTTGGCAACCGAAACATCGTTCGTTCATCGTTGTCAGATTTATTTGTGGAATACGAAACGGTGCAAAAATCGTCATTCAGCTGCGATCCAATTGTAATGTAATCAAAATTTATTAGTGGAATTAGCCCCCTGAACTGAGGATCTAATACTATGGAAAACGATACACCATAGTCCGATCATCGTTTTCAAATTATTAAACAATATAATTGCAGCAAACAGGCGAGACGAAAATTTTGTGTATTTCTATTGGTTAATAATTTGACAACGTTAATCGGGATTTTCGGAGTAGGCGCTTGTATCAAAGAACTTCAGAATGTATAGAGAAAATAGCGACATTTGACAGATAAACCGACCAATTTAGGTCAAATTCATCGCTATTGAAGTCGGTTGTTAATACGACTGCTGATACTTATGTAAATTGCTTGACATCCATATTAATACAACCCTAATAATGGATTCGTGAAAGTTGTTACGATCGTTTCTGCCTTTGTTAATATCCCCTTTGATTGCTGCCTCTGGCAAACGTTCATACTAATTGTGGTAATTAATCCAGTTAGATTTAGAGTTCATGATCATGTAGGTATTCACAGTATTCCTATATTCCTGGGCCTCTAAGTCTCTCGGAGTCTAATTTACTTACCTTAAAGTATAAGCTGTTTCTTAATTTAGCATAAGTAGGTTTGCCATCTCTAAAATCTGAATACCCCAGATTATGGAGCTTTTAACCCGGATATGTAATTTTTTAAAGTATGTAAAATAAAAATTTGTTTTAATTGTTATTAATCATCTTTTTACGATCGGTGGCTTGAAAACTTTAAAACCTGGACTACAAATGAAATCTAGCCCGGACGCAGGACGCCTTCTAAACTAGGATAAATCCGGGGAAACAGGTACGGATGACAACCCAACAGTACCTATGAGTACCGTACCAATTAAAGGTTAGGTATTTAGTTAACTCCTAAAGTCCTGATCTGCCAGTAGATATCAATATTAATTTTATGTATGTACTACATACTCAAATATTTTGTAGTAGGTACCTCAGGAGTTATGTCTTCCATTCACTAACGATAACTATGACAAAAAATAAACTATGAAAATACCTCATTTTTACACGCAGGTGTATTTTAATGGGGTTTATGTATATCGAAGCTCTTTTTATTAACTCTTAATATTCGTTAGATGTACTGTTTCCTTCAATACCTAAATATACTTAATCTTTCCTATTTTTTAGAGTATGTACTTCTTCCTTGTTATGAGAATTCTATTGCCAGTTCCTGTTGACTTTGAAATTTTATTTACTAGAATAATTTTACTATGATGGTACCTACCTTACCTACTTATAATTAAAATTGTAAGAAACCGGTACATTTCCAATGTATATTGGAATATATAAATATTATGATATTCAATATTGAGATAATTACATTTAAAAGGTCCACAAAAAAAAGCCTTTCCGAATCGCTTGCCAGTTTTCTCAGTTTAAGTGTATTTCTAACCGGTGATAGAGCCAATTCAAATGTTCATAACTTCTGTAACTTACCACGGCCTAAACTGAAAAAAAACAACATTTTGAGTTTGAGTAAACAAACTTACAATTATATAAGGCCAACCTATTCTCGCCTAACCGTGAAATATAGTATTTCTAAACCACTCTATCAGTAATGTTTTTATTTTATAATCATTAATTTCGTACAACTGTATGAATATCATAGTCTATCGCATTTCTGTATTGCATTTCTCTATTTATCATTTGATAAATAACCGTTAACTTATCATAGCTTATAACCTTTTCAATATCTCAGTTTACTGTGCATTTACCTACTAGAATAGGTACTCTTATATTAGTTAATTAAATAGAAAACTTGTTTATAAGACATTGGTAGCTATTCGTGCCCGGAGTCGCCTGGGTTATTTTTATTGAGATTTCCATTCAAAATTATCATTCTAATTTCCGACTTTTCTGGCGGATTTTCCAAACATTTCATATATTCAATACTTATTTATTTAATTTAGGCACTGATATGAACGCCAGGAATTACAATTGACTCTACCACAAGTTCGGAATTATTTAAATATTTTTTATAGACATTTTCTTTTATGTCAACAGGTTAAAAAGCAGGCAGGCGGTCCACCTGACGGTAAGTAGTTACCATCGCCTAATGTGTTGCCGACCTGTTACAATGCCAAGAAGGCAAATGGCTCTCAAGTGCAAAAAATAAAATTATTAAAATTTCAAAAATATCTACTAAATTTGTTTTGCATTAAACAATGCACTTTACAAGCATAATACTAATAAGTAATACTTTAATCTTTATGATTGTGTAAGATTATTGATAATGAAGTATACCTACTATTCGCAGTATAACCTAATACTATAGCCTAATATACCCAAACCAACTAACTCGACGGTTAAAATTAAGAACTGCATTCCTTCTCATTTAGGTACCTTACAATGTTAGTGAGATATAATTAACCTATCATAGTATCAAGATATTTTCTTAACTAGTCTGAAAGTATTTTCGTTTAGTAAGAAGGTGAACAGAGCTATGATATTACTTCCTGAAGCAATCTCGTCAATGAATCAAGTATTTTTTTATTGGAGTATTTTTTCTATACTACCGTGCAGCTCATGATGGTGATGTGGAAATCAACTCTGGAACTTGTCACCTCGAGGTACGATGAGCTGTGAATGCATGCATGATGATAGAAAGTAGATATAGTTATCTATCTCCAAGACTCAGATTTATATTGTTCATTCAATGGTACAGAAAGTATGTGCAAGCAATATGGAGAAGCAAGGATGAGAAGTCATCCTTGAGCAGAAGTAATTAAAATGTAAATCATTCGTACTGATTTGTTTTTTACTATATTTTATTAAAAAAAAACATAAAGTTTATCTATCATAAGTAGTAGGAATATCAATAAAAAATAAAACGACAAAATTAAAATGATTTATTTAACATAATACAAACAAAATATAACAATGTTAATATTTGTAGATATACTACCCTATTTCATTTATCTAGTTTTAAAAGAAAGGTGGGGCACAATAGTAAAATGAGATTACAATGCAAGGCTGTGTATAAGGCTTCCCTGGGACTGAGCGGCATGACTGCTGGTCTTGACCTACTAATACAATACTTACCTATTTATCTACTGATTTTCATACTTAATATTTAGTTATGTAAAGTAATCAGCAGTAAATTATCACCGTTGTTATTCATTACTATATTTATTTTATTAGACCTATTTTATTTCAATGATATATTTCATTTGAGGTTTATTTGAGTAAAAACTGGTGTATATTATTGTGTAAAATTAACTAACTAACGGAGGGTTCAATAATAATAAAACCAATTCAATTTTGAGGCTCTACAACTCAACCCAAAAAAACACTTTTACTCATCGTCCTGGAGAACTTTCATGGATTTAATTAGATTTTGTTTTGTTTGGTTGATTAGTTATTTTTAACATAATATGAATTATATTTTTATTTTAGACACGTTAGGTATGAACTATAAAAATACTAAGTTTACATATTGTTTTAGATTACAAAAAAATACAGTTCTATGACTTTTAAGAACTATGACTGTTAACTTAATGACTGGGTCGTTTAGCACCCTTAAGTTACGGATACCCTTTGATATATAAAAATGGGTAACTTTCAAGGTGTCAAAAAACGAGTGAGTAAATCAACGTAACATGTATTTGGTAGTAAATTACATTATAGACCAAAAACGTTAAACTAGAATAAAAAAATCCCATAGTAACGAGCGATAGGGAATAGAAATCTGTGTAAGTGTAGTTGCAACGGAATAAGAATTGGTATCGTGTAATTAGAAACTAGAACGGAAACTATCAAAAACCGGTTTCGTAATGTAACGCTACATAATGGAAATTACTACTAGTAGGCAATTTTGTCGGACAATAAAATAATTAAGAGTTGTTTGAAATCATTGAAAGCAATAATTAAGTCTCTAATCGTTATGTTAATTTAATTTTTTTCATAGAGTAACTTCTTTATCTTATATCCATTTATCGATATCGATAAAATATAAATATTTTTCGTTACTTCAACTCATATGGAAAGAATCAAAAAAAGGCAATTTGTTATAATTACAGCGCCTACTTATGAGCTGCATTACAACGCCACTTGACTAGTTTTATCTCACTTTATCATCGTTTTCCTTGTTCCATCTGTGATAATAATATGCTATATGGTTATTCCTTACCTACATAACTATCGCCATCCATTTAAAATGCATTGCTAAACTCTATTTTTAGATCCGATTTTATTCCATCCAACTATACATACAATAAAATAATAGTTCATTTCTATAGCTCTACAGCAACCTACCATTTTGATCATCAGCGATCATGATAATTTGATAAAACGTATTATCTCAACCAATGAAAATATCCAGTTATCCAGCTTAGGAGTTTTAGATTTATGTCGGTTACCTAGCTATTTGTACAATCTATTTAAAATGTTATCCATATACTTTTTACTTTTAATTTTGTTATTTCAAACGTGTATGATACATATTCTCGCAGTTTAGCCCAAAGGGAATATTACTATGATTACTAAGTGTAACTAACCGTGTTGGCAATTGTACCAGTAACTCGGTAAGATATCCAAGGCCACCCGAGAATAGTGCAGATCTATGAATACGAGAACGCAACATTGTTTGTTGCTATTTCAACTTGCCTCTAATTATACCGCGGCCAATATTTTGCTGAAACCGTGTGGGCTAACAGCTGACAACCGTCAAATGAGTACTCGTTCATAATTGTGGCACTAGGTACTCCTAATTTATGCCAACCTTCCTCGCTCATAAAATGAGGTGAATGAAAATAAATGTGCACTCCGCAACATTCTATTGGATCATTCTGTTAGAATTCTACATTTGTTACGTATCTAAATGCTATAATGTATGGTACTGAATAAGCTTTTTAATTTTAAAGGAGAACATTTATTTATCTAGTTTAATTTATTATTAACTACCTACAAATAATAATGTCTGAAATTTTCCCTCGTGATGAAATACCTGCATCATTTCGAGGTTTCAGATTATTACGCTATTTAGTTGGGTATACGGAATTTACGGATACAATCTACACATAAGTAGAGGGAGAAATAATGTGTATCTGGTAGAGTAAGAAACTGAGTATCGCTACTAACAAACAGGCACCAGCTGTGGTGGTCGCGAGAGAGCTGACGATAATTAATGTCGAAGGCTACTCGATGGAACAACCTACAGTCACAATGGCTTCCTGCAGCCATAATTACTTTGTATGTACCTAATAAATAACAGGTTATTTGAAAATTGGCAAATTTGCTAGACTTAGTGTTACTAAGATAGATTATCTGTAGAGTTCCACCAGTTTTAATAATAAATAGAGATTCATATTAAATAAATAATTATTTTAAAATAAAACAAATATTCACGAAGAAAGCTGTAATAAAAAATAAACACAGAAATAAGACGCTCATAACTTAATTGATAATTCTACAAAAACATCTAGTAAGCAAATATAAATTTAATTTATATACATAAATACTAATTAATAGTCAACATAATCAACAGAGAGTACAAAAACAAAATAAAAAAGTACCTAGTATATAAAGCATAATACATCAAAAATATAAAATATTGACTTCCGTATGAGAAATTGAATATATTTTCAACGTAGACAATTAAGTGGCGAAACATTTCAGCAAAAAATATCTCATACTGAAGTTGAAACATAAATAAACAAAATTATTATAATAAGAGAAATAAATAAGTCATGTTGATAAAATAGTTCAAAAGGTTTAAATGCACTTTAATATTCATTATAGTTCATAGAACTGGGTAAGTTTGATATTCCGTGTGGCAGATCAGGAGCGTTGCTACACGCCCCGGGGTGTCGTACCAGATAGTGCATTTACAGTGTCAACTTTGCCATAACGCAAACTTGTAGCGTGCTTTGCAAACGCACTCCTGGCACGAACTCCGAGGCGTAATCAAAACGTCGATATCGATAAATTCACGAATGGTGAGTGGCGCATCACTATACCGTCTATGCACTAATTACGGAACGTCTTTGCCGTTTTATCACTGCTTAGTGTCCCCATACAAGATAATATTGGCACTTAATGTTTGTAAAAGCATCGGAAATTTTGTGACGAAGCGTTTGTTAGTGTGGTAGCAATGAGGTTAGTAAAAAACAAGTGTTAAGCAAATCAATATGTTGATCACGTTATCGCGTAAGTAAGACGCATAATGGTGCTTTATGCTTCATGTTCCATAGAATAATGCTAGCTAGCTCTAAGGAGGAACTCTTATGGTAAACCAATCACTATTCTAGGAACCACTGCATTCCGCCTATTTATCATTTGATTGACACTACTAGCCTTCCTTACCAAGGATATTGATGATCGGCAAGGTCTTAACTCGATAACGAGACGCAATATGGAATGCATACATAATTATATAAATAGGTATGCAATATCATAAACATATTGCGAATAAACACGATTATTTGTTTCATTACGTTACTGGAAAATGGTATCCTCTAAAAATATTTTCAAACAATTTAAGTGATCATAAAAAAAAGTTATTTATACAAACAAATTAAGCTTGATCTCCCACGGCAGTTTGGAAAGCTTTGTGCGTTTTTTAAATATTCAAAATGAAAGTGGCGAGTGAAAGTGTGACATTTAAATAATGACTCGTGATAAAAAGCAGACGCCTCAGTAAGTATACGTTAATAAATGTTATTAAAAAAGGTATTCTAGAGTGGAATATCACTTTATAATAGTTGATTTTAAATGATTTATTAAAGTTGTTTTCCCAGCATACGATTCAAGCGTTATTAATCAAAGGATAAGTACATAAAAGTCGGAACCTAAATAACTTGGATTTTTGTTTTATACTACGAAATTATTCAGCGTTAGTGCTACGTTTTCTTTATAAAACTATCCAGGAGAGTTACTAGATACCAATATTCATAGGTACGTAATAAGTATCCTCAGTTGCATAAAACCTGACATACATTATCGTACTCTATGTAATTGTATGTGTTTCCATTCATTTTATGTGTATATTATGTATGTCCATACATGTGTTAGATTATTACAGCCGGTTAAATGTCGCTTCATTAGCTGCGGCATAGATCAAGGTAATCGTTTGTCGAGCTACGCGTTAAATTGTCTCTGGTACCTACGTTATTCCTTATTCCATTGATTGAATGAAGCCTCAAAAATATTTGCATTTATTTTCAATATACTAAATTTTATTTTATATAAGTATATTGTATATTATGTAGTATTTGCATTTGTTTGTTTTATACATACACATACTACCAAGTTTTATATTTATTTATGCATAGGTACATTCAATATGAAAAACTTTACTATGCTCAATCGCAATGTATGTAAAAGCTTGTTATTTTAGTATTTCCATCCGGGTGAATTACAAATGGTATACAAAAGTGAAATTTGGTGGTCATTCTACAACAACAACAAAAATAAATCATGTGAAAAACCCAGAAAATTTATTTTTATTGCTATTTATTTCTAAAGATTGATGTTACGTGGCATGCAAGAAATATTATGCAGTTGGCTCATTTAATTGCATGATTAGTTTTCCTATTATGACGTACCTAATTGTACAATGGAAACAAGACCTTGTCACTCGACACGTGTATCGTTCTATTATAGTATAGTTTATCTATTTGTCATACCCACTAGCCTATCCAAGGAGCTATGCAGCTTGATAAATGTATGTATAGTACCGATAAAATTGTCTGAATAAACATAAAGTGTAGTTTGCATTGATATTATGCACTGTGCCATATGCAATAGCTAAAATAGAATAGATAAATGCCTTATCGATTACACTAGTCGAATATTCGTAAGGCCTTATCATTATTGTTGCTCTAGTTTTCTGAGTACTAAATTGATTGAGCTATGAAATTCGAAGATGGTAAGAAAATCATCGAATAAGGATGTAACTAGTATATATATCTTCGTTACAAGCAAAAGGCGCTTGATCTTTTAGATTAAATTGTTTTATTTAAATTTTTCGATAGAAAATATTAATTACATTATTTATTATAAAGTGGCTAAGATTTATTAGAAAGAGACAATCAAGATTGTGTATCCAAAACGATTATTATGGTTTTTCTTGTTGTTTTGGCGAAGATGATGTTTATATTTTATGTGACCATCCTAGAAAGTATATTAATTGGTTATGTGAAAATTGTTTTTGTTTAATTCATATATTATTTATATTTTGATGAATTCGATGTTCCGTTACTAACTCCATTAATTCTGACAAAAATATGTCAACTTTTTATTGAATTTATAGTTTAGTTTTAGCATCTTCTCGGTGAAAAAAATAGATTTGTTATTATTATTATTTTTTAATCTTAAAAATTTGTAAAGGCTATATATTTTTTAAGCATGGTTTATTTTTCACACTGTCATTAAACTTGAGCATCTTACAGAGTGTATAATTATTATGGGTATTTTATAGCAATTCTTAGTATAATGATCGTATAGCCAATAGAGTTTAGTTTAGCGTGGCAAGAGTGGGAAACAAAGGTGAGCCGGCGCAAGTGGGTCATACTGGCGGCCTTGCGCTGGCTTCGCTCAGAGACCGATGTAGGTACTCTCCCCATCCACAGTGAAGCAATCATTGTAATTGAAAATAACTTACACTTCATATAAATGGGATCTGATATAGATATAGTAAAATATGCATACAGGTACGAGTGTAGTTACAAAACCAATTTTTTCAATTCCAGATTAAGTATTTTGCCAACTTCACTGAGAATTAATACGATTTTGAAATTTAATGTAAACAAAAACAAAGCTTCATGAATGTAACTTGTGTGGAACTAAGTGATGGTTGTTTTAGTAAAATAAAAATTCGTTTATGAATTATTTACAGCTGATTTACGGCGATAAATCCCAATGGCTGGCAGACTAGGTGGGCGGCTAGATAGGTACAGCTTTAAAACAGAACGCCTACGCCAAGCATGCGCTCGCGCAGATCGGTGCACCGCTGACGTAATAACATGCAACTGGCCTATTGCACATTACGTACTCACGCGTGATTATATCGTCACTTCTTTTTATAAGCTATGCATGCACAAGTGCAAAAGAGACAAACAGCACAATGATTTGGTTGCTTTTAGCCTCTAATAGCGTTTTTCCGATGGCAATAACGTACAGACCTTCGCCCTTTAAAGCGTGTCTTTAATCTAAAAAGTGAATGTAACTCGAATGTAACTCGTTTGCAGCGGCCTAAAGTTATGTCACGACAATCCATCGGCTCGAAAGTGCACCGATGTAATCGAAAAACGGCTGAACATAAGCAGAACAGTCGTCCAAGAAAGTAGGACAATAAATTGTTAGCTCTCATGCGCTAGATAAGCTGCATTGTGCAATTGTGCTGAGCATGGGACTAGGCATAGGTACATGACAAATGTGTCTGCTTATTGTCACGCTATTAATATGTCCTTGGATGCATGGGCAGTAATAGAGGGTACTACATCATCGTATGATGAGAATGCAAATGTCATGTTACGATAACTTTTGAATGGTAAATGAGCCTGTGAACGTGTGAGAATGCAATGGTGGTGGTAGTTACTTTTACTAAGTGCATACGTACAAGTGGGTGCGCACGAGTTATTTATCGGCTCGCAGGCGAACGGCTCGAGGAAGCCTCCACGGTCCACCGAACACTTTCCCTCTCGAGGCAACATCGCACCCGCCGGACAGTAATGCAATTACAACCATTTTATAATTGATACTCGAAACTGGGCAATTTTCGCAACACGAGATCTGTGAATGCCGTGACGTGGCGGAGCCCGGATTTCGTTTCTAAAATGAAAGCACTTGTCAGGCAGGCGTTACGTTGAGAGTGGAAAAATTATCTCGGGCTTTAACGGGTGCTGTCAGACGCGTCGTTTGAGAGGTTAATTTCACAAATATTTCACACACTGACATTTCTATTTTCATAGATATAGGTAGGTGTCTCACGCTATTAAGAACCGAATGACAGGTAGAGCTGATGTGATGCTGCCGCTACTTTACAGATAGCCATGGATTTAATAAAGATCCTTGCAAATAAAGATATGATTAAAGCTTTCTTCGAATGTCATTATACATATTTAAACATATAAATTATAATAGGTATATGTAATGTATTGTAAGCATAGGATTAGCATGCGGAGCGATATTAAAGTTATTGGATTATGAAGGTTGCACGTGATGTGCATCATGATGCTGCACGTGCCAAACTAGGGATGTAGGATATGTACAGAACTCATAGGGGTTGGTCTGCGGCTTCCGAGCCGAGGTCGTGGCCCGTGTAATTATCTAGTTTAAAATAATCCCGCTGTAGGCGTAGGACTTGCGCAACACAATTCCAACGTTCTAGAAGCGACACTGACACGACACTTGGGGCACTTCACTGGAGTTCGCGGGGCGTGCAGAGGCGGCGCGCGCGGCCGCACCACTGCGGCGCGTTCCACTTTTCCTTCCGGCGGCGGTGCGCGAGCAGCCGCGAGTTGGCAGCGGCACGCCTTGCATAACCGACGGTTTCGCAAAGCGGTCGGTGCAGCACGCGGCCCGGCTTGAAATACGCGCCCGCTCTGCCAACGCGAACGGGGCCGCGCTGCGGGCCATGGTTGTCGCAACCGCACCGCACTGCCGATGCCGTCGTTGAGTCCGATGCGCCCACTTCGCCATCTCGCCACCTCATCGCTCCGCCCGCCACTGGCTCACCTGCCGCCCTACCACATTTCTCCATTTGATTTCACGCATATCACTTTCGCCCATGTGTGAGCTCGCTTTTATCCAGAGTGAATCCACGCTCCACTTTGTGAGTTCCTTCCATATTGTGTCAATTCACGTACATAGACAGCGTATATGCGTTTGTGATCGGACAGGCCATGGAACGGATTACAGAGCGAGGATCGCGGAGCACGCGAGCAGTGTAGATAAGAGCGCGCGGTGAGTATAATATTCTGTGGCGCGCGCGCTGCCAGATGCATTGGTAACTAGGCCACCACGCACTCTGCCATCTGCTTGCATGATTGCACTCTATTTAGATCGATCGTGGAATCAGAAAACGCGATACGTTTTTTACTTTTATTCTCTTATTTCGATTTATAAATACCTAACTGATCGGATTAAAATAAGAACTGGTAGGTACCCTAATAGTGTATAGCCGTTGACCGCCGCGAGTAAGGTTCGTATGTCAGCTACATACAATATTGTCGCGAGCGGGCCTCGAACGCTACAAATAGACGCTCCATTTCGACGGCCAACTCACGGCGACACGCGAAAACACTGCAGATACGATTGAATTTTGTATCCAGGTTCAGACCAGTAACGACTAGACGTCAGGTAAAATAGTGATACGTTTTACGATCTACTATAATCTAAAGTTTGAACTTCTCATAATTTTTCGGAGATTTTCAAATAAAGTGAAACTGAATCAATTGTAGCTTTATACGTACTCATTATACACATATTCCATCTAGCATCACAACCTATTCTTTAGCGGAAACAACAAGTCACACAAATGTGCCCAGTACCTAACCCAGTACATAAAGGATTGACAGCGCGGAATTTTTTAGAGATGATAGTCTTTCATCAGGGCGGCCTCGCTGCTGTCAGTTCGTTCGACGGTGAACTAATAAATAATATTTTAGTATTTAGCGGGTTTACGCTTGTACTATGCGGCCTCAAGGCCGGCTGACTCATGCGCCTGTCTAAACCACGAGCTACGAAACTGACTCATTGACACGTGTGCTCACTGTATGCACATAATGATGACAGGAAAACAGCTGGCACCTCTCTTCTATAGTATTTACAGGGTTCATTTGTAATACATTGATGCAACTATGTTTTGATTTGCGAAGAATTATGGCACCGATTTACAGCAAAAATAATATAAATAATTCTTTACAAACGGCAGTTTTATTTGTAAGTAAATGGGTAAGATTAATTGAATTGTATCAAAAGCTCAGTAAATGTTACGTTGCAATTTATTTTGACTCGTGTATTTTTATGTAGGTAATTAGTTAATAACGTCATGATGACCTCAAAAGACTGGGTCTTCCCCAATGAAGCTATGTCTTGTTTTTCAATAGGTATATTTTCCAAGAAATAACAACTATTACCTACTGATTTTACGTCCGCAAAGTCAACCATTTGATCGTATGATTCTACATCAAGGACTAGAAATATTTGTGGAGTACTTTGATTAAATTACATGATTTATAGTTTCCTCTTAAATAATTTGGTTATAGCTTTTGACAGTAGGTAATTAATAGAATTGATTTTTATTTTATTTTATATTGTTTCTAAGTGCAATGTATTTTTATGGCAATTATAATGCATCATAACTAGAAGTCATTTCAGATGTAAGTTTTCTATAAATCTTTAGTTTATATTATAACAAATATAACAATTGACTATAAATAAGCACTTGTTAAAATTATACTATGATAATAACATCATTAAATGTCATAGATGTCTGCGAAAAACAACAACTGTCAGCTAAATCAGTGAGTGGTCAGTAAAGTCAGTTCAGAAATATAATTTTGTCATCCGTTTGGCAGTGGCTCATAGTAAACAGCAGCCCATTAATTAGCTAATGTAATGCATCGACCTACTAACTCAGGTACTATAATTTTGCCTGGGGCTTGCTAGAGCAAAGATATCTACAGATATATAACTATATTAAATATATAACTGTACTTCTGAAATAGAAATATGACTTTACCTTTTTTAACTTAAGCTCGTATTTATAAACATTACTACGACAATGTGAAAAATAAATAATTGAACACTGTCTAGCGTATCTAAAAACACAGGGAAACATCAATTAAATTGAAAATAATAAAAAACAATTGAAGCCCTAAAACTAGATCAAATTATGAGCTCTTGCATTATGATTAATCGATGTTAAGTAGTAATATTAAATAAGTGTTATAATTAGACTTATCTCATTGTACCACATACAGACCATGTGTCAGAAATAAATATTCTGCGATTTTTTTTGGTGCTATTAAGAGATGATATTATACCAATGTCTTAGTGTACCTAGTGTATAGGCTCTATCGATTGAAGTGACGACCTTAAATTATTCTCTGTGACTTATTAAGTGTAGACTTTATAATAATTTCAAGTATATTTTAAGTGTACATCGTTGGACTAGTAAGAATACTTTTCCACAGGGAAAGGATCTTAGCTTTCATTAATTTGTGTTAAGAGTATTTCGCATATTAAATAATTGATCACCCTCTCTCTACGTAATAATTGCTGCCAGTTTAAAGAAATCCCCAAGTTTGAGTCGGACTGGTCCACTGAAAGTATTGTAGTAAAGCATGTAAAACCAGGGTTTTTCTGTTGAAATTTACTGTACTATTTTGCTATGAAATGAACAAAAATATTCATTTTGTGACATAGTCATTTTTCAACTTTTTTTTTCATATTATAATTAATAATTGTTGCTTTTTTATATATTTTTTTTAAATATATTATGATTAAAATTTTTGTTTCTTATATTATAATTATTAGAAATAGAGCCCAAACAAAAAAGCAATTTATTCGTATGAGAAACTCTATGAACATTTAAATTAGAAAAATACCTTTGATTATGGAACTCTAAAAACCCGAAAATATTTATTTAGATCGTAATGGCAGATGTCGGATGGCAAAAAATTACACTAGGCACTAATTATAACTAGTGAAGTTCGTCTAATATCTTGATCTCTAAATATGTGAAGGTCACACAATCAACATTCTTGAAATGCACAATACATTAAAAAGTACACAAGTTCCAGGAAACAAGACTAACAGGTATGCAGAAGTAAGAGGCGAATTGCACTAACAAGCACCATTAATCGATTATTGAATGTCTATTGGCAATATTGTCGATTTCCTGTGATCGCGCGAGTGACGGGCGGGCGGGACGAGGGGCGGGCGGCGCGGCGAGGGGAGGGGCGGGTTAGAAGCTGGCACTGTGCCCATGGACGTTTCCTAGGTACCCTAGGACGTACCGCGGTCAGGGTTAGGTCAAACTATCCAGGGCCACCAATCAAGAGCGCAAGGGCGGAAAATTAATACAATTTGTAACGATTCGAAATTTTAGTTTTGGATTCAATTTACATGATAGATTTTATTAGATTTCAACATGTTATTGGGAGCGGCTCAAAGAGTGGCTGCATGTAATACAATATGTTTTGGCATAACAATACATAATGCGCGAAAATCAGAAAAGCGTTGCGCTACATTGAATAACAAAAGACGTTCGATGATCTCATTTCAATTTGTTGATGAGAAAATATCGTTCAATGTGTGTGCGTGTGTTGATTGATAGTAATTAAAAATGATCAGCAATTTTATTTTGATAAACCGAGGTGTTTTCGGCGTCCCTGTATGCCACATGCAGTTGGCAGGGCGCCCGGGCTCTACGAAATAAGTACCTACCTACGGCGTAGCACTTGACTGTAGACATTAGCTACCGACCTACTTAAAGTACAATGATCAAGGGCACTAGTGATCAAGGGTGATGATTGCCTTTGTGGGAAATTTGATTAAATAATAACTATGTTTTAGCGAGTAATTGTATATACGCAAGCATACTCTCCATCATCATGCATGAAACTATATAAAATTTAAGACGACGTCACAAACAGATTCCCGTTCGCGTCAACTTTCTACGGATTTGCGAAAACTTTACAAAAAAAGGTACTAATGACATCGCGTGTCGCGTCGAGGCGTATCGTGAATTACAATGGCCGGCCGCGGGGCGATCACCGACGTTACGACATGGTTTAGAAAGTCGAGCCACGGTCAATGGTCTCGCTAGCGAAAGTTTTGAACGTGCGCAAGTGTGTGCCGGCCTTTACATGCGTACCACGTTTGTTTCGCAACCGAGCATGGTGCGAGCGCTACGCTAGCGCAGGCCTCCACAGATGTACATCGTACGCACCGAGATGAAAGTGATAGTGATGTAATATATTTTTGCTTAAGCGATCAAACGAATAGACCTCTTTTATTATATGTAGTCAATATAATTATCAAATTATTTTAATTATTCACTAGCAATGGCAGTTTAAAGTTCGCTGTAAATTATCTTATTTATCACGATAGTGACGACAATACCTATTATACTTGTACTACCACCTACCAATACTACCTATTGTTATATGATAGTAACTTAACAACTTAACAAGTTCTGGGAATCTAGCTGTTTATCGGCAACAGCGGCCACCTCGAAATTTTTTTAATTTTGTAGTTTGTATATTTGTTGTAAATAATTGCAAATATTCTTAATAAATGTAAAACAATAAAAAAATGTTACAAAATCTATAATCTAAGTTACATAAAAAAAGAAAATTTGCATAAATAAAAGAAATGTTTGAACTAAGCAAAACAAATAATCACGAAGCACTAAATAACTTTTATAATATGACTGAGTTTATTAATCACCTGATTCCAGATTTCTTGCACCAAGGTACTTAGGTAGTTAGGAAAGCTAACGAAATCCGAACAAGAGTGATCGCGAACTGCGCGGCTTGTGTACTGGGTGGGGTAAAAGCTAGGCAATCAATATGACATTTCGTACCTAAGGTTCCCGGAAATCCCGGATGCACCTGCGCTGTTAGCTCGTAATTTATTGCATTGCCCCCACCTCCCCATATCATCCCAACCTCGCCCTCCCCCCGGAGTCCTACTTTCGTAGCTACCGGCGAATGGCGACCTTCGTAGCTGCATCCCTGGCCGAATGCCAGCTGGTGCATATCTCAACAAGATGGCATGGTTTGTGTCATCCTAGAACACATTTTGAAAATGAACTAGGAAATAGGTAAACGATTGAGTATATTTTTTGTCAATAATTATTTTTGTTGTACCTATATGTTATATCTATGACAAGTCAATATGACGAATCTAAAAAATACATAAGTAAGTTAATGATTTCAGATTTTATATGAATTTAGCAATAGTGATATTAGTAGATTAAGGGTGCAGTTGGGGGCTGAAGTACATTATATGGATTGAATCTATGGACACTTGGTCTGAAGTCAGTCATTATAATAGAAATCATACAATGAATTCTTCCTATTCATCGATTAATGACCTATATCGATTATACTCCTCCTAACACTTATATGCCAGATACGTTGCCACACATTATGTACCAATCTTATCGTTGTATCTAATCGCAAATACAAATTTTGACACCGAGTTAACGTCAAAAGTAATCGCGGAGACTGGTTAACTGCAACTAACTGCCGTAGCAGCGGAATGTGAACGGTGAAAGTAGACGCGTCCGCTACTAAGAAAAAGAGTTTTCCACGCGGTTTCACCTCGCGAGAGCGCGACTCGTGCAACAGGTGCGATGGCACAAACAACGGTAGATACATGATACACTGGCGATTAAACAAAATTAATGCGATGTACTTTGTAAATGCAATGTTGAATTAGAAGCAGATTGCACGATGGCAGTTACGGATGCAAGTGGTATAACGGAACGCGCGCGCTATCGGAGGCGCGGCGAGTGACTGTGGCGGAGCAGCTGCACCGAAATAACTGCTCGATGCAGCCCGGCCGCTGTATGCAAGCCCTCCCCCCACCCCGCAGCTCCAGGTCACGGCTGCAGGTCGCCATGATAATGTTAGAAGCCTGTAGCAACCCTCAATCGATCCAGCTGTTGCTCCAAGCCTCCAGATATCGACCTTGAACTCGGGACCTTCGTGGTTGGGGCGGATTATTTAGGTGCGAGAGTAACAATGAAACAGAAAAAGAGGTACTTACTGAAGGGTAATTTTCATTATGGTAAAGAAAAATATAATCTTTTGTTTGTGTCACAATTGTGGAATTTGTGTAGGCTTTAACAAAATACATACATTCAATAAGTAACAAAGTGATTAGTATTCCCAAGGCTCTACGAAGAATGGGGGCGTAGTGTAGTGATGTCAAGGAGAGGCCTCTCCAGGTCTGTCCTCAGCTTTGCCTGGCCTGACGCCAAGGTCAGCTGTATTATACATTTTAATGTATATTCGTATACCTTCAATAGAAAACCTTCAGGTGGTTTTCTAAGGCCGTAAAGTAAATATTATATTATAATTCTACTAATATTATAAAGTAACTCCAACACTGTCTGCTATCTTTTCACGCCCAAACTGCTGCACCGATTGCGGTGAAAATTGACACGCAGATAGCTTATGATATGGAAAAGGATATATTCCACTTTTTATCACGGGAAGTAATATTATAAATGCAAAAGTAGCCCTGTTATTTTTCCACGCCCAACCCGTGTATACAATTGAGCACGGAGATAGCTTGTGGTATAAGAAATTATGCTGGTGAAACCACAGGGGACAGCTAGTATTATATAAAAATTATTTTAGCTATATTAGATTGTAATAGATCAAAGTGAATAATGTTACGACACCGGTATGCCCTTGCTCATTATACATTAGATATTTGTGCAATGTAGGGATGTGCCAGGGACAGTTGGCATATAAATGTTGGCGAAGCGAGGCTAGAGCCCAGCCAAAGATATTTAGACTTGAAGGCGCCAACACGAACTCTTTTTATGGCACTGTGTTAAGGTTTGATGGAATGAGAACAATAATAGATATCTGATTTTGAATAGGAAGTGTAATACAAGATGGCGGAAATTTTCTTTCAGCTCTAGAAATTGGGTAATTTACGTAATGTATAACGTACAAACATGTTACAATTAGAGTTAACTTCGTCATAAAAAATATATATGTACCAACATTACTTGATACGTTAGCTTTTCAGAAAGTTTCTCAACATAATGTAACAACTTCACGTGAATAAATCAGTGCCAGACGTTATCCACTCACCAAATTGCCTAATATTTCTTATATAGGTACCATACAAACCAAGCATTTTATAAGCATGAATACAGCCTGTCATTGCGATAACCGGTTTGTAGCAACTACTGGATAAACTTGTACAGAGATCCACGAAAGTGACAAGATTGCACGCAGGACCTGAGTCTGTTATTAAAACGCAGAACTAATAGAAAATGTTAACAACGATTATAGCCACGGAAATCTTGACAGATGGAAATATTACATTTTGTACTTACAATAAAATTGTGTCCTAAAAAATATTGTTATTCGTTTGGGTTAGAGATGACAAATGGTGCTTTTGTGTTGTTTTATTTTTCTTCAAATAGAATATCTTTAGTATTAGGGAATACTGCATCTATTTTTATTTGTTATTTTTTTTAGAATCAGCTATTACATAAGATATATTAATTATGTACTTATATAGGTACATATTTTACAAATACTTTCGTAGGATGTGTTCTACAAACGAATCTTTAATTTTCAAGATGCGATTGATATGAATAATTTCAGTACTAGATTATTATATATTTCGTTAATTATATCATAAAAACATTGTAAATGTTATTAAAATGGTACTAAAAATATATTTTTCAATATCATACATAGGTAAATGATAATTATTTAAAATATTAGCTATCATCTTTAATCAATAGGAGGTTCATAAAACTCACGTTAGTTTTATTTATCTTATTAAGTATTCTTAAATAATATGATATGATAACTATGTAATTTAAATCCTGACATTTGGACGGTCCAAGGTTTTCCGGGAGGCACCGGCCAGGGCCGGAAAATCTAGGGCACTCCGGGACGTGTCGAGGTGAACTTAAAGGTCACAAAGTTTGGTTACATGGAAGGCGAAATCCCGGGAGAGAGCTGAACATTTTGAGGTTACTCGTTTGTTGGAACTTTTTGTTGATCGATAAAAAAACTGGTAGGTACCAATCCGAAAATGGAAAGACAAGTAACAAACAGGCTGTAGTGCGATTCGCCAGCGTAAGCCATCGCCATATTTAATGAACGATGTTTTAAATTATGTTCCCTTAGCTTAATCATATACGTTCACGTCTAAGATGAAAGAAAACGAATATTTACACATTTTAAAAACTAAAATCCAGACTACCCCTACTTTCATACAATGGATTGGTGAGTCGGTTGGCGTGAAGATTTAACTACTGTCTGCAACCTACTGGTTGTTTGTGGGACCCCCATTCCCGCCCAGGACAAACATTTTGTGTGCATGAACATGTCTGTTTGTTCTCAGTCTGCGTGTATTATATTTATATATAAGTAGGTAGTCGTTTTCTTATTACATAACATGTGTGATGTGGTCCTACTCTGAAAAGACGATAGATTAATAATTAAACCAATAGAATTGCAGAAAAACTGACGTGACGTATAGGTATTCGTGAAATTCTATTGGTTAAACAATCAATACGATTAACGTAATACTGTGTGTATCGTTTTTCAGAGTTGGCGCCAAGGTCTGTTTAATTTGGAAAAAAATACCAGTAAAAACATTCTACCGAAACCAATTACGGCAGGATCATAACGTATTCCTATGATATTATACATTCGTCAATTTCCCTTGTGTAACACGGCACACCCAATATATCGAATAAACATGCGCAATAGCCTGGAATATTCTAGGTGTTCCCGGGAGAGCTGAGCGGGTGTGGATCTCGGTAAAGGTCAATTGATTTAACGACCTGCACGTAGGTTGGTACCTATTGCGCGTTAGTGATGTGACAAAGACCGGTGCAACAGGATTTGTTAATTCTCAGGGTGGATGTGCATATCCGGAACTTGGGTGTGGCATTTATGTAGAAAATATGGTGTGCAATGTGTACCTATACAATGTGATATATTTTGACTTATAAAGGTGGATTCAATTGAGTATCTCAATAAAGTTAAAAAAAATAATTATTTATTCAATGGCGAAAATTAATCATTGAGTTTTCGAATATTCATTATTATAAAAAATCGCAATAAATAATAAATAAATAAAATAAATAAATATCATGCAAATTAGTTTAACCAATTTAAAGCACCGTGATTTTAAATTGCTTTTTCAAACAACAGGCATTGACCCTATTTCTATTAATACATATTTTATTTCAAGACACAGTACAGTAACAAAATACAAATCTCATATCCTCGCGTTCTCGAGATAAAAGTAGACTAAGTAGGTATGTCCATCACATCATTGACTTATGCGTGACAAATTTCATCGTGATCGCTTCATCGTTTAGGCGTGAAAAGGTAACAGACAGACAGAGTTACTTCCCTGTCGCTTCATTGCTTCTGTCCATAGTCGCTTCAGTACATAAGAAATAATAGGTTCACGAGACGTGATATTCTAATGTTCATGACCTGCCACATGGAACTTAAATTATCATGCACTTTTCACACCATATATATGTATATGGTTAATTTCTAGTTGGCCGTTGTTGAATGACGTCATAAGTACAGATAAAACAATATCAAGCGTTGGTTTGTTATCAGTTTGATAAGCATACCACGCAAATTTGACTTGATACGCAGTGTGGAGAAGCGCGAAAGGAGGTAACGGCCAACTTGAAATGAACGGCTAGTAGGTACATAATTATAAAATTAAACGAGATGATATTCAGTTGCTGTAAAAACTTAAAATTAATAATGATTCAATGATAATTTACAATATGATACACAAGTACAAATAATAGTAGGTATGTTATATGTATATTATTTGTCCATAAATTGACACCATGCGAAACAAAATTTCGATGCGAAAAAATAATTTACAGAAAACTCATAAATTAATTATACATCAGCAGTGAATTGAACGTAGCTAAAGATAAACCATCATTTGCAATTTGATTTTTGTTATTAACAAAACAATTTTTATTCCTAATTTGAAATTGATACAGTTGCTCATTAGGTTGTATAAATTTTATACAGGTTATTTAATTTAAAGCATGCCAGAAATTAATTTGCTCAACACCATTCGAATAAATCCTAATGGCTTTGACCACATATCTTCATAAAAATATTTATTCATTAAAACTTGTGGAAACGCAACAAATTAACCCAGCTGATCTGGCAGACGTTGTCCTGTTCAGATCAGTTTATACAAAAATCCTAGATCGTTTTTTCCGAATTTCCCATTTTACGGGACAACTTTTTCAGTTTTTCGGAACTATTAAAATTAATTAGCAAAATCTGTCCAGCCGTTCACAAGCTGCGCTTACTAACGAACAGCATTTTACCTGCTGTTGCCTGCTGTATGAAAAAAATAGATTAATTTTATATGTGTTTGAACCGTAGAAATCGTATCGTATGTCTTAGGTTAATTGGTTGAGTTTCTGAGATCACATAAAACAACAGTGTGCAACTCAATACCATAAAGAAATACATGAATATTTGATTGGTCACATAAAACTCTCAAGGAATCTTCAAAACAATTTCGAGGAAAAGTAAGATTCGAATGTAAACGTTGGAGCAGTGAAACAGATATTATCATGCGACTTTCCCTCACGCCAAATAAATGTGCGGCACGCTATGTGCGCGTGCGACGATCACCGTACGCACATACATCCGCAAAACCAACGAAACATACTGAAATAATTATGTACTGCTCTTTCTAATCGCACACACATGTGTATTATGTAGGTATAGTGACGTGATTGGTTTTTTTTCATTTAAGATGTTATTTGGATTTAAATGTCGATTGAATGTTTCTATATACAAGATCCAATAAGATAATAACTACCTATGTCTATGTATAAAAAAATATACTATCACATCACACATCATCATCACATAACATGGTGAGATTGTGAGCGAATACATAAATCTAGACAACAATAATTTTAAAAAGTGTTTATTTTATCCATCTTTAGGTAATTCCTTAGTCTCTTTAATTTAGTTTGAAAATTAAGAACAAATGTTATTCAGGTTCAACTGCAAACTTGGAGCTAGAAATTCAACTAGAGAGTGGAAAACTGCCACAGGCGGAACCTACCATCGAGCAAATAGATTCTTTAAGAGTCTTAAGGTATCAACGAATGTCTAATAATTAGAGATGTGCCGATTATGACTTTGGCCGACTAGCCGAGAAGCCGATTAGTCGGTTGTAAGGAGGCGAAGCCAATCACGGTTTCGGCGATTACCGTGACGCTTGGTTTACAGCTGATTCGTGCAAGTCGCAACTGCCGTCTGAGAGTTGTTTGTTGTTGTTTCTTACTTCGCATTGTTTCTCGTGTATGGTTTTTTTTTAACAATTGGACAATGATTCTCGTAAAGTCAAGTGTAACCAATGCCAAATGATGGTAACAGCAAATAGATACCTACTACAAGTATGAACAACAACGTCGACTATTCGCACTACGATAGTGGACGGATAGTCGGCTTACCGACTAGTCGGCACATCTCTACTAATAATGTTTAAACCTTTCGTAATTGTGTTATCATTATCGTGAGTAATTGCATTGATAATTAACTATTAACATTTTAAATTTTTCGTGGACTAATAATTTACACACACAAAATAATTAATGTATACAAATAATATAACTATTTTAAGATAATTGTAGCTTTTATCCTAAGTTATAATATACATTTGTCCGAATTCTTTATAAAGATGTTTGATTATCTTTAATTAAATGACATCTTACAAATATACCCTACATATATAACTAAAGGTTGGTCTAGATGTAAGTTTGGGCCACAAAAATGCTTACATACTTAATGACCAACTTCCCGTATTCAGAAAAATACAAAACAATCGATGTGTTAAATCATGGCTTCTTCTCTTCTCTTCTTTACTTGTTTTCTGAGTAGACTGCAGTGTGGAAGAACTAGAGAACAACTGAGATACCACCAGCTGTGTTCACTCCGCCCTAATTCTCGAGAGAGCACAGCGTGGCACCCGGTCGTTCGATAGTCCCATTCTTTTTTCATAGTTTTTCTTCCTCTTCTGGTTTCGTTCTTCAATGAAAGCGCCCTCTATGTTGTCACGTACATAATGAGTATTTTCCGAGAGAACACGACGATTCACGCGCTCCGTTCGTTCAACGAGTTGATCACAGATGGCACTGTTACACGTAAAGGAAAAATATTTTCAGCTATAGATTTTTCAGTAGAATACAGAAATAAAGGATTGACTAAAATAAAATGGGTTATGGGCAATAACTAGTTATCAATATGAAGAACTTTTACTTAGGAACTAAAGCTGAAATCGCGAAAAAGTACATCAATCTTACTCGATTTAATTAAGTGTATGAAAAATTCGAATTGGTTATGCAAAGGCTATGCACATTCGTTATTGGTCTGTATGAGTTCGTCGACTTAAACAAAATAGGAAAAAATCGTTTTTTTCTTATATAGTATGGCCATATTTTTTCATTCAACGATTCCTAGGTTGCTGATTCTCTGCAAATACTGATTAGAAAGTTCTTTCACTAATATGAAGTTACACTATATCACTCAGGGTGAGGAATTATTTAATTAACCCTAACCAGCAGACAGCATCAGTAACTTTATGACGTCATCTTTCCTACTCAAATGAACGAATTGATAGGTGGTAAGCATGACTAATATCGCTAAAGGAAGGAAAGCCGGTGGAAGGGTCCGTCGCGGTGTGCTCCTTCGTCCGTCCCGCCCCTCAGGCAGACACGTGCCGACCTTGACCTTGAGACGCACACATACATCACTTGACTGAGTGCACTTGACGAACACTCGCAAGTTTCGCCCACATCACCCTCAGTGCTCATGGAAGTTACGAAAGCTATGAACCTGGGATAATATTTATAAATAAATCGAGTATTTTTTTATAAATATTATTTCTGTTCTATTACATACCTATTACGTATTTACATCATCAGACACTTTAGTCTAGAGCTCAATTTAGCATTTAGGTGTAGTTTATGCCTATATCTCATAATCATTTTTTGTATGAATTCTTGTTGAATTGGTTAAATGATCACTTTCCGCTGCACTAAAGTTTTCATTATTCTCCTTGGATATACTTAGATAGATAAAAAAAAAACTTTAAACATACCGCTAGATTCACTTTTAAAGCCAGTGTGTCTCTTAATTTTCTATTTAGTTTGAAATGAAAAATATATCACAGGATTTCAAATTCTATACTAAAAACCACATAGATTGACGGATTAATTTTATATCAAAAGTCAGTATTAAAAAAAAAGATGCATTCATCAACAAGATGACATTATTGTGATCGTATTTTTTGAAATGTTGACATTACTAGCCGGAATTATCAAGAATTGAAACAATACCTTACACATCAGTTCATGCATTCAGAAGTAATGATGGAATAATGAAACGTTGTCGGTATCTGCTTACCTATATGAAACATGAAAACATTATTTACCAAAGTCCACAGCGTATGCAGCCGCACTATGATAATTTACAATATATTTCTTGCGCATGCGCACTAGCGCACGATATATCAATATGCATTACGTAGTTATCTACACGTGTGGGCGTTAAAAATTATCATTATCAAAGTCCGATAACAGAGCGATTGTTTAACCCTCCATTAATAGGTACATATTATTATAATATTTCTTCCTGTATCGTGCTTACAATAAATTCACCAGAGATATCACTTCTGTGACGTCACTCTTGGTTCTATAATTTATTCATAAGTAGGTACTTCAATTCCAAATAATTCAGATAAAAAGGCTTGAAGAGTTCATTCAATATAGAGCGAATGACTTTGTGAAACTAAGTACCTACACAAAAAAAATACTAAGTACTATGTACGGAAGTTTTCTTGTCTGAAGTTGACTGAGATTGTTACAGTAACGTAGCATATCATTGGGTTGAAAATTGTGCAACACGGGTAGTGGATTAATATCGTGTCGCTTTTAGAAATTCAGAATTTAGCCTGATTTTTTATTACAAGTATTAACAAATAATAAGGTTTATATTACTTCCGGGCTTAGGTATTCTTACACCATAACAAGAGATCAGGTTTCATTCGTTTCTTATCAATGTTAGAGTGTGTTATACTTCTTATGTTTCATTGTTTACAAGTTATAAGTAGCTATTATGTCTTTAATAGGTTTTATAAATAAACGTTGTAACGAAAATATTAATAAACTCCTGTTTGAAAAATACGAAAATAAATATTAGCGTTTTAGGGTTGTTATAGTTAGTATCGTGAAATATGATAAGAGGTAATAAAGTTAACGTGAATATAGAAAAGTGACTTATGATCAGTATATTTCAGTAAATTGTCCAAGATTTGCTTGAGAAGCAATTCCTGTCAGTAAATGAAAGTAATTTTAATGACACTTAGGGCCGGTTGCTCGTACATTTTATTTAAAATTATAGTCAAAGTTAACATAACTATTACCATGCTTTGACCGTAGAGTCACTTTGACGATGACCGATCACCCTCGGTTGGTTATGGTTACGGTTAAAATTTTAGTCAAAGTGACACGAGCAACCCAGTTTGCTTTCTTTCGGCGGTTAAAGTTAACTATAACTATAACATACTATAACCTTACTATGACCGCGCATTATGCAACCGACCCTTAAAAACGAGCCTCTTACATAACCCTTGACATAAGCTTTAGGATGCTATTCAAAACTTGCTCTTTTATACTTCATTTGTTTCTGAGTTCATTAAACCAACGAAAACATAAAAAGTTGATGAAAGTACAGAAAATGGGGATTGTTGTTTCACGTTCCTTCGCAACAAGCCACAATCTAAAACTTTCTTTAAAGTTGTTCAATAACGAGAACATCAGTTTAAAAACCATAATTTTATCAGAAGTTTCGTATTTTTTTATTGCCTTGTAGAAAGAAAAAGAACCCTTAAAGTATATTTAAATAAGTCATAAAATATAATTGTAATTTATCGGATAATATGTATAAGTACTATATTTTCGTAGACGCTCTACGATATAACCGAAATTACTTGCGATTAGTAGCTACTACGTTTTTTGTTCTCATTGGCAATGGGTCGAGTTCCCCAAAGAAAAAATAAGAGCCTGGACCACATCGTCTCATGGGATCAGCTATGCCTAAAGACCCGTGAGTACTTCACTTACCTGTGACACAAAACTGTCCCTTTAGTCAGGTTTGTTTTTTAATAATGCCTGCTAGCTAAAAAATACGTTCAACTGATCGTGTAAGAGATAAACTTCCGCAAAGAGTTTTGGTCAGTTTTTACGCAAAAAAATTGTTTGGGAACAATTTTGAATGTATTTTACGCTATGATAGATAAATAAAATTTAAAACTTACCTAAATAATAACAATTATATATCTTCAACTACGCCTTCGACGCTGTTCCTGAAAAAGAAAAATAATTTATTGTAGTAATTAAATCATAAAATACTACCTATTTTTTAAAAATTCCATTTATAATAACCTAAAATCTTTCAAATATTATATAACGGTATACTTATGATGCGCGACGATGGCAAGAGACCGAATGGATGTCATTGGTGTCTTGGAAGATGGGTAGGCCGTTGGTGTCGGACCCTACACGCGTCAACACCCTCGCGCTATCCCATCTTCCAGACACGTCTGTAGCTGCCGGCACTGCGGCGGAAGAGTGTCTCAATTATGCTGATCTACACAGGACCAACATATTTTCGGCTTTTGGGGTAGAGTCTCTGGGGCCTTGGGGACCGGAGGTTCATCTTTTCAAAGAGGTCTCTCATGTGTGTCGTGTGTCATATTTCATGACATATCTCAGTATTTAGTGTAGAATTCTACTCATGAATTAAAATTCAGGACCTATAAACGCTCAGTTTAAATTTTGACGTTGACCCAATTTGTAGATCGTCTAAACAAACCGGTAAATTTATCGCAGTGAATATTTTTATTAGGCTGTATAATTTAAATTTATTTTAATATTCTCTGTTCCTTTTGACACGGCAAAGCCCTGCGAGCAAGCAAAGCAAGAACTTTATTTCCGTTGCTGCATACACACTATATGTGTCTGTTAGTAACAAAGTACGGAAAAATCATTTTGGGTTATTCAATAAGTGTTACTAATTGGGAATTTCCACATGTTTTTCCAGTTGTCATTTTATTGTGTTCGACAAGAGCTACGATTTATTTTAGTAAACCGTTGTGTCATAGAAACATTATGGAGTACAATATATATTTTATCATTAATCTGCGGACTAAGTCATTGGACAGCTAGTTGGCGTTGTTGATGCCCAACTACTATTTTTAATATGAAATAATGTGGAGATGTTAGTTACTCTTTCATGCAAAAGCTATTGAACGGATTTGGATGAAACTTGACACATCGATAGCTAATTTTATTGAAATAATATATAGGCTACTTTTTATCTTGGGAAAAAAGTTTATATAGGAGTTGTGACAGCGGGTTGCGGTACACACCTAACTAACTTGATACAAGGATATAGTAATATAAAATCAAATACCTAAGTACCATGCACTAGCATAACTAGAGTCGGTATCTGTTAAAATTAGCAATGAATTAGTTCGAGCTCCAAAGCCTACTTTTATTAGCAAATAACGCATACAACAATATCTGTCATCGAAATACAACTAAAAGCTTTGTTCTATATTTGAAACATGGACAACAGCTACTTGTTAGATGATCATGAACATAATAGTGGCTGTTTTGTCCGCATACCGGAATCCTTGAGGTGATCTCTAGTGCGGAAAACAAGACTGACTCATTTGCGTGACGTAGGACGCTGTTCTGTTCTATATTATTTTACTTAATACAACACATACGTACCTAACTGCTTGTACTTTATATTAATAACACTTCGATGTCATCTATTACACGTAGTTATGTACACACGGCCACAGATCAAGCTACACACTGCGGCACCTTATGCGGTTGTAATAGGAGCTATTTTGCAAAAATGTGTAGCTTGATCTGTGGCCGTGTGTACGAGTAATTGTGATTCAGTTAACTTTACATACTAGCTGTCCCGCGGTTTCAACCGCGTTCCCGGGATAAATGCGTATACGTTATACCTACCAGGGTATGATCTATCTATGTGCCAAGTTCCATCAAAATCCATTCAGTAGTTTTTGCGTGAAAACATCTTCGCATCCTCACATCCTAAAACTTTTTTAATATATAATAATATGATGTAATGCTATTTTACTTTTTTCTGACGTTACAAATGAAAAAAATAATTTTTGAAAACAACTTTTTCTCGTCATTATAGGTATATATGCTTTACAAATCTCTTGCAACAAAGAATACAGAGAAAAACTGAATCTAGAATCATAATTTCTCGTAACGGGTTTCCAATGGGTCTTTCACATAATGGTTTGGTATTTTCTTAGAAATAGTTAATATAAAGAAAGATCCCATCGATATAGGACTCGCCGTTTCCGAGATTTGCACATTATTAACGGATGTCAGAAAGGTATTGTCTCAGCGGCAGCACTATAATATCAATTAGGGTTGGTAATAAAGAAGGCTTTACTGAAATAATGCAAGGCAAACTTGCTTTAAATAATTCATTCATCCCTCAAACGGATGACGTCATCGTGAAGAGACACAAATAAAGTAATAATCCCAGGTAGGAAGAAAATGACTCGGCATTTATCATACCAAATGTAAGCAAATTCCATTTCTAAAAATAGCTACCTTGATCGGCACGGGCTATAAGGTTTTGCGTCATCTACCCACGCCAGGGGAGGCTGGGGTAGGAAGGATACGCATGCGCAGGACGCCTTCGCTGAATAATGTCAAAGGGCAATCCCGGGACTGCCTGGATACCTAGGATCGGTACGCAGGCTAAATTGATTTATGCCTTCGAATTTAGGTCACTCAAATGCCATCACCCATTCGAAAGGGCAAAAAATACCTCAGTTAGTAAATAGTGATTATTTTCATAAATTTCTTGTGGAAATTAGAAAAGTTTCTAAGTTAAAAGAGTAGACAGGTTACCTACCTACTACTACATCACATAAATAAACAGGTACCTACTTATACGTACCCAGAGTTTGATAATCGAATAAAGAAAGGCTAATAGAGGCAGGGTGAGGTAGTTGGCTCGGATTTTTATGAAAATTAAAATTATTGTAATAAATTAATATTTATTTAATTAACTGTAAATAAATTCACTACCACTGAACAGCTAATTAACCCAGCATAGGTAACTCTACCATGAATTTTCTTCGGTAATGCTCATTACAAACGCTGCGTAAGTCTTCAGGAAATGTCTTTGCCGTGGTCGCTAAAGGGAGTATCTAGTAGGTACTATTGTACTACACAGCTTTACAGGTTTCTACTTTCCTCTATATACTTTTAATTATTGCCAAAGTACACACAACCATTTGCCATTGTATACATAAGCGAGTCAGCAATTTTAATTGACTACACTGAATTAATTGTAGTAATTAATAATACGAGCCAAGCATCAGAATGGATATCTGATACACCGACATGCCGCAATAATAAGAACAACAATGAACTTTTAGCCGTATTACATAACGAGGCACGAGTGAATCATTTGATATAAAGTTACTTTTCAATTAAATAACATAGGTACCTACTGTTAATAATGGCTTTATCTAGGAATCTGATTATCTGATTTCAATGAGATTTTCGTGGAAAATTTCGGTTTTTTTCATAGCCAGTTTAGTGAATACCACGTAGATATAGGATTCACCGTTTCTGAGATTAGCCATAACAGTATCAGAAACGCTATCTTTTAGCGATCGCACTGTAACTTTCATAATCGCAATCTACATTACGCCAAAGTTTGTGTTTGTTTGTGTCATTAGTGCCAAAGTGACGGTAATTCTAAATATTTTCAGACTCTATTATATTTTTAGTTGATCATTGGTACCTTTAAGGTAAACATTTACCTACAAGTTCTGAAGATCTGTGTTGTCTAATGATTGTAATCACGATTCAGAAGGATCGATTCATCGTAACCACAACGCGGATAAAAAACATGGTTTTCCTGTTGTTTCGACTACAAAAAAAGTGTGATTGGCCTACAAAAAGAACTCCTAATGGTTCTACAATTAGAATCTTATTTGATTGATTTATATTTAATTAAAGATTGTTTTATTCTGAAGAAATGTATACGCCTAATCATTTATTAAAGACTAGATACTACGTAGTTAGTTCCGGGTGGGTAAAAATCCCCAATTTTATGATGGTGGCCTAAGAATCTAAGTCTAGTAATTCTATATTATTCTTATAGTGGTAGTTTAAATAAATTCTTTTGTAAAGAAAGGTTTACTCAATGACGCAAATACTTTTTATTTATTACTACTATTTAAATTCAAGATCAATAAATAAATCAAAATTATCATTGACTTCTTCAGTATTAAAAATGAATACACTCTTCCGTCTCTCTTAGGTATCTACATAATAGTTTTCAGTAATAGGATAGTTCGAGGAATGCCAGTATTTTTTTTAATATGTATAGGCCTGTGTTTGACAACAACTTCCCGTGATCAGTGATGATGTGGCCGATGGTGGTAAGAACAAAGCCTATAAGGGAACTGGCTCTCAAATACAACTGTCGGAACACACCGGAAGGTGTTTGGCGACAGATTTTCAACTTGAGGGTAGTATCAGTAACCAGCCAGGCGAGTACTACAAAATACTCTATCACCGTACTATGGTTTCCTTCACCGAAAGCTCAAGTGTTTTGTAGGGCAACCCGCGATCTTCGTCTCGGCATTCGACGTCACTACCACTGAGCTATCATTGCCAAAAATATTTTCAATATTAGATTATCGTTTTTTTTTTGTAATTTCTTCTTAAGGCTTTAACATAGGCTAAATGTGAGTTTTATGCGATTTAAGAATAACGCCTGTGTCCTCAGCTAAGTATTATACGCAAATTCAAATAGAAAATCATAAAGTTCATTCTTTGACCGAGTTAAATTTTTTTACATTAATGCCTATTTTACACAAAAAAAAACAATATTCATAAAGGACTGAAACTCTTTCAACTGTTGCATGATTTCATTGAAATTTTATATCTCAGGTAAAATATTATAAAATTGCCGAGTGTAAGGAGAATTATGATAATCGTAAAGTCTTAATCCAATCTAAAAGTAATAAGTGAAAATATCATCTAATACTTGAAAATACTTTTCATTATCTATTTTATTATCATTACTTATTATTTATAATGATGATACTGTACACTGAAAGAGGTATCGATCAATATTCTCGTGAAGGCTATACTCGTATAGTAGACCTTGAAAAGCTAGGCTAAATTAAACTTTCAGTGTACAGTATCATCATTATAAATAATAAGTAATGAAAATAAAATAGATAATGAAAAGTATTTTCAAGTATTAGATGATATTTTCACTTATTACTTTTAGATTGGATTAAGGCTTTACGATTATCATAACTCTCCTTGCACTCGGCAATTTTATAATATTTTACCTGAGATATAAAATTTCAATGAAATCATGCAACAGTTGAAAGAGTTTCAGTCCTTTATGAATATTGTTTTTTTTTGTGTAAAATAGGCATTAATGTAAAAAAAATTAACTCGGTCAAAGAATGAACTTTATGATTTTCTATTTGAATTTGCGTATAATACTTAGCTGAGGACACAGGCGTTATTCTTAAATCGCATAAAACTCACATTTAGCCTATGTTAAAGCCTTAAGAAGAAATTACAAAAAAAAAACGATAATCTAATATTGAAAATATTTTTGGCAATGATAGCTCAGTGGTAGTGACGTCGAATGCCGAGACGAAGATCGCGGGTTGCCCTACAAAACACTTGAGCTTTCGGTGAAGGAAACCATATTACGGTGATAGAGTATTTTGTAGTACTCGCCTGGCTGGTTACTGATACTACCCTCAAGTTGAAAATCTGTCGCCAAACACCTTCCGGTGTGTTCCGACAGTTGTATTTGAGAGCCAGTTCCCTTATAGGCTTTGTTCTTACCACCATCGGCCACATCATCACTGATCACGGGAAGTTGTTGTCAAACACAGGCCTATACATATTAAAAAAAATACTGGCATTCCTCGAACTATCCTATTACTGAAAACTATTATGTAGATACCTAAGAGAGACGGAAGAGTGTATTCATTTTTAATACTGAAGAAGTCAATGATAATTTTGATTTATTTATTGATCTTGAATTTAAAAGTAAGGTAAGATATGAAGATTAAAAAATGAAGAATAAAAAACACGACTGCCTCTTACAAAGATTAACTAATTATAGGCTATAGCCAGTATCACCAGCCAGTAGCTCGGGATGATGTAAGGATTCTAACAATACCCCGTACCTACATCTAAATCTGTTCAGGCATTTAAATGTTACGATGGAATAAAGTAACTTACATAGATACATGACATTTCTACCACCAAACTAGTAGTACCATAGAGTAAATAATAGCTAGTACCTATTATATATCTGTTTAATTTATGGTTAATAGTTACAATTCACCTATTGTACTGGTGAAATAATTGTTAAAATCGGTCCAGTAGGTACATAGTTTTTGGGTTTAAAAATACTAAAAATTATAATTAATTAATTTAAATTTTTCTCTTCATAATATTAGTGTAGAAAAGCGCGTCATATCAAGTTTTTTTTCTATCGTTTGTAGGTCATATTACTGTTCCCCATAAGCTTAGGGAGATCAGAGGGAAGTCTCGTTTAAAAACGGGACAGCAGTGTGCAGCTGGTCAAGGTAGTTATTTCATATAGAGTTTATGTACGTATGTTTTGTAAAGTAGGTGAACGATCTAAAAATGGGTCAGTTTTGACTTTCAAAATAAATTAAAAGAAAAGTTTAATTCAAATTAGTATTAGTTGTATATACGAGTATTCGGGATTCTAATCGCAAAATTATTATTAACTTTTTTTAATTTTTTTTAGAAATACCATTCAATATTTTTTTCATTTAACTTATCTAGTTTCGGGTTCCGGACATGTCACGCTTATGGCCTCGGTAATTTTTTCTTTACTTTATTGCTCTATAAGAGATGTTTTCTAATGACTTTACCTATGTAGGTATACAAAAAAGTTATATAGGATAAATTGTATGCGATGCCGACATTTTTAGTTCGTATTGGTAAAATTAATTTTAAAACACCTCGGCCCGTGTAAAAAATACAGCTGAAACAACTGTCACAAATTTTCTTCAGACTGCTGAATATAAATATTACCCAAGTAAATAATAGGAAGTTAGAAGTCGAAAGCACTTAAGTAATCCTTAGGTAGGTACCCACGCAATCCTTATAATCCTGAATAATTATTAGTTTGGATTTACTTCTTGCATCGTGATGTGACGGGGATTGGCTAATAACAATGGATCAGATTTTCCTTACAAATGTATTTAAGTAGGTAAGTAACATTTTATAACCTTTTGTCTAGGTTATGTGGTTAGACCACAATGACTAAGTATTGTGCTTATTAAAATTACCATTGTCCTACTAGCTGTAAGTACTTAAAAATTAGTTCAGGCTGATTTGTCGTGTCGTGATCGTGAAACTGATTTTAATCTTTATTGTATAAATACCTCGTCTGATGAAACTGCGCTATGAGTTGCGACTTGTGGTGAATTTTAATGTTTCCTTTTTTATTTATGGTTACGTGCTGCTGCTGATGTAGGTACCTACACGTTGGAATTGCAATATTATATGCATTTCGACCACGCTTACCAACATGCTGATGCAGTGGATCAAATAAAAAACAAAAGAAAAATCACTTCATCATAGGTATATGTATGTTAAGACAAAATCTCATGTCATAAAGATGTACAAGCACGATAGGAACAAATTAACATTCCCATCCAGCCGCGTACCTAGGGGAACATCTGACGAACGCATACAAAGGTCACATTCCCGTCGGTTGCCATTACGACTCCATAAAACGTTCTGTTTTAAATTGCAAGCAAACGTGCAGACGAGTAAAACAGAAATAAATAAGAAGTCTGCGCTGGCAGCGCTGTTGCTAGGCGCGCTCAAGGTCTGCACGACCCTGGCCGTGCCCCCCGCGCCCCTCCACCGCGCATGTGCATCGCGCAAGCTGCATTCGTCAGCCGCACACATACAAGCTTCGCACACACTGATACCGCGAACTACCACTCTTACAAACTGTATCAGTATGCTACACGTGTAAGCTTAGAAAGGGTTTGTAATAGTGAGCGTGTCGTGTATACGATGTCTGATTAATGATGGTGGATATTCTTAGTTCTGTACATAGCACATAACTATCTATAGAATCGCTCGTGTGTGAGTGTATGCACGCCGTGTGCGCTCCATTTACTGTACTAAATGTGGAAACTGCCAACCTACGTGACATCTTTGGTACCTATGTATCTTCCGTATTATAACACTGATTATTTCAATATTATATTTCATATGTAGGTACTAGGTATCCTCCCTTTCACACCCTTAAAGATACCTATTCTATAAGTGTTGGCTTATTGGAGTAGTACCTAGTCAATAAAAAAAAAACGTGGAAAATTAATTACAGATTATAGGAGAAGAAATTCTTAGGTAGGTAAGTTTGTACATACGGCCACAAATCAAGCTACACATTTTTCTTGCAAAATAGCTCCTATTACAACCGCATAAGGTGCTGCCGTGTGTAGCTTGATCTGTGGCCGTGCGTACCTACGTGTTCATAACGTTAATAAATAATGTAATCTTTCAGAGCAATTTATGTTGTTTCATGAACATGGTAAATAAAGTTACCTTCTAAACATTTAGAAGAATTTGATTTGTTACCTACTTACATTTTATTTTATTAGAAGTGTAATTTAAACAAATTGTACGTAAGCCAGAACAAAGTTAACTACTTACATTATAATAAGAGATTATATTTTACCTACGATATTTATACCGTGAAAACATTTATTTTTCTCTTACTGCTTCTAAGTTTGGTTAGATTTGTTAGATTTTCTGATAGAATGTTCGCAGATAGGTAACTAGTACCTTTATGATCAAACATCATTTAACTAAATTATAAAAGGAAAACGAATCTGACAGAATGATCACTACTGGACCAATCGGGTTGAATTTTTTCGAATTTTTAAAATTCAACACCTTTGTAATAATGATATTGCCGGCTCATGCAATTTAGTTGGGCACGAAGCACGATAGTGAGTGAGCGTTGCACTCGCTGGAGCTTGGGCGCACGGCACAAGACACGTGTCTCACCGACACACGCTTTGGCAAACCCACAAACTTCATTGTTTATTTATTAAAGATGTTGATATCACACCGAAATAGTCACGTGCTTGGACCGATCTTATCCTAAATGTTAATACAATGTGTTCTCTCAAGAATTTGATTTACTACATGCCAAAATACACTTGCCTCCATTTTTGCACCTAGTAACAAATCTTCGTATTCTAAGTATTAAGTGACTGAAAATTCTAAGTAAGAATTTACTCAGAATTTTCCTAATGTTTTATCTCCATTAATGTTTGTTTTAATGGACTTTTTTGGGACAGATAATCAGTTGGATGATAAGTAGATAGCTCACTATCAATGTTTGGTACATTAGTTACACGTATTAGTCATAAAACGTGTAGCAATAAAATAATACTTATCATATAAAAAGCATTTTTTGTATAGGTAACAGATAAACTCGTTTCGTTGACATTATTGTATCGCTAATAACGCCAATGTTGTAAGTAAACAAATGGTCGGCCATTTTTATCCGCCATGTTGTTGACGAAACGTCAATGTGACGCGGTTGTCCGTCAGCTGATAGCAATATCAAGTAGCGTCGCCACGCGTCGCAGATATCCGTAACAATACCTGCAGTAGGTACTCAACTATCTCAAACTCTCAAAGTCAGAACCAACCAAGCCCACGATACGGTCGGATATAATAATATCTGCATATAAAGTACAAACTTAATCAATAAGTACTTCTCAGTGCTTGATTTGCATATGATCGATGCCTGCACGGGTCGATCCGGTTTTAGATCCACAATAGTGAACAATAAAATAGGTTTTGTACTGAATAGCACGTTTGTTTTGGAATTCAAATGCCAATCGGAACGTTTTCTTGAACAATACTGCGAATGTTTGATTAGTCACTAGTGGGCAGCTACTGGTTCGGAGAATTGTTCTTTCTCGTACTTTAAAATTCGTTAATTTTTAATTACTTTTTAATCTATCCTTACGATATCTCTATCTATTTTCCAAGTATATGTCTAAATCTGTTCTATCTTTCTGATGTTTGTATGTAGGGAGCAGAAGTCGTAGTCTCTAAATACGAGATAAGCTGTTTCATCGATTGAATACAAATTATGTACCTATGGCTATGAAGGTATTGGAAGTAGAATAAAATTCGATGATTATCTAAAAAATGTGTAACCAGTGTGCGAAGTGCAAGAAGCTATAGATGATATGATAATGATGGTGACGGAGACAGGCGTGGTATTATTATTTGTTAGGTTATTGTTATTCAGGCTTCGCGAGCGCAGGTTCAAGGCGAGACATCCATGTGGGAGGCCCCCTTAGCTCATGTGTATTTTAATGCTCTATTAGTCTATCGCTACCCATATGGGTAACGAAAATCCATAAAAAAGCATTATAATATATCAATTTGAACATGATAATGCAGATTCAGAGTAAAATAAAGCAACATTTACAATTCAGCGATTCAAAATTTTGACTGGAATTTAGCCATTCTTCATGCACAAAAAATATTTCCATCAGTCAACATCGAATGACGTCATTGCTGTTTTTGTGCGGTATTGTATGCTTATGATTCTTCACATACCCTTCAACTGTTGTGTTCAATGCTTTGTGAAAAGCACACGATTTTATGTAAGTATATATTTTAAGCAATTGTATTAGAACAAGTATTTGTATGAAGGCATCTTGTAATCTTAGTACAAGGATAATATTACTAAGTACTTATTCGCTGGAAATAAGAATAACAGAGGAAAATAAGTAGTACACAATTGATCGTAGGTAATTATTGGAATTGCAAATTTATTGGCGGACTCTGTTTTATATAATTTATAAAATAAACAACTGTTGTTTATTTTCTTGACATTTCAATGATATTAAATCTTTATCTAAATATATGTTATTAGTAGGTATCCTTTTCCTGAATCCCTAAAAGTTTTTCTTCGTCGTTGTTTGGATGCTTCTTTTATTTGTCTTTATGAACCTTGAATATATAAAAAATTTTACCTACCTACTGAATATTCATATTATAAGTATTTTTCAGAAATTGTATGTGCTGTTAGGGAAATCTGCCCGTCGTGATTAGATGCATGCATTCAATCAAAATTAAGTCATATAAATGTAATACACGCCATTTGAGCAATTATCATCTTCAAACTTTGTACATCTGCCAAATCATATTTACATTATTAGGTACATGTCTATAATTACTCCAGTAATAGGCACTATTGTATTAGTGAAAAACCAATATGCAGATCAAAGGTGTCGTCATAAATTATTCAAATCGATTTTTTGATGCCAAAAGTTTGCTATACTTACATTATTATTATCTTTAAAATCATTGATATTATACCTACGATCCAGTTTTGATTTCATAAATAATGATCGATTTATTCTTTTGTGAGCAGTTTTTATCCAATGTAGCCTACCAAAGCTAGCATCGACATCGGCTGGGATCACCCGATTACCTTGAACTCATGCGTTCGACATTTTTTGCGAGCTAACGCCACAACAGGATACGTAGCGCTATGCCGGCCCTTTAGTGGTTTAGTTACTTGATGCCCTTGATGGATCTAAGAAATTTTTGGAGCCATTTTTCGACTTGGAATTTGCCCTCAAGGGCACCTCTTCACAAATAATTTAGAATTCTTCAAGATAGTTTGAGTCATGGTGCAAAAACTCTATGCAACTTAAATATGTTTCTGTGAAATGGTCACAGGTATATTTTGCTGGAGATCTGTTATGGATTTGACCTAAGACGTTGAGGAAATGTATTAGATAAGAACTAAATAATAACTCTATGACGCGATAATATGGTTGAAGAAGCCTCGAGTCAAATTGAGTCATGTAGAGGACACATGCGTTAGTTACATAGGTAATATTGACTGTCTAATGTGTAGAACAAATATGGCCGCAAGTACACGTAATCTGATTCTCCAGACTCCTTCCAATCAAATAATGATGAATATAATACAAATATCGTTCATAAATGATATTGTTTGGTCTAAACATGTAAAAGATATACTGGTTCATTGGCAATCAATGGAACATGGTACGAGATGAATATGTTTTATATTTTTGTAGTTTTACCTATATTTCTTTTGAACGATCGTATAGAATTCTGTTGGATGGAAGAATGTTAAACTGATATCATAGAGATGTAATGAATATAGTTTTCATGTAAAATAATATCGTAACTTAGAACTTACTGTAGCGCATGCTTCACTCGATGAAATGTTGCATAATGGTATACGGCAGCGTGGCAACGAATGCGATCGTGTGAATAACACAAGAGGTGTTCACCGCACGGCAGTAATTCCGACACGTCGCGGAACTATAGCATCGCCGTTTAACCTGCACACTGCTGATAGGTATGCTCAAGAATTCACAACGGTTCACCTGAAAATATCAAAAGCCAATAAAACTGGCCGGCCGCGTTCATTTGCAAAATTGATCATATTCTTCACGCTTCCGGGCCGCGACCGACGCGACGATCGTATATGGCTTCTATGTTACGGAACTGTAATTATTTGTCAGGTGATCCATTGGAACGCGTTGAGTGAGGAAATTTGCGATGCGGTGTGTAGCGCGATCGTCGGTGAGGCACTGACGGCTCGCCGGCTGCTTGCCGCCGGCCGCTCCTGCATTGCGGCGCGCAGCCGCACTCGCGCGCGCATGACCTTGGCATTGAACTTGGCAATGGGCCGCGCGCGGTGCGGGGAGTGCGGCTGCGGGCGCGGGGTGCGGTGCTGGCGGGGGATGGTGATGCACCGGCAGCTGCACCGCCCCTCGCCCGCCATCCTTCCGTCATCGTTACTGCCCTGCCCTGCTCTGCCCTGCCCTGCTCTGCCTTGCCTAGCCCATGCCCAACCGACTCACTCAACATTATTTACCTACTGGATGAAAGATTTTAAAATAGTTATTTGCTACAATATAATATTCAATTTGATCTTTCATTCTCTATCTCTGTGATTTGTAAATGATGAGAAATAAAATTTAACCTAGGCCTCAGTTATTTCCTCATGTAAGTTAATAACTGAAATATTTTTTTTATTAAGTAAATCTGTGTGGTTTAACTACTTAGCACCTTATAAAATATTGATAAAAACAGGCTTCGATGTAGTATGGTTTCCACGAGTCGCGAATCGCTCGAGGCACATCTGATGTAATACGTCTTGTCCACAAAAACTAGTCGCACTTGAGCGTCTCGTTACCAGCCAACTTTAACGTCCGCCATATTTTCTCAGATCACTATTAATTAATAATTATCTTATTGTGATATTATGTGTGTAATTTACTTCTCGTTTCCCTATTCGATTTGATCGTAACCTGATGATTTTCGCTCACTTTATTTTAATATTTACCAAACGTTAGTTGCTAAATAAAATTCCTATTGCCTAGATTTTATGGAAGCTAACAAAGTGAGTTATCTGTTGGTAGACGTGACATCCTACACGTGTCGGGAGATGTAGGGTGGTGGTAGTTGGGCTGCGGGACTGGGCTGGGCTGGGCTGGGAGGCTATGCTTGGGGAGTCAAGTTTGACTAGAGATCGATCCCGTGCGCGCGCACGCTCCCCGCGAACACTGAGTCTGCGTCGGTAGCCTGCGAATATCATCCAGGCACTAACTTATCTAACACTAGGAGACTACGTATCTACATACTGTATGTATAAAACTTTATGCTAAGTTTAAAAAAATCCTTAAGTACCTAAGTACTTACCTAACAATAAAATATACTTACAACGAACATAAAATGGTCGCATTTTTTCCAGTGACGTAAGTTGAAGGTTTTACATAATATTTATGTAATTTGAATTTCATAATACCTGTTATGGAAGATCTTTATTTAGCGAACCTTTTCAATTTCTCCGGCAAATTTAATTCCGGGCAAACTTCCGCAGAAGTTACGTACAGAGTTGACGTGATGCGGATAATGTTAGCCGGTTCCCGTCTGTTATTTATAAATCCAATATCCGGTGCGACAAAACAATAGCAGCGAAGAGAGAAGACGCGCATAATCATTTAAAAAAGCTGGATTTGTAACTAAGGACAATGTATAAGCTATTTTTATGATATACCTAATGTATATGTATCATATACCTATTATGATATTATTTTGAAATAAAGGTGAAGAGTTTGTTTGTTTGAACACGCTAATCTCTGGAGTTACTGGTCCGATTCGAAAAATTCTTTCACTAATAGGAAGTTACATGATCCCGATAACCTTCGGGTAGGCCCGATAGGCTTCTTTTTATCCCGGGAACGCAAGTGAAACCGCGGGGAACAGCTAGTTTTTTGTACATAAATAAAGTAAATATAGATTAGACTCTTTAATTTTAATTAAACTTAGAATAACACATAACTAATTATAAATGAATGAAAATTATTTTACTGTCGACTGTATTGTGTATTGGTTTTATACACAATACTTTATATTGAGAAATTTCTTTTTCGGTATGTGTAAGGGCGTTTAACCTTTCCAGGCTGTATAAAGGTTAAAGGTTGTAGTCACTGTTCCTCAGTTACACTGTACATACTAAATATATCATCAAGATTAAGAAACTAGCTATACATACCAACTATTAGTCAAGAGCATTATAAAATGTTGGTTTTGTCACGTTTTGGTCTAGCTCCCAATCATAGTCTTTGATCAGTTGGAAAACTAAGATAGTAAATTCCAAAACAATAAACTTTCAAAACAAACGTCTTGGCACTGTCTGTCTGAAAGTAGGTACATCGTTGGAGTGAAGTATTTTCAAACAAGAATCAATATCAGAAATTTTGAAATTGATTCTTTGTAGTACCTATTCCAAAAGATATCGAAAGGTTTCCAATCGATTGCAGACTTCTTTTGATGTGTGAAGTATTATGGTCTGCTATGCATTACAAACCGGCAATCCTAGACTAAAATGTATTTTATGGTATTGTATGATTTTTTTATACCATAGACGAACTTTGTGTGCGACCAAAATCTCACTGTGGTACCCTATCCCTGAGCTTTGGTTTTTTAGAATTTTATGATATTTGTTTTTGTCAAAAAAACCTTTTTATTTTCGTTTTCCTTTTTCATACAAAATAATTCGATAAAGTCAAGATTATTTATGTAAAATATGACAACGTCGCAATTTTTTGGTTTTTTCATTTAGACTTTTCATAGCTATGAATATGAATTATTTATTGGTTTGAATGAAAATGATTTACATGATTGATGTCATCTTTGAAATTATGGAACACTTATTCTAGGTCTTTGTGTATTATTTTTACAGCTTAAATAATCTTTAGATATGTGACATCAAACATTGTATTGTTAGTAATTAACTTAAGGTTAGAATATACTTATTCATTGTTATTATACCAAAGTATGGGAGAAATTACATTAACATTTCAATAGCCAGATAAGCGGTATAGAACAGTTTTATATATCAAAAGAATAGATTATCATAGGTTTATCTACTTAGCGATGGAAGGATAATCCGGCCTACAAAGTAAGTAAAAAGGAGGAAATAATGTATACGTAGTCATAAAAAATATATGGATTGAAGTTCCCAGTCTTGCAAATACTTATTTCCATCGCTTATCATCTCTTCTACTAGAAAGGTTAACAAGCAAGCAGACTGGTCTACCTGATTGTAAGCAGTTTCCGTCACCTATGAAAATTTGCAATAGCTAGGCTAAGGAAAGCTGATGCCAATCTTGAAAGCTTTTTAAGGTGGAGGCGTCGGTTGGAGCGCGAAATTCAAATTTTATCACGTTTTTTGCTAATTGCAGCTCAGTTATAGGTCGTAAGTTATCAACATGTTATTTGCGAGAAGAATCGTAGTATATTTACTGATTAATAACAAAATAAATCATCAACACATTCCTCCAAGGTATTTTACTTACATATACGACAATTTCATGAAAATATTACTAATATATCTTGGAGGAATATGTTGATGATTTCTAGACCTAGTAGGTATAAGCGTATTAGCGTTAATTAAATATTTAAAGAATTATCCCCAAACTCCTAACTGTTCAGGAGTTGTACCTTACATCATCAGCTCAGTAACATAAGATGATGACTACCAGACACAAATATCTGAATAATTTTATAAAATACTAGCTGTTCCGCGCGGATTCACTCACGTTCCCGGGATAAAAAGTAGCCTATAACCTTCGGGGATAATGTAGCTTCCTATTAGTGAAAGAATTTGTCAAATCGGTTCAGTAGTTTCGGAGCCTTTTCAATGCAAACAAACAAACAAACATACAAACAATCAAATCTTTCCTCTTTATAATATTAGTATAGATATGAAAGACTGTATGCTTATAAAACTTTAAGCGTTCACTCGATTTCTTCAGGATCCCATCATCAGATCCTGACCTACTAACCATGGGACCACTTGTGAAGATACCCTTTCAAATAAAAAAATATTATTTCAAATCGGTCCAGGCGTCTTCTAGTAATCGGGGAACATACATAAAAAAAAACAATTCCGATGAATTTTTGAAGTCGATTAAAACTGTAGAATACTAATGCTACGAAGCGGCTACGAAAGAGTTACGGAGCTATACACGATAAGTATTTGTTACTATAATATTTTTTTCTTTCTCCATTAGATATCTGATATGTACTGTAATCTATTTATAAATAACTGCGTACAATACATTTTTTAATAAAATAATAATTAGGTACGTGTATAAAACTAAATCCAGTATTTTCTTATAGTAACTTATATTCAATAATATCTACAAAAAAAGTTGTCGCGCATACCCATTTCAGCGATTGGAAAAGCTCAGTGTATTGTACACAAAATGTCTATATCCGTTATCTTTCCTATGAACAAACTACATATAAGTAAACAGATTACGTCAACATTCGGAATTTACATACAGCCCTAACTTTAGTAAACATTATTGTAGGTCTGATAGTCTGCAAACTAGAATAATCCAACCTTGAAGTAGAGCCGATATAACTTTTAAAGCCCCGTTTTAAAAAGTTGATTGGTACAAATTATAGTGCATGAGTAATTAAATAGCATTTACTGATGGGCTAACACACCGCAGGTGCTCAAAGTGAAATAACGTCGAATTTTATTTTTGTTTCATTATACATTGAACACCAAGTTAAAATATCGACAGAGAATATCATTGGTGTCCTGAAGAAACAGGTGCTCACACGGGAATGCTCCAAAAATATGTGCCATTTAATAACGGATTTTCAGGAGTGACTTTAGTACCTAGTTACTTAGTGATTATAGTTTGTTTAGTATTTACGGCTTCGTTTAAATATTATGTTCTCTGTTTGATAATTTAAACTTTTCATATTCATACACCATTTTGACATGACATTATTTATAATAATTAATTATTAAGTATATAATGCGAAATGGTGTTTTTTCTTGGCAATTATATATTTTTGTGAAAATCTGTGTTAACAGTAATAACCAGTGTTTCAAGTTTAGTATACTAGCATTCAATCAACAATAATTACTTATTTGTATAGCAAGTGTTTTTTTCCTTTTACTCTGGAATCTGCGAAACAAAAAATATTTGTGATAAATAAAAATGACACTCTAGAACGGCTGGACCAATTCGGCACATATATCTTTTGATGTCCGAGGAAAGATTTTATGTAGAGAAAAAATAAAATAGGTAAAACTGAAAATGCTTTTTTTTCTATGGGATTTATTTATGAATTTAAAATCTAAGGAAACAAATTTTTGAACATAATATTTATAATTTCTATAAAAAAATGGAAAATAGAAGCCATGCATTAAAAACTAATCTAGTTATGAGTGAAAATATGATTTTCGATTATTATTATATTCGAGGACCTTTATAAATCTTATTTATTTACGATGAGCTTCTTTCATGTATCCTATTGAAATAAGGCCTGACAGAAATAAATTACCGTCGTATATACCTTACGTATTTATGACGAGTTGCGATTTAATCTAAGCCCGGACCTTCAGACTCAATAGTGCCTTATTACGTTACAGCGGTTTCCGTACGTCATCGCCAGCTAGGGTTACCGTTGTGTTAAAAACTTATAAAATATATTTCTTTTTGCAATATTGTTATTTAATCCATGTTTATTATAATATATATGATAATTCGTGAAAATGAAGAAAACAGGTGGCTTTAATAAAAAATTTGCTTTTATAAAAAATAGAACAACTATCTGTTCATTCAGGTATAATGTAACTACCTATGTAAAATATATTTCAGAATCAGATCATTAGTTCCAAAGTTTACCTCCTACATCCAAACAAACTTTAACTCCATATAATATTAGTATAGATATTGTGTTACTAAAATCATCATTATCATGTAAGTCGAAAGACTTTTTTTATGTCAGAAGGTTGACAAGCAGGCAGGCGGTCCACTCCACCTGATGGTAAGTGCTTACCGTCGCCTATCGCCATTTGCAATAACAGAGGTATTGTCAATGTGTCGCCGACTTGATAATGGCATAAGGCAACTGGCTCTCAAATGCAATTGCCGGAACACAAGCCTCCCTGAAGGATCTCCACGATAGCCGGCCTTGCGGTACCCGCTTCCAGCAGTATCCCGCACTTACACCGTTACTAAAATAGCAGAATATAATCTGGCTTGTCAGAACAAATCCAGGCAGTGGAAACCCTAGGTGGCAGGGTGTGGGCGCCCTTGTCCTTGTAGCGCCACGTAGAGGCTAGAGGCAATCGATAGGCGCGCGCCCAACCTCAGCTGAGCCGCCCGGCAACGGCGGCGCCCAGCATAAGTAAGTAAACATTAGCTCACTTCAAAAATTAAATGGGATTTTAGCATCATAATTTATAATACTTACGTATTTTATTTAGAAAAAAAAACACAGCATATAGATGAAATACCCAAAAGATTCTTTTGATTTGAATTAAAAAAAGAACGATTTTTGGACGAAATTAATGTAGGTAGTACATTATGGGGATCACTAAGGCCAATAAACTTGACGATTTCTCCATATAACCTAGTACCTACTCAAAGGTGTCTCGGGTGAGATTTAGAGTGGAGCTATTTTTACTATTGTTATATACATTTACTCGATTTTGTCGATCGCCAATGATATGTTGTGTACTTATTGCAAAATTAACTAACGTGATATGTACTCAAAACGAATGATTTGTTATCAAACGATAGCTAAACGATTTTAAAACAATAAATAAATATTTAACTACGATGAGATTAAAATATTTTAAATTATTTTGTAAGGCTCCATACCCGAAGGATCCAAACGGAATAGCTACCATGTCCGTCCGTCCGCCTGTCCCCTGGCTGTCAGACAGATTTTACAGTCAAACAAAAATTATTTAAATTTTCACAGTAAACGTAGACTATCTTGTTGACCCAAACACAAATTGTCATAAAATATTTTAAACTTTTTTAAATATTTGTGTACGCGAAAGTAAAAATATTGACCTGTCTCATTGAGTGGGGTATCATTGTTTAGAACCCAAAAGTTATTAATTTCGATAATAAACGAAATTAAGTAAACTGTAGGTAGGTAGTAACTGAGATATTTCAGTAATTCTAGGAATATTAATTAGCTTTTTTTTTTATCTGTGGGCGTCAGCTTTGGCATCGGTCGATAGAGGGGTACTAGATGTGCCGCCTACGTATTCCCCCGCCACCCGGACCACCCTGCAGCTTCCCCTGACCTAAATAGAGGGGGTGAGACACTCGCACATGCGTAATACTCACACAATCACAGATAACAGTAAATAAACACGATCTATTCATGATGCACACAGGTTTGTTGTGTGTGTATTGCGTTCAATAGAGATAAAATTCCCAACAATATTATATGCGATAGATAAAGGCCGCTCCCAGGGAATAATGATATCCGAATCAAATAAATAAATAAGCAGCTAGGTATTTATTAAAATATTGTTTCTTTCTGATTGTAGTTAGATACGTGATTCGATTTAAAATATATATTAAAACAATTATGAAAATGAAATTCAGATATGGTGGTCACCACTACTACTACAAGCCCAATTTTAGTCGACACAGATAGGTGTGTTTCTGCGAATCCGTCAGTTAATAATATGTTTCGTCGTAAAGCGGCGACATTAGGAGGGCTGGTATTTCCTTAAACGAACTTGGCATCTAGATCTAGTTCTCCTGTACCGTATCTGCTGGTCCAATGCTACTCGAGATTCAACAAAATAATACCAAAAGCTATTCTTCTTCTATTCTATTTATGTATAAATTCTTTGTAAACGGGCCCTTTGATTGTGTTCAATAACGGAGATTAACTTTGCGCTAACGAATCTTAAGAGTGATGCTTCGTTACCAACATCATCGCAGACATTGTAGGAATCCTTCGAGCAGTGATTTGTATTTTATGTTCCGTAGTTGTGCGAGTTCGTCCTCCATGGCGCTCAGACACGCTGTCAGTGTCGACAGCGTGTTCGGAGGTGACTTATTTATTACACTCCATTGTGCCTCGAACGATGGCAACATCACGTTGCTGAGAGCTAGCTTTAGCTGATAATTTCTTCTCGTCTCAAGTGACGTCAGCATTCCTTTGTATTAATTCAACTCTGTGGTAGAAATTGAGAGCTAGCTTTAGCTTCCAACGTTCCCACAGCTGATAATTTTTTCTCGTCTCAAGTGACGTCAGCATTCCTTTGTATCAATTCAACTCTGTGGTGGAAATGGTACTTACTGATTTTGTCTCGAAGGATTCTCGGGATTTTATTGGAATAGGTACATGTTAATTGACAGAAGATTTGCTAAATAAAAGAATTTACCTTTTGTATTATTTAACTCAACGTAACAGCGGTAACGTAACTCAAGACATGGGAAAATATTATACCTACTGTATGATTTTTTAATAGAAAAAATATACCTATATATTAATATATAGTAAATAGTAGTAGCCTACCTAAATAATCGTAAGTAGATAGATTAACCATAACAATTTTTTTTTCAGTTAGTATAGACCAACATAATTATTAGGGTATTTTGTATTTTCTAAAGTAGGTATCTACTTATTTCGAATATTATAAGTACTTTTATTTATTTAGTTATCGAAACTATCGCTGATAAATACAATAAGATTGTTTGAATGTCATAAAGCGCTGAACGGATTTTATGATATTTTTCAAAAATAGATAGTGCTGTTATACCTAAATATATGTGTTATAAGTTGTCTCGAGTTATGACAAGGATAAGTAATACAAACAATCGTTCGTTATTTCTATTCACAATATTATATGAGATATTTAATACATTAGGTCATCAGTGCCAGCCTGAGATGGATCAGCTGGAGTAATTGTGTATAACATAATAGTAGTTTATGATACTGTTGCATAATAGGGGTTATTAAAGTACGAGTGTGAGTTTAAGTACCGAGCCGTAGGCGAGGTTCTTAATAGTATCACACGAGTCTTTAATACCTAATTATGTGCAGTATCATACAGTACTTTATCTAAACTCATCTAAAAATATAATTTAAAGGTAAAAAATCGATAATATTTTGTCATAGGTTTTCATGACTTACGGGTATCGATTATTCGTCATTTCCATTGCCGCCTCCTCAATTTCAGATCCAAGTTTATTTCACCTTAGTATCACTGCTATTTTTCTATCATTTTTGGCCAAAATAAAATATATATGCAAAAAAATCAATAAAATAAACAAACATTAATCATCATGGCGCCCAAATCCGTGTGGGGAAATCTCCTAAGTTGAGATCTCTACCGCATACGCGACCACAGACAAAGTAAATTTGCATCTAAAATTATAATTGTTTAGTCCTGATGTCTGGCCACTTATAATATATTTTTCTTTATTATTTCGTTTGACAAGTTGACTGACAGTAATTGAAGTATTAAAACCCAAAAAACATTATAAGTGGCCAGACATGTCCAAATACTTATACTTTAATGAAAAAAAGTTATTTTATAGCATTATCTTGGGAAGAAAACTGTACTGTAATATAATTTTTTAATTTCATTATACACGGGTGTGCATAAAGTGGGTCATTAAAGTACTGATTTTGATTTCATAATAAGAACATTACGATATGAGAGTAGATAAAGTATTATACATTACATTACCTTACCTTCCTAATTTAGTAAGGTACCATAACGAGCTTAGAACACCAGAGCTAAATAGGTATATAGGTATAAAAAATGTCTTAAATTTTTTTTAAAAAAATCGGAATCTCAATTTTTTGCCGTTATTTGTACCTAACTGTATGTTGTCTGTATATAAGTTTGCGTTAAGTACGAATTTATTATCTGTAATTATTAAAACTTCATGCATCACAGAAGTGATGGTAAGTAGTTGATACAATATAGTTTCTTACTTAACCTTGAAATTATGTTCACAAGTTCCTTTTGTATCGTCCGAGACATAGGTAGACATCCATTAAATTAAGGTTTTGTTAAACCCTCTAAGGTAAACACTTTATGCGTCAAATAAACAAGAACATAAAATGTTCGTTTTTTAGTAGATCCTACAAATACCTGATATAGGTATAAATGTCGTAGGTTATAGGTATTAATTTACCATTTGTACCTTTGTATGTTAATAGTAGGTAAAGCCTCAATCACATCAGCCCGTGGCGTAATGCTTCTAAGGGTATTAAGGTCATTTAAGAATAAAGTACCTGGATGACCGAGCTATGCTTTTTTTTTAAATGACGTTTCCTAAAAATGAAATCTAGCTAGATCGATTTATTGCCCCCGAAACCCCCTCCATACTAAATTTCATGAAAATCGTTGGAGCCGTTTCCGAGATTCAGATTATATATACTTATTTAAATACAAGAATTGCTCGTTTAAAGGTATTAGATTTAAAATAAAACTCAATTGCATGTCTTTGTAACATGTAGGTGTGTAGGTACATAGGTAGAGGCTAGGATATATGAAAAATTAACCATAATATCATAAAATATTGATCTCAAAACATCAACAAAGCTGTTTGTTCAGACGATTAGCGTTCAAAGCGATGACGTGAGACATGTAAGAACTGCGCAAGGTGAGGTGACCAATTTCGCGTAATGAAGAAACCATTTTGCCCGGACGTAGGTACCTTAGTTACCTACCCAACCGCTAGTTCAGTCAGTTCACATAGTTATTTACGAGGCCCAAAATAGCATGGTTCATATAATTTGTACCTATTTATCGACAAAAACACGCACACTAACATACGTTTACCTAATAGGAACGGTGATTACAAACATTATACAACATATCGATTCGTGTGTCTGCGTCGGAGTATGGTGATTTTAATTAAATAATCAATTTACCTTTCTTGATGTGGTGTCGGTTGGCTCAGGAATCAGGATGCTGGAGAACTCGCGTCGTTAAACTGCGCATTTGTCCCTCAAAAATGGTATCCAGAAGAAGGCGCGCAAGAGGAACTAGCCGACGCGGCGGTGCGCGGCAGAATCGCGCGGCCTCGACCTTGGCCGTCAAACCCGCGCATGCGCCCCGCGTCGCCCCCCGACTCCCCCCGCCAATTATGTCATTATATGCCGCCGAGTGTACCGTGCCGCTGTTGTGTTGCCAAACACAGTCGCGCTCTGCTGGAGATGGATCCAGGATTTTAATAAGACCATGATTTTAACTGCCCGGATGCTGAGCTAACTCGACTTTGAACTGAGTACCTACTTACATTAAACAGTATTAAGGAAACACTTTACTACCTTTTTAGATAAACAACAATTCAAATAAATCTAGTTGTCTCAGTAGGTACCGTAGAATGGGGCGACTTTCCAATGACGGGGCAAACTTGGTACCTAATTCAGATTTTTTTACATTTTGCTCCAAAACATGCGTATAATTGTACACAGCCGATATATTGTTAAATCTATCATACTTATTCGAAATCAGTACCGGTACATTCTACCGGTAGGTACCCAAATTAAGGATTATGACTAGATACTACCTGGCTGTCCCAGATGCCTGAAATAATAGAGTAAATAACTGTATAATCTATGAAGGTGCCTTAAGGTACTATAACTATACTGGAACACGGTTGATATCAGCGAGCTAACATTGACGTCAGTAGATTCTTTCAGTTACGTCATTCATTTACGGACCTACGTCATGAGAATAGTCTTATTAAATATCGTTTTCAGTGTAGCATGTATCAAGTGGGCGTATTTGCGATAATATTTCTTGAACATCAGTGTTATATATCATATCACCTGTCATCTACATAATTACAAAATACTTGCATGTTGTGAAAGATACCTATATATAAAGATACTTTGGAAATGAGATAGAAATATTTTTAAATAAAAAATATATTACCTATAATTCAGTGATTTTTTTTAATGTAAATCTTTCTGTAGTTTTAACTTGCGGTGTTACGTAATTTTATTCTTACATTATTGCATAGAGATATCCGTAATATATGTGGTAATATTATTACATAACAGCACTGGATAATATATTATTTTATTATTTCCTTATTTATTTACTCATTTAAAAATATTACTAAGTATTATATTTATACTATTGCAAATTTATAGTGAATTCTTTTTAATATAAGAAATTACCATTGTTATGACTGTTTTCTTAATTTCAAAACATACAACTTAAATTAAAATTAGATCACAAATACTAACTATTCTCCTACTTTTTGTGATACCCGCCCCTATGGGGTAGAAAATCTGTCGTTAGATCTACTTAACAACCACTTGGGGTCATAATCATTGTTTATCATTTTGAAATTGTGATAAAGAAAACATTTAAAACATAAAGCCTTTCACATACATGAAAAATAATATCAAAAAAAAGGTTTTATAACAGATCACCTTTTTTTTCTGGGAAAGTTTATTCTACAATAATAAGAAACTAAATTCTAGTGTATGTCTCCGTACCTAAATAGATACAGTAGTAGTATTTTAGTTAAAGTAGTAGTAATACATTTAGCAATTTAATCAGTTATTTTGATTAATTCGGGAAAACGTGTCTGAGATTATTTACATAAAATATAATTTCCTTCTCCTATTAGGGAATTTAAAAAAAACATTGCAGAACTAACGCCATCTATAGAAAATCAGGTAATGATGTTTGACCATAACATGTAACAACAATTCAAATACAATCTTTATCCATTAGTAGCGACATCTACGAAATTCTACTAACAACGACTATGATGCAAGTTACGTCCTATGGTTTCGCTATCTGAACGTTTTTGTATATTTGTATAGAGGGCGCTTCGTTCCTTATTTAGCAGAAATTATAACAAAAATCATGACTAATCATGAGGAATCGTGTTTATTAAAAAAAATATTATAACAAGCATAACCATAGTAAAAATATTTTGAGTTGTATCTACTTACGTAAATATAACATTTGAATAGTACCCTATGTGTAAATAATATTGAAGTTCGCATTTGCCTCTGTAACAAAACTCTTGCGAAATATACTCATGGTGGTAGCACCATGGCAGCATAAGCTACTCCCATAAATAAAAATAAATATTTAAAAAATATTCCATTTTATATTTTAGAGGATAAATATGTAGTAGACGTAATGTTGTTCTGTAAATGAGAGGTTCCAGTCGTCGCCGTCGTACTCACACTTATGTTCGGTTGTATGGTAGATTTATTTTCATCATCCTTCAAGTTTTTCTGGACCCTGGAGCAAAATCTTAAATTTACTATCATCATAATACAGAAATATTAAATTATTAAGTACTGGATTTTATTTTACATCCCTAACCTATATATACTAGGGATATATGATGATTTTGGTTCAGTATAAATAATTTTATAAATTTTCCGGTTCCAGAACACTCCTTATGTAGTACCAACGACAACTTCATCTGTGTGTGTGGCACTACTATTAGATAACAATACTAGAAGATAACAATTAGAAGAACAGCGAACCCTTTGGTGAAAATTCTAGTCGTACTCAGAAATGTTGTGGTAGGGTGATAAATAATTGTTTACGTCAATGCCCTTTTATCTACAATAACTGACCAAAATCATCCGAAATTAAGAAATACATTGGCGAGTATAACAGCGTACGCGGTTCACCTTATCGAGTTTACTGAAGCGCACCAAGTCAGCTCAAAAAGCTTCACGGTCACAAAAGCTGTCAAACAATGCTTAGTTTAGATTCGACTCGGTATATTTCTTCCATAGTGGATCTTAGCACTTACTTGGACCTCAAACATAAAGCAAGTATTTTATTGGCAGGTGCTTCTGCAAGAAGCCAGATTAGTAGAGCGGCGATGCATCCCCAGAATATGACACCCGCAGTTGAATTTAGCTGGAAAAATAATTAGTTTGTTAATTATGTGATAGAATAAAACAAGAGTTAACCTAATTTTTTCGTTCATTAGGGGATTATATTTGCTCGCGTTCATCAGAATGCGCGTGATGCCACCAGAGGGCCTATATACTCCGAAAAACGATACACTATATTCTGATTTTCGTTGTCAAATTATTAACCAATAGAATTGCTTAAAATTTCCTAGTAGTCGGTGATAATGTTCACCACTTCTTCTCACAATCTTCAGTGAAATGTCTGTCTAAATTGGAGGTATAATGGGCGTAAAGATTTCATGTCAAAAATATCTTACAATTTCAAAATAATCGTTGTGTTGAGGGTTCCTGGTAACGAAGGTATTACGTTGGATGATAATAGTATGCGTCAGGTATAATCCGTAAGTGAGTCGACTTAAAGGCACCCACACGTTCCAACTTAAGAATCCCTTCACCAGAGCTGAAAAAAAGTTTCAATAACAATTTCTGTACCTATGTTTTTCGCAAAGCGCTATAGAGTATAAAAGGATTAAAAAGAGCACTTCAAAGATGGTAACCTCATGGAATTTCCCCTGGTATCGAAAATAATTGAAGGTAACGACTTACCATCTGGTTACTTAGAGTAACTTTCAGGATATTATTAAAATTAAATGGAAAATAATATGTTTTTAGAAATTTGTAGATTGTTGTTTGCTACGAGCTGCTACGATTTTTATGTTGTAATAACTATAACTACTTACGCACGTGTCCAAAAGAGCAGCAAAACACAAGCAGAGCAACCGCGCACGCCCATGCTGGCCTGTTCAGAGATGCATACAACGCGCCCTCTAGCGGATGGTATGTGCGCCATTGGAAGGCGCTACCACTCACCATCACCACCAGCATTATCACCAAAGCTGAACACGTACCTATCACTGACCATTTCTGTAATAATCGGCAGAATATTAAAATAATGTCTTTGCTACGAGACAGTCGGCTACGAATGTGCTACGAGCATAATTTTTGTGCAATCATATCAGGTAGTACCATTTTATAAAACGTAAAGATTTATTATTTCAAGAATTCATTTGTATTCTATTACAATTATACTGCTATCATTACTAAGCGTAAATAACTTAAAAAAATCTCATGCAAGCCATAAAAAAGACATCAACGCGTTTCGTATTTTGACAAGCATAAAACTGTATTCACCTTAGATATCTTTTTCGGTTCATCAGTCTTATAGTAGGTAGTGAAAAAGTAACCAGTGAAGAAACCAACGAGGTAGGCTGCGTAACGAGTGTGACTTTTCACGTAGGTTAATTGGAATTCCTTACTAGCACGAGGATTTAACACGAACCTGGAAGATTTTAAACTTGTTTTAATAATAATGTAAGTAATATGCTTCAATTTGAAAATACTTTTATTGTCACATGGTTCAATAATTTTGACCCCGGGAAAATATAAGATAACCGTGAGGCGGAAGCTTGTTAGTTAATAATTGCACAAAAATATAATTAAATCAAGCTGAGTTTACGAAATTAATGTCCTTATTAATAACTTATATTGTCTGAATAGTTCATCAGCCTAGATCTAATGATGGATGGTTATGCTTGCAAATAACAATAACAATAGCAATTGCGAAACAATAAGGAAGATATCATGGAAATTATACAAACTGAAGTAATTACTATTTCCTTAGATATTCATAGAAATACAATGTATAAGGAAGATAAAAAAAAACACGTTTTTAGAAATGTAGCCTTAAAACGAGCAAATCTGTCAAGCAAGATGCACCTTATTGCCTTGTTTTGGCGCCTTATTAAATAGAAGATGTTCTATGGTGCCAATTCTGTTATTTATCAACTAAACTAAATTTGACGTCACATCTCTATCAAGATGGATATGAAATATTAACAACTGTCAAATTGCTCTTATGCAACTACTACGTTGTAGATATAAGAGATAAATAATAAACAATGTAATAGTGATTAAGTACCAGAACAATGAAGTATGGTAGACATGCAATCTTCGAGATTAATAATAATATGGAAAAAACTTGATAATTTTCCATGAGCGAATGACCTGTATACACTTAACCTCCTTATTACAAAATTTATTTTACACTATTCCTTATACCATAAAGTAAATACTACGTACAACTTATACTTTTGGATTTCGCATACCAATATGGAAACTATGAATAGTACTAATTGAATGGATAGATAATGCATGTCCATAAACACGTGACGTAAGCAAGTTCGTAAGAGTTTTTATGAAACTTTGTGTTAGGTTGGTAAATTTTACTCTGTAAAAAGAAAATAAAATATTGTTATAAAATTTAATACTCGTCTTGACTGATTGACTGATTCATTACCGCAGAATCGCAGTGACAAACTTAGTAAAACAAAATCCTTATAAAGTGTAGGTATTTACGAAGAATGTATTGAAAGTCCGCACCTAAGGAGGTAAAATAGGGTATCACGGGTGAAGCCGCACAGCGGAAAACTAGTAGTTAATAATATAGTAACAATAATTATTTTTTTCATACATTGACTGCCTTATCAAGCCTTGCTCATTATCAATGCTTAGTAAATTAAATACTCACTCAAACGTAAACAGCTGTACAGCAGGTAGTTCATACAAGTATGTAATTACTCCTGGTAGGATAATAGAGGTGACAGTCACTATGACTGCACAGATCAAGCCGAGCCGGGCATGTCGTTTGTATAGCCAGTATAACATCACGGTAATCACGAAGAAATGAAAGTCGCAAGGGATGTACCAAGATATTATGATGCACTGGAAAATAAAGTTATCGTAGAATTTACTAACCTATCCTATTATATCCAGCTAGATATAGTTATACTTATCTACACTATTATTATAAAGTGATAAGACTTTTGTTTGTACTACTACTATACCGCTTTGAAATTCATCCATTATTTTCCTATATGTAATCTATGTTATGAAAACTCTAATTCCTTCCGGAACGCGGTTGAAACTGTTAATAGGAAAACTAGTAGGTAATATTATAAATGGGAAATTTAGTATTTTTGTTCGTTACTTTTTGCGTGGTGAATAGTGATGGAATTGAAGATGGAGAACATATAGGGTACTTTTTGTGCCGGGAAAACATTAAAACCCCTGAGAAGGTGGTTGAAAACTAGATCATGTACTTATCAAAGACGTAGGTAACATCCACGTCCACTTATATATTTAAATTTTTAAATTTAGGTTCATGCTTTGCTGTTTAATTTCAAGAGCCCAGTTTAATGCACTTACAATATTCTCAGAGTCGATGTAATTCTGCAGCATCAGCAGGTTGATCCACCAGTTCTTGCGACACTGTTCCGTGTCGCCGGCTATGGCTCTATTCCAGAGCGGACCTGACCCCGTGTATGGGTATACAGCACAAACATAAAATATAACCACCGCTAATGCAACCACAAGCCTGAAATACCACACGTAAAATTCACTTTTATAGTACCATATACCTACAACTAGAACTAGTTGATAAACTCAAACTCATTTATTCTGTGTAGGCCCTGTTAAGGCACTTATGAATGTCGATAGATACAATTACTACAATAGACTCTACCACCCGGTTCGGAATACACTTACTTATAATACAGGTTTTCTCGGCGTAACATCAGAATACAATCGGGTGCACATTATAGAAAACTTAGCTAGTAAATTGAGTGCCGCCGTTAGAAAAATTAACAGAAGTGGCTACAGCCAGATTGGTATACTTTTCGCATTTCCATACTATAATTATTTTTCTACAGTATTCTGTTAGCTCGGCTGCGAACTTGGAAACTATCTTTATATTGCAGAAAAGGGTAATTTGCACAATGTATTAATTGATAATTATACTTGTGATATCTAGTTCTATCACTAAGTGGTCCAGAATCATCTATTGAATCCATGGGACAAGTTTATATAACAATTTAGAATATAATAGAATAGAAAAGATTTATTCAGATCAAAACATAAATTACTTAAAACACCACTAAGGAGGTGAAATGGTTTCCCACTCAGCATAATTTCTAATTTCTATGTATGTTCATACATAGTCCAGTCATTTTATCAGAAAAAAATTATCCAAAGTCATATATATCCTAAGTGGTCACCGGTTTCATATAGCGAAGGCGTAAAAAAGCATTTATCAAAATTGGTTGAATTTTGATAAAATTAGTAACAAAAGTGGATCGTCGGGTCAAGGGACGGGTTGAAAATCTATTTGTATGTATAAAATAATAAGGTACCCTCCTTACCTTATATACCTCTTAAAAATTACCAAAACAGGATTGGGGAAACGTTTCAGTTTGGCAATATAGGTTACAGTTAGAAATCCAGACAGAAGGAAGAATGTATCTACGAAAAGATCATCATGGAGTATCAGCAAGCCAAGTGGGGATTCGATTTCCTGAAACCCAATGTTACAAGTATACAAATGAGGCTGATTACTGAAATCAATTTGTGGTATATGTAAGAAAAAATCTCTAGACAAAATCGAGCATAATTCGAGCTTACCTGAGCTGACGTAAATCTATCGCTAATAGGCCCAGCATTAGAAATACCAATTTGATGATCCAGCACAATGAAACAAATCGATATGAAACGTATCCCGTAGAATACTTCTAAACCTTCCTTTTTCATTTTCAATAGATCTTTTGTATTCTCTTTGAGGCAAAAAGCCTTAATCAAATTAGTATCTGTAAAAAAATAGTAGTTTATGATACTGTTGCATAATAGGGGTTATTAACTACGAGTGTGAGTTTAAGTACCGAGCCGTAGGCGAGGTTCTTAATAGTATCACACGAGTTTTTAATACCTAATTATGTGCAGTATCATATGATACAGTACTTCATCTAAACTCATATAAATAATGTCATTTAAAAAAATTGAATTTCTACCAATTTTGCAAAAAAAAAAAAAAACTATTTTTGTGTCATTTTTGGTCAAAATTATATATGTAAGCAAAAACAATAAAATAAACAGACACAATAATCATATACCTAATCAAATCCGTGTTGCCAACTCCCAAAAATTCTTACCTCTAAACTTCAAGTCAACAAATTAGTCACATTGTCATCGTCAAATTGAATTGATACTGATTGATTATACTATTGATAGGTCCAAAGTGTACTTTAATAGAAAAAAAGTTATTTTATAGCATTATCTTGGGAACACAACTGGGTCCTTAGACAAAGTAACATCGCTTCATACCGAAACGATGTCGAAGTTCTTTTTCGTTTTAGAGATAACGATAAACATTTCCTAGCCAATGTAACACAATTGTCGCGATCGCAGAGACGAACGGATTGTCCGATAAAAAAATAAATATTGGCTATGGTAACGAAAATTTAGCTGTCAGTGTCAAATTGGATCAAACAAAGCGGGATTATTTCAAATGTTATTTATGTGTTTACGTGAGTGTGGTGAGTCGTTTTTAATTGATATTTTTAATTCTTGACACTTTTTAATAAACTTATAGCAATACGATGATAGTGTTAAATTATTTGAGTGTTATTACATACAAGTTTTCTTCAAAATTAAATAGAATCATTGTGATTGTGACTGTTCAAAATTTAAAGTTATTTTTTTATTTTTAGTGATATAGCATGGATTCTAGGGTACGAGTATGTCCGGAACAGCTTTCAACTCTACTGGAGTACATGGAAAGGTAAGTAAATCCAAGTTTTTTTTCATTTCCATAAGATTCAGTCGTACAAAACTTTGGTATCATTTCAGTCGCTAATGTAAACAATGACGCGATAATAACAATGAAGCACGTATGTATTGAATCGTTGTTTATGTTTCAGTCATGGTGACCTGGCTAGGCCTGTTGCAGGGGCACAAGGTCGGGTATGGTAAAAAAAACAACAATTCAGGCATATCCTCAATTGTTTCCATATTTATCCTTGATGTATATCGCCTTTGACGCCTCACCCAGGCATTCTTATTATGTGCAGCCCACAATAAACGTAAAGAATGCATTTTTAATTAAATAAAACTGTAATATCGCAACTAGCACTTGTACACAAATCACAGCTGACTGTAATTTTCGGCCATTTTGTAGAGATATCTACAGCCCCCAAGCTTTCGTTTTGATCGCGAATCGAACGATCGCTCCCAAAGAGATAGCGAACGTCAAAAGTGCCGCTTGTCTACGCATTTGTATTGAAATAGGCGAATAAACACTTCGCTAATTTATGATTTCGATTCGTTTTCGACATGAAGTAAACATTGTCTACCAACTTGCGATAACGATGTAGATTGACCACGTGATTTAACGCGGCTTATGTCAGTCCCATACATTTTAGTCTTTTCGAACTTCGTTATCGTTTTTAAATTGTTACTTTGTCTAAGCCCCCTGTACTATAATGAATCATTATACACGGGTGTGCCTAAAGTGGGTCATTAAAGTACTGATTTTGATTTCATAATAAGAACATTACGATTTGAGAGTAGATAAAAGTTTTTATATAATAATATCAAATTGAAGCGAGGTAAATAAGATTATTAATAAATTAGATACCTACTTACAATATTTATTTGGGTTAAACTGCTTTGTCTGATTGTTTAAATAAGTGCATACTAAAGCAAGCACCATCAAACACACGATGGTTCCACTGTAATAAAATTACATTGAATAAGGTTATATTTGTAAATATTTACTCATACTGCGTAATTCTATAAATTCGTTACAGAATAAAATGTATGTTATAAATGAGGGGCAAAAATTAAACCTTCACAAAATTCTAAATATAAAATTACAAAACACATAACTTAAAACAATTATTATGATTAGCATAAAACACTTAATTGTTATTAACTAGCTATTCAAATTCAGAAATATATATATATATAAATATAAATTCATAAATGAGTATGGACATAAAAAAAGATACTATTTTATAAGATTATTTTATCTTTTGAATAGAAGAATACTCGCAGTATTACGATTATATTAGACGAGTGAATTATAAAGTTAATTAAAAAATAAATGTAGGTACCTGAATTTCAGGCATCTAATTAGTTAGCAGCAATTAAAATTAAAATTAGACGGCAAATAGCATCAGTAGTTAGCCGAAGATAAATGTAACATGAAAATATAAAATTACTTACAAAAAAGTATAAAACAGTGCATCGAACTCCCTATGATTTCCATAAATTTGACAGGGTTCTGATATGGTTATATTAGCTCTCATACCAGCCGCGCCGAGGTGACTGCGGGCCAGCATCACGCCCAGCAGCCGTTCTATGGTGTTCGGGTGACAGACAGCTGGAGCACACGCACCCCATGTTAACAAGTTGAGAGCACGGGTATTTGGTGGGTGGTACTGGTTTGCAAAAATATTTTTTTAGTTAAGTTTTTTAACTACAGTCGGATGGTTATGGGAATAAAACGAGAAACAAAACAAAAATTCAATATAGTTTCTCAATTTTGTAGCAAGTGCTACGAAATGTTCTATGCGTAGATTTGATATGGATTACAAAAGTTAGACGATTCTTATCTTAAAATGTATGAGAAGGAAGTAGGTACCTAATATTGCTACAACTTATTACCTCAATAAAATCCAAAGCAGATTGATAAGGATAGAAGCGTTTGTATGTACGCTTCCTTACAGCCAAATCTGTTCTTTCAAGCACTATTTCAGCTAAACAGTACTTGGTTTCCAATTGTTGATAGGTGGACCAGGGTGCATTCATACATTCGTCAAAATTTCCCAGTTGATATCGATTACCAAATAATAGGCCTTGTGGTTGTGACGCTTGGGAATCCCACTCTGTCGTAAAGAAATCATAGGTATATTTTTTGATTTCCTACATCATTATAATGATTACTTAAACACATAATTATTTATTTCACATTTTACCCCAATTTTCAATCACGTTTTACACTTACATGTTAATTGGTCATTGTTGACGTATAAGTTTCAAGTGGTTGACCATTAGGTAGTAATTGTTTTTTGGGCCATCTAGACACAGTTTTTGTCTGATTTATACCACTTGTAGTACTGTTATTAATAATAATTTTGAATAAATATTAAAGTTATCTATTTAATGATAAATATGTCAAACTTTTATTTAAAGATAATAGTTATTATATGTAACAAAATCTAAACTACGTAACTATAAATAAATAAATAAGTTCATCCAAAGAGGGAACGCTGCCAGCCTTCTGGGAACCTTGCCGTTGATCGGCAGCAGCGGCCGCATCGAGGAATTTTTTTATATGTAGTTTGTATATTTGTTGTAAATATTGTATAGTCTTTTAAATAAATATTACTAAGTACTTACCCCAAACTGACCACAACGTAAAATTTTGTAAGCCCCGAACTAAATGTAAAATTTGATTAATACAAGGCTCCTCTTCAGTAGTCCAATTCTGACTATTCAGCATAAACAACACATCATCGAGATAAACTCGATTCTTTGATTTCGTTGAGTTATTTTTCTTTAAATATATTTCTTTGAGAGAATAATTTTGAGTATTATTATCATCAGGAAACTGTGTAGTCACTTCAATATTCTTCATTCTTTGTGTCACGTGACATTTTGTTAAAACTATTAAACTTATTGGTATTAATATGTACTTCATTTTTACCCACGACGGAACAGAGACGGTATATGCGTTTGCGGTGAGAGGTTGTTAGTCATCTGTCTAGCTAGAGTCTGTCTATACACTGAAGAGATATTGCAATGTTGTTTAGTTTTATATGAAAAATTGTTATATCCCAGACAGTTCGCAACATCGATAAATAATAATAATGGTGTACTCGCTAAGGTCCATTGTGGTGTAATTTTCCCAGGCGTTTTCTTGATTTACTCTAATTTTTTTACCCACTACGGTAGGGAGACGGTATATGCGTTTAGGGTCCAAAACTACTTACTGGTTCGATTTTATTGCAGTTTTCAGTGATGGGTCCGGGTTTGATTGGTGCATGATGTTATGGTGACAACTCACTAGGAGGCGCTGCAGCAAACATTTGTTTGTGCTAAACCAAAACTACTAGTCAAATTTTGATGCGGTTTTAAGTAATGGGTTTGTAGTTGATTAGTGAGGGTTCTTAAATGGGTGTTATGATAGTAGCACACTAGGGGGCGCTGCAATAAACATTTGTTTGTACTAAACCAAAACTACTAGTCCGATTTTGATGCGGTTTTCAGTAATTAGTTTGTAGTTGATTAAAGAGGGTTCTTAAATAGGTGTTACGATATAGCTCACTAGGGGGCGCTGCATTAATATATGTTATTGTGATAAGATACATACACTTGACTTTGTGAGATGTTACCAACAATTATTTGAAATCCGTAAAGCCGTTTGTTTAGGTGTGAAAGTGAAACAGCTTCATGCTTTCTTTAGTTGAAATTAAATTGAATTATTATACTTATTATTTTCATTCTACGTAATATCGAATTGAGTAACAACAAAGCCCCGGGCAAAGTTTATTTGCAAATACTTATCTAATGTACATACTACTGTAGCTGAGGCGTATCTTCCATAGGGTCATTCGGGCGAACGCCAGGGGGGGCGCATTATGTAGGTACCTACATAATATCTATGCTCTCTAAAAAGTATAAAATAAAAAGGAAAATTAAAATTTTTGAAAAACCCACGACGTTAAAAATTAATTGAAAAAGGATAAAATAATTTAAAAACGCCTGACTTAAAAAATAAATGTAACTCGAGATAATAAACGAGTAACTCTCGCGGAGTCGGTCATATATGTAAATAATAGAGTATCAGTTTTCATAGCATTTCCCTACGTACGGTACCTACCTATTTTGTTCTCGATGATTGTAGATGTGGCAATAACAAATTCAACCACCTATAAACTTATTAAAAAACCCAAGAATATCTGTCCGGGGCTGCCATTAAGGTGGAGGCTTCGGTTGGAGCGCGAAATTCAAATCTTATCACGTTTTTTTGCAAATTGCAGCTCAGTTATAGGTCGTAAGTTATCAACATGTTATTTGCGACAAGAATGGTAGTAAATTTACTGATTAATAACAAAATAAATCATCAACATATTATTCCAAGGTATGTGAAAATATATGAAAAATAATATCCAAAAAAAGGTTTTTTAACAGATCACCTTTTTTTCTGAGAATGTGTTTTCTACAATAATAAGAAATTCTAGTGTGTCCGTACGTAAATACACATAGTAGTAGTATTTTAGTTAAAGTAGTAGTAATATATTTAGTTATTTTAGTTAATTCGGGTTAAACGTGTCTGATTATTTACATAATATTAATATTTGACAGTCCAGTTGGCGCAGTTGGTTAAGACGCCACCTATCGCGCTGCTGGTCGTGGGTTCGATTCCCATCCAGGACAAACATTTGTGTGCATTAATTTTAAGTGCGGAAATTTTGAACATGTCTGTTTGTCCTGTGTCTGGGTCTATTTAAGTATGTATTAGGTTGGGGAAAAAGTCTTTTCGCATTATAGTATGTATGAACTTGTAATAAAATCTCTTTGGCTATACTATTTGTATCTGGCTGGTTAAGGTGTTATTGAAAGTTTAAATTTTAAAGAACATAAATTCAAATTAGGAAAATGTGTGATTTTCATTTGTTTTTCGTACTATCAAGATGAGTGAATATAATGAAGAAATTCGATACATTTTAAAATTTTACTACAAAAAAGGTAAAAATGCAACGCAAGCCGCGGAAAAAAATTGCTATATTTATGGACCTAGTGCAGTGTCTGTGAGAGTAGCACAAATTTGGTTTAAGCGTTTTCAATCCGGAAATTTTGATGTCAAAGATGCACGTCGCTCTGGTCGCCCTATTACGGATAAAATGGATGCCATTTTTGAAAAAGTGGAGCAAGATCGGCATATCAGTAGTTACGACGTAGCTGAAGAACTGGGAATTGACCACAAAACAGTTTTGGCGCATTTGAAAAAAACTGGGTACACAAAAAAGCTCGATATTTGGGTACTCGCAACAAGGTGATGCTGTGTGTGTGGTGGGATTGGAAGGGCATTATTCATTATGAGCTGTTACCACCAGGCAGGACCATCGATTCTGAACTCTACTGCGAACAACTGATGAGATTAAGGCAAGAAGTTGAGAGAATGCGGCCGGAAATAATCAACAGAAGGGGTGTGGTTTTTCATCATGATAATGCTAGATCTCACACATCTTTAGCCACTCAGCAAAAATTAAGAGAGTTTGGCTGGGAGGTGTTAATTCATCCGCCGTATAGTCCTGACCTCGCACCTTCAGATTTCCACCTGTTTCGGTCTCTTCAGAATTCTTTAGGCAGTGTCAGGTTAACATCACGAGAGGACTGCCAAAACCACTTGTTGCGGTATTTTGATCAGTCCCAAAATTTCTATTGCAATGGTATCATGTCCCTACCTACAAGATGGCAAAAAGTTATCGAACAAAATGGTACCTACATACTTTAGTTAAATGTAAATAAACTATATTAAAAAATGTTTTGAATTTTCTTAAAAAACTTTTTCCCCAACCTATTATTTACAAAAAATAAAAAGTAGTATATCAGTTATCCGGTCTCCATAGTACAAGCTCTGCTTAGTTTGGGATCAGATAACCGTGTGTGAAGAATGTCCCAGAATATATACAGGATATAGGATATATTTAGTACCTGACCGAGCTTAGCTCATTTTTTTTTGTAAATCGTGTTTTCTAAAAATTAAACCTAGCTAGGTCGATTTATCGCATATAAAATGTATGGGAATAGTTTTTTTCGATTTGAGACATTTCTGATACCCTAACCTAACTTAACCCCATAGAGCCTTTTGATCCTCGAGGATTGATTAAGCTAATAAAAATATAGTAATGGCTGATTTCTCGCTGACTGTTCATTTTTTCAAAATCTGTAAATGACGATAGCAATAACTCAAAAAATAAGGGATGGTCTCCTAAGACCATATTCGCGTGGCTTCAGCCCTTAAGGTAGCTGCCCTTACTGACCCGTCTCGAATTTCCACCCTGAATATCACACGTAGTATTAAATTCTCTTTGAATATCACATTGGATATTAAGCACTGATGTTCCGAATACCACAGACAACAGAAATCATGAGGAATCTTGTGTTTATTAAAAAAAAACATTATAATAAGCATAACCATAGTAATAATGTTCTGAGTTGTACGTAAATATTACATTTGAATAGTACCCTATGTGTAAATAAATTGGAGTTCGCATTTGCCTCTGTAACTCTGAAACTCTTGGGAAATATACTCATGGTGGTAGCACCAGAGTAGCGTAGGCTACTCCCATAAAATATTTTTATTTTTATTGAAACTCATTTAACTGCAGCAATTTTATATTTTAGAGGATAAATATGTAGTGGAGGTCATACTGTTCTGTAAATGAGAGGTTCCAGGCGTCGCCGTCGTACTCAAACTTATGTTCGGTTGTATGGTAGATTTATTTTCATCATCCTTCAAGATTTTCTGAACCCTGGAAACAAAATCTTAAATTTTTTGTCTTCATTATACAGATATATTACCGGTTTTTATTTTACGTCCCTAACCAATATACTTGTAGGGATATAGGATGATTTTGGTTGAGTAAATCACTGTCAATAAATAATTTTATAAATTTTCCGGTTCGAGAGCACTACTTAAGTAGTACCAACGAGAATTTCTTCTGTGTGTGGCACACACCATTACAAACTTATAACAATTAGAAGTTTAGCGTGAACCCTTTGGTGAAAATTCTAGTCGTACTCAGAAATGTTGTGGTAGGGTGATAAATAATTTGTGTAATATTTATTTGCATGGAATGTTTTTTTTCCATTAATAAAGTTTACGTCAATGCCCTTTTATCTACAATAACCAACCAAAATCATCCGAAATTAAGAAATATATTGGCGAGTAAAATAGCGTACGCGGTTCACCTTATCGAGTTTACTGAAGCGCACCAAGTCAGCTCAAAAAGCTTCACGGTCACAAAAGCTGTCAAACAATACTTAGTTTAGATTCGACTTGGTATATTTCTTCCATAGTGGATCTCAGCACTTACTTGGATCTCAAACATAAAGCAAGTATTTTATTGGCAGGTGCTTCTGCAAGTAGCCAGATTAGTAGAGCGGCGATGCATCCCCAGAATATAACACCCGCAGTTGTAGTTAGCTGAAAAATAGAATCAGTTTGTTAATTATGTGATAGAATAAAACAAGAGTGAACCTAATTTTTTCGTTCATTGGGGGATTATATTTGCTTGCGTTCGTTTTGAATGCGCATGATGAGCAACGAACTGCTAATAACAGCTCCGGTATTATTCTAGAGAAATGGAGACGAGAAATCACGGGTTAAACTTAAGAGTACTAGAGTGTATGCTCATAGGGTCTACTCCGAAAAATGATACACAATAGTCTGATCATCGATGTCATATTATTAACCAATAGAATTGCTAAAAATTTACGTCACGTCAGTAATTTGATAACGATGAACAGACTCTCGTGTATCGTTTTTCGGAATAGGTCCTCTGGTGGTCCAAGACCTACCTCAGATACATAGTAAAAAAATATGGTCACTGTACCTTAAGAATAGTATGTTGTCATATATGACCGTAAGGTTGGGGAAGTAAACGATAAGGGTCTGTTTGTGATAATGTTCACCACTTAAAAATCAGTGTTTGTCCGATTTGGAGGTATAATGGGCGTAATGATTTCATGTTAAAAATATCTTACAATTTCAAAATGATCGTTGTGTTGAGGGTTCCTGGTAACGAAGGTATTACGTTGGACGATTATGATATGCGTCAGGTATAATCCATAACAGAGACGACTTAAAGGCACCCACACGTACCAACTTAAGAATCCCTTCACCAAAGCTGAAAAAAAATGTTTCGCTAATAATTTCTCTACCTACGGTATTCGCACGGTATAAATGATTTTACCTTTACGTTTTGATTGTGATTTTGATTTTATATCTTTAAAAATTGTTGCCATAGTTTCGATTAAGTACTAAACGTAATATAGATGATTGTGTCCATTTTTGTTGTTCTTTATTTATGGCCAATTCAATATTAAGTGCGCAATCTTGGGTGACCCTACCCTACCCGGTAGGTTTTGATTCCCTTGCGAGTGTCGAAAATTTGCAGCATAATTAATGGCTGTATCTTTTGATTGCGTTGGCTGTTTGATTTTTAAACAGCTCCAAGGGACAGTAGATTTGAGGATTTGATATGAATTTCAGCTTGATACCTCCACGCGTTCCTGAGAAAAAGGGCCTTGACAGACAGACAGACAGACAGACGGACAACAAACATCCTATAAAGGTTCCCTTTTTTTCGTTTTTTGGTACGGAACCCTAAAAAGGATTAAAAAGACCACTTCAAAGATGGTAACCTCATGGAATTGCCCCTGGTATTGAAAATAATTGAAGGTAACGGGAACTACTTACACCTAGAGTCACTTTCCGGACATTATTAAAATTAAATTAAAAAAAATATCAGTATTTAGAAATTTTTAGATTGTTGTTTGCTATGAGCTAATACAATATTTATGTTGAAATAACTATGACTACACATAATACTTACGCACGTGTCCAAAAGAACAGCAAAACACAAGCAGAGCAACCGCACATGCCCATGCTGGCCTGTTCAGAGATGCGTACAACGCGCTCTCTAACGGATGGTATGTACGCCATTGGAAGGCGCTACCACTCACCATCACCACCAGCATTATCACCAACGCTAAACACGTACCTATCACTGACCATTTCTGAAATAGTCGGCAGAAAATTATAATAATGTCTTTGCTACGAGACAGCCGGCTACGAATGTGCTACAAGCATAATTTTTGTACAATCATATCAGTACCTTTTTCTAAAACGTTAAGTTTTAATATTTCAAGAATTCATTTGTATTCTATTAAAATTTTACTGTTATCATTATTAATCGTAAATAGATTAAAAAAAATCTCATGCAAGCAATAAAAAAGACATCAACGCGCTTTATATTTTGACAAGCAAAAGTGTTCACCTTAGATATCTTTTTCGGTTCATCAGTCTTATAGTAGGTGATGAAAAAGTAACCACTGAAGAAACCAACGAGGTAGGCTGCGTAACGAGTGTGACTCTTCACGTAGGTTAATTGGAATCCCTTACTAGCACGAGGATTTGACATGAACCTGGAAGAATAATAATGTAAGTAACATACTTTAATTTGACAATCAATACTTATTACCACAATTATTGATGGTTTTTAAATTTGAGATTAAATTAAACTGTGTCCATGAATACTAATATAGAATCAATGGAGTTAGACTATTGAAGTAAAACGTAATTATTTGTGTATTTCTTATTAGTAATCCAACTAATATTATAAATGTGAAAGTTTGTGAGGATTTATGATTGTTTCTTACTCTTTGTAATAAGAGATAAATAATAAACAATGTAATAGTGTTTAAGTAACATAACAATTAAGCATGGTAGACATGCAATTTTTGAGATTAATAATAATATGGAAAAAACTTGATATTTTTTCATGAGCGAATGACCTCTATACACTAACCTCCTTATTACGAAATTTATTTTACACTATTCCATAAACTTTAGGATTTTGCTTATCACGCTCACTTGAAAATTTATGTCACAAAAAAAAATTATATATATAGGTATATGTTACCGGAAATGTATGAAATGTAGGAATTGTATACAATTCCTGTGTATTTCCCCTAGGAAATTATAACAATAATGATACTTGGAAATATATAGAAACTATTGAAAAAAATAGGTTGGGGTTATTTTTATTATTTTGCATAGAATAGCAAGTATTCGCACAAAAGTACCTTACACTTACAACCCCCCAAATACCGCTATCTTTACAATTATACCGAATGTATTACTCCGATAGATATTTAGGAAATGTATGGATTTCCTAGGAAATGTATACAATGACGGATTAGATACTTTTCCGTTAACATATATATTTATAGATTTTTTTTGTTTCTGTAAACTGTTAATTATCTTGGGTAGCGTTATATAAAGTTTCTCATACAACGTATTTATTTGTGGACATTTCTTAGTTTAGATGTGTCAGAGTTTCTATGGAGCATTATGTACAATTATTTTTTGTACGAATAATAATTGGATAGATAGATGATGCATGCACCATAAAAACGTGATGTAGCCAATGTCTTTTTTTTAATTTTTTGATAGATTGATAAATTTTATTATGAGACTGCCCATACATTGACTGCCTTATCATGTCTTGCTCAATATCAATGCTTAGTAAATTAAATACTCACTCAAACGTAAACAGCTGTACAGCAGGTAGTTCATACAAGTATGTGATTACTCCTGGTAGGATAATAGAGGTGACAGTCACTATGACTGCACAGATCAAGCCGAGCCGGGGATGTCGTTTGTATAGCCAGTATAACATCACGGTAATCACGAAGAAATGAAAGTCGCAAGAGATGTACCAAGATATTAAGATGCACTGGAAAATAAAGTTATCGTAGAATTTACTAACCTATTCTATTATATCCAGTTGGCTAGATATAATTATATCTATACTAATATTATAAAGAGAGAAGAATAAAGATTACGTCCAACATTCATCACGGGTGGCGGGCGCGGCCGCAAACGCTGCGGAAAACCTCAAGCGGAGGAAATATACTTCTCTTGGAGATAGTTATATATTTCTTCCGTTTGGGGTCGAAACTATGGGTAGTTGGGGTCAAGATGCTCGCAGTTTGGTTAGGGAACTGTCCAGACGCCTTATTGACACTACAGGTGACCAAAGAGCTGGCACTTACCTCGGGCAGCGCATCAGCCTTGCAATCCAACGAGGTAACGTTGCCAGCTTTTTGGGGACCCTGCCTGCAGGCGGCGATTTAAATGTGGTATATTATTTACTTATTTATTTATAGTTACTCTGTATATAGGTTTGATTTTGTAGTTTAATTTTAATTTAATATTTCATTATAGATAGATTATACTTTGGAATAATAATAGTAAAATCAGAAAAAAAAAGAGAGAAGATTTGTATTTTTAAGGTGTAAAAATTCCTTAAATCACGGAACGCGAGTGAAACTGCTAATAGGAAAGCTAGTAATATTATAAATGGGAAATTCGTATAATTTGTTTATTTTGTTCATAACCTTTAGTGTGGTGAATATAGTGATGGAATTGAAGATGGAGAACATATAGGGTACTTTTTGTGCCAGGAAAACATTAAAACCCCTGAGAAGGTGGTTGAAAACTAGATCATGTACTTATCAAAGACGTAGGTAACATCCACGTCCACTAATATATTTTAATTTTTAAATTTAGGTTCATGCTTTGCTGTTTAATTTCAAGAGCCCAGGTTAATTAATGAACTTACAATATTCTCAGAGTCAATGTAATTTTGCAGCATCAGCAGGTTGATCCACCAGTTCTTGCGGCACAGGTCCGTGTCGCCAGCTATGGCTCTATTCCAGAGCGGACCTGACCCAGTGTATGGGTACACAGCACAAACATAAAATATAACAACCGCTAATGCAACCACAAGCCTGAAAACGCCACACGTAAAATTAGATAGCAAACAATCCACGTGTAGAAAACTTAGCTAGTAAATTGAGTTCCGCCACTTTCGCAGTTAGAAAAATTAGACAAATAACAGATGTAGCTACAGCCAGGTTTGTTTACTTTGCGTATTCAATAGTATAATGTCCTACAGCCTTTTGTTAGCTCGGCTGCGTACTTGAAAAGATAATTTGCGCAATATATTGCTTGATATGCTTGTGATATGTAAAACGAATTGAAATTCTATAGCAAAGTTCTATCACTAAGTGGTCCAGAATCATGTATACTCACGTTGAGATGTTATAATTTCACCCGATATATAAGTATAGTAAGTAATGCGTAGGCGTAAAAAAGGGTTTATTAGAATTGGTTGATTTTTGATAAGTAGTAATAAAAAGGGATCGCTGGGTCTAGGGACGGAGTGGAAATATAGTTGTATCTATAAAATAATAAAGTTTTCTCCTAACCTCATATATCTCTTAAAAATTACCAAAACAGGATTGGGAAAACGTTTTAGTTTGGCAATATAGGTTACAGTTAGAAATCCAGACAGAAGGAAGAATGTATCTACGAAAAGATCATCATGGAGTATCAGCAAGCCAAGTGGGGATTCGATTTCCTGAAACCCAATGTTACAAATATTCAATTGAGGCTGATTACTGACATAAATTTGTGGCATATACAAGAAAAAATCTCTAGATAAAATCGAGCTTACCTGAGCTGACGTAAATGTATCGCTAATAGGCCCAGCATTAGAAATAGCAATTTGATGATCCAGTATAATGAAACAAATCGATATGAAACGTATCCCGTATAATACTTCTAAACCTTCCTTTTTCATTTTCAATAGATCTTTTGAATTCTCTTTGAGGCAAAAAGCCTTAATCAAATTAGCATCTTTAACAAAAAAGTTCAATATAATAATATCAAATTGAAGCGAGGTAAATAAGATTATCTATAAATTAGATAAAGTATTTACTTACGAAATTTATTTGAGTTCAATTTTTTTCGATTATTTAAATACGTACATACTAAAGCAAGCGCCACCAACCACCCAATGATTCCACTGTAATACAAATTTACGCATACCTATATGTATATATTATTAACAAAACTATAAATTAGTTGAAGAATAAAATTTACGTAACGGATGGATGAGGGCTAAAAAATTGAATCTTAATAAAATTTTAAATATAAATTATAAAACATAACCTAAGACAATTATTATGATTAGGGTAAAACTATACATCCTCTAAGTTCATTCAAATCAGATGTAAATATATGAGTATAAACTTAAACAAAGAAATAAGTAGGTACTATTTTAAACGATGAATTGAACTTTTGGATAGAAGGATACGAGTATTACTATTATATTATACGAGTTCAAAAATTCGTTCAAAAGCAATGATAGCTCAGTGGTAGTGACGTCGAATGCCGAGACGAAGGTGGCGGGTTCGAATCCTACAATGAGCTTGAGCTTTCGGTGAAGGAAAACGTCGTGAGGTAACCATAGCACGGTGGTAGAGTACTTTGTAGTACCCGCTTGGCTGGCTACCACCCTCAAGTTGAAAATCTTTCGCCAAGCACATTCCGGTGTGTTCTGGCAGCTGCACTTGAGAGCCAGTTCCACGGCCACATCATCACTGACTACTGTGAGATTGTGGACAAACACAGGCCTATACAACGCTCCAGATATTAGGCTCATAGGCCTAAGTCTCAGCAATAATGCTTAGCAATAACCCTTATTTTAGCGCACATGCAACGCACAAACATCCAACAGTTTCCATTCCATTTTACTATTTTTGTGCAAATATTGTACAATACTTGCTTGTTGCCATAGACTAAATATACGTAGTATTATCTTCTCATTAATACTACCTTATTACCACAGACATGACGTGATGTCGTAAATAAGCTCATTTTTTTGCTCTTACATTGCACACGCTGGCTGAACCCTATGAGATAGATCAAAATAATGTACTGCAGTATTGTACACCTCATAGAGGTCTACGGGATGGTATAATGTATATCTCTTAGGGATAAACCACAATAACCTTTATTTTTTAAGATAATTTTAGAGATAGAGATTTTAAGAGAATGGCTTATTTACGAAGCGATTTTAAGCAATACAGCATTAATGCTTATCCAATTAAGTACCTTAAATACATTATGCATTTAATATAAATCAATATGGGCCTTTACAGCATGTAATTTAAATGGATAGTTTCGAAGATATTACAAATGACAGACAGGGGGGCACAGACATTATGTAGTACATTTAGTATCAGCATTGCACCCGCGCGAAGCCATGTCGGGTCGCTAGTGTAAGATAAAATAAAAAAATACTCACAAAAAAGAATAAAACAGTGCATCGAACTCCCTATGATTTCCATTAAACTGACAGGGTTCCGATATGGTAATATTAGCTCTCATACCAGCCGCGCCGAGGTGACTGCGGGCCAGCATCACACCCAGCAGCCGTTCTATGGTGTTCGGGTGACAGACAGCTGGGGCACACGCACCCCATGTCAACGAGTTGAGAGCATAGGTATTTAGTGGGTGGTACTGGTTAGCCAAAATATTTTTTTAGTAAAGTTTTTTAACTACAGTAGAAACGTTATGGGAATAAAACGAAAAACAAAACAAAAACTCAACATGCTTTCTCAATTTTATAGGAAGTGCTATTAATTTTTACACACAGCAAAATGTTCTATGCGTAGATTTGATATGGATTACAAAAGTTAGACAATTCTTATCTTAAAATGTATGAGAAGGAAGTAGGTACCTAATATTGCTACAACTTATTACCTCAATAAAATCCAAAGCAGATTGATAAGGATAGAAGCGTTTGTATGTACGCTTCCTTACAGCCAAATCTGTTCTTTCAAGCACTATTTCAGCTAAACAGTACTTGGTTTCCAATTGTTGATAGGTGGACCAGGGTGCATTCATACATTCGTCAAAATTTCCCAGTTGATATCGATTACCAAATAATAGGCCTTGTGGTTGTGACGATTGGGAATCCCACTCTGTCGTAAAAAAATCATAGCTATATTTTTTGATTCCCTACATCATTATAATGATTTATTTCACATATTTAATTCACATTTTACCCCAATTTTGCATCACTTTTCACACTTATAGAAGCACTTGTAATGGTTAATTGGTCATTGAAGGCGTTTAAGTTTAATAGTGGTTGATTACCATAGCATATTATTTATCTAGACACAGTTTTTGTCTGATTTATAGCCTACTACTACTTGTAGTACTGTTATCAATAATCTATATATATAAAAGAGTAGCGGTTTTTTGGGTAAACATCCCCCTGCCCACACCGCTGAACCGATTAATGTGAAATTTGGCATGTGCGTAGATTTTGTCACGTAGGGGTCTACGTGACAAAATCTACGCACATGCCAAATTTAAGAAGCGATTTTTTGAAATTCGTTTCCGCAGCGGTGGAAATGGGCCCTTTGTGCGATTTTAAGAATCTTAATATCTCTGGAACCTTAGAGTCTAGAAGTCTGAAATTTTTAAAGTAGCTCTTTCAGTAAAAAATATTAGATATGGGTGCGAGCGTTTCTCAAACTTTTGTCTATGGGAGGAAAATTTAAAAAATTAAAGGATTTGCTTTGTTTCCGTTAAACCTTGATAACTCTGTGATTTTGAATCCTACTAACTCAAAATTTATAGTGTAGGTAGTTTAATAATACTGCTAAAATATATTTTCGCCATTTCTCAAACTTTTTTTCTTCGAGGAAGATATTACCGATGGAAATTATGCATTTTTCAAACTCTTATATCTCTGCAACGGCTGAAGATAGGCAAATGAAATTTCTTATACGCGTTATGCTATACAAATACTACAAATTTCAACTTGGTGTTTGTCAAAGTTTTGCCCATAGACAAAGTAAAAATGTCGAAAATTTACTTTTAGCATCCTGTTTTTCTCAGTTAATATTCATAGCAGAAGCTTGATTTTTTGGAATATAAGTTTTCTATAGTATTTGTTTCGAAATGTACTATCAAGTTTCTCAAACTTTTCATGCGGCATAAAGTTATAAAGGTGAAATATCAAATTTTTGCACTTTAATATTTTTGTAATGGCTCAAGCTAGGGACCTTACATTTTGAATATAAACTATTCAATAAAATTGGAATAATATTCAAACCAGTGCTTCTCAAAATTTTCATAGATGTCAATTTTATGACACCTCAAATTATTTTCTATCAACCTGTATAACGGAAGTACTATACAACTGAGAAGCAATAAGGAAATAAGCTACTCTTAGCAAGCACTATAAGAATCCTAAAGCATTTTGCAATACTATTTAGCAATGAAATGTTATAGAGGGTGGAAAATTTTATTTTTGACTTTTAATATTTTTGCAATTACTTAAGCTAGGGTTCCAAAATTTTAAATGTAGACCATGTAACATAAGTGTAACAACATGCAAATCAATCATTTAAAAAAAAATGATCATAGACAATTTTATGACCTTTTTTTTTTTTTTTTATCAATCTGTATAACGCAAGAAATATTTAACTAAGAAGCATGATTTTTTGGAAATAAGCTACTCATATCAAGCACTATAAGAATCCTAAAGCATTTTGCAATACTATTTAGCAATGAAATGTTATAGAGGGCGGAAATTTGTATTTTGGCCCCTTAATATTTTTGCAATTACATGAGCTAGGGATCAAAAACTTTGGGTGTAGACCATGTAACATAATTGTAACAATATGGACATTAATAATTTTAAGCTTTTTAATCACAGACAATTTTATGACCTTTTTAATTTTTTTTCATCAACCTGTATAACGCGTTTCCTATTGATTTCAGAACCACGAATTTCTGGTTATAATCTACCCATAGCGAGAACTATAAGAATCCTAAAGCATTTTGTAATACTATTTAGCAATGCAATGTTATAGAGGCTCAAATATTTCATTTTTGCCCTTTAATATTTTTGCAATTACTTGAGCAAAAGATCCAAAATTTTGAATATAGACTAATTAACACAAATGTAACAACATAGAAATCAAAATTATTCTAAATTTTAGTCATAGATATTTATATGATTTTTTTAAAAAGTTTATCAGACTGTATAAAGCTAGTGTATTCATATAAGTACCATATTTTATGAATTTAAGCTATCATATAGCAAGCATTGTTTATAGCAAACTAAGAACCCTTCCACTCACAGTATTGTTCAACTTTCATGCCGAAATAAAGTAACAAAGCTTTAAATTTTCTTCAATATCTCAAACAAGTGATCTAAAATTATAATACTTAGCATTTAGTTTATATAAAATAACTAGCTGTTCCCCGCGGTTTCGTTCGCGGGTTTATAAGTAGCTTATAACCTTCGGGGATAATGTAGCTTCCCATTAGTGAAACAATTTTTCGAATCGGACCAATAACTCCGGAGATTAGCGCGTTCAAACAAACTCTTCAGCTTTATTATTACTACCTATAGATAGATTAAGTTTTCACCCAAGAAATAAAAAAAAACAAATTTAGTAAAAATAAACTCAAAACCAATTTTGAAATAATTAGGACCTTCTTAAGTAGTATTTGTTTCTATGAAATCCGTTTATAATATCTACAACAATTCAACTTAAAAATATTCAACGTTAAAGCAATTATCATCAAACAAATTACGTATAGGACTTCATGTCGGTGAAGTCGTGCATAGTTCGGTTCTTTTCGGTATTGCTCGGGTTACATCGGGCGCCGCGTCGCATCGCCTGTGCTATACAAAAATAAATAAATATCCTGGGACATTCTTCACATATTTTTTTTCAGGTTTTCAATTATTGCAAAAAGATTTTTCCAAATCCGACTGGTAGATCCAGAGATTAGCGCGTTCATACAAACAAACAAAAACTCTTCAGTTTCATTATAGTTTAGATAGATAGATATATAGATTATTATTAGTATAGATAAATTATAGATAGGTTTATGTTGGCCGTTCTTGAAAATTTTGCATCAATCTGTATTGTATCATTGAGACAATCATTTAAGAAGCTGTCCTTAGTTTCTCACAAGTTCTGGGATAAAAATACCTACCTTCTTATCTCACGGGTCTACCTCTCTGCCAATTTTCATTACACACTGTTTGAACGTTTAGAAAGAAAGAAGAAAGAAAAACTTTTATCCTGCATTGCATGCCATTCGAAACTTATAAAAAAAAATATCAAACATAAAAATTCAATATACCTACTAAAATAAAAAAATAATAAGAAGGCTGTATGGCTCTGAACCTTTTACTGTTTTTTTTAACGTAACAAAAACTTATGTATGACTAAAATGGATTGTAATTTTTGACAAGTATTTAGACGTGAAAACTGAACTCCACATGCATAATATATTTATGTAGCATTCAATCGTCACAGAACTATACCTGTCCCTGGATATTAAATAGCCTAAAACCTTCACCTAGGAACCTGAACCTAAGAGGATACCTATCTTAAAGCGCTTCATAATCTATACTGTGGTTCTCAAGGTATGAGAATACTAACGGACAAATTGACCTACATATTATTTGGTTGGTTAAATTGAGTACGGGGTGTTCATGAACTCTAATGCGGGTGAAACCGCTGGGCGAAAGCTAGTAATGTATATATAAATATGTTTAACTTTTATTTATGTAATCAAATGAACTAAATAAAGAAACCGGCCAAGTGCGAGTCGGACTCGCGCACTGAGGGTTCCATACAAACCTGTAGTATATAAGTAAAAGTTATGGTATTTTTATTGCTAACATTACAATGTAGAATGCTGGAGGAGCATAAATTTAAGACAAAGGTCTCTTTATCGTTTCTAATCCTTGATTTTATATTAACACATAATATCTTTATTTTATACTATAACTGAAATACCTACACTAGCCTTGCAACAGCAAGGTTTACAAAGTTTTTTAGTCACTATTAAGAAATCCGGTTCAAAAATACTATTTAAATATTAAATTTGAAAATGGTGACTGAAAAAGGTATGAATTGAACATTGAAGTTCGAAAACGTTATCTAATCTCTATTTTTTTTCGAAAATCACACAATTTTTTTGGTGTTATGACTACTTAATATTTTAAGGTTTTCTGTTACCTGTGCTGTAAGCTATTGCTTCTTACCAAATTTCAAGATTCTATGTCAACGGGAAGTAGCCTTTAGGTTTTGATTCTCTTGCGACTAGTTGCGAGTTTCAAAATATGCCGCTTAAATTGCTGTTTCTTTTGATTGCATTGACATAGAAGTTAGATTTTTTTACATCTTAAAGTTGTAGCGACACTTTATTGCACAGGGACAGTAGATTTGAGTATTTGATATAAATTTCAGCCTGATACCTCCACGCGTTCCTGAGAAAAAGGGTCTTGACAGACAGACAGACGGACAACGAAGTGATCCTATAAGGGTTCCGTTTTTTCCTTTTGAGGTACGGAACCCTAAAAACTAAACTACCTAACAATAAATAAATGTGATGTGATGATTCCGTTTATTGTGTACAAGATGATCCCGGGGATCATACCTTGACTTTTATACAAGTTGCTTATAACTTATTCCATGTAAATATTATTATTTTAAGTCGTAAAAAGTTCGTCGCTCATTGTTTTTGGATAACTAGGTATTTAGTACTAAATGATTTCATCTCAAAAAAAAAATGTTTTTGATGCCGCGTCAATCCATAAGAAAAACACTAAAGCCAGTGGTCACAAGTGTAAATGACAGCAGCTCTTGATGCAGTAAAAAACATGCATGGCTTATCAAAAAACAGATAAAGGATTTTTATTGTCCATAGTGTCGTTGAAATAAAGGTATAAAACAACAAAGTTAAATAGCTCTTGGCGCTGTAAAATACCTAGGGTGAAAAAAGTTTTTAAACTTGAACGTACGTTACTATTGTAATCCTTAGATTAATCTAAATAAAAACGTTTATTTTTAGCAGATTATTGTTTTTACTTAACTCATTATTGAAAAAAATAAAGATTCAAAATACCCCTTTTCATTCATTGATCATTGGAATCATCTTACCCTAGGCATAGGGATCATCTTAACCACCGGGATATTTAAGATGATTATTTTGTAGGGTTTTATAAAAATATATATATTATACTGAAAACGTAATTAATTGCATATTCTGAGTATGACAAAAGTAAGATAGATACATATGACAGTAGTAAATTACAACTTTTTTGTATCTCATGGAATAATGTTTAAATTACTTGAATTTGATCATCTTGTACATGTACACCTTTCCCCTATATTTGTTGTAAATAATTGTAAATATTGTAGCCTTTTAAATAAATATTACTAAGTACTTACCCCAAACTGACCACAACGTAAAATTCTGCAAGCCCTGAACTAAATGTAAAATTTGATTAATACAAGGTTCCTCTTCAGTAGTCCAATTCTGATTATTCAGCATAAACAACACATCATCGAGATAATCTCGATTCAAATTTGATTTCGTTGAGTTATTTTTCTTTAAATATATTTCTTTCATAAAATAATTTTCAGTATTATTTTCATCAGGAAACTGTGTAGTCACTTCAATATTCTTAATTTTTTTTTGCGTCACGTGACATTTTGTTAAAACGATTAAACTTATTAGGATTAATATGTACTTCATTTTTAGTCATCTGTCTAGCTAGAGTCTATCTGTACACTGATGTGATATTGCAAAGTTGTTTAGTTTTATATGAAAAATTGCAATATCCCAGACAGTTCGCAACATCAATAAATAATAATAAATTTGCCAGTTCATTGTGGAGTCATTTTCCCAAGCGTTTTCTTATTTTATTTTATTTTTTATCTTATCACATCATTACTCTTTAAATGTCGTCATATTTTCTTTAATTTGATAAAAGTTATTATTTTAGAAGTATTTGATACTTCTTCTTCTTCTTCTTTGTCGATGTCACTCTCTTGACAGAGTGGTCGTGGTCGTCACTTCAGGTGTTGGGGGCAAGCTTCTCAACACGCCGCCACTCCTCTCTGATGGCCGCCTTCCTCGTTCATTTAGTGATGATGAGCCATTTACTGCCGCTTTTATCTGGTCAGTCCACCTCACAGGCGATCTTCCTCTTGGCCTGGTACCCTCAACCTTTGGGTAAGGTTTAGGTAAACCATTAATCAATTAATCGATGTTCAATCGTTCACTAATTATTTTTGTTTACTTAGCGGTCCTCGAACAATTATTCCTTTGTAAAGGATTGTCTGCTGAGACTTTTTTTTATTTAATTTTCTTATTTTAATAATCACTTTAGTGGTAAAATTTAGGATTGATTTTAGCATCATATAGTGGTTACATTACATACTAAAGAGAATCCGTGATCCCCACCGATAGTTGCGTTCAACATTCTACCACAAACCTTGGGTTGTTTATTATCACTACCAACCGAGCTAAATATAAACTATCTGTAGATTAATAGTAGAATGATCACTTAGGGCCGTAAGATCGATCGACGTTTAAACTATCGTTTAAAAAATCTAAGATAAAATTTAATCCATGGTTTAAACTATTGTTCTAAGATCATGTGACAAATATAGATCGGTTAAACTTCGATTAATCCCATAGATACGGCAGTACTTTCTAATAAAAAAAATGTATGGTGAAATTTGACATTGACATTGGTGTAACAGTTCACTTCACTTCACTTCTTGACTATGATGGCATTAGATGCGTTTTTTACTTCACTTCTTGAATAAATGGCATTAGATACGTTTTTTACACAATAGGGTAGTTGACTGACTTATCAAATCAGCTACTTTTTAATAAATGACGTAATAGTTTCACAGCATCAAATCATCTACTCTTAGTGGTTCCACTGATAATTAAAAATCATAAAAAGCATTAAATGTACAACATATTTGTTGTTTCCACGTGTTTTTAGATGTTTTATGCATTGGTTAGTGTTTGGTCATTTATTTTTGACAGTGTCAACTACCCTATTCTGCCAGTGTCAGGGTCATACATCTTGAGAGAAATGTCAAATTATGATAGTTTAATCCATTATCGGGAGTTTAAACCTTCAAAAAGGATAGTTTAAATTAATCGATAGTTTAAACTATCATTCTTCGATCAACTGCCGTTGATCTTATGAAATAATCAGAGACGAGAGATTAAACTCTCTGTCGTGGTTTAAGCTACGATTGATCTTACGGGCCTTATTCTTTCCAATAGGTAGGTACTTAAAATTAATGTAATAAATAAAAATGCTAGAAATATTCGTAAATAATTCAAAATCCATGTATGGAATGATACTTATTAAATGTATTTTTGGTAGAAAGTTATATAATTGACTTCGAATACCTCTACAGTAATTTAGTAGAAAACTAAAAATATATAGGTCTGGTTCTTATGTTAGGTCAGTTATGACCTAAATATTGGTGATAATAAACTAACATAAATCTCACTTGATGAAAAGAGTAGGTAAATACCTACGCGTACGTATATATTTTGGAATCATATTTCTGGTAGAGCTAATAGGAAACGTTGGTAAATAAAACAAACACGTTATTATTTCAATGAAATTTATAGATTTATAAATATTTAATAAATAACTACACATTAGAACTACACACTCGTCTATATTTCATAAACTTACTATTAAATCTAACATAGTAATTAAATTCTTAAACATAATTTTAAATACAATTGCAATCTACAAATTCAGGCTAAGGTACGAGGGTGCACACTTATATTAAATATTCAAGTAAGGTGAGGTTCACACTAAAGGCTATATACATTTTTTTACACCTAGTTGACGCAAATATAATAAGCAAATGTTTTTGTCATACAATTAATAAATTATAACACATTTATAAAAATATATATTGTATGGTGACTTTATTACTGAAATGAAATATAAAATTAAGATTTCTATGTAAAATTTTACAAAAGTAATTTATAATATAAACTCATAGATATATTTGACAGATTGTAATACTAATAGATTCCAATTTGGAAAAATAAATAATGAAAAATAAATAAGAACAATAAATAAAACTATAAAAGTACTATTAGAAAAACTAATCTAAATTACAATCTAATATAAAATAAAATAGCGTTTTCATAATTTACAATATCTTTGGAACGCGTTGCTAAGAACACACTGACTAGATTCCACTCGATAGAGATTTATGTTTCTCTTACTATAAATATCTAAATGTCTATATTTACTATAAATAATTCGATTTTATCGTAAACTCTATACTAGAAGATTCTAAATATATATATTTTTTACTTATAATAGTAGTTTATGATACTGTTGCATAATAGGGGTTATTAAACACGAGTGTGAGTTTAAGTACCGAGCCGTAGGCGAGGTTCTTAATAGTATCACACGAGTTTTTAATACCTAATTATGTGCAGTATCATACAGGACTTTATCTAAACTCATCTAATAATGTAATTTAAAGGTAAAAAATCGATAATATTTTGTCATAGGTTTTCATGACTCACGGGTATCGATTATTCGTCATTTCCATTGCCGCCTCCACAATTTCAGATCCAAGTTTATTTCACCTTAATATCACTGCTATTTTACTGTCATTTTTGGCCAAAATAAAATATGTATGCAAAAAAATCAATAAAATAAACAAACATTAATCATCATGGCGCCCAAATCCGTGTTGGGAAAAACTCACTACCGCATACGCGACCACAGAGTAAATTTGCATCTAAAATTGAATTGGTACTGATTGATTCCTAATTGTTTACAAAGAGAATATAATACGACGTTTAATTGTTTAGTAATGTCTGGCCACTTATAATGTTTTTTTCTTTATTATTTCGTTTGACAAGTTGACTGACAGTAATTGAAGTATTAAAACCCAAAAAACATTATAAGTGGCCAGACATGTCCAAATACTTGTACTTTCATGAAAAAATGTTATTTTATAGCATTATCTTGGGAAGAAAACTGTGCTATAATATAATTTTTTAATTTCATTATACACGGGTGTGCCTAAAGTGGGTCATTAAAGTACTGATTTTGATTTCATAATAAGAACATTACGATATGAGAGTAGATAAAATATCTTTATGAAACATATCTCAATAGGGAACGTACAGGAGCTATAGGTGGCAGCACTAAATCGACATGCGGACAGTAAATGATACTTATCAGACCATGAATTTATTCTTCAACTTTAATTATTTTTGAATATGATAAAATTTATAAAATATGGATTCCAGGCTATCAATAATGATCGTCAGCGAGGCCAAAATATGTTAAAAGGTCAAAAGCTCTTCGAGGCCGTCATGCATTGGAGGTTAAAGAGATAATAAATTAAGAAAATGAGTCTGTGATAACTTGCAAAATTGTCGCACAAATTAAAATATCCAATGTTTACGACGTGAAAATAATGGTAAATAATTTTCTGAATTACCTTTTCATTTATGTATTAATTTTTAAAATTACTATTTTATTGCTACCTACTATTATAAACCTATACAGTACTATTATTTGTAGGAAAGTAATAAAATATTACGCTATTTGATTTATTTTATTTTTTTGTGGATGTATTGGTACATCCAGAAATGCAAAATGCAATGATTTGCTACAATAATAAATTTCATATATATGTAATAGGTATATTAATATTATAATTAATTATGTTTACTAGTTATAAATGTCAATGTCAAACAATGATAAGTAGGTACAAGATTCGGATTGGCGACGCCAGACAGCAGCACCATCGTTGTGCACGTTCCCTCATTTACATAGAATCTTAATTTACGTAAATTATAAATCAAATGAGTTATTCATAAAATCGTTGAATAATAATTAAATGCAGATAGTAAAATATGTAGGATGTATATTAGATATTTTTTATTGAGTCGACAAACTGAAAACCATACAATCATTATGGAAGCAACTTTGTAAACACAAATTAAGTTGTATATTTTTGCATTTTATAGGTATATAAAACGTAATTAAATTATTTCAAATATATATTTTTATTAAGAAACCCGAAGGCCCTCGCAATCGATAAAATAAGGCTAAAAAGCATTGGTCTTTTTCGAAATTAAAAAAATAAATACTTTGAAAAATAAATTAACTAGAATAATTAATATTGGTGAGATCGATGTACGAATCTAAGTATAACTTAAAAAAATATGGATATAAAAATATCACAAAGACCACCGAAAACCAACCAAGTAGGTAATCTATTACCTGCTAGGTTTTGACTAGAAAATTTTGAATAAAGATTAATAACGGAACGATACTAAAAAAAGCAACAATACCCACAATTTATTATAGTATGTAAGGACATCTATTTGTTCAGTGTGATCTGAGGTTAGCAGTTAAAATGTTTAATTAAAAAAATATTATACAGAATATTTTTCTGCTTTAATACTATAAAATGTTGACTAGATACGACTTAGAAAATTATAAATGACTAGATAAACAAAACGTTTAAAACAATGAGACTAGGAATTGACTAGATATATTTTGATGATCAAATTCCACTGGTTTCTCAAATAAATACTATATATATTCGACTAGAAAGCAAATTTGGATCTTTTTAGGTTTACAATTAAATGTATGTTTAAATGTTGACTAGATACGATTTATAAAATAATAAATGACTAGATAAAAATACATTTCAAATAAAAAGTAAGACTAGGGATTGACTAGACAGAATGAACCGATGAGGTCAAAACTAGTTTATAAAATAAATTTATATTCTAAACTGACTAGAATGTAAATTTGGATAATTTCAATATGAGATCAAAAAACATATAAATAGAATATTTTACTGACTAGAATTTTTAATATAGTATTGATGACTAAAAATGACTAGAAAAAAATACGAGTATACCTACAATAATCACGAAGATTAAGTCTATACTTACTTAGGTAAATGTTTTTACTATGCACATTCAAGACAATGTAAATTGATCAGGTAACACGTCTATTGTCTATAACAAAGGTAAACAAGATTATAATTGTCTGTATTTAACTTTTGAAAACAAATGAAGTCTTATAATAACGCGACCTACTTGCGAACTACCTTAATTCCGATGTAACAACGAGCGCTGAAAAAATTATTAGACGGTAGCCAACCAGCCAACGTTGCATCTAAAAATATGCTGGTGTGTATCGATTGCGATGACCCATGGTCTCACTGAACTATATATCGTCCGGTTTATACTGAATTGTGTCTTGGAAATAAATCTCAAAAATATCATAATTGCATTATGTCGATAACTTATTATAAAATAGTAAAATTAAGTGAAAGGATTGTACAACTAAATATATCAAAGCGCGATTGCGTCCCCATAAACACATATAATATATATATCTGACAAAACGGTTAAAATAGGGTAAATTGCATGAAAATCGTATGTATTTGCAATTTGAGGGTCCTTAAGACGATATATATTATATAGTTCCTTACCTCTATTGTTATCTATGTCTTATTATATAATTTATTTAAGTGAAAGATAAAGAACTAATCTAAACTACGTAATCACGTGATATGTTTGACAATGCACGCGATAGATCATTTGGAATGTCGCTGTAGGAGATCAAATATACAATTTATTATTATACAGTGATTATATTACATAGTTATAACTAGATATAGACGAATGAAACTAGTTCCTAAAATAATATCAATATAGATCTACATTACTTAGTTAAACTACATTTCTATCGGTATAAAAATGCATTTTCTAGAATATGAATCATGTAATTACTGCATTAGTTCGAGAGCAGGGGGGCTAAAATGGCCGCTCGAGCAATGTTGCAAATGTAATTCATTTCTGCAATTTACAGCAGATTATGGTGTAATTTGTCTAAATTGGAAATTAATTGATTAAAATGATTTACATTTTCACAAAAAAATATTTTTAAAACAATTGGCTCTGCTGCAAATTCGAGATATGAATTGCATAGAAATATTGCTCGTGCGGCCTTTTTACGGCTGTTGGTACAGTTTAGACTGATTTGGGGAACTGAACGAAAATAAAAGTAGATTTAAGATATATAAATAATAAAGCAATCACATTTACATTACTAAGCCGAAATCTGTACTAATATTCCTAACATTAAAAAAATGTTCCATGGTAATTATGATATGTTGAAAACGACCTTACCTTATCCAGTACTTCATCTAAGAGAAATACATATGTGTGGAATCGTGTCCGTAAGGAGTGGTATATGGATATAGGGTGTTAGTGACGGGTGTGAAGGTGGGGAACCGCGGCACGGGCCGCAGCACGCGTCGTCAGTCACCAGTTCCCACGACACCTTCATCTTCAGACCCCGTGACGTCAAGGCTTCGAGAATCTTCCGACGAGCAAGATGATGCGCAGCGAGTACGCATACCATCCCAGTTCATGTCTTGTTGAGGTGGTGGGATTTTGTTCCAGAATGTGTTGAAGTTGTTGTCCCGAACTGTTTCCTAGAGATTAGCTTTTATTAGTTTCGAATGAGATATTTTAAGATTTTGGGTGCGATCATAGTTGTTATTTCGTAATGCAGCTAAAAATAATGTGACAAAAAATTCATTCAGTCATTTTTTATTATACGTAGAAGGGAAAGGACACTCGAGTGCAACTACCGGAATACACCGGTAAATTCTTAACCGCTTAGTTACAGATTATAACTTACTGGTTGATAAGCAGGATACTCGGTATGAACCTGCCGGAAAGCGGACGGCTCTTTCTCGGATTCAACATCAGGTTGTTCATGAGCTAAAAGATGTTTTCTGAGGTAGGCTTGTCTTCGAAACAGCTTGCCACATCGCTGGCAAGGGAAGCGACCGGCTTCTGAAGATGGAGTTTCTCGACGTTTCGCCGCACCAGGGACTCGAGGCTTATGCCAGCGACGATGGGACGCTAAGTTTGCTGGACAGTTGAATACCTAAAGGAAAAACAATGATTTCGTAATCTTAAACGGTTTTTAAGCAATTTTTTGTAAGGGTCTTTTGAAGAAAGATATGGTGTTTAAACATCATAAAGCCGAAAAATAAGTATGTCACATTTGAATTTATTATCTCCCGTCCTACGGCTTTACCTACTTTCAAGGACTGCGAAAGACAAACCAACAAACAAACTTTCACATTTATTAGTAAGAATCCTTATCCATAGGTGTCTATAGCGATCAGTTTAACTATCAAAACGTTTACGTTATCTCACGAATCAGCTAAATGACACTAATAATTTCCTGCCACGCATCACGTGACGTATCAATTAACTAACAACTAAGTATAAACATTTGAACATTTCACCACCGCTTCCCATGGAAACATGCCAAGTGTTCACAGTTAAACCCTCCCTCGTAATTTTTTCCCATGCCTACAAAATGAATGATGGACTCTATGAATTCTATCTCACAGGTTATTGAGTGTTAATTGTGATAAAATAATGATTATAATTTGAGATGTTATCTCATAAATTGAAAGGGCTGCAGATGTTTTTCATTTAGTAAACTATTTATGGGGACTAGCATGAAAAATCAATTATACCTAACCTGAATTGCAATTATTATGAACATCAAATTTATAACCATAGCAGTTTTTATATAATAGTTTTTACTATGTCAGAAAGCTGACGTTTCATCTAATGGTAAGTGTCATCGTATCAAGGTATTAAATAAATATATATCCTAGAACATTCTTCACGCACGGATCCCGAACTAATATCACACAGTTATACTACGTACTTACAACTAAAACTAACAAATTTTATTAAAATGTGGCCAATTAAAAAAATATATATTCAGGAATTTGATACATCCTAAACTTATAGGCTTTATAAAAGGTACTTTAGATGCTTTTATTTAAAATAAAAATTGGTTTCAAATATGCACTAATGTAGGCGAGACCACTATCAGATAAATCGTTGAAAATAATGTATTAATAACAGGGCAAATCTTACCTTATCGCATTCAGGACATCTATATTCAATGTGCACAATTCTGGAACATCGATGCTGCGCTAAAGCAAAAGCATCTCCATACAGTCTTCGGCACAGCCTACATATATATCGACCGAGACGATTCTCTATTGTTGCAATCAAAGCTTTTGCCTCATCTGTTACTTCCACCACGTTGAATGCTGGATCTATATCTCCCTATGAAATACAAATTTGTTTTTTAGTCTGAAATAGTATAACGTTTTCATCGCACCTATTACAGCTATTAAATAATTATATACCATTATAATAATTTTTATTGCGGCAAAATTAAGCGTTTTATTTCTCCGTCTGATTTTAAAGAAATGGTATCGTGATGGATGTATTGAAACGGCGATTTATTTCGTAGTTAATATCCCTCAGGCACACCCCCTGCGGTAAGCGTTCTGGTTCACCCTTAAAGCTGTTATTAGCACAGAAACATAACACAATACGCGATTTCATACTCGTTTAATTGCCGGACCGATAAGGAAAGCACCCCGCAAACAACTGTAATGGTATGGTAAGAACGTCTAATTAATAGTTCCTGTGCAACTTTGCCATTTATTTTAAATAAATATCTGACTGTTGCTGTATTTGCAGTTGTTTTTACTTTGAACGTAATTTTTGATTAAAAATATTTATTTACCTTTCGAACCACGAGCGTTTCATCCTCAGCTAATTCGCGAATGATAGTTCCAGAGACTGGAGATGTTTTATCTTCATCGAACATCAATCTTCGTACGGCTTTACTTTTCTTTATGGGTTGTGTAAATTTTGGTGATTTCTTTGGACGTTCTTCGACATCTTTTATTTCAACAATTTCAGGTGAGCTTCTTTCACTTTTGGATGGAGTTTTTGGATCAACTGGTAGACAAGTTTTTAATTCATCAAAAAATTGCTTTGTAAATTTTAATTTCTTAGCTTCGGGGCTGTCACTATCATTTGAATGCTCTTCGTCAATTTTGCGCTTTTCTGTTTCTATTTTGTCATCAGTATCTTCAAAGTGTCGAAATATTTTAGGTGATTTTTGGCTTCTCAAGTCATCAGTGGATTTACGTTTCTGAGGAGGTGGGGGAGTACATGGAGGAGTAATAGGTGTAGTAGACTTGAGAGAAAGATCGAGAGGCACCAGAGGTTCATGGTAATAGGCTAAATATTGTTGAAGGAGAGTGGGATGTTGCGGAGGAATAAGGTCGTGAAGATAATTGCTGGAGATTCGAACGGGAGGTGCTGCGTACTGTTGGTAAAATCGCGAGTTTGTGAGTCGATGAAAATTTGGTAAAGCCGCTTCCATATTCACTCTTGAAAACTCCGTTTGTTGATAATATATGAGTTCATTTTTTCACACACCTTTCTAATTTTTGTTTGACTTCATAATTAAATAATTCATTTTGTTTGACCTGCAACAATTTTTTTACATATAGTAATTTTCTGTCGAGTGTTTAAAAATGTAATAAAGTAATTGTTAGTGAAAATCAATTCTCAATAGTGCCAACAGAGAAATACGATAAAAGCCAAGCGTTGATTCAATTGCGTTCGAGTGGTCTATTTCTTTGATTGTAACGACGTAGGTACTCCACATCATGGATTGCTCTTTCCCGTCCCTTTTTTTCTTCCTCATTGTTGTACAAACATAAGGATACTTATTTTTATTATATTTTGCCATCTCAGTATATTCACAATTTACTTAAAGAAATACTGTTATTAGTGTTATTTCTATATAAAAATCATTACTGTGATTGCGATAAAGAAACTATTACCAAATACACAAGTTAGCCATGTGTAAAAAATATAAGCCATAACGCAATAAAAGATATCTACGACGTATGTGTGGTTAACACGCTTCGTGCATGCGGCAGGCTCATTTGCAGATTTTCTATACATATTTCTTTTATTTTCCTAAATAACTTAGTTGCAGCTAATAGGTTTTTTTCTTAGCCAACTACGGCGAAGTAAAAAGGATAATGATTTTGATCGGTATGTATGTATGTTTGACAAAATAAGAGGTATCGTTGGAAGCATCATTATTGTCCGCTGGTTATGTGACGTCACATTAAACCATGATTATGGCGCGCTCTAGAAGTGATAAAGTAGTCGGATTTTATTTTTTTAACCTTTTTTTCTTTTTTTTATATTAAATAAGTATTAGGTTTGGTTTTAATGCTGTTTTATTATGACTTAGTACAACCGGTTGTCTTGGAGCTAAGATACTCAGACTGCTAGGCCATTAGGTCGTGCACAATCATTTATGTTCATGAACGTGTCTGTTTGTCACTAGATTTTTTCATTTATTTTATAAGCTTTTTGTATTTTATAAGTTTGGGTGTCTATTGTTTGTTTTACTCTAGGTAGGTATACCTATATTGTAAGTATAATGTAGAAGTAGCATTAGGTATTTTATGTTTACTATATTATCTGTTACAATATTATTATTTTTTTCAGTGTAGATTATTATCTGTATATTAAAGAAGGAACTAAACTAAACAAATAAAACAATCTGTAACTAATGAAACATTATAAATAATCTAGTATTACATTTGTAAATAATTAATATATTATCTTTTATCCATATCCACAGATTCGACTCTGTGATTATTGTTATTAATTATTCAATAAAATTATAAGTTAGATTATTTACAACAAACATATAAAATACATTCTATAAGTTCGATATTTTTAAAATATACTAAAAATCACGAACTACTCGATGTAGAAATCGATTCAATATCAGCACAGTTTACATCAATATAAGGGAGTTGAGCCTCAAGCGAAATTACTTGCGTTGTGATAGGCTCAAAACGTCCACAACGTAATCCACCATAGCTGGTAGCCAATCAACGAGGGGTTGTTGGCAAATAGTTGAGCCATGTTGTCTAATTACTGTCGCCGAGATCACGGCTCCCACGCTTTCCCTCGCTCCGTGAGCCCTCACAACCCTCCTGAGCCTTTAATGCATTTCGTTATACGGTTTTGAATAAATACCATAAACAAACAATGTGAATAGCTGAATTATACTTTCAAACGATTAAATTTAGTTACGAGTGGGAATAGTAGTTTTAAAACTATTAATTTGATGTTAAACTCTTAGGTTAAACTTTAAAATATTCAACTATTGGCATAAGCTTTCCGTGAAGACAATCTGTGGTAAGGTACTTTTTGTACCCGCCTGGTTGGCTTCTACCCTCAAGTTGAAAATATATCGTCAAGCATCTCCCGCAGTGTTCTGACGGTCTGACCACTGTGAGATTGTGATCAAACAGAATAGCATAAAACACTAAAATATTGTTCTATCGATAATCTATTTATCGACTACATTTTTACCCGTAAAATAAATACTCGGCTGGGCAGCGTTCGGGAAGCTACGTAATAACTTCTCGTCTCAAATACCGCAGTGTCTCAAGTCGAAAGTCTTCGACCAGTGTGTGTTGCCAGTGATGACTTACGGAGCAGAGACGTGGTCGCTTAAGGCTCAAGGTTACCCAAAGAGCAATGGAGAGGGCTCAGGCGAACCAAAGTTACCGACATAGCCCGAAGAATTGCCAAACTTAAGTGGCAGTGGGCGGGGTACATCGCTCGTAGAACCGACGGCCGCTGGGGCAGAAAGGTTCTCGAGTGGCGACCACGAACCGGAAGTCGCAGCGTGGGCAGGCCCCCCACAAGGTGGACCGAAGATCTTGTTAGGGTAGCGGGAAACCGCTTGATGCGGGTAGCGAAAGACCGGCCATCGTGGAGATCATTGGGGGAGGCCTTTGTCCAGCAGTAGACGTCTTTCGGCTGATATGATGAGGATGATGATGAAAATAAATACTATTGAAATAGCATTTAACTTGAAATATCGTATCGCTAGTAAGGCCTTTAATTATGAAAACTAGATATAACTACTACTTAATATAATCTACATTGTAATTCCATTATTAAGTTGTCAATAAATATTTAATTAACGTAACACCTTAAAGCAATATTTAAGGCGTTGACATAATTGTTATTCTAATTGTTGGATATGAATTAGAAATAGGGTGTGTCGTGTGATAATTGTAGAGTGGCCTGATCGGATTTCGTTTAGTATTGAATAATACATCAATTCAAAAAGGTTGTTAATTATTTTTAAGACCAAAGTTAGTTATGTAATATTTAGTCATTGCTTGTTAATTAATTATGTTAAAGTTAATTTTACATTTAAATCAAAATTAAATTAGATATACCTAAAAAAATACTTTATATATTACAAACTAAACTAATTTAAGCTCATTATATCTTTTTCTAACAAAAAACATAAGAGAGTGATAAAATAAATTTAGTCCTATCAAATACTAATTGCTTGTTTCAACGTGAATTTTATCGCCACCTTTATTGGTCACGACTATTTACCCGTAAGTTTAATTAATAATTGCAATGTTCTATCCTTTTTCAATAATGTTTGTAAAATAGAGATGTGACGTAATTAAAATAGGTTTCATTTGGAAACAACAGAAACAGAAACCAGTGCTATGTTATAGTATTATGCTCAGAGAACAGTAAGAGATTCCACATGACGTAAGATGGAATACCCTGTCAAATCCAATGCTTTGTTGGGTTAATCATGCTTTGCTCCGAGATTGCAAAAAAAATATTTTTCTATACATTTCAATGAAGCTTTTCATTTAAAAATACACGAGGTTAAAAATAATTAATAATCATTGTTTACAAGCGGATCTCACACTAGTTACGAGTTTCGTAGCAACGTTCGTAGAACTTTGTAAAGAAACTAGATACATGAACCACCACGCAACTCATCAAAATATCCCCTGCCAGGCTTCAAGAAACTTTGACCGACTACTAGCCGTGTTCCCTAGGTATCAAATGTTTTCTAGTGATACAATAAGTATGAAAAAAAACGACTATTAAAATATGATAATTACACGTGTGTATATTTATTTAATAAAAGCATAGTAGGGACCTGATATATAGTGGGCAAAACAAACTTTATGCGGATGGAATAAAAGACAAAGTATTTTTCGCGCGCTATCAAAATCGCAATCATAAAAAATAAAGCCGGTGCGTGCAAAGGGCGTTACTATGACGAGAAAACTTAGGTAAGTGACTCATACCTGTGCCTGGTCCTCTGCTGACTCAGCCGGCGACACCCCTGGATATGCACCGTAATAAAAACTTTTTTGATTAAGGAACGTTCTATTATTTTTAATTTATTTAATGAAAACTTTTTGGAGAGTTCAGGATTGTGTTTAATTTCAAAGTTTGTAAGTTCGTGTGGTTGATCGGTGGATAGGGGTGCGCGGTTGTCCGCACGATAGAGCGGTCGGGACAGGACTGACGGGTTGGATGGAGCCATGCAGGGTGCGCGCCCTGGCGCGTGCGGTGCCACGGCCCGTGCCCCGTCACCCTCCTACAGGGTGCACTGAATAATATAACATTACTTTATTTAATTTTGTGTTCTTTATTGCAATGTTAATACAACATTTTATTTTTTCTTTCTAATAAAAGTCTCTCGTAATAGCCAATTACAAATTGAAACCTTTGTTATCATAAAAATTAAGCTTGTATTAAAGGAACTGGCAAAACTATGAAATTTATAATATTATGATGAAAATATAGCTTTCAAGAGATTTTAATAAATTATGTGTATGTAAATTTTAACATGTTTTTATCCATTTGTTTTTTACCATCTTACGTTTCAGACTACATACTGTGTAGTATCAACTGAACCGTATCCGCATAATGTCTCGCCCAGACCCCCATACACGCGCCACAAGTGTTTACTAGAGTTTTTACAAACCTTTGTATAGGTAACTTAGTACATGGTGACATTCAGATAGCAGATAAAGCCCGCATCTTATGCGGTACCTTGTTACGTCTCACTTAGTTATCACTTCATTCATACGTAAATTCAACCCAAAAGTTAGACAGATTTTGAGAATTCGGTTCGAATTTTTATAGTTTCGTTTAGCTGGTATCATGAACTTGTTGATTATTCAAGGTTTATTTTTTGTTACATGATTATTGCGTAATTATGTGACTATTTTGTAAGTGGTTTTGTAGCGGAATGTGGGAATGTCTTGCCAATTATTGCCAACATTAGGTAAAACTATGTAGGAAAATATATTAAATTAAACAATGGTTACATTTCGTAAAGTAATTTATGCATCGTGATTGAATTTAACAAGCTCATAATTTGAATAAACTCATCTCAAAACAAAGTTAAAGTGTGAAAGGAGACACAGAGATGTCTCTGTTTGGGCGGAACTAGTCCGCCCGCCCAGCCGTGCCGCCCAATCCTGTCGCGCCCCGCCCACCACGCCGCCCAACATGAGAGAAAATAATTGAATGTAATTGAATCACAGCGGAGTATTCAATGTATTCAATTAGCGCTTCAGAGGCCTGTAATCAGCGCAATTGTTTTGAGTTCTGCGATGCCGTAGGATGAACAGAGCAAGCGCGCAATGTTAGTGTGACTATAGAAATTATGATATATATGTATAATAAGCATGTATATTTCATAGATTATGCAAAACTGTTCATGTCTATTTGGAGCTATGTGGTACTACAGTGCGTGGCATTATAAAATCGTTTTACATTTTAAAAATCTATGTAGGTATGTCGCCGTAGATGTATTGTATTATTTACATCACAGAGTTAATAATATAATACGTTACATGTACAACTAATATTATAAATGTGAAAGTGAGTAACACGATCATTTTCTTCCTTTTAACCACAGAACCGATCACGATGAAATACGCACATAGCCTTTTATATTGAGAAGAACATAGGCTACTCTTTATCCCGGGAACGCGGGTGAAACCGCGGAGGACAGCTACTTAATAACTGACAAATGCATATCTAACATAATAATATAGCCTCTAAGGGTGAATAGTTGTATGGATTGTATAACATATTTGGATTTCATACACAATGAGGCGTTGCTTATCACGTTATTTCATTACATAAAAGATTTTTCATTAAGAACAAAAGAAAGAAAAAAACTAATAATAATATGTCGTGCACCTAGTAACGCGGAATTTGTCATCTGTGTTCTGAGCATGAACTATTTTGACGATCGAATCGTTGACGCACAGTTGACGTAAGCATTTTTTGAACAGAAAATAAAATAGTTCTATTTAATTTTGATTTAAACAACAATAATTGTATTTTGGTGTATGGTAACAAATGAATGATTATTATTTATTTAATTTTATGCATCAAGCGCACTTTGTAACGTACAAAGATACCTATATAAATAACTAGCTGACCCGGCAGACGTTGTCCTGCCCTGAGAACAAAAATAAAACTGGGACCTACAAACCTATCCCTACCTACTCCTATCTACCTCTACCTGCCACTACCTACCCCTACCTACCTTACCCACCTACCCTACCTACCTACCCTACCTACCTACCCTACCTACCTACCTACCCTACCTACCTACCCTACCTACCTACCCTACCTACCTACCCTACCTACCTACCCTACCTACCTACCCTACCTACCCTACCTACCCTACCTACCCTACCTACCCTACCTACCCTACCTACCTACCCTACCTACCTACCCTACCTACCTACCCTACCTACCCTACCTACCCCTACCTATCTACCTACCTCTACCTGCCACTACCTACCCCTACCTACCTTACCTACCTACCCTACCTACCTACCCTATCTACCCCTACCTATTCTATGTCCTTCTCCTGGCTCTAAACTACCTCCCTGCCAATTTTAGCTAAATCGGTTCAGCCGTTCTTGAGTTATAAGTGGAGTAACTAACACGACTTTCTTTTATATATATAGATTACATTGACTCCCCCCCCGTACCCCAGTGACGCTTACATGGAGCCTACATCGCATGCTTGCTAGCTGAGCGCGGTGAGCGACAACCACGCGACTTTTTTCTAATACTTGCATTTTTAAACTCGTGATATCTTCCGAATGAAATGTCCGAATTGAATAATTCAAAAAGTTATAAAAAGGTATTAAAGCCGTCTTGAATATAAAGTAATTTATTTTGATGAGGATTAATACCAAGGTACAAATGAAGAGCCTTTTCAAGAGGCGGCATATATAAATTAATATTTTAGAATAAAAAACTGCTTACTGTGACATAACTATAATATTTAGACATATGCTGTCGCGACACTTTTTGTAGATAATGATGAGTTCTGCAAAGTCGTAGTAAATGATTTTGTTCTATCATCAATAGTTTTCGCAGCGCACGCGACTTAAGGAATTTTTCAGGTCATTTTTTTACACCTTATGTTACATTATTGGAGTTTTAGTAAAGATCCCTATTTTTTTTTAAAATATAATATAGCCTATGTTACTCGGGGATAATGTAGCTTTCCAAAGGTGAAAGAATTTTTGAAATCGGTCCAGTAGTTTCGGAGCCTATTCATTACAAACAAACAAACAAACAAACAAATCTTTCCTCTTTATAATATTAGTATAGATAAAACAAAATCTTCAAGCTAAATTAATGACGTTATTAATATAGGTACCTCATATATTGTTTAAAAAAAAAAAAAAAAAAAAGCTAAATTTAAATGTAGGTATATCAGATTCTAAGTGCATTTTGAGTTACATTACGATACGTCAAAATTGTTCGTGCTCATAGCACTGTACTCGTACGTCATAATAAATTGAATAACCCACTCTAAGTTTGCAAAATGTCATCTGTTCATTAATATTTAAGAACTATAGCACAATGTAGCCCTAGTGTCGTAAGATCGTCTTCAAATCCCCATCGAGCGTCCGGCTCAGCGCATGCGCGACAACGACCTAATTACACCACTCTACACAATTTTATTACGGACAAAAAATCCTTATTACATTATCATCAAAGTTTATAATTAATAAAAAGAATAGAAGTTCGGTGTTAAATAAACACAGCCGGAACCACGAAGCCCCACTCACGCACGCGTCGCCCGGAAGCCCTGCGCCCGCGCATCCTACGCTAGGTACCATCTACCGGTATCACTTACTGCCGCTGTTGAGTGGACAGTGTAATTGAATAAGTGTACTTACTTAGACCTTCATATATAGATTACATGGTATAATATGTAGGTACGAGAGTGCTTTTCATTATCCCTATACTGAGTTATTCAATGAATAACATATTCCAGAAATTTGTTTTCTCGGTATTAGGTAGTACCTACATACAGTAGAATCGATCCGCGTGAGTTTAAAACTCCGTTGTTCTGTGACTAAAGTCATCAGAAACATGCACTTCTTCTATGAAAAAAGTACGTAGAATCATTATGAATATGAATAATATTTTCACTGTTGAATATATCGGTTCTCTCGTATACTAAAAACGTTAATTAAAATATGAAAGTGGAAGATAAATATACCTATAGTAAGTAGTAAAGAAAAACGGAGACTGTCACCAAAACGGAGATTAGCGGGTTCAAACAAACAAAGAAAATCTTAAGCTTTATTTTAAGTAGGTATAGACAAACTCTTTAGCTTTATTATTAGTATAGATAAATTAAATGTAATAGCATGACTGTTTTACGTAAAGCTATACTTATTGTGAATAATTAATGAACTGTTATAAACCAATTGATCAGTCTACCCCAAAATCCGTGGGAAAATTATCAGGTAAATCGGTCATGCCAATTGATGGCACCTATACTCATGAGAGTACATCGTCATGGTATACTTAATGAGTTCACACTGTTTTTCCATAGTTAGTTCACACGCTGATAGTTTAGCTAAATGGGTCTATCTGCAGGGTAGCAATTTTTTTTTTTATTTATCCAAATTATACCTTACAAGCTTTTCTTATATTTAAAATCGCCAAAATACTAACGCAGTTTGTAGGCGTCGCACTCTTACACATTTTATTACATGCAGGGAATTTTAGTATTGAAAAGTAGTAAGGGTAGTTAGAAATGTATCGCTTTTCTCTAGTATCAATGAATGGATGAATACCTAGTAGCTAAATACCAATAATTGTGTAAATACAGTAAACTCCAGAAATCAAATAATAGTAAGTATTATTTATTATACTAAAGTAATAAATACTATCAACAACTATTTTCGGCAAGAGCCTTTTTTGGAGTCTATACAGACAGTATGTAAAGTATATACCTACCGAATGCAAGCAGGTTTAAGCTTCGCTCCCCTATAATTTATGACCTGATAAGAACAATATCTTTATTTCAAATCCCATATCTAGCTTTTATAAAACATACTACAGTTACAAAATGAGTAGGTATTATAACAAATGTGAGCTAAAAGTAACCTACAATGACTACAAGGGTGGTTAACTGCCTATAGTTACTATGCCTCTAAAACAAAGCGTAGTGGACGTGGGAACACGGTGGTTGCAGTCGGAAGGATGTGAGTTCGAGAGCCATGTAGTGTACACCTTTTGTAATTGTTTCCTTTTTGTTCACTTTTTAATGGGAACATAATGAGGTTTTATTGAACAGCGGTGAGAATATCATAGTTAGCATCCTGGTAATTCTGATACCTGTTCAATTACTCTTAGATTTCAATAAAAAGTAAATGTCACCTAAAAAAACGAGTATATGTTATTTATTTCACTTTACTTTAAATGCACAAGGTTTAAGCACGTTTAAGTGTAGTGATTGTTCTATTTCTTATTTTTTATGTCATGTTATTAGAGCTGTTTCTAATACCGACTGTTATTTCTTCCAATAGTTGTATAGGTATCGATTTTTTTTTTATCAAATAAAGCGTCATAAAGTGACTTATTTTTATAAATATAAGTACTAGCTTCCTCCCTGTAGTTTTACCCGCGTTTCCGGGATAAAAGTAACAATTTTTCTCTCCGGCCCTTAAACATCCCTCTGCCAAAATGCGATCCGTTGCTGCGTGAAAGAAGGACAAACAAATAAACACACATTTAATAATTTGTTACTAAGAAATGTAAAATTATTATACATACCTACTACGTACGCACGTAATAATTCTACTTCGTCAATTTTACCCGGGTTATTGCGTTTCATATCTAGAAACACATCAAAATTGCTTCAATCGTTCTGTTTGCGGTAAAGCCATATATTTTACCGTTATATCGAATTTCTGTATTGATTCGGACAACACCGTGAAAATCAGTGTAGAGGGTGCGTGTACGCCACTCCGCGCCGACCAATCACGATGCTCCATATGACAGATGCGCGCGCAATAGCATTGTTGTCCGAGGTATTGTTTGTCGGGAACTCGGGATAAAAGTTAGGGTGGCGTGCGTGTGAGAACAAACATGTGAGCTTAACATTACTGCACTATCGTAAAAAACGGTAAATTATGATACTTATGCCGTACGCAGCCGTTAGACATAAAAGATCCAATGAGAAATAGCAAATAGTATTCTATTTTTTTTTTAATAACATAAATCGTAATTGAAATGGCATGTTAGATATAACCATTTTATAGATTTCTTAAAACTGTTTGTTTTACTTTTTTCTATCTATACTAATAATAAAGCTGAAGAGTTTGTTTGTTTGTTTTAACGCGCTAATCTCCGGAGTTACCGGTCCTATTTGAAAAATTCTTTCACTAATAGGAAGCCACATTATCCCTGAAGGTTATAGGCTTCTTTTTATCCCCGGGGACGTGGGTAAAACTGCGGGGAATAAAAAAATAAATAAATAATTTATTAGAGACAGCACTCAGCGTACATAAAATACCCTGTAAGGCTTTCTTTTGCGCATTTTTTTTTAGTGAGTAATTTACAATATTAAGAAAATTAAGAAGCACGATAAAATATTAAATATCCTAGAACATGTATAATACCAAATACTTAAGTTTTTTCTGTGTTTGACCACAATCTCATTGCATTGCAACTTGCAAGTAATTATGTGCCCAAAGGTAGGAGGCACCAGGCAAGCAAATGCTGACAGATGTGTACTACTTTTGTTAGGTTAGATACGATTTTTTAATGACTTCCTTGCGATTAGGTACCATTACAATTTTATTGTCTTTTCTCCGTCAGTAATATTCATTTAGATTTTTTTCTGTATACTCCTAAATCGTTGAATGTACCCCTTTATGGAGTACCTATATGAACTTTAAAAAAAGTTTATCAGTATCTGGTCGCCAGGGCAACGCACCCTCGCCCTGTGGTGGCCCGTGCCTGTGCCATCCTGCAGGTGTGCTATGGGATTTAATCAACTGATTGTGACTGACATACACACACACCTACAATATAGGTACATTTACTAAAATACGTGGGGTGACGGGGTAACAACAGTAATGAGAATTACTATTATTCTTTAAAATATTATACGCAGATGTGCATTAGATACCTGAATGTTTAGCAGCTAATTGGCAGAGCTTAAATGAAAAAAATATCCTTTGTTTGGTTTACCTACTTCTTAGCTACTAAGAAGTACTTTAAATTAAATAATATTATGTTTGTAGTTTTAGGGTTTGTCAAAGGAAAATTGTTTTATTTTATTATACTACAAAGTTAGCAAAACATGCATGCGTTGCTGACCCTGAAAAATCTCTTCACACATTTCTGAAAGATGCAGCTCATTCCAAAATCATATACAACAATAATTATACCTACCTAAATAAATAATCAATAGAAAACCGCATTAAATACCATAGGTTAACTCAAACGTCTGCACAGAAGCATAGTCATAAAATAATTCATATAAACATGAGTGAGTTTTCTTCATCCGACCCCTCGCCTCATTATTCTGTACAATAAATAGTAAAGCAATTTTACGAAACTTATAGTCGATTGATCGCGAAAAAAATAAAAAGCTGTGATCACGTGTAAACGTCCGCCATGACAGCATAGAAACGTAGCACGGTGCAGCGCGCACGCGTGGCTGGCACGCGCCGCACGCGCATTCAACTATGCACCTTGCTATGGTCCGCAAAAAAGATATTTATGTCAGTTTCTCAACGCCTTTATAAACTAACGAAATTTACACAGGTATCACAGTTTCAATACATACCTATACAAATATAAAGACGTCTTCTCTTGTTGTGTCTACAGTAGCTTGTATAATATCTCCCATATTCATTCCTAGATGAAATAAGGAGTAACATTTTCTGTAAACATTTGAATAAGGCACTATAATAACAGCAGTTTGTGGCCTGGATTTAAAGTTTATGTCAAGTAGGTACCTACACTGCACAGCTAATTACAGGTATACATAATCTATTATCTCATTTTGGATCAATTTCTAGATGCCACAGAATGTACTATGCACCATCTGTAATTATCCACCATCATTGATATATCAATAATTATATTATCAATAATTACTTACGTAATCAACTACATATTATTACATTTACCTAATAAATAATTAATGATGGTACGAATTAAAAACTTCCCAAAAAAAAAATATTTTAAAATTATTAGGTATAGAATTATTTTTTTTTTGTTGCAATCTGTACTTAGAATTTTTTGACAAAGCATTGGATTAATTTATTGTATTTTTGGGCGCACGGGCTTCTCTCTAAAGGGGGTGCAAAGCTCACCTATGTAGTTGTATGAGTGTTGATATAAGCTCTGTATGTGACCCAATATCTTATTGCACATTTTTATGAAGGAAGAATACTTCACGATATTTAGTTCATTGTCAATTCAATTTATTATTTATAATTAATTTTTTTTTTTAGTTACATTTATAAGTAGTTAGTTTGTTTAGTAGTTAGGTTAGTATTAAATTGTTATTCATCTTCTTTTAGTCTTTGTGCTTGCCTCCGTCTGAGAGCGATGTGCAATGTTCCACATCGCTGTCCCTGCGGGGATAATGTCGACGAGCTGGGCCACCATGGCCGTTCTTGTAGTAGAAGTGCCGGGAGGCTGTCAAGACATGCGGCACTCAATGATTTGATCCGCCGTGCTCTTGTCACCGCCGGCGTGCCAGCTGTTTTAGAACCTAACGGGCTGGTACGTGACGATGGCAGGAGACCAGGCGGTATTTTTTTTTTTTTTTTTTTTTTTTTTTTTATTTTGGCACAAACAGTCAATATAACAAAATTAACATTTTCTTAAAGATAATAAACAAAAAGACAAGGAGTGCCCAGAAATTATACATAAACAAACAAACCTATGAAGAACATTAAAATATAACAAGAATAATAATAATAATAACAAATTAAACGTTATTAATTACATAAACAGAAGAGAGAAAACATAAAAAAAAAATACATTAATTAATGTGTACATATCCTTTTAACAATCTCACTTTTTAGAGTACTCAGAGAACAATTAAAGAGGTCTAGGTCATTAAAATCGGCATTATACATATTAATACAGCGAGAAAAGAAATTATTGCTGGTATAATTTTTCCGAAGTCTTGGTGGTACGAAAGTATCTAATTTACGTGAGGGACGAACAGGAAGCCGGGCTTTCGTTATAAAGTTGATTTTGGAAAGAAGAATAGAGGAATCAATTTTATTGGTAAGAATCTTGTATAGGATTACTAAATCAATTTGTTTACGGCGGTTTACGAGTGACAGCAGATTGTGCTCGGTGAGAGATTCATCATAAGATGTGTTAGTTTTGTGGCATCTATAGTTAAGCATTTTGATAAATACCTTCTGAACCTTTTCTATGCGGTCAATATGGACCTTATATTGAGGATTCCATATAGAACAACCAAAATCTAAGATCGATCGGACATAACTGAAATATAAGACCTTTAAGGTTATCGCTCTTTTAAATGGTTTGGTTATTCTATTTATGAAGCCTAAACTTCTAAATGCTTTTTTTATGATATCGTCGATGTGCGAGTTAAATGAAACTTTATCATCCATGATTATACCGAGATCGCGAATAGTTCTAACACGGTTAACATTTTGGCCGTTGATAATGTAATTATGCAATATTGGAGACTTTTTGCGGGTATATGTAATTATATGACATTTATCCGTGTTAAGAAATAGTTGATTATCGGCACAATACTTGATGAGGGAATCTAACTGTGACTGTAGATGTAAACAGTCTTCAGCTCGGGTTATAACTTTAAATAATTTAGTATCATCTGCATAAAGTAAGTAGTTTGCATCGCTAAGAACATCGTCAATATCATTGATGTATAGGGAAAATAAAACTGGGCCGAGGTGGGAACCCTGGGGTACTCCAGAAGGGATGGGCAGGTAACTAGAACTATAACCCTTCAGACAAACAGCCTGGCTACGATTTCGAATATAAGACTCCATCCACCTAAGTAGGTTACCGTGTATACCGACTCCTCTTAGCTTTTCCAAAAGCAAGTCGTGATTAATTTTGTCAAATGCTTTTGAGAAGTCAGTATAAACAACATCCACCTGGTTATTGGAGTCCATAGCACTTAACAAATAGTCTGTAAAAGTCAACATATTGGAATCGACGCTACGTGACTTTATAAAACCATGCTGTTTATCTGTTATGAGGTGACGAATGGTATACGACAGTTGAGCTGTGACAATTTTTTCCAATAATTTACCAAATATACTTAATTTAGAGATAGGTCTATAGTCCGTTATCTGTTCTCTTTGTTTACTTTTAGGTATAGGGGTGATAAGTGCCTTTTTCCAAACCGTCGGAAATACACCTGAGGAGATTGACATTTGAAATATTAGGGAGATAGGTTTTAGTAATTCTTTAGCACAATTAGCAATAAGAATCGGATGAATGCCATCAGGTCCAGGTCCTTTATGAGTATTAACTTGTCTTAATTCCTTCAGGACTAAATCGTCATTTATGTAAATAGTGTTGAGGTCAATTGAAGAGCAATGGTTAATGTTCGGTGGGCGTCTACTGGTTAAAATATTATTATAGGTAGTGTGTACAAAAACCGATTCAAAATATTCATTAAATGTTTCACAAATCTCTTTTCCGTTAGTCAAGTTATTCCCTTTATATGTCATTTTTTGAGGAATTTGACCAGATTGATTTTTGGATTTGACATAAGACCAGAAAAAACTTGGATTTTCTTTTATTTTATCTTCTGACAGATTCAAGTACTTTGTGTAACATTCATTTTCCATTTTTCGCAATCTTTTTCTGAGAATGGAAAATATTCTATAATCGTGTTTATTACCATAAACTTTCCATTTCCTATGATATTTCTTTTTCTCATTACTTAAATTAATGAGGGGTTTTGTAAACCAAGGAGGATGGGAGTTACTGTTAGTTGTATTGCAGGTAGGTACATACTTTTCAATAAGATCATTTAAAAATTCGTAAAAAAGTGTAACTTGAGAGTCAACATCAGCCACACTGGAGAAAGCGCTACCCCAATCATAAGATTTCAGTCCTTCTTTAATTGCGTCAAAATTTGCTTGGAAAAACTTTCTTTTCCGTATAGAATTATTTGGTAAGGGGCTTGAAATACTTATGGGAAGATTAATATCTATGGCTTTGTGATGTGGATCTTCAGGAACTAATAAGAAATTAGGGGAATTAATGGCACAGTATTCATTACAAAAAACTAGATCTAGAACTCTATTGTTAATATTAAATTTATTATTAAATTGATATAATAGGGCCAAACTCATGAAATCTGATGTTAGACAAGACAAAAAGTCATTACTAGTTTTAATCACCATACTATTCAATTCTTCATCATATTGCCAAATAGAATTAGTAACATTGAAGTCTCCCAGAATAAGAAAAGTGTCGTTGGAGTTAGTATGGATCAAGTCAGTTATTCTGTCGTAAAAGGATGATATTAATGACGCGTGTCGAGTTCCATGAGGTATGTATGTACATATAATATGCAAGTTTGAGTGATTATTTTGCGCCTCGGTAGTGTTAGTATTAGTGGCGGCGCCGGCGGTACGTAACGGTAAACTTATACATAGCTCGTCAGCCGGCGGCGGCGCACAAAAGCTAGGACGAGCTGACGGACATAGGTCTCGGCGCACCCCGAGCATGACTCCACCACCGCGATCACTCCCGCTAGATACTACATCTCGATCACACCTAAATACGTCGTATCGGTCATCAAAATACTCAGAGCTATAAAATGAATCATTTAGCCAAGATTCCGTGATACATATGATGTCGTAATTACTGTTTAAAATGTTAGTTAAAAAATCGTGGGATTTTGTTCGTAAACCTCTCACGTTTTGATAATAAATAGATAAGGAATTTTTGGGAATCATTTTACAACAAAATATAATAATAAGCAAGATAAACTATTTCTGTACGATACTACTTTTGTACCACCAAAAGACCGGCACCCAGAGATACTACGTATCTTTATTGAATGAAATAATATATGTATAAAAAATAAAACAATGTTAAGTTCTCTGAGAGCTCCAATGGTATTTATTAAAAACATATTTATTATATCAAAAACTTGCACGCTATACACATTTTTAAAATACACAATCAACACACAGTAAAGACAGCGAAAAAACATAGACAAAATTACATTAATTTGATAACACAACACAGTTAAGCTACTCTGACATACACCTATCCCATTAATAAGTATATAAAATTGTAGTAGTCATTTAATTTTGTCTAAGTCGGTTTCACTAGCAACGAGAATCACTTTTGATGAGTCACTTTTACGAATAAATATTTTGCAGTCATTTAACCAGATGTATCTGTAACCAAGCTGTTTACCCAGGTCACGCACACGACGATATAATAATTTATTATGAGGTGCCAGATGATCACTAACATATATGGGTGTTGAAGCACCGTTAAAATTTAAGTCGGCAGTGGTAATACCACGGCGGGCGCGCACTGCTGCCAGTAATTCTCCCTTACGTCTGCGCTGGGCAAATCTGACAATGATGTTAGGTATCAAGGTATGCTTCACAGTAGTTCCATCATCACGGTTGTTTGATTTATCTTGAGGTAGGAAACGCCTGACACGATGAATGTGATCTACATCCAGAGGGGTCAATGAAAAACCCACTTTGACAGACAGTTGGTGCAAAATACTATAAAGGTTCTCATCTTTGGCAAAAGGCACTCCGGATATTTCCAGGTTGTTCCTTCTGCCATCTTGTTCCTTAATTTTAAGTTGATCCGAAAGATCAGATACCAACAAATTCATGGTATCCAGTTTACTTTCCAGTCGATTAACGTTGGTATTCGTGATGTCACATTCTTTTTTTATTTCCGTATAATTGGTTGATAATTGGCACTGCTGACGCTGAAGGTCCTCGTTGTTCTTTTTTAAATCAGAGAATCCAGACTTCATTTGGTTAATCTCCTGATGTAAAAGGTGCATATTTTCACTTTGTTTATCCAACATACCCTCAAGTGAGGACATGACACTCTTTTGAAAGTCATTGAGGGATTCCCGCAACTCCTGACGAAACCCGGTAAATGACACCACCATTTCTTGTCTTAGTTTATTTAATAAGAATTCTTCAGAGTCTTGTATTTTTCTTTTTCGCTGTGTAACTTGATTTTGGGTATCAGCATCGGTCAACGCGGAGAGATTAGGGTGTGATCCCGCATTTTTGAAAGGTGGAGAACGCTGCAAACTCATCTTCAAGAGTTTTTAACGGTATCCAAAAATCCTTTTTTATTTATTAAAACAATCACAGAAACTATAATTTTAGTTGTTGAAGGTAGTTTTATGTGAATGTCGATGAGCGAATGAAAGTGAGCGTAAAAGCAAGCAAGCAAACACCGATATGCTGCGATCCCCACCGCTCGGTAAACCTCGGCCGAAATCGGTTTGCGATCGCTGGTCGATCACTTCGTAATGTAAATAAAGCGAGACAAAATTATCACCTGTATTGTTTTCTCGAGGGGGTGAAGAGCGGTAACGGTGCAACTTTGTTGTGTCATAAATGACATAAGCGGACTAGGGTGTACTACAAAAAGCGACTTTAACTGTTCAAAAGAGAGTATAGATTAGAACGAAGCCAAATATATAATTAATCAAAGAATTCCACATAGGTCTGTATACTAACGCGCTCGGAAGCTGAATGAAGCGGTATGTCATTGATGCCCTGGAAGATGGGTAGGCCCCTGGTGTGGGACGCTACATGTGTCGACACCCTCGCGCCTTCCCACCTTCCAGATACGTCTGTAGTCGCCGGCGCTGCTGCTACGCAACAAGAGTGCTTCAAGCGCCGCAAATACGCTGCTCTACAGGGGTCCAACGTATTTTCGTCGTTTGGGGTTGAAACTCTAGGGCCCTGGGGATCAGAGGCTCGTCGATTATTTAAAGAGGTCTCCGCTCGTCTTGTTGAGGCCTCTCGTGACAAGAAGGCTGGCATATACTTTGCTCAAAGAATTGCCATTGCCATCCAGCGTGGCAATGCTGCCAGTCTTCTTGGCACACTTCCGCGGGGCAGCGATTTGGCACAAATTTTTTATTTATAGTTAGTTTTGTTTTTATTTTTAATTTAGTTAATTTTGTTAAATATAATGATAATTAATTTCTTTAATAAATGATAATTCATATTCAAAGAATAAATTTATATGTTGTTGGCAAATAAATAACAATATTCATTTCTCTACTAATATCCTTCTGTAAAACACGCTACAAAAACTGCTTGCCGCTGCTTGCTGTCATCTACATCAAATTGTCTTATGATTAAGATATTTTATTTTCCTATTAATATAAAGATACTATTATATAGTTGGTTCATATTTCAGTAAAGAATAAAGTTAGATTTATATCCATCTGGCGAGCATGAATTCAAAACAAGCTCAACAACTTTATTCTGTCTGATTTTGGTGCAAAACAAGCCCCAAAATATATACTCACATCACATTGATGAAATGTACATTACCCCCATCATTGTAAGAACTGGTTAACTGTGAAGATAAATAGCGTCACAAAGCTGGTTGACAGTTGAAAAGTGGCAACGAGTACGTTTGAGCAGCTGCGTTCGCGCTGCGCCCGCTCCGCTGTGATACGGGCAGGTGTACGTGCGCGAGTTACTTTTCTGCTACGCAGGGCTAGTGAAACGATTGAAAATATGCTCTACTTTGACCTCCAATTGATTAGTTATAGATGATATTTTTTGGGGTCAGTGCTGAAAGGTTTTCAAATAAAGCTTAATATCACATTTCCTATATCAGTCTGCGGAACACTATTGATAATTTAACTTTTGATTACAGAGCCGACGTTCATCTTTCTCTAATTTTAAATGTGCTCGGTCAAAATAGCATAATGTGATGTCTGAAGTCTAATTTTATATTATTATCTAGCGGACCCGGCAGACGTCGTTCTGCCTGGAAAACACATGTATGCCGACAGCAGAGCCACCTACCGGATCCAATTGTTTTTTCAAACCATCCATGATCCCATTGAAATATACACTCAAAATTTCATCCAAATCGGTCCAGTAGTTTAGGAAGAGTTAGATAACAAACACACGTAGAGAAGAAAAGAATAATTTTATTAAGATTATCTTACGTAGGGGATAAATGTTATCCGAGAACAGCTTTATTGAATGGGAATTTTATTGAATGGCCATATTAACGGTATCTGGCTGTTAATAAAATTGAAATTAGAACAACCTTTGTATAGACTTATCAGATGTGAGTTTTATACATATTAGCGATTGAAAAATCGTACCAATGTAGAGCACACTTAGTGACGAATCGCAAAGACCCATAGCTCACCATGTTTTGTAGAACCACTACATTTATCTGTGGATCCAGTGGACCGAGCAAAATGCGGGCCTTCCACCTTTATTCTTTTAGCTATTCAAATTCTATATAATTGTCGGTACGAATTTTGGAATACTTAATATTTTTATGACTGTATTTTCACAGTCTCCATTAACTTTTAAAGCATAATTCTTACTTTATTATATCCATTCGCATAGATCACATATAAACTACAAGGATTTAATTTTATAAATAATAAATAAATAGACTTTACCGACGTAATAATAATCAAGATTACCTATTGTCATAGGAAATAGGACATTTCAGTAGAATAATGTGGTGGATATTTCCCATTAATGTAACTTGATACTGTTGTGCACTCCCCTCATTTCATTAGGAATATGCAGTCTATGCACTTCAGTTTCCAAATTTTATCCTACCGTTTTTTGATTTTGTTTGATTGGTATCAAAGAATAAATAATATATAGGATTGGTATTAACTATTTGGTTTTTATAGTAAAAGTTTTGTTTGATGTAGAAGTAAATTACCTTGTAGGTACGTAGAGATTTTGAAACCCTTATTATGCGTATATTTATTTGTTTTTTTAATTTTAATGAATTTGGATTAAATTTGGTGTATCATACCATGAAAAAAATATTTGTATTATTAAGGTAAATGAGGGTAAAAGCAAGACAGACGTAAATCTATTTATAAAACTCATAAAAAAACGTCATAGGTACTCATATATGTATGTATACGATTCATAGCTTTGTATTATTTATTACGTAGAACCAACCTGTGTTTTCAAATAAAAACATGATCCATTCATAAATACGTTTTTATCAAAATCACCTGTAATCTGTAAGTTATAATATCCTTACTCCCCTATTTCTTCGAAGCATGCCCTAATAAGTCGAAGGCAAGGGTGCAACAGGTGGCAACGCCTTGACCTGTTTCTTGAGGGGTGCGATACCACTGTATTACTAGTGCTGAAACACTTGCTATGCCAGTTTTGCTGCCACACGTGGGGTGAAATGTTTAAAGGAAGTGTTTTTTTATATTTTGAACTTAAAGCTTTTTCTTCATAATTACCAACACACTTTTTGTTTATTCTTTTTCATTTAGACTATCCGTAAACAAAGCCAAGTAAGTAAGGAAAACGGAAAGGATGATAATTTAATATAATCATAACTAAAAATTAATACAATGTAAAATATTTTTTTTAAATTATCATTTATATCTTGGATGAGAATTAAAACTCCTTTTTCAGCTTTTAAATATCTGTAAGATAGTATGGTATGGTAAACACTTCTAAATCAATAGGTAGTAGATAGGTATAAATAAGGCTATAAGTAACGCTCATCTCGTTCAGTATCAGGTTTACTTGAGCTTTAGATGAATCTTCAAAGTTTAAAGAGCTTCCCTCTTGCTTGGACTAGACTTGGTCTGCTCGATACTAAACTTCGCAACATCTTCATAATTAAAACCTTACAAGTGTTTGAATAATAAAACGAAACGAACGAAAGCCTATCTGTCGACTTTCATAAAAATAAGGGATGTAGGTAGATACATACTGTTATGATGGAGATACGTTTATCTACTGCTATACCTGTGTAGGTATAGCAGTAGATAAAAGTGTTTTTATCTTAACTTATCTCTTATCTTAACAATCATTCAGTATAAGTATATATAAATATATAAAGGGGATGGATAAAATACACTACAGTTGCTACCGTTACCGCACTAAATCAATTTTTATAAAAAATCTAACTTTCTCCGCAAAAAGCTTACTTCCGACCCCGGACCTTGCCCCATTGAACATCTGACGAGGTGAATGAATCCTTAATATTAGGGTGCTTACGAAATGATATAAAATGTAGTCCGCTTGTAAAGTTGCCAGCAAACAATTACATTCCGGCACACATCTGTCGGAGTTTAGACAATCACGATACGTCACGCGATTTTAACTAGGATATAACAATCTTGATACAATTGCTTCTCAAGAAAGTAAATTTTCGAAGCATCTAATCTATCCCGATCTATGTGCCAATTTGTATACCATATTTTATTTAGTATTTAACTAAACAAAATGTGGTAAAAATCACTGGTCAGATCTTTCTAGTCTTTTTTTAAACATGTTTCAGCCATAGAATCAGTTACCTATTAGGGTGAGATGAAATTGGAGACATAAGCTTGTCTTTAACAAGTTTAATAGTTTAATTTAATTTTTACTTTTATTATTAAAAGAACAAAAACTATCAAGTATAGTAATTCTACTGTATACACGGCGCGACAGCTGCGGTGCGCGGCGGCACGCACCCGCCACGCATTCATACGGTAATGTGCCGCCTTTTAATTACGAACGCTGATAAATCTGCGCGCGCGCGTGCCGTGCCGCTGTTGTGGACACCGCCTTATGCTGTAATAATACTAATAATGTATTATATGGTAATGGGTCCTTTTATTTGCTTTAGGTCTTTGGCTATCTACCACAAATACTGTTCATTCTCATTTTTCTAAAAAAATCTGCTACAATTATTATGACAGTTAGTTGCATGAATACCTAGCTTATCAAATTTAATCTATATACCTAATGTAAAAAAACCCTGTCCATCTATGAAGGCTATGTACGGTTCCTCGTGCTGTTTTTTTTTATACCTACATATTTCGATCTAGCAAGGTTGAGTTATTGTATGGAAAGTCTAATTCTATTTACACGATTTCAGAGGTGGTCCCATAGTAGCAGCTCTTCACCAGGCCCGTTGCCTTCACGGATCGGGAAGGGTATTTTTTTAAACAGCTACTTATTGAGAAGTAATAATATTAGTTACTAAGATACAATTGCCCTATGGGTCTAGGACAAGATATATAAACAACTAAATAATAAAATTGTTTGTAAATTATTAATGGTTCCACCATCCCTATTCTTATACCAAACCAAAAACAAAGACGTAGAGAAAAATTCCACCTGTAGGTACGTTAGTTACATTTGCTACCTATTTGCGTTTGTACATAACTAATAACTAAATGTGTAATATTGTGTTAATGACAATTAGGTATATGTCTTCGATGAATCAAAGAGAAGAAAGGAAAATACGAATGTTTGCGTATGTATGCAATGATATAGGTATATCTTACTAAATAAATAAAAGGAAAGCGTGACTGACTGACTGATCTATAAATTTTTTATATTATACTGGCTGTTTTCCGCGGTTTAACTCGCGTTCCCGGGATAAAAAGTAGCCAATAACCTTTGGAGATAGTGTAGCTTCCTTTTCGAATCGGACCAGTAACTCCGGAGTTTACCCCGTTCAAACAAACAAACAAACAAACTCTTCAGCTTTATTATTAGTATAGATTAGAAACGATATTAGATATAGATTATAATATTTGCCATAAAAAGGATTTTTGAAACCTATTGATTTATTCAACATTGAAACATACGTAGAATAACGCATAGAATACTTTTTATTTGGAAAAATATTAGATTCCTCTCCTCGGATACCTACTATAACTTAAAGCGCTTCATGTTAGAATTGTCAGTTAATTATTGGAAACGGAACTAAATAGTTGAACATAATTACGAGTAAATCAAACCTGGTATTTAGGGGAGTCGCCATTTTCCACGGCGTAGCGGCCGAGCCACACGTGTGCTAATAACCTGTGACATTCCACTCATTACAACCCCACATTGTTAACAATTCGTACATGCAATGTCTTGATTGTATCTCTGTAATATAATGATGACAACATGTTTTTTTTTTTAATTAGGGACAAAAATTTACCATCATATTATATGTGTGATGAAAGGAATTAATGCTTCAATTTGCAGCAAAAAATGCAAAAATGTATGTACAGTCGCCAGCACATCAGACTATATGCAAAAAAGCTCCTATTACAACCACATGAGATGCCGCAGTGTTTACCTTGAATTGCTGTCGCCCGTACAGTTTTTTACTTACCTAAGAATTGTATGCGCTTTTTTATTTATCTGACTTTTAAAAAGGTTTACAATTTGTCTGTAATTTTTTTAACCTCGCCAGTCATTGTTATTTGGTATTACCTGACGATTAAGGATCAATAACTATTTAATAATAACTTTAATTTAACAAATTAATACGAAATATTGAATCAGTAAAATGCTGATAATAAAAACTGAACATCTGTTCTTAATGAAACCATTATAATATTTGATATTAATCGGGAGGGTCTGTAGGTATTTAATTCGAATAGCATATTGTTTCCAAAGTAGGTACCTTTAACATATTGAAAATTATTTTTGTTAGGAAGCTACAGTATGACACAACTTAGATGTAGCATCGGTAAATCGTATATCTACACTACAATTCCGATTTACACAACTAATAAAAATCATTCATTATCGCGCCATTCAACGTTCAACAAGATCATTTTCGCCCGAAGTACTAATAAACATTGGGTAATGTTGTAGGCGCACTCTTTTCGAGAATGATCGATTTTACGAATTTTGCCGATGCTTCATATAAGTTGTGTCATACTGTAACTGATGATATAGCTGAAGATGCATAAATCCTAGAACTAACTGGCTCTCAAAAGTGCAGCTGTTGAAACATTCCGTTATTTCTCATTTGAATGGCTACTTAGATAGAAATCTTGTTTAGTTCAGATATCAAATCAAATCAAATCATTTATTTGCTTACTAAGTATACAAACAGGTCTTATTACTCAATAGTGCTGGTTAGAACTTAGCGGCCCTTTGCAGGCGTTGCAAATTTGAGAGATACATGTTATTACAAGTATGGTATAGCTAAATTTATAATGTATTAGTAAAAATAATCTTAGTTAAAATATCTATTCTGTCGCCCTATCAATTTATATTTATTATTAGATAATTTTATTTATTAATATTGTTTTGTTAGTTTTACATAATTATGTAACTAGCTAACCCCGCGGTTTCATCCGCGTTCCCGAGGTATCTCGTGTTTTTCGGGATAAAAAGTAGCTTATATGTTATTTCAGGGTATGACCTATCTATGTGCCAAGTTTCATTCTAATCCGTTCAGTACTTTTTACGCGAAAGAGCAACAAACATACATTAATAATCACAAACGCGCATTTATAATATTAGTAGGATTTGTAATTTTTCATACCTACCTTTAGGTACCTCTTATATTATTCTAAGCAAAGTTATAGTTTACTAGCTTTCTGCGACGCGGTTTTACCCGCGATCTCCTATTTTATCCCCCTTAGGGAAGGATTTTCCATAATGTAGGCTATAAGTTAATGCCAGTCAACGTTTAGCTAGGGACTTTAAATTTGATATATTCAGATTTTAATTCCCAATAAATCTTCTCTCCACTTTCTTGGGTATATGTACAAGATAGTTATAATATGGTTTACTGAACTTGATCAAAGCAAGTTTGTTTAAAGAAAATGTCAAAAACAGCAAATGGACAGTCAAGAGCTTGAATCAATGCACTACAAAAAGATTTCTTATCCTTGCCACAAAGTTGAGATCGAAGAGAAAAAAATGTATTTATAAGTCTGGTAGGAAGGACCGCCCGGACCATGAAAGCTATTAGTTTAAATCCCCTGTGACTTGTGGGTACGGTGACCAGATTTTTTGTTAACATTGGGACATTCAAGTTGCTTGTTGAAGTTAACAATTGAACAAATCCGTTAGATCACAGATAAGACGCGCGTTCTGTAACTAAATATTATACTTAGAAAATAAGATTCAGGAACTGCTAATTATTTTTGATCAATACTTTCCCCGGGCAAACGTAAAAAAATATTGCGGTGGTCATCTATGTATATAAAAGTCCCTGACAGATTGATCAAGCCTAAACTAAGCTGGTCCTAGAAATAATACAATGGAAATAATACTAAGGAAAATGATTTTATAAATTAAATTCTTCTTTTTCTAAATAAAAGCCTCATTATTCAGAAAAGCACATAGATTTGACTGTTTGTTGTTTTATCTTCAATTCCATTGTTACCCTAGTGGTCCGGAGAAATAAAGATTGTAAAAGTATAAAGCCTTGTGTATACTAGCGGCGGAAGTAGCGTCCGCCAGCGTACAGTCTCCACTCGATACTCGATGACATGTTGTGAACCATGCTTTATGATTGCGTGTACTTGCAAGGGTCGTAAGAGGCATCTTTCAATAGAGACGTGAACAAAGTTTTATTAATTGTATTTTGTTGTCGGGGTGCGTTTCACTACATCTTTGTAGGTAAAGTGAGTAGAAAGTGTATTTTTCGTACCTGCTAATAAATGCCTGCGTCGTAAATGCTATGTTATTTTTACAGTTGAACATTTCATAGACATAGTTTAGTGAAAGTCTCATCTAAATCATATTAATCGTTCTTATAATAAACCTCATCTTATAATTATATTTACAGTTGTTAGAAACGCATTCTCCTGAAGGACGCAAATTGTGAGTGATCATATATCCTAGAAGGATAATTTTAAGATATTTTACTATAATTATGAATAAAAAAAAAGAAATGTTTAGATTCACACAATCACAAAAGCATAATATAAACTCAAGTACACTAAAAGTAAAATTAAACGCTAGTATACTGATTTCCCGGGAAATTAGTAATTCGTTATAATTCCAGTCCATACGATAGTTTACTTAGTATAGTCGATTTAAATAGTTACCATACATATTCAATCCAGCTCAAAAAATCGGTTAAAAACAAACCATAAAGTCCGTTGATTTCCATAGAAACTGTACATACAAGGTGACAGCATTCACACACTGCCGGAAGCGGGGCAAGCTGCAAAGTGGCCTCCGCCCTCGTCACAATGTATGCAGAGAACAAAATGTATCTAATAACCAATTTCATTTTACCCTCTATTTACCATCTGCCATTGGATTTAGGACTTTACTGCTCTAACATACGTAAATGGTTTCAATATTTGATTGCAAGGATATGGCGGTGTGGTCTAGGGGTGTCAATGTGACGTCAGCATTTTGAGTAAAGTTCCACTGGCACTCTATTACTCCACCAAACGTTTGCACGCATGATTGCATCCTGAAAGGTGTTTCACAGTAAAATATTTTACATATAACGTTTAAATAGGAGGCCAAGCAACGTTACGCTTATATGGTAGTTTCGTGTGTTACATTCTCAAACCCGTCTTTTCCTATTTCAATTTAAAAATAAAGTTTTTTTTTATTTTGTGATTGTTTTTTTTGTATGAATAGTTTTTAAGACCATCTCTAAAAGGTCATTTTAATCAAGATGTTGTTACAAATAAATTAATAATATGTTTATTATTATATGAACGTTATAATTCCAAGATACAACAACGATAGGTGGGGCCCGGGCGAGTGAGCTCGAGGCGAGCATTATAGTGTTGTGTTACATTATTACCTGCACTAAATGCAATATTCCCAGAGGCTACTTCGCTTGCAAATTAATAAACACGTAGGTATCCATAATCCCACTAATAGGAAACATATTTTCATGAATCTCCATTACACGTAAACATGACGTTTGAATTGGAAAAACTACAACCAAACAGAGCATTCAAGCTGCCGATTTTTTTTCTCTCAACATTTGTAACTCTATCTATACGACAATTTCTATATTATTCTCATGGAAATCGTTAATAAATTGTAATTTTTAACAAGACTTAAAAAATTACATAGGTATTTTCTCTTTTATGAGATTTTTTTTTCATTTTAAATCGGAACAATCAACACTAAAACAGATAGTACTCATTTGTTTCAGTTGCTATTCAAATTTGTTGATATTAATGTAACAGGGGCGCCTTGATTTTGCGCTAACTAATTGTTATTTAGCCATGGAGGTCGACTTTATTATTAAAAGGTGAAGATAATTAAATTAAGCCAGTTTCTTTGACGCCGAGCCCAGCTAATATTTTTATTAAGGGTTCTGAAGCACACGGCGAACTCTACTAGAGCTTAAGCTAGATACAAATCGATATCGATGCATGCTTGAATTTTTAACCCAAGTTTGAGTAAGTGTAAATGAACACCAATGCAAAGTTTGTATGCAAAATGGAGGTAACTTAATATGCTTGTAACAACTTGTCATGGCGTATTATTTTAAAAAGAGAACATCATTTTTCCAATTTATTTTGTCTTTAGCCTTTTTCGAGACGGAGCAGTAGTATTTTATTATGAATTGAGACTGATTTTTACATAAGATTTAAAAATTAAGGAGTCTTTGTGATTATTTCAATTTACCTGATACTGTAATTAAAAGAGACTACTTTTATCCAATGATGTCAATTAACGGGATATTTGATACTATTACATATAAACATAACAATATTTTTAATAGGTATAGAACTTAATAATTTTACCTATATTTCATAGTTAAATATATAAATATCAAAACATTTTTCTCTCATGGTTACCAATTCCAAAACTAAGCAAAGCTTATGGAAACCAGATAACTGATACTTATACTACTTTTTTTGTAATTTCATACATAAATAAATAAATACACCCAGGCTCAGGACAAACAAACATATTTTCCTGGATGGGATTCGAAATCACGACATGCGGCGTGACAGGTGTATATAATGCCAATATATTTCAGTTTGGAGAAATAAGGTATGAACACACAAGATAAAGCTAATAAACGTTTTATCAACTACATAAATACGAAAAGTATATTCAAATATAGAAAACATTATCGATATCGATAATAACGCCAGGTGGTATTCGGCACAGCGCTTTTTTCCGGTGCGAAGGTGATAATGCCAAAGTTTGAGCTAGCCGTAATTACGAGCACGAGCTCCCGAGCGCCGACCGGCTCCGCTCCGCTTCATAATCGAACCAATTATGCGGAAGCAATAAACAAGGCACAATTAACTGGAACACTTTTGACATTTTATTTCATAACAATTTAATCACATTTTTGTATATTTTTATTTCTGTATTTTGTTGGCTTAAGTAACATTATTGGGTCTGATATTATAGCTAATATCTGCCAGGGATCTATAAATATTGTTTTGTTTATATCTTGACTTATCTGTCATTTGGTGTCTCAGTTCGATATTGACAATATCCAGCGTGAATCTTCGTACGAATGGGAAAGACCAAAAACTACTACAAATCAAAATTTTAACCATGCCTTTATTGATAATGAAAAATGTTACGAGGATTTATTTATCCAATTTTGTGATTAATTGCATAAAATGTAATGAAATAATATAATAATGTACACGTGCCTAGTAATCAATACATACTTACATAGTGCTACATGTACTGAAAATATGGAGAAAGGTAAGTTAAAGTTCATATACTTATTCAGTTCAGTTCATATAGTAGCTAATTAAAAGCACATGTCAACTTACTGAAGCAAATACTTTCAAGTGAACGTTTCCATATGATGTAACTCACGCTACTCATGTTCTGAGTTACCTAGATTTTATAAAGGTGAAAAACAATGTTCTAATTAAAAAAAAGTTATTTTTTATCGATACTAATATTATAAAGAGTTTATTACTTTAAGATGCTTTAGGTAAGTACTTTTACATTTCGATGTAAATAATTGTAAAAAATTATAATTTAAATAATTAGATGGGATAATTACACAATCAAATCAAATCAAAAACTCATTTATTCAGTAAGGCACTTATGAACGTCGATAGTTACAATATTTTTTGTGGATCTTTCTTTTTTAAATTTATGTAATTACAGTTCCTGTTTCAAATATACATAAAGTTCATACAATTGTCACTTGGCCAGGGGGCCGCAAGTGCAGAGAGAAGCTACTACAACCATGTATTCTTGTCTTCAACGTAATGAGCCACCTTATAGTAGGCCTTGTCGATTAATTTCTGTTTAACATACTGTTTTAATTTATTGTATGACATCTTAGTTACTTCATATGGGATTTTATTATAAAAATGAATGCAGTTCCCGAGAAAAGTCTTATTGACTTTTGCTAGCCTGACTAAATACTTTTATATTCCCTTTTCAGTTTCTTTTTGGTTAGTTTCAAAAGCCCTAATCTAAATCGTGGTTTGAATACTAATTATAAATTATTATCATCTAAATAATATATAAAGTGGAAAGAACAAATATAAATGTGAAATAATCCTTATGCACGTTTTTGATTCCAAAGTAGGTGCAAAATAGAATCAAATGTAGCTCTACGACACCTCTACCCAGTTCGTAGCGAGCGTCCGTCGGACGAAGGGCGAAGAGACGAATCGCGTCGGGTGCCGTGATTCCTTCCGTTAGCAAAACACACTCCTACAAAATTGGAAGCTAAATGCTGAATAAAGTTATTTGCCATGAATGCCTCCGGGCACCAATTTCAATTATTGCCGCATCCGAATAGTTTCGAAGGGGCCCCCGTGCAGTGGTACATTCAAGTTCAACGATTTTTCTATTTTGTCAAAAAAATAATATATTATAAGAAAATAAAATGTTAAAACGTAATACATCAAATAATTTTTAAAATAGTGATAGTACGTGTATGTTATAATTACTTTTGTTTATTTTAAATTAATTTATTAGTTAGATAGATAGATAATTCTTTATTGTCACACCACATTAATATTTGTAAAGCAAAACAAGAATTTAAATATTAAATTAAAGTGTTACAATCGGCGGCCTTATCACTAAAAGTGATCTCTACCAGGCAACCTTTGAATCGAGAGGAATTAAAATTATCTGAATATGACGGGGGTGTACAATTAAAAAGTAAAGGAAAAAAAAAAGAAACACAAATTTAGAGAAAACATAGATAAACACCTGCATGCTAGTAAATAAATAAAACTAATTATACTTATATATCTAAATAACATTATACTATATAAGGTATATGTAATAAATAAAGCAATATAGACTAAGGTACACACATACAATATAAATAAATATATAAACATATATACCTATGATGTAATTAAACACTAATAAGCTACTTGGATATATAAAACTCTTGAATCTGCTCTTTAAAAATAATGATAGATTGTGCACGTCCATAAGCGAACTGCTTGAACAGTATAGGATTTGTCATAGAACGTGCTGGTATGCGGAGGCATTCTAAGAACTAAGTTTTCTGATGACCTTAGAAAATGGGAACAGTGGAGGAAATCAAAGCGTTCCTTGAGGTAGCGCGGGGACGAAGGATTGAACAATATATTGTAAAGTAAGGAGAGTATGTGAGTATTCCGGCGAAGTCTTATAGGAAGCCACTTGAGCTGAGAACGAAAGTGAGATACATGATCATATTTGCGTAAGCCAAATATGAATCTTATACAGAAGTTTTGAAGTCGCTCAAGTTTATTTTGCTGGTTCTCCGTGAAACCTACATAAAAGTAAATTTATGATTGACAAACTCTTTCGATTCGTATTTTGTCTTTGAAGTTAATCGGCAAGCACTATTGTGTTACAGTTTATGATTTTTTTAAATTTTAGTAAGTGAGTTTACCTGTGAGAAAAGTACTAAAGTATTTTTCTCACAGGATGGCGGCGCTTGGCATGGCTTCTCTCTCCCATTTCTAATAAAACATAATTCCAACATTTTCAATCAGAATTATATATGTGCATTTTACAATTTCAGAACTTGGTTGACAATCAGATACTCGTAGTAATAGTAAGATATAAGCCCGATTTAAGCATACTGAATAGTAAAATAAGTGCATAATATCCAGAAAATATCTTATGTACAGAAACAAAACCTATAACCTTTTCCAAAATATATTTTCCTAAGAAAACTTGGGTTTACGACTGTACTGCACAGTGGGCGTATTCATCTCATAAAGGGGTCAAAATATTTTATTAGCCTTGCGATTTTAACTGCGTAGCGGGGGCGCCAACTAGATTAGAGGCTTCGAGTGCCCGAAGCGAAATGCGACAAATCGAGTGTTACTTCAACAGATCGACAGTACCTCTTCAAACCTACGCTTTCACAAGGGTAAACGTCGCATAAACTTTCAATTCATTAGAGTAAGGTTCAACATTTTATAAATAGAATTTGCCAAGTCGATATCCTTAGGAGTTTTTATTTAGGAATTGCCTCTTCTAGAATATTTTCACAATGGTTTGGTGGAATAACATACAATGCAAATCCGAAATTTTAAAGATAAACATATACTTAAAATACTGCGGATAGTGTTTATCAGTATTAATAATAATCTTACACAGCATTACGAAGTTTTTTTTTTTTTGCGTAATTCGTATTCGTATTTTTGCGTATAAAAAGCCTTTAAACACCCTTAAAAACATAGTGCTGTGTTAGCAATTTTAGTACTTGAGTAATGGCATTATATTAATGCCCTTTTGGTTTCCTATAACCAACCAAAATCACACTGTATACCTGTAATATTTCACTGCGACATATTCACCCATAAATTCTTCAATCTGTAAAGTAAAACGAATCATTTAAATATTCATAGTTACCTCCCCCATGTCTGTCAAGCAAGAGGATGATCTTTTGCGGACCCTTTCATGTAATTTTCTTTTAAGTACCAACTAACTTATAAGTAATAATATTACGTATTTATATTTCATGGTTGTGGTTCCATTAAGAAATTATTTTATAGGTGTCGAGTTAGCAAAATGTATTTGATTGATCTTATGGATATGTCGCTGTAATCAAGAAATATTTGGGATATAGCTATAGATAGCCTATATCTATATGGGTACAGGGTTACAGGGAGTCTTTTCAGTTCAAGTGTATTCCGAACCGGTAGTAAAGTCTATTGTAAAACTGTAACTTTTGACATTCATAAGTGCCTTATTAGAGCCTGAACTGAATAAATGAGTTTTGATTTTGGTTACTTTTCAGTGACTTACCAATTTTTCAGCAGTTATTGTGCTTTTAAAATCAAACTTATGATTCAAAATATCAATCTTATTCTCTCAAAATCTATGAAAAGCTCTATTTTTTTTCGTGATTTCAGAGTTAGACCTATAGTAAAAGTTGTTCATAATGATGAGAAATCAATTCAAGTACCCAACGACTAGGTACTTGAGACCACTTCAGGTAATTTCACTTAATTATTTTGAATCTGGTGAGACAGTCTGAAATAAATTCGGAACTTACAGGCATACTTTTTATCAGAGTTAGTCATACCACAATTTATTTATTATTTAATGACTAGGAATAAAAATTCAAGTCAATGTTCCGACATGCTAATACTTATACAGGGACCGTAGTTTGTAATTATTTAATTAAATACCTTAGAACCATCGCAGTTGCAATTTTAAAATCATTATACTTGCGTTTTAGTGAACTGCACATTAAAACAATTAATATAATCACGAATAGGTTGGACTAAAGGTAGAATTGCGTGGTTGAATTTATTTGTATTGTGTTTTAAAAACTATATATTTGTTTTGTTAAAGTATTATAAATTTTGCTAGATCATGCAGTGTGTGCGGGTCACCACTTCGCTGAAATCTTATGTTCTCAGTTATTTTTTATATAGGTACTTACAGGGAATTTTTTAATTGGGCGTGGTAGAATAAATCCTAAATTATAAGGAATAGCGAAAAATGCTGAATGCTAAAATGAAAAATTCACCCTAGTGTTTATACAACATGTTTGGCCACAGATACAAAGCGTAAAATGAAACAGAAGAAACTTATTCACGTCTAAAATCTAACCTATTTTTTTAAACTAGCCATTTTTATCGTCATGTTGACGCACTTACGTATTATGAGTTTGTAATTTTTAAAAGTGTCTAATTTTATTTACACAAAATATAACTCAGAAAATATTTCAAAGAGTAGCTAACAATGATGTCAAGCGCAAGTGATAATTACAGAGTCTGACATTCACAACAATGGTGCTGCGCTCCGCGTCACAGACAGCCCTCGATCGCTAATGATTGTACTCGTTACATCGCCTCAAATTATACTTATATTTTAATAAATACTTCGATTAGTTACAAAATATTTTAGAGTGACTAATAACAAAGCTAAGTAGCATAAAAAAGTAAGCTTTGCAACTTTTTCTTTTATTTTTATTCAGTGTTTGACCATAATCTCACAGTGGTCAGAGAGTGGCCTAGATGGGAACTGGTTCTCAAGAGCAGTTGTCGAAACACTCCGGTAGGTGCTTGGTGACAGATTGTCAAACTTAAGGGTGGTAGCCAGCTAAGCAGGTACTACAAAGTACTTTACCACCGTGCTACGGTTTCCTCACCATGTTTTCCGTCACCGAAAACTCAAACTCATTGTAGGTTTGAACCTGCAACCGTCGCCACATCGTTCGACTTCAGGTGATTTTCAATTTTATTATTTATGTTAATGAATAAGGATTTTTTTACATTAAATAACAATTTCGGTTTAGCCTATGCTGACAGACAGCTTTTATTTTGTAGGATATTTAATCTTCGACGTATGTATTTATCGTAAAAGACGTGGTACTGGTTATGGTTACATTATGTTAACAGCCTCCCTTGATAGGCAGACATACACTCAACCTTTTATCAAGGAGAGAATACATATTTTTTCCTTTTACTTTTATGATATCCATTTATTTATTTTTACATCAGTAACATTGGTCACAGGCAAATTTTTATAATCAATTACTGAATTAAAACTTTTTACATTACACAAAAAACTGCATTTCTCTACATCTTTTAAAAGCAATGTAAGACTTCATCACACTAGGTATTTGAAACGTAGAATTCGAATTCTCAAATCGAATCACACATTCGATTGAGTAGAATAGTACCGACAATGCCGCCACGGCATCACCGTCGCGTCGCGTCGTCTCGATTCAATCAGTGTGACCGTAACGTGCTGCGAACTGAGAGGCTTAACCCTCTGTAGGTGTTCGGCAGACGCTCCGACGCATCCTCTGGGATTCCATCTCGTTTTCTCAACGTAATACTTGAAAAATTCAATGTACGACAGCGTCGCGTCGAAATAACAGAGACTGAAAATCTGTGACAATGTCGAAAGCTCATTATAAGCTCACATGTTGGAAACATAAGTACGAGTATGTGCGAGAAAATAAAAGTAAGAAAATAATATGGATTTGTAAAAAACGTGGGTTATGAATAAGATTACTTATTTACCTTGTTTTACACACGTTAACACAACCATTTCTTTACTTTGAGACTGTTGAAGACTTCAACATTTCCTAATGGGAATATGTGATCTCAATGGAATAAAGAGACATATTTAGTAGCGGATGAGTATTAAAAAAACATAATAAAAAAATCTGTTCCCATGACGCAAATAGGCCATCTCAACCCTAAACGAAATGTTTTGATGTAAACGGGGAAAGAATGCTTCGCGGATCTCCCCTGATAGTTATTTGATATGATTTATTCATACGAAGAGCGTTCGGCGTTGTACACCACGTCAAATGGAAGTTTATTTAATAGAAAATACTTTCCAAAATCTATTTATAAAGCCATTATGGCCGCTTTTTTATTTTAAAACTGTTCCTGACGCGCGCGCGCTTGTTATGCAAATAAGGCGGGGGTCGAACGTACGGTGAGAGATGTTTATCCAACTAACTATAATGTTTACTCGTATTTTTATTGGATGATTTAATTTCATAACAAGATGAAAGAACATTAAGTATTGGTACAGCTTGACCAAATGCCAATTCTCATTATCTAAGTCAGAGATGTTGACTGCTGAATATACTCCTATAGCTTTCAACAAAAAACAGTCCAGAAACCTAACTTACCAAATGTCCACGATATTTCTTTTTAAAACATAAGAGCCATCGGGAACGCGAGTAGCACCGCGAGGCGAAGGCTAGTTAAAAAGCTTTGCTGTTAATTCAAGGTAAAGCTTCCAAAAACACTCTTATCAACGCTAAAAGGACAAAAGATAGGGTCCCGTCGGCTGATAAAGTATGCACAATACGCCCACCGTAATCTCTGAGTGGAGGATTGTGAAATCCGCCCCGCCCCATTACCACAAGCGGCTTACATCTAACATACCTACATTATATACCTACGAGTACATAGCACACGTACTAAAGCCTCATTAATACGTTTATATCGTAATTAAACTCTCATATTAATATCATAGACAGGGAATCGGTAATTTCACATCGTTGGATACTTATGTTATGAATTGAGGAATTGAGGCACATTCCATTCTGACCACTTAGTATCATATCGTAGTTATTGTCAACATATTGTTGAGACATTTCCAATTGTCCCACGCCTTTTGTACCTACATCTCTACCTCAATCGCTATAAATAAATAAAATTTAAGTGTCTGTGATTTGAAAATAAAGGCATTTTATTTGCACATATTTTTTTTAAGTTGGCAAATAAGCATAAGTACGACCCGTCTGATGGTAAGCGGTTACTGTATCGCTATGGACGCTTGAAACACTCACTAGTTCACTATCCGGTATCCGCTTATGACCTAAATATGCGCGCCCCAGATACCACTCGCGCGTTGCCAACCTACAGATAGTCTTTAGGTGGAGGTACTTGTGCAGTCGAGCTGCATACAAAAAAGCTGTTTTAATATATTTGTATGTTTGCCAATCGGATTATTTGTCTTTTGGCATGTAGAAGACACTAAAGATCTCATTTAGACTACTTTTTATCCTGAGAACGCCGTTGAAACATAACGGAGGACAGATATAAATGATAAAAAGTTTTCTCTACAAAAATTGCACCACCGCTATGCCACTCAATACACATGAATTATTATTCTCATAATTCTGAAATACTTCGTAATGCCTTGTTCGGGATGAAGGAGCGAGGGATGTGGCCGTATGTGCCGGGAGCTGAGTGCCACATGCATATTTGATGCGTACTTTAATGCTCAGACGGCCGCACTGTGCCGCAGTAAGCGGATTGTCAGCGCCGCTAAATGGTGGCACTCGCTTTGTTACTTGTTTACTAATGCAATGGACTTGCGGCTCGCCTGGTGCTATGCTTAGTATAAAAATACCCTAATATTTTATTTAGGTATAAAACAACTAAAAATTCTTAGCTACCTATTTTCATATGGAGATGTTTTTAATCAATAAAATTATTTTTTTGCGAATAGTGGTCCTATAATTTTATTTTGTCCATATCAAAGATTTTGTCTAAGTGCTTGGGAAATTTCTGCTCAAAAACTCATTGATCTAAAATAATCTATATACAGTAACCGAATCAATTAATAAACAGATTTAATTAAATAAAGAAGCAGTTTGATACGGTACAGAGTCGTCTCGTAAATAGCTTTCCGGTAAGTAGGTAGTAATGCGAAATTAGCCGAGACGGTGTGAGCTCTCGCAAGAATGTCCCACTTTATTAGATTCCATAAACCCTATTCATCGTTTTTTCGCCCTCTCACAGAGGGAACCTTTGAAACGGCATCAGTACGTATTAGTGAATAATGCGATCGAATCATTCGATCTCGCGTATTAGGCGCGGTCGGGCCAATGATAATAGGCTGCCAATATTAGGCGATTACACATGCATGTGGCCAACAAACTTTATTACTGGCCTGCCTAAAACCATGTCAATTAATAACTTATAATTTTATAATGTTGGTACCTACCTATTAATTTTATGACTTTATTATTCTAGTGGAATAGCAGATATTTATAATCTATTTCCTTTTAAATAAAAAAACACGTCTACATTACAATTAAATTTAATTAAGATTTCAGTAAAAAAAAAACTAAACGAATTCAGTAAATTACCAGATAGATAATGATTTATCAGGATGAACCAACCAAAAAACGCGTTTGTATCTAAGCTCCTGTTAACATGCGACAGCAATAAATCGCACCGTAGAGTTCTAACTCTTCTATTTTTTAAATCTATTATTACTTAGGATAGACATAAAACTCGTTTCTTCGAAAACTTTGAGAATATTTTGCTCCAAACCAAAATATCAAAAGATGTTTGTGCGATCACCTGTATGATTCCATTAAGAATTACAGGGGATTATACCAAAGCTGGCACACAATACGACATAAGATACCGATTCTGCTCTATTTGATGGGTAAACGTATTATTCCAGTATAGTAACTCTACCCGTGTAGGTACAACCAACAAACTTCAAGCATGATCACTATAAGGCTGAGTATCCACCAGAGTAGAGAACTCTGCTGGATGCGCAGCCTAATAAAGCTACTTTTATATGATTGCATATAAAGCGACTCACTGTTGCTGACACAAAATAAACAGACAATGTGTTTGTCATAATAGTAATTAAAACAAATAATGTTGCAAAAATTGGTCAAGTGCGAGTCTGACTCGCACACGAAGGGTTCCGTATCCAGTTATTTTATTTTCATTTATTGTATATAATAACAGCAAATAGGATTCTATAAAATATTCAACTGTCTATAAGTACCTATTACTGTTTATGAGATACAGCTCGCTGTCAGAAGGACGTACAGCGGAGGCTCATATAATAGGGCATCCGTTGGCACCCTTTAGGTACGGATCCTTAAAAAGGGGGTTTTATTCTCAATAATCAACAATGCAAAGCTAAGATAATAGGTAAGCAAAAAGGTTTCAAGACTGATCATGCTCCAAGTTTGTCAATGGTACGAACACATACACGAGCACTTAATCTATGAGTTCTGTGTGACGATACCAAAGCGTTTTCCTTCTTCATAAAAAAAGGCGACGAAAAGATATAGCGTAGTTTGACAGCAATATTTATTTGAAATACATAGAGATTCAGGTTACGTACCTACCTAATATAAAAAATCAGTGGTATAAACATGTAACTTTGTTGCAATCAATTTCAATAAAAAAAATTTAGATGAAACTGGTTTATTCGGTTTTCCGATAACTTTTTTACGTTTTGTTAACTCCATATTCAAGTAGTGCTTCTTTGCATTTACGACATTGTAAAATTTGTAGATTGAAATTATTGTAGCAAAGTTACATGATTGCCTCACAGGACACAACGCTTTGCTTCATCATGCGAGCTGCAAAGGAACAAAGTAAAGAAAGAGGAGTATGTGTTTCTAGATACTTATTATCAAGATAAGTTAAATAAAGACAAACTTTATATCATAAAAGTTCGTTGGACTTTTATATTTCTTTATACCTAATTCAAAACAAAAATAAACTTCATGTCATTGTTTCAAGATTCACATTCAAACGTTTTAATATTCGCTCAAAACTTGACATTATGTTTTCATTCACATTCCATGTAAGAATCTGTAATACAAATACTATTGGCAACAGATGATTGGATTAAAAAACTAAAACTACATAAATACCTACAATACGTTCACATATAATCAAATAACTTTTTCAATAAAGTATGTCCCCACATCCTGGCTTTGTGAAGACACTCACATACATTGGTAAAGCGAAAGTTAAGCCCTAAATATCGTGGTTCTCTTCCAATAAGCCTTCCTTTGTGCGAGGTAATCTCGTACAGTGCGGGGCTCATTCTGTCAGTGACCACGGCAGATTCAAGAATTACTCGAGGCATTATTATTGTCATCTATAGGTAATACTAGTATTGTCATTGCTGACACAAAACTCTCGTTGATGAGTCCCCAAAAGGGAATATTATGCATGATTTTTTCTTCGCTTTAATAATGGTGCCAATTCTGTTGTTTACGAACTTAACTAATATTAAACAAGTCACCTCTCCTTCATGTTAACCTTATTGAAAAAAGATAGAACATTTTTAATGCTGTCAGTTTAATCCATGCCGTCGTAATGTACGGGTCGTGACCAATAAAGATCGCGCTTAAATTCACGTTGAAATATGTGTTCGGACTAAACTGACAGGACTAAAATAAGTTGCATCCCTTTCTTATATTTACTAATAGAAAGAGATATAGTGAGATTAAATTAATTTAGTTCGTAAACAACAGAATCGGCACCAATAGCTCATTTAAGAAACAGTAGATAAATTACTATAAAAATAACAATGATATAAGCCATCAAAGACTTATCTCTCTCTTTCTAGCAAAACAGAATATAACATGGAATATGAGTCTGGGTGTTACTTAATTATCTATATAAGTATGTATTTTCACAAGGTAGGTATTTTTTCAAGGTCACTTAGGTAGGTATATAAGACAAGTTACTATGCTATTCTCTAACGTTTCATTCGTCGACGAGCTCGCGCAACGATGCCGCGTACAACGGACTTCTCACGTGATAGCTTAGTAAACGATAGAGACAGAGTATAGTGACAGCGTTGAATTCGTCGTCGAGCTTGTAAGATTGCCTTACAGAATAGCACCCTCTGGTTTCCATAGTACAAACTCAGCAGAGTTTGGGTTAGTTTGGGTTCAGAAAACCGAGTGTGAAGAATGTCCCTGGATATTTATTTATTTATATGGCCGTAGTGTTTGTATATATGACGTATTTCTTGGATTTTAATTTAAATTTTTGACAGGTTTTACGATATTTTCATATTTTGTTTAGAAATGTGATGTTTAGAAATATTTTAAGTTATTTTTGTATTCTTCTGAATTTCTTGAAAGTTGCGAAAAACAAAATTATATCTTTTCACGATTTAAGAATTGGTCCCTTAACAAAAGTGAATAATCCAACATCTTTGGAAGATATGCTGACTCAAATTATCCACGCAGTATATTATAGCATAGAGTAAACGTATAAATAGTAATACGTAAGTATACCTTTTTATCTAAATGACATATCAATAATTTTGCACTCTTGATAAATTAGACATTAAAATGATATCGTTATCTAATATGCATATTTATTCACACATATACTTAGATATCCTACCTATCATAATTGTATTATAATTTATAGCTAAATTAAAAAAATATCATGTAACTATGTATATAGGTTGACTGATTCTCGGCTGAAATGAAGCGGAGCGGGAGCGCCCACCGATTTCCATGGAATTTTTCTATTACGTCGACAAATTGAACGCCCGCCTTCATGATGTAGAGTCAGGTTCGAGCCACACTTTATTTATTTCACAACTTAATGATAGTTTCTTGGCCCGGGAAAAATGATTTTTATGTAATTGCATTCTCTGTCTTCATCTAGTTTAAAAAAAATAGGGAATAGATTTACTTTATTTACATAACTAATAGGTTTGAATTCTGTAGAAATACAATATTTTTATTATTTCATTTACCTATTACCACTATTGGTCACATTATTACTGACCACGATGAGGTACATAGTAAAAAAGGCATCCACACAAACAATTACTTACGTTAGAACTTTAATAACTAAATATTGGACATGAACTTGGTAACATTAAACTTTAAACTCATGATTAGTAGGTACCTAATATTTAAATCGTCAGTTAAAACTTTTAATTATTGAATATTATATTATATTATTGATACCGTGCAATATTCCAAATAATATTAAATTTTGAAATTCACTCAACCCAGTGCATTGGACATTGGCAGAAATGGTCAAGTTATCCTTTGAGGTGTGTATAGCGAGCGAGTGGTCGCAATGGCACAAAGGGCCGGACAGTAACGATGCGGTTTTCTACAAACTTTTACACTTGCACGCATGACTGTCATCATTTTAATGGTTATATTGTTCTCGTTAGGGAAACGGGCTTTCCTCAGGTGTTTAAATATCTTGTTCCTTTCGCTTATGTTGTTTGTTAGTTACCTTATTGTCATTTAAACTACCAATACGCATTTTACCAAGGAACAGTAATCTATATATATAAAAGGCAATTTAAATACATTTTCATTCCTCCTGCTCGAAAACGTTAACCTAAAGTAAGTCATTAGGAGTCCTGGGATCTAGGAATATAATATCAATGAATATTGTTATTGAATTTCATTATGACCCGCTGGCTAATTTCATTTGAATATGAAACGTAGACTTAGAATTCGTATGAAAGCTGTAACAGATACGGCCATTGGCAAAGAGAGTTTTTTAAAAATCGAACGAAACAACCGCGATTGTAGAATGTGAAACAAAAGATGGTGTTTGGTGTTATTTTTATCGTTACACAAAAATGACGTCGAGCGATACTGATTTCACTCGAGGTGTTTATTGTTTCGTAGTAGGTATGTAAAGTAGAGTAGGAGAAGAGTATTCAATTCGATAATAAAGCCTGTCTTTGTCTTTGGCGGCTTGAAACCCTCGCTTTACTCTGGACTCTCATATTTTGACTGACTCTAGAATCACGCTTAGGATCAAATATGCCACTGCTTTATTCCCTTAATTGGCGCATAATCTATACTATTAAAGACATTAGAGGAAACTTATCTATCCAAAAAACTGACAGACGGTAAATAAACACCTTGTGTCTATTACGTGATGGCATATTTTATATAGCTTCGTAAACTTTATCTTTATGACTTAGACATCGTGAAAATATAATACTTATGTACCTACGAGTATTTCAGAATAATTATTAGGAACACTACAAACAAGTCACGTTTTAGTTATTTACTAAATGATAAATATAAGTAGAAGCGACATTTGTTTGATTAAGATTACAAAACCAAATAAAATATTGTGCACAATGTATAAAGTAATACAATAATTGTTCATAAATTATTGTTAAAATACAGGGAAACCATGCTGTTTTATTCCATATGGACTAGCTTAGGACTTCCTTCTAAGGTTCTAGTTCTTCTTCTAGGTTCTTCTGGGTACTTAGCATATTCAGAATGGATATACCGTCACTTTCTTACGTCATTTGACAGAAAGAGCCCAAAAAGTTTTATAAAGCGTGCGATTTCTAAGACTTGCTTTTAACCATCTCATGTAATTAGTCAGTTTTGTGTCAATACATTACAAATATTTTGTAAAATAAAAACTGACCAACTAGGTATCTTCAAAATATAGAATTCCTTTGAAAATGGATTTTAATTATGTTTTATTTAATATACACATTCAAAGATAGTATTTAAATCACGAGACTCCAATGTAACTTCAGCAATTTATATGAAATTCTGTGTTAATTCTGACGACCTCATGTTGGTAACCGACGTCATGCGCCCTGGCACACACCCAGCCAAATTCACAATCTTACAGCAAAATATGAATTCCAACTGAATGAAATAAGGTATGATATTGAATAACAATCAAAACATGTATGAACATTCGATTACACACGCCACTGGTCAAGTATTTATCAATTAATCGAAAATTTAATAGAGCGAGCATCCCTGTCGCGTCGCCGTGTTAAGGGCGCATTCCATTTTAATTTGTCACTTAGATGTATTCACAAAAATGCTGGAAGTAGAATACAGATACAATGAATGCTGTTAATTAATTACCTTCAATATACCAGTAGCATCTTTATGTGCCGCTATTTCGAAAAGGAGCAGCTTATAAAATGGGGGCATTTGTATGTGTTTGCCATATAATCATTCCGTAAAATCATACTCGGGAGTCGCTTACCAAGTAAGCTGTATGCTTGTTTGCCAACTAAAAAGAAACTTACCTAAAGTAACATAGGTATATGACACTTTTATCTTGAAAGAACTGCAGAATCGGAAGTTGCACAAAAATTTTGCAAGAAAACTTGATTATAGTTTGAATGTCGATCTGTATGAGTGAATGGGCGTTGATTCGCGAGACCCTCTAAATTCGTCTGGCTAATCTACGGAGGGGTTCGACTTTACTATAGTATTGCGAAAATCAACAGATATGTTTAGTATATGAGTAAATTTTGACTATCATCAAACTTAAACCCAAAAAAGATAAAACAACTTCAAAATGCCTTCAAAAGTTTAATGGTTCTCGTTATATAATTCTTCGGAAAGAACCAGCACTGCCATGCAACTTGGTAATGCCAAGGTACAACTATCCAAATAATCATAGGGAATTTTGTTAATATAGGTATTTATTACAATTTAAACTCAACTCAAACACAAAACTCATTTATTCAGTTTAGGCCCTAATAAGGCACTTATGAATGTCAACAGACTCTACCACCGGTTCGGATATAGATTTAAACATCTACTATTCTAAGGTCAGCAGAACTATATAAATAGCCAAAGCATCTTCAAAATTAATGTATACTATGTATTCCGCAACCTCTGCCCGAATTCTTTTTCACGGTCAATTTTAAATATAATACAGTTGTCGCCAACGAATGGGCCCTTGCGAATCTAATTTGCGCCTCTTTGGACACTCATATACAGAGCGCCCATGAAGGGCCGTACGCCCTACACTGATCAATGCTATCATTTGTATGAAGCTATCTTGTGTGAGTGGGACGACGTTGAAATTAAGATTTGATTGAAAAAAAAATAAGGTAGGTAGGTAATTAATAATGCATGATGAAAAAAGTTTACTTATTAAATTATTTAAAATTCTTTTCGTGAACATCATGTTCATGTTTTTTTATTGGCATTAAATAAAGTCGTTTTTTATTTAAAATAACCAGTAATCGTGCTGCTGAGTGTAAATACGTAGGTTATATTGCTTTTATTTGATATTGTTTTGTACTTATTTCACATAAAGACACGATCGTTGTTAGTAGCCAATATAGCGCGAGTGAGACTGATTCACTTGAACAAAATGGTACCTATACAATTTCTTTAGAAAACTTACCTTATTTATTAGAAATTTAGCCAGTTTGAATATAAAATACTTAGTATTTAAAATCTAGGTATATACTGGGTAATACATATTCGTAATTTTACAATTTTAACGCTGTAAGATGGTGTTTAGAATCCATGGTTTCAATTTGCGTACTAACTATGTCACTTACACCCAGTACGTACAAAAAGAGTATATTATCTTATTTATTATTATGTATAGAGGTATAGATATAAGACATGTAATTAATGTTTATTCTCACATAAGTATTAAAAAAATAGGCCTAAATATTTTTCTCAAAACAAATTGATTTAAATAATTCTGTTTTATTTTCAGGATCCTCGTGTATGTGTGATTGGTGCTGGCATTTCAGGACTTTGTTCAGCAAGATATTTAAAGGAAAATGCTATAAACTTTACCATTTTTGAAGCTACGAGGTATGTTGGGGGCACTTGGCGTTACGACCCTCGAGTTGGCACTGATGAAAACGGTCTGCCATTACATAGCAGTATGTATAAGCATCTAAGGTGTGTACTTCTAGATTAACAAGAATAGGAATGATGTATTTGTAGGACGTGACTAAAAAAGGAAACGTACTTGTGGTCAAACACAGGCACATCTTTCATTATAGAATTTTACATCTACACCAAACGAACTGATATATTCATTCATTCATCAAGCACACAAATTGTTGATGATATTTTATATCAAAAGTAACGATAGAGTAATCGAAACAATTTCTTCCTAACATATCGATTGGTGCCATATATAAGATTTTTCCTGACAGGCAAATTTAAAAAAAATATTTGAATACAGTTTCACTTACGCGTTTTACGATATTTAAATGTCACTTTAGTACAATCATTTTGATGAAATGAAGTTATTTTTCCGGTCAAAATTCTATTCACCCTTTTGCACCAACTGTGAATTCACAGTTCACTTTAATTAAAAAAAAGAAATGTTTCTTGAGTAAAATTTTCTAGTATCAACATTTATGGTACACTCCCTCTCTTTATCTAGGTCTCTTTTGTTATGTCTACTAGGTAATGCATTATTATAAATTTTATAGGACGAATCCTAGTCATATAATCAGCAGATTTTTCATAAAAATAATTGAAGAATATACATAGGTATCAGCCTAGTAGATACTTCTTATATGATAGATAACATTTTTATCCCAAATAAAATCTTTTATTAATACAAGAAGCAAAATATTGTGCGTATATTATAATTGAATGGGATTCGTTGAGTAATGATAATAATGTCTTGGCACGTACTATTATCTACTTGCCTATATACTAAGTACATATAAATATGGATTACAAAAAATATTTGTATTCCAGTAAACATTACTGGACTGAGTAGCATATTAAGCCCTTTAAATAGCGAGTGAATCTATGCGGCAGAAGCATGTATCAAATATAATTGTTATTAACATTTCAGAACAAACTTGGCAGCGCCAGCTATGGAGTTCAGGGGTTTTCCAATACCTGAAAGTATGCCTGCGTTCCCTAATTGGAAGGTTTATTATGAGTACATCAAATCGTATGCCAAACATTTCAAACTGGAAGATGATATAAAAGTAAAGCGTCTTTAAGAATCACATACACTAAGCATTCATATTATTTTACCAGTTTCCGGATTTACCCGTATTTCGGAGACAAAAAGTCTAAGTTACTCTCTGGTCCATAACTTATGCCAAAAATCATGTTGATCCGTGGCTTCATTGCTGCGTGAGGGAAAGACAAACCAGCAAACACACTTTCTCATTTTAAATATGGTTATTTAGTACCGAGTCCTTCTATGCATTTTGAACAGACCTTTACTTTTACTTGTACTAGCTTTGCGTTATTCGTTAACTCACACGAAAACTAGAAATGAATAAGCTATAATTAATTAAAAGTCCTACTGGGGCTTGGCGACAGATTTTCAACTTGAGAAGCTCCTATTAATTCATGCGATGTTATCTTTGACTAAAATTTGGGAACTTTAGTACAACCGGATTCTGGACGTATTCTTCTGTCTACCTATCTTCGTTTAGATATTCAATTATATTCCAGTTCCTGCATTTAGTCACTTCAGTTACAAAGATAGAAAATAAGTGGAGAGTGCAACACAAATATATACCTAGTGGAGAGCAATTTGAAGAGGAATATGATTACGTTTTAGTTGCAAGCGGCCATTTTCATAAACCTAGATGGCCGTATATTCCTGGAGCAAATACTTTTAAAGGTATTTTCTAAACATGAAAATTTTACTTACACTTTACCCGCTTGTTTTGTGTAATTTTAGTTTAACTAGCAGGTAAGTTGGTCATTTTTGTGAAACGTGGGAACGCGTCTTTGCAACGTACGTCATTGGCCAACTCGTGCTTTGATAAAGTCATAAATATTACCCACACTTCGTATCTGTGGGTATCTCACGATAACTCACGTTTCTAGGTTCCGTTGTCAAACAAGGAAACCACCATGCGTTCGTCCGTTCGTGTGTTATAACTAAAATTACAAGGAAAACTTTCAAGTCAAATCAAAGTCTTCTAGTGCATGCCCAAAACATCACAAATTTCTAACGTAGACAAGTTTTTTCTAGAATAAATTAGAAAACAGTTAAAATAAGTTTACGACCAAAATTTCAGGCAATACTAACATCAGTATTTGTTTGAAACTTACAGGAAAAATGATTCACAGCCATGACTACAGAGAACCGGAGGTTTTCAAAAACCGTCGGGTTTTAGTAGTTGGAGTAGGGCCTTCTGGAATGGACATTGCTATTGAAGTAGCAAGCGTAAGCCGGACCTTGGTGCATAGCCATCATTTAAAAGCTAAGATTCGAACACCATTTCCACCTCACTATATTCATAAGCCTGATGTTCAAGTATTTAAAGAAAATAGTGTAGAGTTTGTTGATGGCTCTTTTGAAGATATTGACGATGTTATTTATTGCACAGGTGAGATAATCAAAAATAATTCAGTGTTTTTTACGGTTTATTTACAATTGAATCACGCCTGATATTTTTATGTAGGTCAATTTCAGATGAACAATGTATGGCCTTCTCCTCCTAAAAATAGACTTCTTAGGTCGAAAATAATCTATACTAATGGGTTTAATATCTATTTTAATGGGTCAATAGCTTGTGATAAAAACAATATGTTTTTCTAAGCTTCTTACGCAAGAAACACTTGGGCATTCAATATAAATATAATATAAAACTATTTTTTAACATACAATTTGAGTAAAGAGATAATATATTGGACTTTGGAAACACCAAAATACGTCGCTTTTCGTATACAGGCTCTTCGTATTAAAATATGTCAGCATCAATAGACCTGGGCAAATGTAACCCAAACAAATTTAAATTATGTTCCTTTAATTGCAGGTTATGAATATAATTTCCCATTCCTGGACTCATCAAGTGAGGTGACAATAAATCCGCGGTACGTGACCCCGCTTCACAAGTCCATAATAAATATCAATCAACCCACTATGATGTTCATAGGTCTAATTAAGTGTGCCTGCAATGTCATTACAATTGATTCGCAGGTTAGTAATTAATAGGTTAATTAGCCCATAGTACGATTAGGATATTTGATAGCCTATTTCCAAGAGGAAACTATTGCATATTAAAATGGCCATGCAGTTCTTCTAGGTACAATGTGTGGCTTCAGTCTTTCAACATAATATAACCACGAGTGCCCCGTACCGTAATATGTGAATACCTACGTACGTTATACCTCCAATTTTATTACAACGGGATAATATCGCTGTGATAGCTGTAGCATCATTGTATTATTACGTGCGCATTACAAAAAAAAATATTGTTTCTTAAAACAGGCAACTACTATACATTTTCAAAAGTTTAAAATAATTTGCCGAACTGTTATTTCTCATTAAACCACCATATCATTAAAACGAATACAACGTCGAATTGTCAGCTTCGCTCAGACAAGCGAATTTGATCTGAAGTCTACCAAACTCGATCTGAATCATCAAATCCAGCGTCCCGTTCGCTACCTACTCATGTGCATATGGGTCGATACGACAGCAAACTAAATCTGCGATTCTTCAGAACCATGAGAAAACTTGATTATTCTTCCTATAATGTCTGTATACAATATCTTGGGCTCAAATATCTAGAATAACACAATATATACCATGGGACCTTGGTCATCAGACACAAAATCTACCGTGGAAGACATAGGCAAACGCTTGGTCTTGGCCTCTGGGGACTTGAAAGCCAGGGACTTTTTCGCCCAGAGGCTAAGCCTGACTATTCAGCGGGGCAACGCCGCCAGCATCATGGGTACCATGGATAATTTTGATGAGCTTTTATTTTAGATATATTTTAAGTTTTTTATTTTCGTTTTTTGTACATATAGTTAGTTTAGTTTATATATTATTATAGCGTAGGTTTAGTTTATTTAATTGCTTATAGCCTGTATATTTGTTCCACAATAAAGTAAACAAGAGATATATTTTTGTTTCAGGCTAGATACGTTACAGCTCTAATAAAGGGCAATTTCTCATTACCTTCCCAAAAAAAGATGTGTGAAGAACTGAAAAAAACGATGACCCTAATTAAATCTCATAGGCAACCCCTTTATGATATTCATTTTTTAGGCAATTTTGAAGTAAGTATTATACTTATATACCTAATGTTCAAATTAACTTAATTAAGAAGGAATATCATTAGGCACTTATAACTATGGATAATTATTTTGTATACAGGATGAATACTATGCTGCTTTGACAGAAGAGTCTGGAATAAGCAGAGTTCCACCAGTTATGACCAAGATTCGAATAAAAGATTTTGAAAGGAAACTTGAAAATCTGTATACATATCGCGACTACGTATATACTATAGTAGACGATGAGACATTCACGAGACATTTAGACCCATATCTGTCGGGTAGTCTAGAAACAAATATGTGAACCTTCTTCTAACCCGAAAATATTGCTCGTAAGCGCGGTCATAGTAAGGTTATAGTTAGGTTAGGTTATAGTCAACTTTAACCGCCGAAAGAAAGCAAACTGAGTTGCTCATGTCACTTTAATTAAAATTTTAACCATAACCGACCGAAGGAGATCATCGTCAATGTGACTCTACGGTCAAGGCGTTAACTTTGACTATAACTTTAACTAAAATGTACGAGCAACCGGGCCTAAGATAACATGTTTTTTTTTTTTTTATTATTTAAGCCTGTATTTCCTTATCCTTAATTCTATTTCCAATTGTTAATGTTTAGTTAGTAATATTTATGTTTGCTTATTGTCTAAATGTTAGTAAGATTTAGTTTTTGCTATTGGATATGGATCCCTCCTTGGGTGAAGGCCTCCTCCAGTCCTTTCCACTCATCTCTGTCCCTTCCGATAGTTTGCCAGTCCTTTCCTGTTAATTGGGTTATATCGTCAGCCCATCGTTTTTTCGGTCTCCCTACCCTTCTTTTGCCGATTGGCCCTTTCCACCTTGTAGTATTGATTGTCCACCTGCTGTCTGTGTATCTAGATACGTGACCTGCCCACTGCCATTTCAATTTTAGAGCTTGTGTGAGTGCATCTGTTATCTTTGTCTTCTGTCTGATTACTTTGCTTCTTACTTTTTGTATTTTTCTTATGTTTAGGATACTTCTCTCCATAGCTCTTTGTGTTGTTGTGATTCTTTGTTTTGCTTTTGTTGTGTATATCCAAGTTTGGCAGCCATACAGTAGACAAGGCAGTATACAGGTCTCTAATACCGTTTTCTTAAGGTTTATAGAGTAGTCTCCTTTTAAAATCTCTTTGAGTGACCAAAATTTCTTCCAGGCTATGTTTATTCTTCTTTCAATTTCATCTTCATTGTGTGTTTTCAGAAATGACATTTGTTTGCCTAGGTAGATGTAACTGTGGACATATTCTATAGATTTTTCTTTTACCTTGATGGGCCGTTCTATGCTGTTTGTCATGATTTTGGTTTTTGTAGCATTCATCTCTAATCCTACCTTTGAGCTTGCTTGAGCAAGAGTGCAGAGCATAACTTGTAATTCATTTGCTGTTTCAGACAGTATAACTATGTCGTCCGCGAATCTTAGATGGCTTAAATAGCTGTTGTTTATTTTTATGCCTCTAGTTTTCCAGTCTGTGTTTCGAAATACATCTTCTAAAACCGCAATAAACAGTTTAGGTGACAGGGGGTCCCCCTGTCTGACTCCTCTTTCGATATTGATTGCATCTCCTTTAGATTCTAGCATAACATTACTTATGCTGTTGTTGTAAATGTATTTTATAATATTTATATATTTTAAGTTTATGTTTTAACTTTTTAGTGATTTCCATATAGAGTTGTGGCTTATGCTGTCAAATGCTTTGCTGTAGTCGATAAAACCTAGATAGAGTGGCTTATTAAGCTCTTCGTATCTTTCTATAACTTGTTCCAATGCCTGTATATGGTCTAGAGTGCTAAACTTAGAGCGAAAGCCAGCTTGTTCTATTGGTTGTGCATTTTCAATCTCTTGTGTTATGCGTTTAAGAATTATTGATGAGAAGATTTTGTATATGTTTGCCAGTAAACTGATTGGTCTATAATTGTTGATATCGAGAGCATTTCCTTTTTTATATAGTAGTATGATGTTTGACATGCACCATTGGATTGGTACGATTTCAGCTTCTAGTATGAGATTGAATAATTCTGTGAGAGGTCTCAGTAAAACTGGTGCACCTATTTTCAAAGCTTCGTTGGTTATTCCATCGGGGCCAGGACTTTTATCGGACTTTAGTTGTTTCAGCTGGGCATATATATCGTTTTCATCTATCGGTCTGATTTTTTCCGTGTTATAACAATATTGTGATTCGTTATCCTCCTCGCTGGTTCTGTCTTTGTTTTTGTATAGTTCTTGGTAAAAAGTAGTTGCCTGCTGTATGATTTCTTGTCTTGTTTTAGTTTCTTTGTGTTGGCATTCTAATTTTTGTATCCAAGTTTTTCTTAGGTTTAATTCTTTAAATGCTTTCTTTGTGCTTCTGAATTTGTTTAGATTTTCTGTTATTATCCTTTGCCTGTGCTTACTATAGTCTCTTTTGATCGCTTTGCTAGTTTCCTTATATAATTTGCTTAGTTCTTTCTTTGTATTAGCATCTTTATTCTTTCTTATAGTTAGTTCGCTGCGTTTGTTAATTAGGGCTGTTGTTTCTTCACTAAATATTTTGTGTCGTTTATCTTTTTTAGGATTGTTTTGGCTGGATAAACTTTTTCTTATAGTTACTTCTAGCCCATCATAGTAAGATTGTACGTTTCTGGTATCTAATAGTTTGTTTTCAATGTTCAATTTGAGGCTGTCTATGTATTGTCTTGTTTCCTCTTCAGTTTTCGGGATTTTTGGTGGTGGTTTATAGCTTTTTCTACTTTTTTTCGATTGACTTAATAGGACTGTTGCTCTTAGTAGTCTATGGTCTGTTCGGAACTTTACGTTATTGAGAACTTCATAATTTTGGACAATTTTTGGGACATTTGTCATGATATAGTCGATTTCATTTTTAACACTTTCGTCTGGTGACTTCCAAGTCCATCTTCTGCTGGGTCTTTTTTTGAAATAAGTGTTGATTATTGCTAGTTTATATTCAAATGCATATTCTAGCAGTCGTTCGCCTCTTTCGTTTCTTTGGCCTAGCCCATACTGTCCCATAACGAGATTTTCTTCTTTTTTGGGTTGCCCTATTTTTGCATTGAAGTCTCCTACTATCATGATTTTTTCATCGGCTAGTGTATGAGCTTTTTTCAGATCATTGTAAAATTTTTGTATTTCTGTATCGTCTGATCTTTCCGTGGGTGCGTATGCCTGAATTATGGATATGTTTAGTCTGTCAAATTTCATTTGTAATAACGCTACTCGCTCCGAAATGCCAGTAAAGTTAGTTATATTATTTTTCCACGCCTTTTTTATTAGAAATCCGACTCCATACAGTCCTTTTGTTTCTCCTATATAGCAGAAAACATAGTCTGAATACTCTTCTATGTGGCATCCCATTTTTCTCGTTTCTGAGAGTCCTAGTATGTCGCAGTTTATATCTTTCAGTGCATTATTGAGTTCTAGGAATCGGTGTATTGATGAAAGAGACCTGACATTATAAGTTCCAATTTTTATACAATTCTTAGAGTCTTTGTCCAGTTTAGTGGTTTTTTGTTTTTGTAATTTTCCTGGAGGGTTGTGGTCGTACTCTTCCACGGGGACCAGCCGGCTTGGAAGATGTGTGTTATGTGTTGATGTAGCTTTTTCAGTTTGTCTGTTGTTTTCTGGGAGGGGGGGCCGGTTCGTTGCTATACATTTGTGGTGTTGGCTTGTGTGTTTGTTTTGTTATTATTATTTTTGTTTGTTAGATAATTTAGTATGCTCGGTTTTACTACGCCTTCGAACAAAACCTTGGCCGCCCACACAGTACAAAGGTCTTCAAGATAACATGTTTAAGAAACCCAAAATAAGCCAAGCCTTTTTTGTTGAGATAAAAATTTGGGAGTACGCAAACCGGGTTTGGTACACATTAAATACTGCGCTGTTCACATTTCACCATCATAAGGGCAGCGAGTCTCGTAAAATCATAAGCTTATATCTCAGAACACGCGTGGTATAAATGTTTTAGATTATATAAACAGTCGATATTACTGTCCTCATCGATTATTAAATAGTAATAAGGTTAATGTCAATAAGTATTGTGGTGAACTTGTGACGAGCGGCGCGACCCCAACGACGCGACGCAGTATTAATTGTACAGTTGTATTAAAACAGTTTATTCAAAGAAGAAATGAATAGAAATAATTTAATAATTTTTTTTATGTGCTTTCAATTATGTTTTATTTATTGTTATGTCCAAAGGGTAAGTCGACGTATACTTATTTTAATAAAAATAATTTATTTAGGCTCACTTGTTGAATAAAATATTCTTATAAATATAATAAAAAGATAATTTTACAAGTCTAGATAGAATTTACGTAAAGTCATTCGAGGCAACTGTGCTCGATCACTTTTGCCTTTTACGCCTTAAACATGTATTTGAAAGATATTTAAATAAAATTAATGAAGCTGTATCTGTAAGTATTATTTAAACTGCATTGATTGTGTAATAACTTTCAGTAAATAGTGTATTATTATCTACTCGCACGATGAGAATTTATTATTTGTCTTTTATTTCTGATTTTTAAGTGATTCTTGAAGATATAAAATTACCTACCACATTATATAAAATGGACTAATCTCAGGTAGATTGAAATTAGTGAATCAGTTTTTTTTATTTATTTACCTACTACAGACATAATTTTACACAAGAAAAGTCGTTATTTTAGGGCATCCTCAATTTTTCTTTTAAAAACCGTGTTCAAAAATATCCGGTTTTGAGTTATAAATATTCATTACATACCTAAACAACAGGTACCTACGTACAATTAGATTAAAATAAGAACTGTTATTTTTATAGACATTTAGGATAAATTATTTGGGTGACCTAAAATAAAGGTTCCCGAGATATTTATTTATTTTATTAGGTCAATCAACCAACAAGATATTACATTATCACAAACCATTATAAATATTTCGTAACTTAAATTGTAAATGTTACCTCAATTAATGCAATAATTAGTAATAAAGTATATATATAATTAAATGGTGTTAGAAACGCAGTCTCTCAGCAGCCGCACTATTTTATTTTTCTCACAAACAATTTTAATTTTAACTGGATACCTACCAACATACTTTGAGTACCTATTATTTTTAAACAGTTAAATAACTGATTAGAACTTTGATGTTGTTTAGTGTTTATTATAGTTTTGATAAGATTTTTATCAATTCTTATACATAGTTCTGATGAATATTTAAGGTTTTGTAATTAATTAATTGTATCTAGTTGTGAACAACGAATATTACTTCGTTTATCAAAATCGTCTATTATCACTCAAAATAATCTGTAATTATGTGTCAGTGTATGTGGTCAAAAGAAAAGCCAAATCACTCATTTAATAATTAGATTTTATGCTTTTCAATTTTTCTCGAACAGATAAACAAGGAAGGACTTTAATAAATTGTTAACGTGTTAAAAGTTAAAAGAGATAAACCAGGAAAGTAATTTCATCTACCTAATGGAGTATTCACTATTGATCCAAAGGAGTAATGCAACAATTTCATTTACTGACATTTTGTAAACTCAGAGAAAATTACATTATGCTCTACCTAAATCTAATAAACAGTAACATAGAATAATGGGATCATGAATAAAAAGGCAAAATATTTTTTTTTTAATCTAAAGTTTTAATGTTACGGAAAAACTGAATTCAATATTTTACGGATGAATAAGCCTACTACTTTAGCATATAGGGATTCTCTGAATCATTGCTGAGTATAGGTACATACATACCAATTATAGTTGTCAGTAGCATAGGTAAATGAATCGCACAGAGGTTTTTCCAATGTGAAAAATAAAGATAGGTATGACAAAATAGAAGGTAAAATTGCATAATTAATGTTATTTATAAGAGGTACCCTGACAACAACAGAAATCGCAAGTTTAATGATTACTTAATGATTTTTTTTTCACAATATTTTTTTAATTAAACCTCGTCATAACTACTCGTATATTTAACTTTTTTTGGTTATTGAACTTCAGATTGTTTTATTTAATATTTAAATATTTATAATATAACTGGCGGACCCGGAAGACTTCCGGAAAACACATGTATTCTGACAGCAGCGCCACCTGCCGGGTCCAATTGTGTTTTCAAACTATCAAGGATCCTATTTAAATATACATATAAAATTTTATCCAAATCAGTCCAGCAGTTTAGGGAGAGCATAGAGTACATTTTATATACGGAAAAGGAAGAGTTAGATAGCAAACACACATATACTTACAGAAGAATTATTTATATTAATTTAAAACCTTGTTAAATTAAAGTTCAATACCAAAATTGTATTATTTTAATTTGGACTCAACGCTTCACGAGCCACTTAGGTAATTACGGTCAGTTTGTTTTGGCTCCAACTTGGGAAATTCTATCTAGGTTTAGTATTATTTAAATGAATACTATAAGTACTAAGCTATAGGATAAAAGTCTTTACAAGCAGGATGTTAGACTGGATATCAGAAGTTGCTCGAGAGGTTTCAAGAAGGTACTTAAATATTGCAGTGCAACACGGCCAGTTTTCCCTTGAACTTGGCTAGCGCACTATCTGTAGGTACGCTTAGGTATTATTACAAGTTACTTAATGCTTACCTTCCGTAAATTTGGTATTCATATACCTACTATAACCTCTATCTTTCTAGAAAAATCTATAAACGAAATACAAAAAAGTTATCACAACTCTAGATAGTAAAGTGACGCAGCATTTACGACAGTTTCATTCTCAGTCTGAGTCGGTATGGGACTGAGAGTTGAAGGCTAGTCACCGCGAATTCACAGACGGATACAAACATGCCGTTTGTTATCACGATATAAGTGTCACTGTCTTATTAAACCAAATTATAAATGGTTAGACATTGAACAAGGGTTTAAGTGATTTGTTCGTGATTTTAAACAATGGTAAGAATCCTAGGTTAGATTAAAATTGAAAAACAAGAAATACAATTGCATAATACCACAAAAAAACACCATATTTATTTGTATCTTATCTATAGGTCGGTACATTCTGATACATACTTATCTTTTATTTATAAACAATTACATTGTAGATAAAACAATACAACAACTACATAAATAAGTTATGTTGTTGTAAACATGACTTAACGGGAGCGTTTACGGAGTATGTTACACATAAATTTTACCACAGGCAGAGTAATTCACCAAGTAAACCAAAAAAACCATGAGTATTATAAATAAGTTTATAAAAAATAATATTTAGTTTAATTAATACAAATTGTTGTTACTTGAATGAATTCTTATTCAAATTATATTTGCTAGTTCCATATATTATATTACTAAGATGAAAAAATTTGGTATGTTTATTTGTTACTAGATCGTTACTATCGAACGGATTTTTATTTAATATTACATTAAGCATTGTACATTTATTCATTATTTCATGGAAAAGCTATTTCAAAGGGAACCACAATATTCCACGGTTTTCTGCATACCCAACGTAAGCGTTTATTTCGACAGGCGCAACCTAAAAAACGAGTATGTGTAATCGGAGCTGGCATAGCGGGGATATCCTCCGCAAGATACATGAAGGAAGAGGGAATAAGCTTTACCGTTTTGGAAGCCACAAGATATGTCGGTGGTACTTGGCGATATGATCCTAGGGTTGGCACTGATGAAAATGGCCTGCCGTTGCATACCAGCATGTATAAACATTTAAGGTATTTATTTTACCAAAAAATAATGTGGCACACAAATATTATTTTTATATGAAATAAGATTCGGTTTTCATTTGTTCAGTTTTGTTTATTTGCACGTTATAAGATTTATTTATGAGTAGAATAAATTGTAAGTATTTCTTGTAATACGTATAAACGTAGCTATATAGGAACTTAAGGTGCAGGTGAATTTTATAATAAAAAGTATATATTAGCGAATGCGTATGATTAGCATAGTAGAAAAATACCACTCCAATTGATAAAACTTTAAAATATACAAATTTATGTCATTATAAAAAGTCAGTTAACAATGTTTTAAATATAAATTACAGACATACAAGCTATTATTTTGTACTAGCTGTTCCCCGCGGTTTCACCGAAGCTCCCGGCATAAAAATAGCCTATATAACCTTCGGAGATAATGTAGCTTCCTATTAGTGAACGAATTTTCAAATCGGACCAGTAGGTAACTTCGGAGATTAGCGCGTTCAAAAAAACAGACCAACTCTTCAATTTTATTATTAGAATAGATATAGATTATTTAATCATTTAATTTCCCTCATAGATCTGATATGCTATGCGCAATAGGATAGGTAGGTTGACGTATCGACTGCGTTTTCGGAGAGTGTTACAAATAAATATCGATATATTTAAATTATATTCATGTTAGTAATACACAGTATTTATATGGATGATACAGTCATCAGTTATTTATTCAACACCAAAATCTCATAAAAAAACGGTGTTATATTATCAGATGTTTTATAAAATAGGTTTGCTATCTGAAACTAATAGATGTCGCCACTTACATATTTTTACCATATAAAATGTACCTTATTTGTAATTTGCTATTTATTCCAGGACAAATTTACCTAAACCAACAATGGAGCTCAGGGGATTTCCATTAGCCGATGAATTACCTTCATTTCCCACATGGAAATCGTATTACGATTACTTACAAGCATATACTGATCATTTCGGTATTAGAGAAAACATACAGGTATCTTTACTTTAGCCAATACCTACTATAATAATAACTCACTCACTGTAGCAGCAAGAAATGTAGTAAAACCTTGCAAGCTTACCATCACGTGGGCCGTATGCTTGTTTGCTGCCTTCGTAGTATAAAAAAAACCTACGGCGATGATAGCTCAGAGGCAGTGACGACGTATGCTGCTGTGAGCCTGTGACGTAGGCATCGTGGTTTCATATTACAATGGGCTTGAGCTTTTGGTGAAGGAAAACGTCATGAGGAAACCATAGCACAGTAGCATCTTATTTCGCTGGGTAGTGCTCTCAACTTGAGTATCGTATTTAATGTTATGTTCCAACAGCTGCACTTAAGAGCCAGATTCAGATTCTTTATTTACAAGAACATTGTTTAAGTATATAATACAATTTAATGTCCACATATGCCACTGGGGGTGTGCATAACAGTACCATAACCATTAAAATATATTTAATAATTTACCTACATATTTCAATAGTAGGTAGGTACCTATAATAAAATATTACATGTTTACCTTCTTCGGCCACATCATCACTGACCACAATGAGATTGTGGTCAAACACAGGTATACCTATTAAAACAAAAATAAAACCGGACAAATGCGAGTCTGACTCGCGCACCGAGGGATCCGTATAAATTTAACTTTGTAATTGAGGAAATTTATTCTCCCATACGTCACGTTCAATCGTCCAACTACAAAACTGTACATTTGTTACTGCAATTTTTTTTTCATGTGATATAACTGCAAATTAGCTATTTTCAGATTTATTCCTGTATGTGTGCTGTAAGACCTTGCTTCATGCCAAACTTCATGATTCTAGGTCAACCGGAACTACCATAGAGGTTTTCGACCCAAAACCTATAGGGTACTTCCGGTTGACCTAGAATTGTCAATTTTGGTTAAAAGTAAGGTCTTATAGCACAAATAAAGGGAAAATTCCGAAAAATAAAAAAAGTTCAAATTAATTTTCAATATTTTCGCGAAAATCTAAATTTCCCGATATCTTTTTATCGTGTGGACTAAGGACCTTGATTTTTATACACCTAATAGGGATTAGGTATAGACCTCAGTATCTGATTTTCCTGAGAAAATCGGTCGTGACACACGGACAGACGGACAAGAGAGTGATCTTATAAGGGTTCCTTTTTTACCTTTTGAGGTACGGAACCCTAAAAATACTAAGTTTATCATCTTCATCACCCGAATCATATCAGCCGAAAGACGTCCACTGCTTGGGGAGGACTTTTTCCAGCAGTGGACGTCTTTCGACTAAGTTTATAAAATGTGTTCACAGTTCCTCCATAATGTGCTATCTGTGAGGAGGGTAGGAAAAATGTGGAAAGTGAAACATGAGTACATTCCTACCGGAGAAGTGTTTAGTGAAGATTACGACTTCGTTATAGTGGGAACTGGTCACTATAGCAAACCAAACATGCCTAATATCGCCGGTGAAGACGTTTTCAGAGGTACTGAAAATAGATATATTTATAAATCAAAAGAGATATGGAAAAACTGTGCCCTGAGCATGAAACACTTGCGTAAACCAACGTATTGTCTTCTTAGCGTCTGTATGTCTTTTTGAAAGAAGTCCCAAACTAAGCAGAGCTTGTACTATGGAAACGATAACTGATATACTACATATATTACATTTTTGTTGTAAATACTTACTTGTATAGATAATTACACCCAGACTCAGGACAAAGAGACATGTTCATGCACACAAATGTTTGTCCTGGATGGAAATCGAGCCCACGACTAGCGGCAAATAATCGATCATATTTATTTACTCCGTAAACAATACGGTCTTGTTGCTGCAGCCATCAGAGGCTACCAACTTTAGTCCTTTCCAAAAAAAAATACAATTTCTATGACATGCAAGGGACAGACCATTTCTACCATACCTACTTAAGACAATGCAATATGCGTAGTGCCCTTTTTGTGTCCACCTCTATTCATTAATACACACCTATAAAAACACAATATGCAACCCTAAAAGAAGCCAAGGTAGGTACCTAACTAACACAATGAGGTCTATTTATATTCAACTCATACATAAATTATCATTACCTACGTCGAAGATGTAATTATTCATTGGATGAGACATACCTGACCACATACATTGGCCACACATCTCTATATTTTCTATTACTCACATACACACAATGTGTGTCAATATTATTTCTTCCTCTAGTACCAAAAACTAGTTCATTCTAACAAACGATAAGCTGTTTTCTAATCTAATTCCTTAATAACAACGAAGTTCAACTACTGCAGATTCTAATCGTCCTCAACTCCATTATATTTTATTTATAGGATCAATAATTCATAGTCACGACTATCGAGAACCAGAACCTTACAGAGGCCGTCGAGTCATGATAGTCGGTGCTGGACCATCAGGAATGGACATTGCTATCGACGTGGGCAGAATCAGTCAGACTTTGGTTCACAGTCAACACTCAAGGGTCACCTTCCGAACGAAATTCCCACCGCATTTCAAGAAGAAACCAGATGTTAAGGAGCTTACTGAAACTGGAGCTCTGTTTGTTGATGGCACTTTCGAAGAGGTTGATGACATTATTTATTGTACAGGTAAGCTTATATAAGATAATTTTGTTACATACCTAATCTTGGCAACATCTCTATAAACCTAATGTTTTTACTTTTTTTCTACCAATAAATCCTACCTTGATTCTTTATATTCTAAAGATTAGATATACTGATGTGTGTTAAAATGTATTTGATGAAGATAATTAATTTGCTACCTACCTAACCTTCGTAATCGACTGATTGAAGTGTTTCCTTTTATGCTGCCGATAAAATTTCTAAGCAATGCTTAATTGCTACCAACATTAATTTTCAGGTTTCTTATACGACTATCCATTCCTGGACGAAACAAGTGGGCTGACATTACAGCCTCGCAGTGTGGTGCCTTTGTACAAGTATATGGTGAACATAAACCAGCCATCTATGGTCATTTTGGGTCTCGTGGTCCGCGCCTGTTTAGTCGTTGCTTTGGATGCTCAGGTAAAATACTTACACCAGGTGGAAGTAAAATGTCATTTGGTAGTAATTGCATGATTTGGATTTATCGCTTAAATAAATATTCAAAATATTTGCCGGGTTTAGAAACCATGACTGTTTTATTTCCATCTATAACTGTCATCTGTATAATATGTGTGTTTGTTCTAAGTCCGAGTATAAGTATATGATATACTGGATGTATATTTTACTAACGCCCTTAGCCGAGGTTCGTACCCCATTCGGGGGTGGTTACCTAAATGTTGCCCGGTTGAGAGCCCTCTACTAGATATATTTTTTCTTTAACTTTACTTTAACTCTAACCCTCTTTTTTCCAGGCTCGGTATGCTACAGCCCTAGTAAAGGGCAACTTCACGTTACCATCCCACGACGAAATGATGCAAGAGTGGCAGAAGCGAGCTGACAAGATTCGGTCTAAAGGTCTACCAATGTCTTTTATACACACATTGGCAGAAAAAGAGGTGACTTTGATTATTAATTTTTCCGCATTGATCCGACTTAGGGTATTTATTTAATAATAAATGATATGTATTTTTTGTGGGTTACCTACATCATTGGAGTTTTCGTAAAGATCTCAATAAAAAAAATATGTTATTTGCTATTTTCAAATTGTATTTAAAAACAAATTATTTACATCAAAACAAGAAATAAAATAAAAAATAAAAGCTATTTACAATACTACGATACCTACAGCTGATTTAAATCGGTGCCAGCAGCTTTATTTGAAAATACCTATAAAAGGATGTATCAAAGACTTTCAAAGTGGAAAGTTCTAAAGAAAACTAAGAACGAAATATAAATATGATTATTAGTTATTATTAGTTAGCGATCTGAACTCAATATTCTATTTGTAATATTGAGTTCATAAATATATAACGGAATAGGATATTTTGATTTTGTATATATATGATACTTCTTTAGTTTATAGTTAATATTTTAGTTTAATTTAATGTTTTCGTGTAAATAATTGTAAATATCATAAGTTGATATATTAAAATTGACCACTTACTCATTAGTTATTCTATTTCAGGATGAATACTATGCCGATTTATCGAGCGAGTCTGGTATAGAAAGAGTACCTCCGGTCATGTTCAAAATCCGAGCCGCCGACATCGAGGCTAAGTTGGAAAACTTATATACTTACAGAGACTACGCTTACACTGTTATAGATAATGAAAATTTCATAAAATCAAAAGACATGATCCCCTTTAGCAACAACAAAGAAAACAATAGTATAACACTGTGATATACCTACTTATGAGGAGCTTAGGGATTTACTATAATTTGTTGATATCATAAGTCATAAACGAATCCTTAACCCTTTATAAGGCAGAGGGATCTAGGCTAGGTACAAATTTAAAAGAAACGGATATATGTTATGAAGGCCCTATATATTTGAAATTGGTAGCATTTAGCAATATAGTGACCACTGCCTTAAAAAGGGTTTAATTAATTTACTTTTGCCATAATATAGGGTATGTTTAAGTTTGAAATTAATGTCTTATAATCTGTTTGTTTTATTCTTATAAAATGTCAGTTTTAATTTTCATTTGAATGTGATATATAATATTTAATCAATGCGAAAACTCATTAATTTTAGTTAGTAATTATTCAAGACCGAGATAAAAGTCGCATCAATCCGACTTCTGTTGCTCTTCTTGAATGAAGGATAAACTGACAACCACAGTCGTATTCATAATTAGTAGGGAAAGGATAAAACACAAATTTTAAAAGAGCCTACAAGATAAGTAAGCATTAAGCATTTAAAAGTGCCTAGTAGGTATAGGTACTAACTACATCGTAGGTTCTCTAAATAAAAAAGCGAAGATGTGATTAAAGATATTTGTACTTATTATTTCTTATTCCTTATTAGTAATAAGTTATTACAAAATGGTAACGGCATAAACAAATTACATACAAATAGAAAACCGCAGTTAATATATTTTTACTGTTACATACAACCTTTGTGCGTTTGCGCATTTATTTTTGAACACAAGTCTAATGTCAAGATAATTTATGAAATAGACTAAGAAAAAAAACCTTATAATGGATTAGTTGATTTCTTTGTTTGATATGGTAATTCTATATTTGTTCTACAATAAAGAATGAAATAGATACAAACTATGGTTAAAAAGAAAGAACAATCTATATTTAAATAAACAATGTTAAATAAAATATACGTATATACGTCTATGAAAACTACGATTTATTTATTTCGAATTCTGACTGCCCAAAAATACTCAAGAGGTACTTTTAATAGTAACAATACGCAATGGCTGTTAAATTTAAAGAGCCAAATAAAGCTGTCCTCCGGTTTCACCCAAGTTCGCGGAATAAAAGTTATTCCATGTGATCTAAGTTTCTATCAAATCCTCAGTTGGTAACATACACACACACATAAATTCGCATTTATTCTATTACCTACTATGTACTATGTACTACCTATGTACTTATAGCAATTAATCTTATATTTTTCCGAGAAAATAATAATAATAATAAGATAAAAATATCCTATTTGTTTTTCTTGGGTAGGTAAGTATCTTCAAAGTAATGGCCAAGTAACATCAAAATTAAGCCTCTAACTAAACAATCAAACATTCACATTTATCGTATTAGTGAGATGCGATAAGCAACTAGTACCTACTTGTCTAACAAAATAAACAAGAATTATATTTTACAAAACAAGCTCTCGGAGCTTCAAATTAACACTATTTATAAAGCTATCAATTTTAAGTATATAATTATTTGTCTTTATTATAATAATTATTAATCTTCGATGGGACATGGATAGTCTTTCCTGGGATTGTACCATCTCTCATAATGCTGATCATCGATGATTTTATAGTCGTAATCTCTGTAGTTGAGTAAGTCATCTAGTCGGTTTATTGCATTGAAATCTCTTATGTCTGTTATAACTGGTGGTACTCGAATAACGGCAGCTTCATCAGTAAGATTTCCAAAGTATTGATTCTGTAATAATGAAAAAATATGCTTAATTTTACACAGTTTTTCTTTTTTACTTATACCTATATAGAATCTTCATGTCCACTGCTGGACAAAGGCCGGTCGTCGGTCCACCTTATGGGGGGCCTGCCCACGCTGCGTCTTCCGTTACGTGTTTGCCACTCGAGAACCTTCCTGCCTAAAGGGTTTTCCCACCAAGCATAATATATTAACGAATTTGTTTGCTCATAACTCGTTAGCGACTACGAGCAGCCAGCGCCTCCAGTGGTGCGATTTGGAATCACAGTTTCCAAACGTCAATTATTATTTGTCTATTTTTGTTTGTGAAATTGGTATAATCGCCAGGTGTAGACGGTAAGTAGGTATACTTGGCGAACCCCCGCAGTTTCATCCGCGTTCCCGTACTAAAAAGTAGCCTTTACGTTATTCCAGGGCATGATCTTTATGCCAAGTATCATCGAAATCCGTTTCATAGTTTTTTCGTGAAATAGTAGATAATAAGTTTCTTACAAACTCTCACATTTATGAAACAAAAGTTATATGTATGTAACTAGGTAATACCAATGAACACCTACCATAGCTTGACCAACAACATTGACATCAACAATCTTCATGTTTCTCGATTGGAGTGTGTGAACGTGGTCCAACCAACTCCTGAGCATTTCCTCCTGCGAGGGCAGTTTGAATTCACCAGCGGCCAGCGCTGCTACGTAGTGACCCTGTAATTACATAAAAGTTAATAAGACCTGTCAGAGAGAAATTATGGCACTGCCTAGATAGATAGATAAATAATGTTTTATTGTCACACCACGTGATTGGAATTATAGGTACAAAATAACTTAAACATTAATGAGTGTTTCAATGGGCGGCCTTATCAGCAAAAGTGATCTCTACGAGGCATGCTTTGGATGGAGAGGAATTAAAATTAACTGAATATGACGGGGTTGTACGCACAATATAGAAAAAGAAGTACCTACATACTTGCTACTAAATATATGCATTAATATACTAGATTGAGCACATTGTTTTTTTTTATTAGGTATAAACTCTGCTAAGCAGTGGTAAGCGGTTAGCGAAGCCTAAAGAAACTTGCACTGCACCAGGTAGTATGGAAAACAACGCTTGTCAACGCTTGTTATTCTTTTGTTTATACTTACCTATGAAGTCATTTGACGAAAGCCAACTCGAAGTGAACTGGTAGTACTTACGCGTGTGTAGATAAGTTTACGTTGTAGTTCCAACATTAATTATTACCTGAGTTTGTAACAATTTAGTAGTGGTTCCCTTAGCTATACCAATAAACGCCATGCTGGGACGTTTTATATTCACAATTTGTTGGTACAGTGGCAGAACGAATTTATCAGATGTTGTCACGCCTGCATTCTGGTCTACGAACGGAAAACTGTAGCTGAACCCTGAAATAGGAAATATTTGATAAATCGTGAACTTCGTAATTATTATGCGTGTGACAATTTGTTAGGATGTGAAGATGTTTTAACTCTGTCACGCAAGCACTAGGTACTCAACGGATTTTATATTTTGATTAACCTTAATTTGAATATTATATACCTAGGTTACTTCTGTCCCGGGAGCGCGGGTGTAATCGCGGGGGACAGCTAGTATTATTGTATATTACTATGACAGCTTAGGCCAATTGGCGTGATAGCCACATTTCACGCCGCGGGTCGTTTCCTATACAGGGCAAACATTTGTATGCATAAACATGTCTGTTTATCCTGAGTCTGGGTGTAATTATCCGTTTAAGTACCTATCTATACATTCACAAAAAAATATAGTACGATAATACCTTTGTCAGTTAACTGATTCTTATCTCGTTCTTATTACAATAAATAAATAAATAAACTGATTTCCGTAGCAAGCAACAAACAAGCTCTACTTAGCTTGGGATATAGCCGAGTGGAAAAAAAACTAAGTTAGAAACGATTCAATAGTGCTTTACCTGTACAATAGATAACAATATCGAGTTCTTCAAAAGTACCATCTTGAAATATAGCTCCATTAGACGTGTAAGTTTTGATATCGGGTTTCTTTATGTAAGTTTTTGGGAAGTTAGGCTGGTTGTACACGAGATGGTGGCTATGGACCAGCTTGGCGGTAACATTTGACAAATGTATGGCAAGATCAAGCCCAGAAGCGCCAGCCCCAACAATCATCACTCTAAGATTTCTGTAGTCTTCTGGGTCTTTGTAGTCGTGACTATGGATGATTTTTCCTATAACAAACATAGGTAATTTGTCTTATGTATATTAATTGGAAAAATAACATTTAAATAAACAGAACTACTATAATAGTTTAACTACAACTTACCTTTAAAACTCTCCTGTCCCTCGATATTAGGTATATTAGGTTTACCATATTGACCAACAGCTATGGCAACGAATTCGCAAGCCTCTGTGTGGTTTTCCTTCGTGTTAACCTTCGTGTAAGTCAGGTTCCAATGGTCTCCCGCCCATTTCACCGACGTGATCAGACTTTGAAACTGTAATTTTATAGATAAAGATAGACTATATTATTATAGCACGAGGTTTAGTTTAACCTTAGCACAATGGTGAGTCGGGACCTATTCCGGGCATCACGCAACTTGCATTATTGTTTTGTTGTCGTCTACTGTTTTTTACAGTGCCGTGTTAAAATGGTAGGTACTGTCTTAATGTAATGTTTTGCATATAATCTTTCTTTCTAGATAGATTTATTTGAAAATATAGTAAGAAATAGTCTTTGATATCGAGAAAGAGTACCTTGGTAGAGTTTACAATGTTTTTGTGTATGCTTCCTAACCGAATTAGATATTATAGAGTATCCAATTGGTTTTTAGAAAATATTATAAGACAAGTATCTAACATATTTTATAGTCATACAAATATTTGTAAGTAGATACAGAATTTATTTTATCGCTGAAATAGATCATTTTAAGACTATTTATGTAGTAGAAAAATGTGCTAGCTTTTATGTGCTATAAGTACTTATATATTTATTTTTATACAAAGCTCTGAGCCACTTTTGTTCCATAATTTATAATATTATACTTGACATGCAATCTCAGAAACAAGTTTAAGAATGAACCGCCTCGTAACTTGATTAACAGCATTCAAATTTGGCCGGTTTTTTCCTCTCACAATTTGACGGCAAAATGTAACATTATTTTTTCATATATGTTGGCAATGCAATGTAAATTATGTAACATTCGGTATAAATTCATATAACTACTTCCTCCTGCCATTATTATAACCTAAGCAATGTCTTATAAGATGTAGGTATTGACTTTAATGGCGTCACTTGGTTGGCACTTTCTTTAAAGTTGACCAGTAATTAAACGGAGAACATATAGCTCATAGTTTCTTGCTTTTTCAATTGTTAAAGACTGTAGTAACAATCTATGTAACAATTATAAAATTGTATATTTAAAGAACCTTTTTATTTTAATTAATAGTAAAAATGGTAATTTTACCTGGGGTTACCGAAAAACATAAGCGTATATAAACATTCAAAAGAAATATAGTAATCTCCAATATAATTTTTAGTAAAACTTAGAAAAATCTAGATCTAAAGAAATCAATATTAATTAGCCTCAAATAACAATATAACCTTGACATTAACTTAAATAGAGAGCATATCAATCAAATATCTATCTATATTACCTAATTTAGTACCCTAGCGTTGGCATTTACTACAATTCTATTTAAAAACTAGTTTTCCGCCCTGCGGTTTCACCTATTAGAGGTTGAATTTACAAAAATCCTTCGGATACCTGCGTAATGATAGCTATCTGTGCCAAATTTCAGGCTGTGCGTTGATAGATCAGACAGTCAGTCACGTCCTACTTTTATTTAGATTGACACAGCGCCCCTCGCGGAATACTCATTGAACGAATTTCTCCCATACGAAAGTTTTGGGTAACGCTAACGCGCTAGCACTAAGAGTGCTTAGTAATTTTACCGCCAAACAAGAAAAACAAACGGCAGCAGTTGCCCATTGAGATCTCGATCATTGTATAAATAATAAATGTATCTCCACACAAACTATCTCATTGGCGAACAAGTTTCCTTGTAAGTGCCATGATTCATGATGCCTCACGGGTTCCGGTATAACGACTCGATTATACGATTGGCTTTGTCTTCCATTATGTTGTTTTTATAGCTAAATCACGTGTTCTATTTATGGGATCCATAGATAAAAGAAGTTAATTATAGATGCCCGTATAGTTATAATGTAATGCGTAAGGTCATGATTATGTGGATTATAGTAGAGATTATTTTTCCAAATCACGTCAGATTGCATGGCCTATGTCGTGGAGTGAATAGAAATCTTTATGTAAACGATAGTTTACGCTTTATGTTCTACATGTTAATTATAAACTTGCAACAACGTATTTTGACATGCAGTGATTGTAGATGTAGATGCAGGTATTTAACTAGCCCATGTTCGCGGCTTCGTTCGCAACTTATTACACAAAATATGGAACCAAGTAAAATTATGAGCACACTAACGGACAGTCAGACAGAGAGACGTTGTGTAATGATTGATATATGTAAGAATAAGAGTTTTTTTTACTATGAATGTAACCTGTGTTAGATAGACTACATTACAATGAAGAATGTTTTTTTACCAAGCCCTATCATATATTATAAGATTTGAACTTACTTGAATGTACTTCTCAAGATCAAAATTCTTTGCAAAGTTCTTGAGATATTTGTAAAAGCAAGTTCCCATAGGATAAGATGGTGTACCCTCAGGGAACGGGAAACCTGTATATTCCATCGTCTGTCGTGGAGTGTTGGTTCTGAAATTGAAAATTATACGATCATATTATATACTAAACGGCGGGCATTATATATATTTTTCAAGTATCTCATACTAAATATACTTTCAGTATTTTTCAATTTATGCGGGAAATTTTTCTAACTTTTCTTTTCCTAATATCCTTATTTGGACTAATATGAATACTTAAGTTACGAAATAGCAAGATTTTTTAAATAACCAAGTTAGTAGCCATTCGCAAGTGGTGCACTTACCGAGGAATAGATTACTATGTTTTTATTTATATATATTTTTCCATATTATTACATAGTTATATTTATGTTTGGTCGAGAGATATGCAGCAGAGATGAGCGAGAAGCCATAATGTTACTGAAGCCACAGAGTAAAGGCTAAGCGCCATACAGTTTTGAAAAGTTTGATGTTTCCTAGCTAAGTTTTTGTAGAAAGAACCAAAATTGTAACATGGAGTGTTTGCTAATTAATTTAGAATCATACTTCACAACGAATAATATTTATAGATAATATATAATTATTGAGAAAACTAAATAAAATATCAAGACGCGTATATAAATAAGTAATTCCCAGTAGTTATCTAACGAGCTAATGCAAACGTGTTGATGATGATTTGCTTAATATAAAAATATGGCTGTGTATTTAAATAAATAAATATCATCTCGTAATCATAGTTTCTTAGTAATCCGTAATATATTGTAATAATCTTGATAATTCATAGATAGCGAACCTGAAAACGGATTCGATATAGACCGTTATTTCTAGAACAATTTCTGACACTTACAAATAAACCCGTCATAGACCAACATTGTTGCTCTACAAAACATTAAAATGAAATCATTATTTTTCCTATCCTACTAATAGTTATAAATGCGAAAGTTTGTTTGAAAACTCACAAGAGTATGGATGGATGGATGTTTGTTACTCTTTCACGCAAAAAATACTGAACGGATTTGGATGAAATTTTGAACTTTTAATTTTATAACCTAGATTAATACATAGGATACTTTTTATCCCGGGAAAACATAAGATCCCTCGGGAACGCTTGTGATACCGCGGGGAGGAATCTAGTCGTCTATAAATACAGGAAGGCATTTTATTATAGAAAATGTCGCAATCAAACGTGTGGCCACGACTCTGTTTGATGCGTGACTATGTGAATGCTGGGCAATTACCTCGCAGGCAACACATCTATATATATTTTATAATCATCTTAGTAATAAATAAAGCATTTTTTATAAGAATACATCCTGGTAACTCATTTTGTTTTGACTAAAAACATGAAAGTTTTTTCCTGATATCAAAATATTCTGAGATTTCCTGTGTACCCAACATATGATGTGTAATATCTATCTATATATCTGTATTACCAAAGTCATCTTACTGACCCCGATTGAGTCATCGAAATATCTGTGAAACTAAAGTCATAAGATTTTGTCGCAACAATTTTAGATACGTTGGTATATACATTAAAAATAAACACTTCAGTAACTTTTTGGGATCTTTAACAAATCAAAATAAATAGCCTCAATATTTTATCTGAGGCTCTGAATTGGTTATTAAAAGACCCACAAAAAACCGGTAGGTACATTTCGGTCATTCATAAGATGTTTTGGTCCATTCTCATAATAGACCGGTCACAAAGCCGTCTTAAAAATCTAATTATCTAATATCCGTGGTTTCACCGACCACTAAGTAAACAGCTTACTCATTGCTATTTAGAAATCTTAATTCGATGGTTGAACCACAGTAGGTACATAATGCATTTGTTTTAGTAATCTCAGTTGTCTCATTAGAATATAACTAGCAAAATTTATACCTAAAAACACTAAAAAAATACTCGCAACATTACCAAAAATCTAACAATACATTTTTATTCGCAAAACTGTTTTTCTTTCACATTTCAAACAATTTAGCTAACAAGTTTCAGTAGCACTCAGTCTAGTATTCACCCGACTTGTGTGTGTTCTAAAAAATTGTGTAATAAAAAACACTAACCTGAGGTTCTTGTACATATGAGTGAATAGAGGCAGTCCATCTTCATCAGTCCCAACGTGGGGGTCAAAACGCCAAGTGCCTCCTATGTGCTTAGTAGCCTCGAATACTGTGAAGTTAACTCCATACTGCTTCATGTACCGTGCGGTACCCAGACCTGTGTACCCAGCACCGATCACGCATGCGCGTTTTGCGGGATTTGGCTGGAATAATAGATTTTTTTCTTATAATATTTATAATCAGTTCGTTCGCATTGTACTTACAAATTGTTGATTTCAGAAAATCTACTTGATATCAAGAACAATTTGACCTACATAACTTCGTGCGAGGTAATGATCATCATACTGATCATAATTACTCTTGTAATCGGCATCGTGTGCCGCAAATCGCGGAATATTAACACATCCTTTAATGGACCTATGAGCCATTGATGTCAATTACCTGACGTTATAATTTTTTTTAATTGTAAGCACATATTAGAAGAGGTGTTTTCCAATAGACGCTTAACAATCATTAACACACATACCTAGTTGTTTAACAGTTAATGATAATTCATTACGTTAATTTAGGTTTATGTAGTTATTGAGGAAACCCTCAAATTGAGAACAAACCCTTGATAAAGTAAATGAGCACAGTATTCTAGATATAAAGTGAAACAAAGACGAAGGGACATTTAGGACGATTTTTATCTCTCCATACTATACGCGTAGCTTAAGTAGTTAGGTAGTGATATCGAGTGCTTAGATTAGATTAGATATATCTATACTAATAATAAAGCAAAATATTTTTTTTTGAATGAGCTAATCTCTGTATCTACCAGTCAGATTCGATTTTTTTTTCACTAATTGGAAGCTACATTACCCCGAAGATTATAGGCTAGGTACTTTATATCCCGGGAACGTGTGTGAAACCGCGGGGGACAGCTAGTTATTTATATATCTTTGTATGATACAAAGTGATGCATAAAATTAAATCTCATTTTCAAAAATTGCTTTAAAGTAAGCGATTTGAAATATTCCGAAACATTCGTCTCTATGTAACAGTACTTTTCATAGTATGAAAAGTACATAGGGGAAAAGTCTACAACGCGTGTGTAGTACCCGAGGATTAGTAATTACGCTACGTAACCGCTCACCATCAGGTGGGCCGGGTAGGCCTAGGTAGGTTTTGTGTAAAAAAAACTCTCAATGCGTGAAGCTGACTCACACTAAGCATGGCATGTTATATTATTACACTATAGTACTTAAAAAAAACTTAATTAAGCTTTGGTTTTTCTGCCACATTCTTGCTCAATCAAGACTTCACAGCTCACAGTATTCAATCAAAAGTGATACCGAAAAAAAACAAATAAGGAAACAATCTCTGTATGGACCAAATTATGGCAGTAGGTATAAGGTTGTTTATGCGTGACTTAATAACCTGTTCTTCGTTATTTTTGCGGTTAGCAGTTTGAAGAATAATGAAAAAGTTCGCTAATAACAAAAAGATTGACAAGCAAGCAGACCTAGTTAGGTATTCTACGTGATAGTTTGTGAATATTTTCCGATAATTCATATACATTCAAACTAGCGTGATATTTACGATTTTATTGTAACTAGTATTATGATCTGATTTTAAAGCAAGCTTCAAGGATTTCATTTCATTTTCTCATCTTGTAAAATCACTGATCAGTACATAACTCAAGCGTAAAATAAATTAATATCCTCATCAATCTATATATTCATGAAAATTAAACAGTAAGTTACCATAGAAGTCTAATTACTAGCTTCTGCTATGTGGTTTACTTGCGTTCTTGGGATGCATTAAATAAAACATAAGAAACTAAAAAATAAAAAAACTCTTTGCAAAAAATATAATTCTCTATCGCAAAAATCACGTCGGTCTGTTGCTTCTATTACAAAGAATAAACTAACACACAATTCTAAATAACTCTATCAGATTAGTACTTTATTTAGAAGGTACCTATCAGATTTTTATTTTACTTTTTAATAGCATACCCAGCATGCTATTTATTTCGAGATGTGTATAATTTACTTATTCACATATGTTGTAAAGCAATGCTGTGACCGTTTAACCCGATTTTTGACTTGCATAATGCGGGCTGCGCACGCGCTCTTCAAATGTTTATGACATGCATGAGAAATGACACGAGCATGTAAATTAGGTACACTATTTTTAAATAAGGTACTTGTAATAAAAATATTTTAATGCATAAAAACATATAGCAAATCAGGCTTTTTATTCAAGAAATGCGTACTATGTAAGACAAAGAATAACACAAAGACATTCTTTAAACTCTAGACCGTGATCAAAATAACCATGGACAATTTACTGAATACTCAAACGAAATAATTTAATTAAATATACATAAAAAATGCTTAATGGTGCATGAGTATTGTAATCAAATCGACCACTTTTCTAAATCCTTCTTTGCTATTGGCACATAGATTAGTTTAATACTTAATGACTGTTTAAATATCTTAAAGTTTACATAGATAATAATAAGGAGAACGGTGTAGCCTTGTACGTAGCAATATTGCATATTATTTAAATTGAACGGCAGGATTCTATTACATAGTTACTATGTCTTTCCATGCCTACGTCAAGGACACCTAAACAAGTGGTCTTATAGTAACATTGTACTTATATTTTGTCTTCTTGCCATGAGGAATTAATACATATTGATTATTAATTAACTCAATATTTTGGCTAAAAGATACTGCAAAACATTTTTAGGCTAAAATAGTTTAAACCTCTTATCAATTTTATTAGAACTATCACTATGGCTGCAAGATTGGAATATAAATCTCTCGCTTTCCTTATTAAGACATGTTTTAATAAGGTCACTCTCATCGATCTAAACTAGACATGAACAGGAAAAGTACTCCACATCGTTCCTATTGCGAACCATTTGAATGTGGTTTTCTATCAGCGCCAGCACGATATGGGTTTCTTCAGATAAGACTTATTACATCGTCAATCCCCCTGATATTGTAAGGTGGCGGTGACAGTGACTACTTACTGTGAACCGCTCGCTGGTTGTCAACCTATTGTCGTGAAGGCTATGGGTCGTAGGTTTCCCATTGACAAAAAATTGTGTGCTTGAACATGTCTGTTTGTCCCGATTCTGGATGTATTTATCTATATATGTACGTATTTACAACAAAAAGAGTAGTAGGTAACTAATTGACTCAGGCGTGACCTTGCAGAAATCCATTAGGTATAAGATTAAACAAAAGACAAGCGGAATTAGTTATTTGTATTTTGTTTAATCTTTAAAAAAGTAGTAGTACCTAGGTATAGGTATGTAGTTTATCAGTTAGGTATCTGGTTTCCATAGTTACAAGCTCTGCTAAGTTTGGGATCAAATAACCATGTGTGAAGAATGTCCCAAGAAATTATTTTTATCACAAATTCTAGGGAATTCTACAAGAAACATTGTTATATTCGCATAATATTTCAAGCGTGACAGAATGAAAAATTAACAACGTTACGTCTGCCCCATTACAAGTTATCAGTTGTTATCAGCATACTAATAATCGTTCGAGCTTAGAAAGCTATTACGAAAGGTGTCACCCATGCATAGCGGAATGTACCTCGGACGACGTCGTATAGTAATTAGTTGCAATCGTGAAGCCATGTTGTTTTGAATATCAAATGGTGTTACACACATAGACGAACCAAAAATCTGGACTGAGTTTTAATATACAGAGGGCCTACTCCGAAAAACGATACACGATAGATCTATCATCATCCCGAGTAAGCCCAAGTGACACTGAACTCTATTATCATTGTTAACGTCTCGACTCAATATGACAACTGATCGGTCTTACTTATCAACAAGTTGGACTAACATATTTGGGGTAATTAATTCACTGATTCAGCGAAATTCAGTCCAGGTTTTTTTATGTTATACGTATCCTATCGTCTATGGTTACAAAAGTAAGAGAACTTTGTTTTTAATGGAACTTCAATGTTCTCTACTCAAACTAAGAGAACAAACAGCGAAAGCTACAAATACCTAAACGGAACTAGGAAGTTCGACTGCACCATAAGGTTTAAAATTACTATTATAACTGCTAATAGCGTTTCCTATATAATTGGATTTACTTTCTTACTTCTTTACACATACCTACTAAATTGTGAATAGACTAGTGATTTCTCCAATATTAACTAGCTTTCTGCTCGCGTATTTATTCGCGATCCCTTATCTAACCCTCTTAAGCACCCAGAAGAAAGGATTTTTGTACACTTATCCAATTTTCAAAAATACTTTCATCTTTATACATATCATGCTTCTTGACTCAACGATTTAGGCTATGCGTTATCTAAAAGTCAGTGCTAGTATTATTTTATGTAAATAAAATTGTGATATCACAAATTTACAAAGCACTTTTTGAACAATTTAAAAGAAGACCTCAAAAAAAGATGCAATTTACAAAAGTTATCGTTCAATATATGTCGTGGCCAACGGCTTCCATATAAAAGCAGTCAAGGATATCCGGTGATAATTTTAACTTATAGGATGCATCTGACATTTTCCCATAACAATAATACCTACCTACTATACGCGATTGTATTCAGTGATAATTTTCGTCCGTGACACGACTGCCCGACCGTGGTTCAAGCTCAAATTTCCATTGTTCCACAACAAAATTATATAGGTATTATGTAATTTTCATCAATAGTCTTTATCACTGCTTTTATAGTGTAGACATGTAAATTGTGTCTAATATTGTTCACTCAATTTATAGTTAAGTGCCTTTGAAACCCCAATTTTGAATTTGAATTAAAATGACCTATTATTATTTTCATCAGAAGGCAAATTAAACTAGTCTCCAATTGTTTTATTTATATTCCAGTGTATCTCTCCCTGCCTTTTTATCTTCCAGTCACAGTACGCACAAACTTTTTAAAAAAATTATACACAAATCTTTAGGTGACTCCGATGTCCAAATTTCTTACTGTGCGGAAGCTAAATCTGCTTGGATAACAGCTTGTCCGAGTGAAAGTTTACCTGACAACGTCCAAATTCAAAGGCAATGGGACGAGCCGCTCTGCAAACAAATTCAGTCAACCCTACTTAGTAACTCGGTGAGCCTTGCAGAGCGAGCTCGTCTTCTTGCCGTCTCCGAGAGAAAAACAGGCTACTGGCTTCAGGCTTTGCCCTCTGCAAACGTCGGCACCTTACTAACAAATAGCACTTTTTCACTTGCTATAGGTCTGCGACTGGGCTCCACCACCAATGAGCCCCATCGCTGTCCGTGTGGAGAGAGCGTCAATAGTCTTGGTCACCACGGTCTTTCTTGTCGCCGCAGCGCTGGTCGTCTGCCACGACATGCAGCTAATAATGATATCATTCGCAGGGCCCTTACCAGCGTCAACGTGCCGGCTTTACTTGAGCCGAACGGTATTGCACGTGACGATGGTAAGAGGCCCGACGGGATGTCATTAATACCTTGGAGTGTTCCTTTTGGTGTGGAAACTCTGGGGCCTTGGGGACCCGAAGCGCGGCGATTATTTAAAGAGCTCTCGACGCGCCTCATAACGTTGTCCGGTGACCAGAGGGATGGTACTTACCTCGGTCAAAGGATTAGCCTTGCGATCCAGCGCGGTAATGCTGCCAGCCTTCTGGGCACTTTACCCACGGGCAGCGATCTGAACTCAATATTCTATTTGTAATATTGAGTTCATAAATATATAACGGAATAGGATATTTTGATTTTGTATATATATGATACTTCTTTAGTTTTTAGTTAATATTTTAGTTTAATTTAATGTTTTCGTGTAAATAATTGTAAATATATAATTTAAATAAATATTTTTCCTACCTAAATATTTTCTAAAATAAAATGTGGATATATTATAAACTAAAATTAGACCAAAATATAAATATATAGAAAAAGTATAATATTGACTATATTTTTTTATTATATTTTATGAATTCACTGCAAATTTATAGGTAATTGTTGGATACTGAGGGCCTACTCCGAAAAACGATACACGATAGTCCAATCATCGTTGTCAAATTATAAACCAATAGAATTGCAACAAAGTGACGAGATGTAAATTTTGTTTAATTCTATTGGTTAATAATTTGACAAAGATGATCCGACTATCGTGTATCGTTTTTCGGAGTAGGCCCTCTGTTTACAGTCGTAATTGAACTATAAAGATATATCGATACGATTCCAAAATCTGTTATCTAGTTCTGTGCCTATAAAAGAAATATATTGTGAACCTAACATTTTTAGTAATCGGTTATTAATTTTGAATGTATAAATTACCATCCAAATTATGACTAAACAAAATCTAAGCGCGTTGAACTCTTTTCTTAGAGGAAATCAATTGTATCAAAGTTCTACAACAAGTATTTTTGTCGTCCTTCAAGGATTTTGAAGCCTTGTTGTAAAAATCAATAAAATCTCATCTATATTTAATTAAATACCTACCTAAATCTCGTATCGTGTTTTACTATGGATATATGAACTCTTAATAGCTGCCATCTATAGCCAATATTTTGTCGATGCTATAGCTCATAGCTCGAACACGGCATTATGCAGGCTGGCCGGTTGCGAAACGCTTCCCGTATTCAGAAGCTGTATTTTCCGCACTCCACGCACTGCCATACCATTTTACACCAACATTCACTCGCGATTAAAATATAACAATAAAACTCATACGTTAGATTAGTGTTAAACATACCTAATTAAAAGAAAGTTTGTGTAATTTTCTTAATTGTACGGAACAATTGCGTTTTAACCGTAATACGTAACGAATGTGTGAAATTTTTAGCGAATGTTTTTTTATTGTTGTTGTTCAGTAATTAATTAGGTTAGTTAAAACAATATGTCTGTGTCATTTGTAAATTATTTATTTTTGGTAAACTACAATATATAAATAATAATATTTGTACCTGAATCTAGAATTTCTCCTTTAGCAAATATAATATTGTTTTTAATATATTGTACGATAAATTAATGACATAATAAAATGTAACATACAACCCTTTTAAACATAAATTCAAGAACATGATTCAATTATGAGGTTTCAATTAGGTATGCAAATTGACATTGAATATACGAAAATTAAAGTGTCTAGCTTAGAATATTTTTAAAATTAGTTTAGTTATATTTATAATTAATTCAATAAAAAATTAAGGACCTTTAATATTTTTAACTGGAACTGGAAAAAAAACAATAGACATACTATTTTTAGAGGAAAAAATACATACCACACTCAGTCCATCGGTAGCTTCCAAAATAAAGTTCAACAAACATAAAACAGTAACACACGACCACAAACGATATTCCATCATGTTTTAAATAAATATTTAATTGAATACACGTAAAGTTTTTAAATTGTTTTTGCGGACACGGACGTGTATCTTGGTCCGCTTTGACTGAGTGAAGAGACGAGTAATAAGCGAGCTTAGGTGCTCAGTAGGGCTGAAGTAGGGACCTGCTAGACGACCTTGACGTTCAGGACTAGGGCTGACTCACTCACTTTTAAACTAGTGTCTTGTTAACAAATGAAAAAGGAGGCGATTTTGAATGCGTATTCGTTATTTATTAGAAGAGATTAAGATATTACTCATCATATTTTTACAATTAATTAATATTTTTTTATAGTTCCTTGTAATTATTTAAGACTATAACTTCCGCTCCGTGGTTTTACCCGCGTTTCCGAAGTAAAAAATACCACGTCGAGCTGTTTCTCTTCTAGAAAGATGGACAAACCAATTTATAATATTAGCTGGAATAGGGATGAAATACTTTATCAATTTAGTTTAAGTAGGAATAATAAATAAAACGAAGATGTTATCAAAAAATATTTGTATTATATTATTTCTTATTCCTTAGGTATTACAAATGGTAACGGTGTATGTAATTTACATAAAAATAGAAAACCTTGGCGGGGACCGGCGAGCGGGAGCTTTTTCCGCCAGCGCGTTAGCTTGGCTATCCAAAGAGGAAACGCTGGCAACCTCTGGGAACCTTGCCGTTGATCGGCAGCAGTGGCTGCCTCGAGGATTTTTTTAATATGAATATTGTATATTTGTTGTAAATATACATTGAATATAAGTTGACTAGAATTATATACATTAAGAATATAAAATAGACAAACCGTAGCATCATAGAAAATTCTGATATCCTACAATATCTTTACCTAAAATATAGATGACTCTATATTGTAAAGGATATCAGAAATTACAGAATTAAATACTTTTTACTTAACAATCTATATTTATATTTATAAAACTAGTATGGCAATCTTTCACGGAAAAATATTAATTAGATATGTCTTTTAAATAATGGAACTTTAATTATAATTTTTTATCATAAATCTTCAGAGATAAATAGACTCACTAGTTTCACCCGCATTCTCGAGGAACCTTATATTTTTCCAGGATAAAAAATACCCTTTTTGTTTTTCCTGGGTATCATATAGTATTTATAAAGCTGTCAATTTTAAGTATTTGTCATTTTCATATTAATCTTCAATGGGACATGGATGTTCTTTCCTGGGATTGTACCATCTCTCATAATGCTGATCATCGGTGATTTTATAGTCGTAATCTCTGTATTTGACTATGTCTTCTATTCGGTTCATTGCGATGATGTCCCTTATTATGTCTGTTATAACTGGTGGTATTCGAATAACACCAGCTTCATCAGTAAGGTCTCCAATGTATTGATTCTGTAATATTGAAAAATATGCTTAGTTTTCACACAGCATTTTTTTAGGGTTCCGTACTACAAAAGAAAAAGAAACCCTTATGGGATAACTTCTTTGTCCGTTTGTCTGGCTGTATGTCTACCGGTCAAGACCCTTTTTCTTAGGAACGCGTGGAGCAAGCTTAAATTAATAGCAAATACTAAGGTTTATAAAATATCACATAAAAACATATTTTTTTGCTACTACAAAATCACATTTACAGTTGGAGATCCTCTATTAGTGATTGTCCATCAATCCAACAGATTACTTCTCTATACGGAACCCAATACGGTGCGTGAATCAGACTCGCTTTATTTCTGTTATTTACATATTTTGTCTACCTATAAGCACAGCTATAAGTATACAAAACCGAAATACTACAATAATACATCTACCACTAGGTACTACACTAGTAGCTTCCTACTAGACTAGGTAATAACAATTAACATGTACCATAGCTTGACCAACAGCATTGACGTCACTAATCTTAATTTTTTTCGATTGGAGTGCGTGAACGTGGTCCAACCAGCTCCTGAGCATTTCCTCCTGCGAAGGTAGTTTGAATTCACCAGCGGCCAGTGCTGCTACGTAGTGACCCTGTAAATACATAAATCCTATCAGTTTTTTCACGGCCAAAGTGTTTTTTTTTATAAAGTCTGTAATCAAGCCTACTACGCCCCGCTCGGTGGTAAGCGGTTACCAAAGCCTAAATATACTTACACCGGGTGCATTTATCTCTCCCTGACGCGTTACTGACCCTTCCTCACTTCCCAATGAGGCCTAGCGACCTTACACACAGGACTTTTAAGTTACTTGGCGATATTTTGTAAGATGGAATCCGTCATATCAGCATTCACTTCTTTCCTACTCATATCATCTTTCACACAATCCATTCATTTCTGTTTCGGTCTTCCCATGATCATGATATGGTATAGTGAATAACCATAAAGCCTAGAATCTCAAGTGCAGCTGCCGGAACAAAACGATAGATAGCTGTCGGTGAAGGAAAACAACATTATTATTTTTTCACGAATTCCAATATTAACAATAATTAGGTACCTGACTTTCTAACAATTTTGTAATGGTTCCCTTAGTTATACCAACAAACGCCATGGTGGGATGATTTATATTCACAATGTGTTGGTACAGTGGCAGAATAAACTTATCAGATATAGTCATGCCTGAATTCTGGTCTACGAACGGAAAACTGTAGCGGAACCCTGAAATAGGAAATTGAACAAGAAATAATGAAACAAGAATTGATAATAGACAACATGAACGAACAAAAATAAATATAGCAATGTAAGTAAGGACCTCTTTCGATCTAAGTTTAGTTAGAGCATTAGTCGAGACATAATGTCATAGATGTGCTATAGCTAGACTGGTGTACTGTAGCGGCTGTGCTGTGCTGTCTGCATGACAGGCAGGGCAGGGGAAAGCGAGACCAATGTTAGCAATGAATTTCATACCGTCCACGTAATTTTTTTTCCACGTATTAATTAATGTTATGATGATATGGATAGGTATTTACAAATATATATCCAGTGATCTGGTTTCCATAGCAAACAACAAGCTCAAAAGTTTCAGTAGTGCTTTAACTTAAAACGTAGTGATAATATTATCTTGGCTTTACCTGTACAATAGATAACAATATCGACTTCTTCAGAAGTGCCATCTTTAAACACAGCTCCATTAGACGTGTAGGTTTTGATATCGGGCTTCTTTATGTAAGTTTTTGGGAACTTAGGCTGGTTGTACACGAGGTGATGGCTATGAACCAGCTTGGCGGTAACATTTGACAAATGTATGGCAAGATCAATACCCGAGGCGCCAGCTCCAACAATCATCACTCTGAGGTTTCTGTATTCTTCTGGGTCTCTGTAGTCGTGACTATGCATTATTTTTCCTGTAACGAACATGATTAGGTAATTTGCCTTATTGGAAGAACATAATGTTAAAAAAAATATTTTGTAAAGTCTATAAAAACCAATGTACAATATAGGTACCTACTTTTGTACATCATGGATAGTTTTAGTGTACCAATAGGTGTTTTGATTCTGTTAACTACGTATGTTGTCCACCGTTATAAGGATTTGATAAACTTTCGATATGGATTGGGATGAAAATCATGTAGATGTCTTAACAAATATAATCTGCAACATTGAAAGTGAAAGCCGTCTCGAAATCGTTTTTTATTACACCCGATTTATTCCTCTACAATGATTCTTCTCCCCCCTTACAATAACGTTTATTTAATAGTTTACAACTACAACTTACCTTTAAAATTCTCCTGTCCCTTGATCTTAGGTATATTAGGTTTACAAAATTGACCAATAGCTATGGCAATGAAATCACAAGCCTCTGTGTGGTTTTCTTTCGTGTCAACCTTTGTGTAAGTCAGGTTCCAATGATCTCCTGCCCATTTCACCGACGTGATCAGACTTTGAAACTGTAATGTTATGGATAGATTCGTTTGAAAATATAGGTAGGTACTTCCTAAAAACAATTTTGCCGTCGAAAAAGAGTACATTGTTAAAGTTAACAATACTTATTGTGTCTGCTTCCAAACCAAAGTAGGTATATGTAATATCTAATTGATTTCTGGAAAATATAAGCGCTTATTTTATACCTAATCCGTTCAGCACTTTGGTATTTTTTTTTATGTTTCACCACAATCTCAACACAAGATTACCTAAATCACAATGAAGAATGTTTTTGGAGCTTATGTGTATTTCGCTAAAGGCCCTATCATCTAATAATATAAGAATAATAGAAGCGTTAGCTTGGCCATCCAAAGAAGAAACGCTGCCAGCCTTCATGAACCTGGAACCTTGCCGTTGATCGACAGCGGCCGCCTCGAGGATTTTGTTTATATGTAGTTTGTATATTTGTTGTAAATAAATACTAGAAAGTTAATTAGAACTTAACTCACTTGAATATACTTCTCAAGGTCTAATTTCTTTGCAAAGTTCTTGAGATATTTGTAAAAGCAAGTTCCCGTAGGATAAGATGGGGTACCCTCAGGGAATGGGAAACCTGTATATTCCATCGTCTCTCGTGGAGTGTTGGTTCTGAAAATACAAATGATACGATCATATAATATACTAGCTTTCATTTTTCGGGCAACTTTCCACTACCACTGAGCTATCATCTCCTAAAATTACTTCTCTATATTCGTTGAGAATGACCATGAAAGAGAGTGTAAGAAATCTTGATATTTTATTTGCTGTGTAGAATACCTGCGAGTATGTTATCGTATAAATTATATTATTATCTCTGAGTATTTATTTGATTATCATTATCTTTGTACACACACAACCAAGTGAAATTTGACAATGACCCGTATATGGTTAAAAGTGATCTATCTGACCCCAATTGAGTCATCGAAACATCTGTATCAAAATATTAAGAAACAATCTATTATCTAATATAATCCATAATTTAGCTTCTAAAGTCGCAAGATTGTTTCGCAATATTTTTAGAAACCATAAATAATCTGCTTCTATTTATATGTATATGTTACGCTCAAAGAACGAAAACGCTCATTGAGCGAAAAAATAGCTCACAGCGCGTTGTGGTCATAGTAAAACATCCACATCGCGAAATTCGTGTTATGGCTCTAATGAAACGAAATTCGTGTCGTGGCTGACATGTTATTCAACCACAACGCGTTGTGGCATTGGAGAAAAGCCATGACGCTCAGAACGCATTAAATTAATAATAATAACGTTTATTGAGTAAAAACAAACAAAATATAAATTCATTTATGTTTGTGTTAAATATTTTGATTAGGTCCTTAAAAGAATTTTAAATTGTCATAAAAAAAATAAGTCACTAAATATAAACGCCAGTAACCTTTCGGTATCATTTACTTATTCATTGCTCTTTATAAAATAAATAAAAATAAAACTTACGCTAACTTAATTAAGCTACTTTAAGGTTATACTACAAAATTATTCTACTAATGTTAAATTTATCTATCCTATATTACAAATCGGCAACTGGTTTTTTATTTATAACAGCTTGTCCTTCGACAAAGGCTTGCTCGTATTTTGCTATCCGTATCCATTTTGGTCCTGCTACTTCGTCATAGTTAAAACTAAACTACATAAACACACTGAAAAATAATATTACTAGAAAAACACATAATTCTCCTAGTTTCAGTAGCACTCAGTTTAGTAGTCCCCTGAATTGTTACTAATAGTTTTACGTAGTATATTAATATATTATCTTCCTCTGTGCTAATAGCATAAAGTAAATAATATACTACGTACAAACTAATAGCAAACTTACTATACTTTTTTTCAGTGTAATAAAAAAAACATGTTAACCTGAGATTCTTGTACATATGAGTGAATATAGGCAGTCCATCTTCATCAGTCCCAACGTGGGGGTCAAAACGCCAAGTGCCTCCTATGTGCTTAGTAGCCTCGAATACTGTGAAGTTAACTCCATACTGCTTCATATACCGTGCGGTACCCAGACCTGTGTACCCGGCACCGATCACGCATGCGCGTTTTGCGGGATTTGGCTGGAAAGTGATAATTTTCGTCCATGACACGACTGCTCGGCTGTGGTTCAAGCTATTTTCATTTTCCCACAGAAAAATTAACCGTATCGGTATATTCATAATCCGATACGGTGTAATAACAGCAATTATATAGGTACATATTATGTTATTTACATAAATAGTATTTTCATCACTGCCTTTTAGTTGTTCGCGCGTGAATTAAGTACGATTCTTCAATCTGTAGATAAACCTCGGATAAGCCATCTTTCATTCGATAATCATCAATTAATATAAAAGTAACAAATAGATGCCTATGATAAAATTATTTGGTAATTGTAAAATTAATTCTTAAGTTTTTTAAGTCCTAAGCAAAGGACAATTTACAACAATTTAAACCCATATTCCTTCTCAGCATCATCAAGCAATAATAAATAAGCTGACATAGGGGAGGCTTTTGTCCTGCAGTGGACGTCTTTCGGCAGGCATGATGATGATGATGCAGAAATGTATTAAGTATTCTAAATTATTATTACTGAAATAAAATCCAAGCGCGTTGAACTCTTTTCTTAGAGGAAATCAATTGTGACCAATTTGTAGCCATCTAGTACTATAGGTATTACCTTCATATCAGAATCTCTAGTATCTCTCCACTCGTAAAATATATTGTTTTTAATATTATACTATATATCGTAATTATATTCTAATTCACGATAAAATAATGTCAAAATAATATGTAATAGGTACATATTCAACTTGTTTAAATTTTATTCTGAATAAATATTACTTACTTATCGGAATATTTCAAGAACATCAATGCCAATTAAATTATTTTTTTATTAAACTTTAAATAGGTACAAGATACGAAAAAATATTTCATATTATTTTTATGATATTTTTCAAAAATTCAATTGAATTGGGCAAACAAATACGGATTTTCAATATTGGAATAGGAAAAAAATTATCAGACTTATTAATTTTAGAGGAATAAAACCTACCAAACTCAGTCCATCGGTGGCTTCCAAAATAAAGTTTAACAAACATAAAACAGTAACGCACGACCACAAACGATATTCCATTATTAAGTTTTATATATTTTTTTCGGACACGGACGTGTGTCTTGTTCTGCTTTGATTGAGTGAAGAGACGACTAATAAGCGAACTGAGGTGATAAGTAGAACTGAAGTATGGACCTGCTAGACGACCTTGACTATCAGGACTAAGGCTGACTCGCTCACTTTTAAAAATCTTGTCTTTTGTTATGTTTGCATTGCAAATAAAAAAGTAGGTGATTTTGAATTCATATGTACCTAAGTATGTAAGAGGTATTTTATTAAAAATAAATCCTAGGACATTCTTCACTCACTTCCATGTGATCCCAAACCAACCAGAGTTTGTATTATAGAAACCCTGATATCAAAGAAATTAAAGTATACTCCTGATATAGAAACAATATTTTTATTAAAATAAAAGGATGATGGGCACATTTCAAACTACAATGGGCGTGGCGTAAGACCAACAGAAATGTAACTGGTGCCAATTTTTAGGTAAGGCCAGCATTGTAATTATATATTTAACTCTAGAAAATATCAACAGGGATTACTTGGAAAATGACAACGAAGTTCTGGAAAAGACTACTTGTTTAATTTTTTTTTTACAATAAAATCGGCAAACAAGCATACGGCCCGGTAAGTGATTGACAGGCCAGTTGGCGCAGTTGGTTAAGACGCTACCTATTGCGCCGCCAGTCGTGGGTTCGTTTCCCATCCAGGACAAACATTTGTGTGCATGAACATGTCTGTTTGTCCTGAGTCTGGGTGTAATTATCTATTTACAACAAAAAAAGTAGTATATCAGTTATCTAGTTTCCATAGTATACAGGCTCGGCTTAGTTTGAGATCAGATAAGCGTGTGTGTCAAACAGTCAAACTGCTCTATGAACGAAAAAAACGATATGCTCTACATCTCTCAAACATCAATCATTTGGTCCTAGCAATGACCTCTGACGACATTGGCACTTGTTGCCATAATAATATGAAGTAGAGTACTAACTATAAGCACAGAGAAGATAATAACTATAACTAGGTATATAAATAAGTACTAAGTACGTTTTATAATTTTTCAGTTTCAGAATCGTTGAAAATTCTATGTAGGTAAATGCATTTCGCATTACAAAACCATTGATGTTTCACCTCAAAGTAGGTACAATAACTTTTTGCCGGGAACTGGTTTTTTTAAATGGGCATTTTCCTTTGCTTTGGTTTTGCTATGGTAGGTATTGCTTTTGTCAGTGTCATCAACTGCCAACTTGCTGCCAACTAATTTATGTCGTAATCACGGGCAAAACTTTGGGAATTTATATTATAGCAAAGATTGCTTGGAAATTAATAAGAAATATTGTTTTTTTTTGTATAAAATATGCTAATCTATAATGTAAATATACAAAAAAAAATACCTAAAAAACCCTTGATGTGCTCATTGCATCAACACAAAACAGTCTTCGTAAACGGTTCGACGGCTAGGACCTTTCATTAAAAAGAAGGTGGCATGGCACATGATGGCACTACAGAAAGAAATGTCAATGTCATTCTGAATGAGTGTTGCTGACATAGTAGATTTACCACTAAAACTGGTGGTTTCAACCCAAGGGGGGTTAGTAGTGAAATATTATTTTTAGTGGTTAGTGGATTTTTCTAGTGGTTCAATAGAATTTAGTTTCAATCACAGAAAATGCACTCACTCGACCACTAAGCCACTTATATTTGAAAATATCGAAAATATATTATATCTATTTCATTTTATATTACTGTGTAGGCAGCAATGACCATCATCATGACAAAGTACGTGGGGATTACCTGCAGAATACTTTAATTAGTTGTTAATTCACAGTTAAAAAACTGAGTCAATCCTCCTGTAAGTATACAAATATACTCTTTGGTCAATCAGGCGCGGAATAGAGTGCGACAAGAATCTTTTAGCTCGGAACTGACGCCGCTATCTTGAGAAAAAATACTTTTTGAGTGTCCGCTTAACATTATTGTATGTTGTGTTGTTTTGGATTGTTACATTAACAAATAATATGCCGAAAGTAATAATAATAATACACTTATTTTTAACCCCCGATGAAAAAGAGAGAGGGGTGTTATAAGTTTTTAGTGTGTATTTGTGGCATCATAGATCCTGAACGGATGTTTCAAGATAATTCGCTGAGCTGTATAAGGATCATCACCACTTTTGTAGTGTGTTTCGGGGGTTTCTTTAAATTAATTTTAGTTATTTCTTTCCTAATAAAAGTAATGTTTAGAAAAAATGAAAATTTTGCGGTTATGAGAGTGGCGCCGTTTTTTGTTAGTGATTTTCTTGTAGTTTTCGTAAAAAGTTGAATCTGGTGGAGAGCTAGTTTATCTGTTGGCAACACTAGTCATCGTACTGTCAAAGTATGTAATGTATATATAAATACTGTCAAATCCCATTACAATTTATTCGCAAAAAAATGAATATTTTGTAAGTTTATAACCTTACCAATTCAAGCAATAAAGAATTAATCTAGAGTACGTATTTCAAATGTCTCAAGGAGCGGAAGATGAATTTTCAGACTTCAAGGTAATGCTGTTTAGGCAAAATAACCTCGCAACAAGTGAATATTTTTCATAAACCAACTTTATTTACGTACAATATGTTTCAGATACCGCCGGTGTTTGAAGATCTGAATGAAAGGGTGAAGGAATACTTGCTGAAACCCGAACGGTTATCAATACACAATTGGGAACGATCGCAGTCTCACTGGCATCGCGAAAAAAACGTCGATTCTTTGTATATAAACGATGACGATGATTTTGGTCCTGATACTACTCTCGAGGTATACTAACTAAGCAACATAAAAAAACAGTACAGGCTAATTAAAAAAAAAACATAACGATCCCTGCTATTATTTATGCATTAAGTTTTCAGTTTTCATATGTTTTTGACATACAAAACATATGGACATAATGTTTTATCTTCCTCATATATAATGTAGACAGCAAAGGAGTGGAATTTGCTTTTGGCGTCTGAGTTTGTAGACTTATAATAATATAATCTTTGGATTTTCAAGGCCAGAGTGAATAGGTTTCCTCTGGGTAAGCATGCTCTATCATAGTTTTTGTCATTTTCCATTTAACAGGTGGGGCTGTGGCCAAGCATAAGCCAATAAAAAAAAATAGGTACTTACTAAAATAAGATATAAACTTTCCCTCAATCAATACTGACTTCAAAGACAAAGTGACTTTCAGGGAAACCATGGTCCATCATCAGTTTTAATGATTGTCATTTATGAGCAAACATACTACCACTTTCTATGATGAGACTACTTAATAAAAAGAATACCTACATATTAGCCGCTAACTGTGTGCCTAATGAGGAGGCACCCTTAATGTGTTTTTTTGGTGATCACACAGGTGATTAGAGACTCCATCACAGGTGAAATAGTTGGACTTGAAGAAGTAAGCATCCCTATTGAAGAAGATGAAGACTGTCTATCAATGTCTCGAGCTCCATTGCCCCCGAGCATGGCCACAAGAGGCACAACTACTCAGAGCCCATTCTTGCCTGCTGGCTTCGAAGAGGAATTGGAAAAGATGTTGGATGAAGCCTTACAAGCAGGACAGATCACTGTGGATTTAGAGAATGATGAGCCTGGGAAATTTTTGGGTGAAGGTTTGTACATGTAGCCATATATAGTACCTGGATGCCCGAGCTTTGAAAAAGTTATCCCCTGCTTAGAATTAATTAGCATGCAGTAATTAATGAAGCTTTAGTTATAGTTATCAGATGTCTCTAAAAAATATTGCAAGGTTATTTTCTAACTATACATGTTCACTTACAGACATCCTGACTACAGCACCGGGTTGTAAAGATAGTGTCCTGTTTGCCAATGATGGCTACACTCTGCTCAATCAGTCAAATACAGAGCCAGAAGAGAAGAAGGATAATAAAGAAGACATTGATATAAACATAAAAATCAATTTAGAAGAAGTTGTTTATAATAACACTCATTTAGTAGGTAAATAGCACATGATAAAATTCACTTTAATAATTTTAATACATAAAAATTTCCTACCCTGAGTTTTTATCCACAAAAAATCAAATAGAGCATCCTTCTCATTTACATTGCAGAGCTATTAGGACTAAAACATAAAAAATTATTCACACTTTATAGCTAAAAAAAAGCATAATATTAGTTTATCATAGTTTCAGACTATTTAATGTTCATCCACAGACCTCTGGAAAGATGAGGATCAATTGCAGAAAAAGCCGAAGAAGCCAGTGCAGAAAATTGAGCTCCAAACAGACACAAGTGACAATGACAATTTCCTTGAAGATACTATAATCAAACCAACCAACCATCAATTACCAGAGATACCTATATTGAATATCACCAGTTCGGCAATAAGGCCTGGTGTTACTTCCACAGAATGGGCCGAGATGATAGATGTATCTCAACCAGTGCCAAACTTTAGAGAACAAATAAAAGACATGGCTCACGATTTTCCATTTGAATTAGATACATTCCAGAAACAGGTAATAATTATTTGATACTAGCGATTATAAAAACGCGAGTATTCAAATGCAAATGTATGAAATTATTCTTGTTCATGGGCACTGGATTCATCATTGATTATTTTTATGCTTTCAATGGTGTACAAACGAATTAAAAAAAAATTATATTATACATTAAACCTACTATATATTTTTCAATAACGGAAGAGGTCAATATGTAGAAAGTCAGGCCAACTTTATTATTACTACACATTATAAACCAATTTCAGGCTATTATAAAGCTAGAAGAGGGCCACCATGTGTTCGTAGCAGCGCACACGTCTGCCGGTAAAACCGTCGTTGCTGAATATGCTATTGCCATGTCCAGGAGGAACTGTACCAGGTGATTTTTATATGTAATATCTACGAAATGATATCCCAAATGAACACTGAGTCTACTTAACATTGATCTCTTGATCAGAATTCGCAAAACTACGTTAATGCAGTGTTGAGCATTTTAATTACCTTTCAACACTGACTCAACAGACCATTCTAGACGTTTTTTATATGTTAAGTGTCCATCGTTTGTACGTTTTAGTATGGTTTTAGCATCTACTTTTTGGCCTCACACTGCATAGTTTTATAATGCTTAAGTTTTTGTGAGACCAAAATAAATGTGTTTCTTTCTTGTTAGTTTCAACATTTTTATTTCACTTTCTCCTCAGAGCAATTTACACATCTCCCATCAAAGCGCTATCAAATCAAAAATATAATGACTTCAACAAGCAGTTTGGCGAAGTAGGCCTCCTGACTGGAGACTTGCAGATCAACGCAAAGGCGTCCTGCCTTGTAATGACCACTGAGATCTTACGTTCCATGTTGTACTGTGGCTCTGACGTCACCAGGGACCTCGAATTTGTTATATTTGACGAGGTTCACTACATTAATAATGCGGAGGTAAGTACTTATTAATTTCGTGTTGACTGTCAAGCCTCCGCGCTTGGATTTCGGAGAAAACCTCGTAAATGGGAACTATTTTATAAGTAATTTGGGGCTGTTCTTATGTCTCGGATTTCAATTATATATGGGCCATAAAAATAGGTTAGGATCTTGGAGGGCACTTATCAGCAAATCAGCAAAAAAACATACACAGAATTAAAACCCGTAATAATTACTACCAAGAAGAGTTGGGTAGCAATGCTATTGAACAGCAACAGGATCTTTTATTCCAAAAACCCATTTGTTTGTATAAAATTGATTGACGATTATGAGTTTATCATACCATAAATAAAAATATATTATTTTCAAAATCAATAGCGAGGCTACGTTTGGGAAGAGGTGCTTATATTGCTGCCAGCTCACGTAAGCATTGTCATGTTGAGTGCGACTGTACCCAACACGCTGCAATTCGCCGATTGGGTAGGACGCACTAAGAAACGCAAAGTGTACGTAGTTTCCACGCTCAAGCGACCTGTGCCACTCTGCCATTATCTTTACACAGGTTTGTTGCAAACTCACTTCAAGTTCTATGGCTTCTCTACATTTAGTACATTTCACACATTCTGTGTGTAACAAAAAAACCTTAAATATTGTTTCAGGATCTGGAGGAAAATCAAAGCATGAAAGATTCTTAGTACTAGACCAAGAGGGAAACTTCCAATTAAGAGGATACAATGAAGCTGTAGCAGCTAAGAAAGCCAGGGAGAATGATTATAAAAAGAACTTTGGACCTAAAGGTAAATAGTTTAGGGTTGAAAATCGTTTGTACTGATTTTAATTGTAATATCATTTTGGAATTACTTCAATACTAATTTCTATGGTTTACTGACGGTTATTTATTGTGCAAAACAGGTGGAAAGCAATTTTTGAATTCAAAAGCCGAACAGACAATGTGGGTGGCTTTTATTGATCATTTGAAACAAAAGGATAAACTTCCTGTAGTCGCCTTCACATTGTCTCGAAACAGGTAATATAAATTGAATTTGCTTTCTCGCTCAGTCTTCCATGAGCCCTATTTGTCATACGCTTGCAAAAATATATTATTCTAGCGCGGACGCTCTACGGTTTGTAAGAGATTGTTAGTTTACTAATTCCTTAACCTTTATAATGTTTCAGGTGCGATCAGAACGCAGAAAATTTAATGTCTGTAGATTTGACTACTGCCAAAGAGAAGGGTCACATTAGATCATTCTTCCAGAGATGCCTTCAAAGACTTAAAGAGCCTGACAGAAGATTACCACAAGTAAGTATGTGTATGAATTATTTTGCCGCGTGATAAGTAATCTTTTAAACCTATAATATAAAGTTATTTTTTTCAGGTGATAAGATTGCAAAGGGTTTTAGAAAATGGTATTGGAGTCCACCACAGCGGCATATTACCGTTGCTCAAAGAAATTGTTGAAATGCTTTTTCAGTCTGGATATGTAAGTACATTTTAACTTAGTACTCAGTTAAATATTGATGTAGACATCAGGATCATTAAATTTTGGTGTCATAATTAGACATTTATTTTCATGGTACAGCTGACCGTGTATTTAAATAGGAAACGTGATTTTACATTTAAATTTAAAAGAAACCTGTCCTATAAACTATATCTATTTATAAATTGATGTTTTGAGCTGAATAAACTTTTCTATATGATACCTAATATGGAAAAATAATGTAAACCGGTGTTTTAATATGCGTCTACAAATATCTACACTATAAATTTCGAGATCTTGAGCACTATGAGTGTACAAATATTTTGTAATTTCTGATCTGTTCAGCTACTTACGTTACTGACTGTACACATTTTTTTTTATTATGGAATTAAAGTTGTATATCCCCAGTACATATTCTAAGGTGCTTACGTAACCCAGACAGGTGCGTAAACACGCGGAATCTTCTATATTTTCTATAAGTTAATAACTAAATAAATAAAGAATTTATAGAGTACCTACTGATAACTCTGTCTAACTGTTTAATTATTTATGGATAATGGGCGTGTTAGGAATCGGACCATTATCTCGGGAATATAAAGTTCATTTTTATTTTATAGGTAAAAATTCTTTTCGCAACTGAAACATTTGCCATGGGTGTAAACATGCCGGCGCGTACTGTAGTATTCGACGAGACGACCAAATTCGATGGACTCCAGAACAGAACTTTGGCACCAGCTGAGTATATACAGATGGCAGGCAGAGCAGGAAGACGAGGTAACCTTTGCCTTATATCTATCTAGGTATCAATATTTGAAATTAAAGAAATAGTTTATTATAGCCGAATATGCTAAACCGAGAAGTAATTTGGCCCTTAGTTTCAGTTACCTTGCCTTAGTTCTTATATCCAACCCTGGGGCTCTACCGCGTATTTTTTGCCCGGGCCTATTGGGTCTTAGGGCAAATTCGCCACTGATCGTAACGAACACCATTATTGAAAATCATCCTAGGGCGGCCAAGACTGGAAATCCACCACATTACGATTAACCCTATGAATAAAAAGACTTATTATTTATTCGTAGGATTAACCCCAAAAGTTTCGCGATAGCCCGGCTGGAGTTTATTGCAATTTCTTGCTAGTCCCCGACTTGCAAGAAATTGCAATAAACTACTACTACTATACTACTACCAACTACTATATATATATTTCCTTCATTATAAAATTTACTTTAAATATTATTAAAATCTTCAGGTTTGGACGACACGGGAACCGTAATAATACTTTGCAAGGAGGGAGTTCCCGATCTAGTGACGCTTAAGGGTATGATGATGGGGATCCCGCAAAAGCTTTCATCACAGTTCAGACTCACTTACGCTATGATACTTAGTTTGTTACGGTAAGTAGTAAGTACAAACACATACCGGCTTGTTACGTGAGATGGTTTAAAGCAAATCTTGGAAAACCCAAGTTTTCGCATCTCCCTCTTTCTATATATGATGTAAGAGAGTGAAAGATATATTTAAAACCTGAGCTTGACAAAACTTGCTTTAAACCGTCTCAAGTAATAAGGGATAGAGTACTTCCTGGGCAGAACCCGCAAAAATTAAAGCAATATCCTGGTATGGAACCCATTTAAGATACAATTCCTAGTCGCACTTATCCGTCTTTTTTTATTGATTCGTGTTCTATTGTAAGAATATTTTAAATCTTGTACTATATCACCAAAAAAAAACTAGCTAAAGTATTCCAATATTTCTATTATGTACTATAATTTCAGAGCAGCAACAGTATCGGTAGAAGGAATGATGCAGCGCTCATTCCGCGAGTTCAGCCAGATATGCCAAGCTGATAACTACAGGAAACAGCTTCAGCTAGCCGAGAAGGAATATTCTGAGAAATGCAGCACACCACTGGCTTCCCACCTTGCACCATTAGCTACGTTCTATGACAGCGCTGCAGCGTACATTGATGTGTTGAATGAAATCATGCCTATTTTATTGAACCAGTCTAAAGTCGCGAAAGAGCTGGTACCTGGGAAGATACTGATCTTATCAGTAGGACCATACATTAATCAACTTGGGGTCTATTTGAATGGCAATGGTGAGCATTTCGTATTTTTGCTGATTTTATCTATACTACAGAGTTTTTTAAGAACAATAAAATGCTTTAGGTTTAAATCTAGCTTGTAAGAATATAACGCCACAGGTCGTGGTTTCGGTAAATATTTAAAAATGCGAAAATACATCAACTATTCATATGAATTATTCAATATTACTCGACTAATTCATGGAACAGCGGATTTTTTAAATTAAGATATCAAAAGATTTACAAGCAAATATCAAAATACGTTTTCAGGCCCTCGTCAGACGCCCTACAAGGTTCTTCTACTGAATACAGCTAAAGAAGACTCCACTAAATATAATTTTGATATAGACGACAACTGGTACCGAATGCTGAGTTTCTCCGTCATGTACGATGCTATAGGTAATGGATTACTTTCATTTTAGAAAAGACATGCATTTAAACTGAAATTTATAGGTAGTGACGTCGAATATCGTGGCAAAGGAATCCTACAATGAACTTGAGTTTTCGATAATGAGAACCATAGCACGGTGAAAGTTATTTCTAAAGTAACCGCCTGGCTGGTTACCACCTTCAAGTTGAAGATCTATCGCCAAGCACCTATTGACGTGTTCAGGGACCTCCAATTGACAGCAAGTTTCCTTCTAGGCTCTGTGTGTATCACTTACCATTGTGAAATTATCGTTAAACACAGGCCTATTGTCAGTAAAGATTTTTTTTCCATAGGTACTGAAGAGAGTACCCTAGATCATACAATACAGTGTGTGGCAGCGAAAAATATAATAGCTATCACTAAAATGAACCTCAAAATAGATGCCAATATTATTATACAAGACTGGGAAAAGAGACAGATGCCTCGGTAAGTTGCAGACATTTCTTAAACTTTTTAATTATAAAACCAGCATGCATCTCTTAGAATTAAAGTTGAAACCAATTTGCTAATATTATATTCATGGTTATTACCATCTCTTTCTCACATACACATTGCGCACTTCTATAATGTTTTTCTTATAGGATGAGTACGGGGACGTTTGAGATTTGAATTTTCTAGTGATGTAGTAATGAAAAAATCAAAAGAAACAAACCGAGTTTTTTAATATTTTCGAGTTAATTAATAATACAGTGTTAATCGATTTTTGAGAGTGTTATTCGAAACAATATCGAAATATTATTTTACGCACTCAAAAATATTGAATACTAGTCATATCAATGATAATGATCAACGTAACATTTCGCGGGTGCAAAAGAGACAAACAAGACGGTCCTGTCTTTTCAATACTCTGCTTTGAGCAGTTATTCATAATAATTGGAGTCAATAATCATTACTATGAAGATTTATATTTTTTCGGTTCGGTACTTTTTTTTCACTTTCCGTACAGTATTTTCCGTATTCGGTTTATATTTCGGAGCAATACAGGCTGTGTTTTTTTTTATTTATTATATTTTATCATCCCTATTGTTTATGGATTACCTCACCAACAGATTCAAAGATGCGCCAGTAGGGACGAGCTGTGCAAACGCAGTGCAAGAGTTATCTCGGTTGTCACATGCTGTTTGTACAGGAGCCACTACCCTCGAGCGAGTTAGTCTCACTCAGTCATTATCTATCACAACTGGAGAGATACTGCAGTCTTTGGACAAGATGAAGAAACACATGGTAAGATATTGACATTCTTGAAACCATCTATTTTTGCACTCTCTTCTCAAAGAAGGAAGTGCAAAAGACATATTGTTCATTTTCTGCCTAACTTTTTAAATTCATAATCAATAAAACTGTGAAGAAATATTCTATACAATTTTACATTTTAGTTATCCATCAACAATAGTATGTAATTATAGTTTACAGAATACAAGCAATTGCAATTTATCAAAATACTCATTTATGCGTTTTCACATTATACATACTTTTTTCCAGAATGAAATAGAAGCTCAGAAGAAATGCACAGACATAGCAAACTTCAAGGTCGAATTTGCAATAGTATACGAACGAAAGCAAACGGAAAGAAAGCGAGACAAATATAAGCGTCTGCTCTCATTCGAAAATCTGGCTCTCTATCCGGACTACCAAAGACGATTGTTGGTCTTGCGTGAACTGAACTATATTGACGAACATGATAGTGTAATACTGAAAGGTATGTTTGCGACCCTAATTGTATTTATCAAACTGAACATTTGTCAATGTGCCTTTTACTATGATTTCACAGTTTTTACACGCATTTTTTGATACATTCTGCTGATCTGTGCAAAATGATAGTTTTCTAGGCCCAAGGGTTTTAGTTGGTTGTGTTGATGAGTTAGTCAGTGAGTAAGATAAACTAGGAGACCTGATGTACCAACTATCCTAACCATAAAACCTAACCTGATATTCTTAATATCTGGTTTCAAATATCACAGGTCGCGTTGCATGCGGGATGGGAACAAACGAACTGATAATATCCGAGTTGGTATTCCGTAACGTGTTCACTGATAAGACGCCAGCAGAAATAGCTGCGTTACTCAGCTGCTTCGTCTTCCAAGCCAGGACTCAAGTAGATCAACCGCTCACTGAAAAACTGGCGGAAGGCGTCAAGGCCATAGAAGTTATTGACCAGGAGTTAACTAGCATTGAATCTAAGTATATGGTAATATATTTTCGAATGACATTTCATATCAGTTCATATTCTATTTCGTGTTATACAGTTGAATTTAATCGACTATTTCAATAATAAACTTATTAATTTAGACTATAATAAATTTGACTTTGAAAGATAATTTGGCATTTATTTTCTGTAACCTCATGATTTTTAAAATGATTTTTTACGTAGGTAAGTAAATACTTACTATTTTTAGGTAGGTCAATTCGAAGGTCAAGCAGAGAGGCTGAATTTCGGCCTTGTGAGGGTAGTATACGAGTGGGCACTTGAAAAGCCATTCGCAGAGATTATGGACTTGACAGATGTGCAGGAGGGCATAATAGTGAGGTGTATCCAGCAATTGCATGAGGTAACAATGTTTAATGTTGATTTTATAATGTTTCAATTTAATTCTATATGTATCAATATCATGGCCAGATCTTAGAATTGATCGCTGACTTCCGAACAGAAAGTGAATTTCACATTCTGTTCTGCGGTCGACGAGATATCACGTCTGCGGAGCTCAGTATGTGTGTGCTTGTGCGTGTTAATACGAGTTCTGTGTTTGTGTGATTGTTCGCGTTCGTCGAGTAGGTAGTCGACAGTGGGTCACGCCTGAGTCAATTAGTTAAGGACTTTTCTGATTTAGATGGGTCTTTCACGAAAAGGTTCAGTATATTTTTAGGCATATGAAAGTTAAAGTCCTATTAGCCGTTTCAATGATATTTATTTATTTATGATTATTGTTTACAATTACAAAGACGCATACTTTCGGCGACCGTCTTAAGTTTCCGAAAAGTCGTTTTAGCATGTATAAATACTTAACTTTTATCCATTTTACAGTTATTAATCGACGTAAAAGATGCTGCAGTAGCTATTGGTGATCCCAAACTCCAAGCAAAAATGATGGAAGCTTCCACAGCGATCAAAAGAGACATTGTGTTTGCAGCCAGCTTGTACACTACAGGGAAGGAAACAGTCACTGTATGAACAAGTATATTGTACCTTATTTTCGAAGATACATGGTGTTAGTTGATTTGGTTGACTACATCTGTTATAGGAATGGGACTAAAGTCATTCTTTAAAGTTTATAAAATAATTAATAATTATTATTTTTTATAATTCTACAATGCTAGGTTAGAGGTGGCTTTTAACTTGACTAAAGACATGTTTTTTTTAAGAAATCACATTAATCGCATTCTGTATAAAATCAAATCTCGATATGTACATTATTCCATACATACCATTACATAATGATTAAGTCTAGTCAAGATACACTAAAATGAAATTTTGAATGATTGAATATGTACCTAAGCTTACAAACCTTTTTTACCTAACCATGTGGCAACAAAGATTTTTTTAAATAATAACATAATTTATTGATATTTTTTTTTTATTTATCTCCCTTAACCTTATCTTATTGTAACTATAACTATATGTTATAGTTAACTGCCAGCCTTCTGGGAACCTTGCCGTTGATTGGCAGCAGCGGCCGCCTCGAGGAATTTTTTTATATATAGTTTGTATATTTGTTGTAAATAATTGTAAATATTGTATATTCTAGAATAATTACAGTGTAACTATATTCTCTCTACAGTGTGGCATCGCGTTTGACGATGTCACGTAAAACTCTCGCGGTGTCTCTCAACGTTAGAGCCATCAAACTAAACGAGTTTGATAGCAGCGGTCGATGCCGCCCGCTTCCCCGCAAGAACCCCGCATATAACAAAGTACTCTGTGAACCCCGCCGTTGCTCTGCGCAAGTACATTCGATACCAAACTGTAGAGAATAGTAACACTAGTACGTAGTATATTATTTATTCTTTGGTAACACTGTGCCTATACCATTTATATTGCGTTCCATTATACTTTACACAGGTACGTTTTAATTCAATAAAATTATGTTTTTGTGTATACGCCTTATTATATTCAACCCTTTTAATTACGCCGGCATTAAAAAAGAGGCTATAAAGGTTTCATGTTCAGCTCATAATCTCTTTTAATCAGTACATGCCTTATACCGACACTTCACATGCTGTTGCGTATTCGTTTTTGTGAATTTGGCAAATATTTGTACATTTTCTCAAATATACCTACAGTAAGAATACAGCTGGCGACTATGCCGATTCGGCAGTACACAACTTTCGCATATCATTTTATTTCTACTGGCAGCACTGAGTGTCATGACACATGTCAATCGTTGACCATGTTCCTTGTAAACTGTGGACTTATTTAGCTTTGCCAGCTTGCCAGCACATGAGCCTCCGACTCGACTAATAGGCTACATTCCGAATCATAATATAAATTATCGATGTGAGCGCGCTAAACCGCGTACCGAATCATCGTTAGCGCAACAACGATGTCTCGTTAATCGTCATCGGTGACGTCATTACATGCGCCATATTGCGATTACAACGATCATGGGTAAATCTGATAACCACTGAACACCGTGAACGTGGCTGTCAAAAGTGACACCTTGTGTTTTTGTTTTATTACGGATATTTAATAAGTTTTTAAGAGAGATTAAAAAATAAAAATACAGAGTATTCAAGTTAGGGAGTCCAATAATTTATATTATGTAGTCCCAATGCATTTGATTTTAATCATTCATTATTTAATCTCTTTCTGGAATGTTTCAGTTCTAAACTCTGCCAGCGCGTTCACCAGCCAATCATGAATAATTGACAGTTCCGAATCATTTACAGTTCTCGGCTCTCATAGATGTACCATAACGGATCGGAACGCTAGTCGCTAATTAAATGAGCGCTATGATAGCGCTCACACATCATTCATAGCTCCGGTTGCATATGCGGTTATGGTATGGCATGTTTCGGAATGCAGTCGTTAGCTGTGTGAGCGAGCACACAAATAAATCTACAAAGTGGAAAGGAACGTGTCTTCCGACCGATTTGGATTTTCATTGAGGATTTCTCGATGACTTGTGTAAATTCAATGTTGATTTGATTTGCTGATGACGATAGAATAGTGATATTCAGCGAACGTGTAGTGAGTGTGTAACAACTGATCTCATGTGGCCGTCAAAGCTGATAGACATTCCGTGTTGAAATTTCTCCATAAAACATAATTTTGTCGTCAATAACGCAAGATGATTCAGGACGACGAGTACGAGATGCTGGTGACGACCCCGGAGCGGATAGAGGCTCTGGGGTTTAAACCTCAGAAGGAGATACTAACCAATCACATCTTACCATATGCCGACGAGCTGGACGAAGAATCGACTAGATTCTTGGAGCAAGTGAAGACGAACCTGGCCAAGGCAGTCATGCTTCGCGAAATGAAGCCAGCCTGCGGGGTCTGGTCTTCAAGATTGTTGAAGTAATTATACTTGTCTTTGTTTAATTCCTTGTCCTGAGTAGAGATGAATAGGATCAAATAACTAAGTACCTACCTAATTTAGCAAAGAGTTAAAGGTAGTAGAGTAAAAGGTTTATTAAAATGACCACACATAGATATAGATTTTTTTAGTTAAATATAGCATAGAATAAATAATGGTTAAATAGTTTCCAGTAAATGGTGTCCAATAGTGTCATACTAATTCAATATTTAATGAAATATAATATTAATAATTCTGGTATTATAATATCAATTTAATACCAGAGTTATCTGCCCTTTTATCTATTATGATGGAGTTCAGTCAGTCAAGTGTTTCAATTAGATATTTTGGCTATGTACAGTTTGATAAACAATGATTCTTTGTTTATTTTTCTAAGAAACCTTATTTATGAGGCAGTATGGCTGCATGTCCTTTGTATTTTATTATGTCACAAAAGTTTTACTGATATTCACTTAAGTTATATGTAAATATATATTATAAAATACAAATGTACAATCAATCTCTGAATATTTATCATCTGGGTTGACAAGCCTGCTCAATTAGGGAGGAAATAGTCCACAGTCATAGAAAACAAACCTATAATATCTGATAACTATTTTTGGGGTAAGAGTTTCCCTTAATTTGCCATAAAGTCTAGCCTTTTCACTTGTTATGTGCAGCTTGACAACAAAATCAACTGGCAATCCTAAATAGGTATCATCTCTGATAATTTAACTGCATTATGTTATTCATTTTGGTTCAGTGTTAACCTTTGGCAACATAATCTAATTCTGAAATATACTGGCCATTACCCAGAGCTTCCTGAAAACTACACCTGGCCTTTACATCACACTAATACAATAGTACAACTCCATTCTCTGATAATTATGCAATGATTCATTTATTTTTAGCCTAATTATTATTATTATGGAATATAATTATAATATAATTTGCAACCATCCTACAGATTTAGTTGTGTCATCATGTTACAACGCCAATAATTCCAGAAAAAGTAACCTGTAGCACCTGAAAATCATTTTTTTGTTAGGTTATGGCCATCCCATCTGTAAGCGAACAGATTAAAAAAAATTACTGCCAATACAAAAAAAAACATTTTGTGATTATCTTTTTTGACATTTTATCACCCCAATGATATAAAGAATACAGTACACACAATTTTTTTTTTTATTTCAAAGCTTTGATAAAATAAAGAAATACATAATATTATTATATACCCTGAAAACATTTGATTATTTTTTTGGGGCAGTAGTAATATGTACTCTTTATGACTAAAGACTAGGGTTTCATAATCAAACAAGGAACCCTTATAGTTTTGTCATGTCCATCCATAGCGGTACAGTGCAGTAAAAAAATATTTAAGCATGAAGGACAACATTTCCAATCAAAAGGCAACACTGCTATGCCTCAAAAATCCAGCTGCTGCAGATGAGGCACCAACACAATCGACATAGCAATAGTTTGTACGCCTTATTTTTATGGGCAAAGGTTTATTATATGATTTATACAAAGATTTACGATGCACTTTATCTTTTTTTTCGTATTAACCAATTTTAATGCAGTTTTTTATGTTCTATGTTTGACATCAAAACTGCTTCTTAGAAAATAATTAATTACTAAAGGGTTGTTAAATTTTATCTGAGTTTTAATTTTTTTATATTTTTTTACAGATATATAAGAATATATGGATTAAAGTTTGGAAAAGAAGACCACATAGCTCTCATAAAACTAGCATTTGAACTAGTACTCATACCTGATCTTGAACCATGCAAGGTTCATAAGTTTGCCACTATGTTTCTTCTGCTCACAAAGTAAGTATTCACTTTCCTGGTGGTAGGTTATTATTTAGGGGTTTTAATTTATTTTTTGTTAGAAGACTCAAGTAGGCAGGTGGTTCACCAGATATATAGTTGAAAATTTTCAACCTAAGAAAAAGTTTCCTTACAATGACTTTCTTCAACTAAAGGTCATGCTCATTGTATAATTCGAACCAACGTCCTTCGTCGCGGCATTTGACATAATTACTACAAAATTCAAGTCACTCTCCAGCCCATAAACAATTTTGGTACCTATTTTTGTTGCGTCAAATAATGATGAGACTTTCGCATTTATAATATAAGTAGGGATACAAAGCATACTTTTAAGGAGGGAATACTATTGTTCCTATAGTTAAAGCCAAGATATATAAATACTTCTTGGCAATAATACACCTTTTATCTATATTGGCAATGCCTGAATATTGAAATTTATAATTTATGAATATTTTCAGGAAAAGGCAATTGATTTCGCCTGATGAACTGACACTGCCTTGGCGCCCTCTATATGATATGGGAAAGAAGATATTTGACACGAATGCAACACAGATCGGGATGTATCATTATCTAAAGTAAGATAAGTATTACTTAGGATAAAAACAGACCGTAATTACTGTGCGGATGTAGGAATAGAGTGCACAATAATTATTTCAAATGCTTATGTATGTTTATACGAGTATGAACCAATGTTTAAGCTTAGGACATAATACAAGAAAATATTCCAGCATGCATCTATTGCTTGCGTAATTTTTCATACCATTTAAAACTTATTGGTGTAGTGCATTTCTTTCTGAAACATGAAAGCATTTCGATGACAGTGCTGTACTCTGAAGACCCTTGCAGTAGGTATACGACGCAGTGTAGTTGTATAAATACAATATCTGCAGGTCATCTTTTATGCGTGTCCTTGTAGCTGCATCTATCCTTACAGTCATTTTTATTAATGCCTGCAAATATAATAATTAACATGTAATTATTTCTACTATTTATATATTTAAAATATTTAATACATTTGCCTGAATACAATACAATACGATATGTTTAAAAAAATTACAACCATAAACATCGTACATACATTTTTTACGGAAATAAAATAACACTTAATCGCATACTTCTCACGCACAAAATGTCGACCCGATAAGGAAAAAAGTGAAAATTAAGTTGGACAGCAGTAATCGATCTTTCGTTGGGTCTACAAAAGCTGCTAAGGCTGTATTGACCTTATTATTCCTATAAATATATCACGAATGTATGTTCAGGCCAAACGATTCTGGCAATCAAGGAGGCGGTATGCTCGAAATGATAAGAAAGTTCATGTCTGGCAACGGGCTCGATGGCGCCTTACAACTGTTGGGCCTCGCGAGTCAGGACGAAAACGAACTGCCCACGTAATAAAACAATGATATAAACCTCTGGGATATATGCTTATGATCGCACATTCGGTGGCAGACGGGATGGGCTCATGATTCATCAATGTAAATGTTACCCTTACCCAGTCACATATTCCTCCTTGATGCAAAACCATTTCTAGACCAACATTTGGTGGCAGGGATGCATGTAATACCTATATTTGATTTTGATAAATAGTTTCTGATTATGTTTTTGCTTTCAGTTCTTTGGAAGGATCGTACATATCAATGCTGAAATGTGCGAGACCGTAAGTAGCTCATATATTTTTAATACATAATAAAATAACAATTTAAATCAAAGAGCTGATAAAAAGGAATTTTACAGATACTTCGATGTGAATGCAACCAAAGAAATAATGGAGGAATTTCTGCCACAAATTAATCCATGGTCTACAGAGACGCACATGATTGTAATGGTGATGACTGGCCTGCCGGTGTCTCTGCCGCCTAGTCACGCGGCTAAGGGCCACGAACTGTGGTTTGACGAGCTTATAACGCTATGGGACACCTGCTACAACTCTCAATGTGGAATTTCAGTAAGTTTTACGTAGCCTAACTATATATAGGCTTAGTAAACAATTTCTTTCCTTCACCTAATTTCGGATGGCGCTGAGTGAACAGATTTTAAATAACCCCAATTTACAGGACCTAATGATGCTTTTCGCTGGTATTGCAAAACGTAATCCCGGTTCCATCGATTGGACGCCACATGTACCAAAAATGTTTACTCGATTCCTTCACGCTTTAAATCTTCCCGTCAGTTATAAAGATATGCAAATAACTAGGAATCATTCTCTTGGTGAGTATCAATTAAACACTGATTTGTTGGCCGCCAATTTTGTAATTGCTATAAATTTCTTTTTTTTCCGAAGACACAAAACACGTAGCTTCATGGATAGTATGGACCATATCCCCGAATGGCATAGTATTGAAACACCTTCGTAGCTTCCTTGCGGTTATAGAAAGCTACTTGCATAGCGCTAATTCCGGTCGTTGGTCGTACAAGCTCAGGGATTTGCTGAGAAAACTCGCTAGAGAATTTTTGAACAGGTAAATTGGGTTTGCTTATAATATCAAAATATTCAAAAGAAAATTTTAAAAGTACCTTTAATCTCTCATCACTATTTTAGGGTTCGACGAGAACGTGAGAAGAGGTTTATAGAGTCCTGGGAAAACCAAACTCCCGAGGCATATAAACTTCGAGATCAAGACATCACAGAATTCGTGGACATAGTTCTAGAACCTACTTTGCAAGCTGTTTACAGTCGGAGTGGTTCACTGGATATATCTTTAGCTTTGCAAAACTTGGCAACTCTCAGGCCAGCCATTGTAGTTCCTGCATTGTTGGATAGACTGAGGACTTCCCTGACGTCATTGACGGAGCCTCACAGAGTGACTGCGGGTATGTCCGCTGTTGCCGCCGTCGCCAGACCGATGCTTCGCGGAGCCGACGCGGGATTCCCAGAAGGGCCAATACATGTCGTACCCTTCCTGTTTGCCGTACTCCCCGGTCTCGATCCTAACGATATCAAAAAGACGTTAATCTCTCTGCATTTCATATTAATCTTCAGTTGGATGGTGCCTTTCATAGATTGCAGTTCGGCACCTGAGTATTGGCCAGATCTGACCGAAGAAGAGCATTTAATATGCGCATCGACAGCTCAGATGGAGGATTTTGTTCTAGTATTTCTGGACAAACTATTTGTAATTATTGAGTCCAGTGTAATGGAACATGTACGATTGGACACGAAAGAATCCGACGCTGTACGGAGTAAAACTGATGCTGTTTTAGAAACTTCTATATCTTCTGCTGCAACTGCTGTGCTAATGCAATGCTCGCCGAAAATATTCAATGAAGCGTTGAGGAAATTTAAATCTTTTGCAACAGAGTCCACATTTGAAACGAACGTATCTGGTAGTATGGTAGGCGTATTATTGCGCGTTTTTGCTCGAATTAATTCAGAAGCGACTTTAGCTGCGTTCTTACCAAAACTCTGTGAGGAACTGGGAGAGATTCTGGCTACCGACGAAGCTTTACATGAGGAAAATCCATCTCGTGATTTAGTTTACAGACTAGTGTTATTGATGCATGTAGTCGAATGTGACGGGACAGTTCTTCTGAAGTACATGTCTCACGTGTTACCCGTGTTGGATAGAGTGTTGAAGATTCATGCGAAATATGCTTTGAGTCGCGCGTGTGAAGTCCTTAGTCACGCGTTTGCGTCTTTGAGTTCGATTGATTTGAAGGAATGGAGAAGCTCTCCTAAAGATTATTCAGCTGCACCGCAAACATGGTTGCCTATTCGAGAATGGGGCCACGGCTATCTTATGAAAGACGTCGATTTTAAATGGCATGTACCGAATGAAGATGAAGCAAATTGTGCTCAAATGCTTTTGGATAGATATTTGAAGCCTGAAGTGACTAGATTGCAGCAGTGGGTGAGTGGGGAGAGGTCGATGTGTCGTGAACGCCGGCTGAGGAGCTTCCATATTATGAACTCTGTACTGTCATGCAGTACTTTTTTGCCGCCGCCCGATGAGGAACCTGTTGCGTTGTAAGTATCCTTATTATGAAATACTACCTAGTAATTTCCTCTATGAAACATTTAATAGTTACAATAACATTTTACAGTTTCAGCCGCGTTCTAATCCTTAAATATTTTTTCTTTTTGTACGGAAACATAAAAGATTATAATAATAAAAATTGAAAATATTTTGCACGGAAGTCCGTCAATATAAAGATTATGTAACTTATTCTTTGTCGTGTCAAAAAAATACTGTAGTGATCTTTTTAAATTTCCATGCCTATAAGGAGAGGTACATTTTCTGGCAAAACTTCGATGTCTGTGTGTTATCTCACGGCTGTTTTTATTCCGGATCTACAAATCTATATATAGATACCTACTTGAACGGTCAGAAAAAAAATCTAAAATATTTTACGTTGTAGCTTGGTCCGGGTAACAGTAGCTAGACAGATATGATAATAAGCCTTATGTCTTTACAATAAAGTTCGCCTGTTTAATCAATGTCATATGGTTCATTTTCATATCTCTCTGGTTTTTGGCTACTGTTTACCCGCACCAAGTTACAACATACATAGTTTAGTTTACTCGAAAAATATTTACAGAATGAAAATTGAATTATAATTTTTAAGCTATTTTATTTTTGTAGAATGCAGTCTCAAGTACCAGCGACAAGTATACCGTTTACAAGCGGCGTGAAGTACAAAGTGACACTGGACGGGGAGAACGTGCGCGTCGCTCTCACGCGCCTCTTGCTCGACGTTCAGGCGCGCATGCTGGCTGACAAGTCAGACGACACTCGTGGCTTGGAAATGCTTATACAAGTTCGTTAGATATTATAACTCTTTATATATTGAAAATGTTTTTTTTCCTTGTTGTTAAGATGAAGAAGGGTTTGGTAACGGGCTTTTTAAATGCCCTTATCTTAATATTTCGTAATCACCTACCCAATTACCCATGCCAAATACCATATCTTCTATTTAATTACTGTTATAGTAACTTGCTTAAAATTTTCAAATTATCTTATTAGTTTTTAGCTACCCACCCCGGCTTCGCACACATAGCTCATTTTATACACAATATTTACAAAGTTTCCTCGTTTAACGGTCTTTCTATTAGTGAAATCTGTATCAAACTCAGTTGCGTGGTTTCAAGTAGTATTCGGAAAACGGACAGGCACACAGCGACTTTGTTTTATTTTATTCTACATATATAGGAGATTTCACGAACTGTCTTTTCTCTCTCATTCTTTTTTGGGTGGTGAATTATAGCAAAGTGATTAACGAACGTTAAATACCGAACGTACGAACGTATTACAATTCTATTGAAACAATCGCCTTAAATTATGTAAATGTATTTTAAAATTTAAAACAGCTTTATTTTAACAGGTGTGGGAGCGCGTAGTAGTGATGAAAGGTATTCGCGGCGGTCCAGGACTAGAAGCCAGAATACGTTCGTATGGAGCTCTAGAGCGGGCATTAGACGGTCGCGGGGGCGCCACTAGCAAAACAAATGATGGAGCATCTGCTCGCCTGAGAATGTTGCTTGCTGATGCAGCCAGATTACAGGACGATGCTAGAATCGATCTGGTTTGTGAGGCTGGCATTACCCCATCAGCGCTAAAGGCATTGCATGCACTTTACGAATTATCGATTAATACTTATAGTACGGTAAGTTTCCTTCGGCCTATCTAAATAACAAAGAAAAAATATATTATTCAAGAATTATATAGAACTGCTTTTATTAAATGTATTTGACTTTTATAGGTTCGCATCTTAGCGCAAGTCCGATTATACTGGATGCTAAGCCACTACCCATATTCTTATCGCGCGCTTGTCCCTCGACTGGCAGAATTATTAGCCCGCGGTGGGGAGGGTGACGAGTGGCACGCGCAACATAAAGGAGCACTTTTCATCATGTTGGGCCCAAGAACTGGCCCTCTTATTGCTAAGCAAGATTGGGACGTGGCTAGGACTCTATGGCCGGCTATATTACGGGCACCTTTGAGTGAGAAGCCTAGCATATTGAGGTACGAATAATATTTAGTTAGTAATTAAAGAAATAAAGTAAGTCCATTTTATACAATACAACAAACAATAAAACGTGATTACAATTTTTTTTTAAATATGTTCATTCATATTCCAAAATCATATCACAATCACATTTTTTGACAGACTGGAGCAAGCATTTGGCGACTGCACGCTTCACCGTAGCTTCCCAACTGTGAACACTCGCCTCACAATAACGCAACCTGCAATAGAAGCAGCACAGTTGCTCCTCAACAAGTCTCAACTGAACGAGCCGCAGTTCGTTGAACTATTGAGTAAGGCGGCCGACAATGAGATAGATGTCTCGAATCGGACAGAAAGATTGTATATGGACTTGGTTAATGCACTTGTCGATGTTGCCGAAATGCCTAATATGTGAGTTTAAAAGTTAACATATATAACCCGCTCAGATCATACTTCCGTCTATAATGATCTGAGTAGTATAGCATGAGAGAGGCCGCCATTCTTTAATTACGCGGGTAATAATAACTATTATTATTAGTACCTTAGCGTAATAAAAAAAATATTTAGGAATAACATATAGGGTACTTTTTATCCCAGGAAAACATAAGAACCTTCAGGAATGCGGATACCGCGGGGCGGAAGCTAGTATAAATATACTCTAGAAATCACAAAGGGTATGTTTAAGAATAGGTGTGATAGTGATGTAGAACTTGAACATCGTTTTTATATGTGCAAATAATGACAATAAACCTTATCTTCTAGCCAGTGGCGTCGCCTGGAGCTAGCCATGCAGATGCTGACATTCTGTCCATCAGTGCAAACTCCGTACCCGGCCCGCGCGGTACAACTCATAGTGCGTTCTCTATTACACGACGACATTGCCGTGCGACGCACTGCACAACGATTAACTCACTACACGCTCAAACAACGCAAGAGGAAACTCAAGAAAATAACCGTCGACCCTTACGAAGTTGCCGGTGTTCCCAAGCCTGAGAAGCATATTCCTGGTGATTATTTTTCTTGTCTTGTTTGATATAAATAAAGCTTAATTTCACTTTGTTCTAGTATGTGTAAATAGATAAATCCATTGAGAGATCAATTAAGTGAATTATTTTCTCAGCACATGAACATGTTTTATATGTACTTAATTAAATCCAAATAAATTTGATAACAATGTCCAGTAAAACTACTAACAACATCTTTAAGACAGTCTACCTACGTTCTAACACGCTGGGTCCTAAAAAAAATATTATTAGTATTATAAATTCTTTTATTTTCCTGAAAAAATAAATATTTTACTTTGTTTAGGATACAGGAAGGACTTAGAGTGGGCGATATGGTGTAAGGACAGGACACCACAAACAGATGAGGAATGGGAAAAGCCATGGTTACGAGACCCCATGTATGGATTCTACGCATGGCCCAACACTATAAAGGTACTAAGATAATAGATAGTACCTGGTTGACCGAGCTTTGCTCGTTTTTTTTTTTAAACGACGTTATCTAAAAATGAAACCTAGCTAGATCGATTTATCTCCCCCGAAACCCTCTGCATACAAAATTTCATGAAAATCGTTGGAGCCGTTCCCGAGATTCAGATTATATATATATATATATATATATATACGAGAAAAGGTATTAGATTAGATATAATAGTAATTTATTGTGATGATGCTCTTAAGTTCTTTCTAATTATTATTCAGAATACTACAAAAGCTACCTTCCGAGCTGTGCGTTCGTCAAGTGCCTGTAAAGATATATCTATAAAGTATTATATTTGACTACTTATAGGTGGCAGCACCGGCAAGTGAGCAAATATTTTCCTTCAACATTAGGCCTGAAGATATGGAGGAAGGCGAGAGATACTTGTACGAGTTCTTCAGCGATGATGCTAATGTAGACAAGCTGGTTTACTTCTTAACGGTCGAGGAGAAGAAAGGAAAAGAGAAATTCAGTGGAATACGATTCTCAATGTTCAGGGTAAGTGGTTTCTTTACTTATATTATTTTACTAACAGTTATATTAGCAATAAGTTCCATGGTTTTAATATATGTAGTACCTATCGGATATTGTTACTACAAGCAACATATAACACTTATTAGAGTTTATGCATGCATGCATACTGTAAAATATGTATAGTTTTTCATTTTTTTTTTTATTATCAGTATATAACATGGTTTAAAAAAAACATACTATGAATAGCGCCTATATTAATTGTCATGGAACAAGGAGACCACCATTGTAAAATTTTAACTGTTTTGTTCAACCTATTATAACATAAAAAATATTGGAATATCTGTTTTATTATAACAGTATATATATATATAAAAATCAATGATGAACTATTCGCTGACTTAAAAAACAACTCATCAAATTCGATATTTTTTTGTAGCTCCTGTTTGCCAATTTCGGTGAACAAATAGCAAACAAGTTCCTCACACACGCGTTGCGTTGTGCAAAGGACACGCAAGAAGCAATGCAGCGGTTCTCCGCTGAAATAGCTGCTGCAGCGCTGAGAGCGCCAAGGTACTGGGGACGAGATCGCGCTTTAGCAATGTACCGAAGTGCTGTTGAAGTTATTACGGCAGGTGAGAGTCTTTACATAATGTTGTTTTAATATGATACGTGTATTAAAAACAATATTCAACTAAAAGATGTTTTCCATTATTCCCAATTAAATCATACATACATGTTAAATCATTTTAGTAAATAAACGAGTGAATATTTACAGGCGTAATAAGGTTGTGGATATATAATATTTTTGAGATTTTGGATATCAATGTTTTACTTGACTGTATATAGCCTGTAAACAAAAATAAAGTTTTTATCATACAAACACGAATTACTGATGTGTGGGACCACCACATTTGTAATTTTTGAACTGTATTATTCAATCACTCTAACACCCCGGTGCATATGCTAATCATTTTTGAGAAGGACCGATAAGAGGATCTTCATCTCATACTCGAAACTCATTATTCAGTTAAGGCACTTATGAACGTCGGAAAGTTACAATTCACTACTCTCTACCAATGTTTCAGAGTACACTTAAACTGAGAAGACTTCGGTAAGTCTTCTTGGTAGTATCATTTTTGACATAAAAATCTCCATCATCAGGCCTAACATCAGTAACACCGGAGTCAATGGAAGAGTGGGGTACCTGCCTAGCAACCGGGGTGGAGAAGTTGGACCCGACGCGTGGTTCAGAATTGCTTAATAGTTTAATGAATCTATGCGCGCCGCCGCCCGTAGACGCAGACGCGGACCCTGATCAAGATACCTCGTTCGTTGTCTGCGCTAGGTTGTATGCTTTACAGGTAATATTTACTGTTTGTGATAACATTACAAGACCTTATATGTAAAATAAAAGGAATATTAAAGGCAGTGGCGAAGGAAAACATCTTGTGGAAACCATAGCATGTTACCAACTTTGTAGTGCCTTTGTACGTTTTTTAACTGGCTTGTGGTGTACTTCATAGTATCCGCTGTCTACCACAACTCATGTTTGAAATCTGACGTCAATCACATACGTGTGATACGGCATTGCATGAGAACCTACTAGGCTTTGCTTGGCACCTACAACCACACTATCATTTACGGTGGTAACATAGAAGATTGTGCTCAAATACATAATCCAAAATAAAATCTTGAATGTTTTTTTTCCATTGTAATTTGCTAGTACTTATTTTAATCAGCAAAATCTTAACCCTTTTACATAGTAACTAATAAATAATTTGTGCCTTTGCGCTTATCGATATACTGCTCGGCCCACGCATTACGCAACTATGATTTTTTGCGAGCTAAATATTAAATAAAACATATTGGACCTCATATTTGTCTTTATATAAAATTGACCTTTCCAATTTTGTTTGCAGGGTGCATTAGGATCATTGAAATGGCGTACCGCTCCCCTAGCCGCGGAATTATTGAGGCGATTGGAGACCGCAAACTTCATTCAACACCCATATCAAAACGTGCGTGAAACGGTTGGCAGGTAAGAGTACATTTTTTTATAAATTATTAACTCAATAATTAGAAATAAATGGCCATAACCTATAAAAGGCAAGAATTCAAAATTGCTTCTCAATTATCTACTACTTGTCCAATTCAAACTAAATATTCACGAGTGTCTAATGAATTCTTATTAGTCTAAGAACTATTACTATTGTCGAATGTTGTATACATATTATAAAAATGAACCCCTATTTCCCTTGGTCAAATGGAAATATACCTTATTGCTCATTATTTTTGAAATTACTTATTTTTAAATTGTCACAACTTTTTTAAGCAATTTGTTTATCTTCCAGTACTCTGATGACAATCTTCGACACTGAGCTGGTATTCCCGGGAGGGGAGGGCGGCGGTGCACCCAGACTGGCTCAGTTCTTAGCTTCTGTGCCGCCGAGGCTAAACCCTCTTTATGATGAAAATGGCGACATAGGTATGTGTTTTATAATACACGACTGCCCAAAGAAGAAGTGACACCAAACTTCCAGGTTGTAGGAACCAAAAGGTTTCTATTTTTTTGGGTTTTATTTTGTCAGAAAAATATCTAACTGATAGTCTTTGGTTACTGGCCACCATCATCTACGCTTTCGTCATCCCTACGTGCCTTTGCCCAGTTAGGCAATTCGGATAATAAGTATCCTATATGTTATTCCATTGCAGTTCCAACAATATTACATACAAACGTGTCCAATTGATAACCTTCCATTTTTGAAGTCTGTTAAAAATTGAGAAAATGGACAGCGGTCGACTGGTTTATAATATAAGTGAGATGAATATTTTTAATTCCAGTGATAAAAACAGCAGCGTCAATGGCGCCAGTAGCATGTAGCAGTAGCGAGGAGCCAGCCACAGCGTGCGATACTGAGATGCGCGCGCCGCTCGTGGCGCAAGTGTCCGTGGCGCAGGTCGCCGTACAAGTGGCGCAACTCTCGCCCGATGCACCCATCGCTGATGATACTCCACAGGTAACACGTTTGTCACATTCAGGCTACGGTTACCGCTTACAATCAGGCGGGCCCTAAGCTTGTTTACAGACTTTGTTGTATAAATAAAAAAAAAAAATTCAAGCCAAAGAATATCGTATTATTCAAATTTCTAGTAAATTACAAACTATGAAATCTATATACTAATTATTGCGCGCTAATCTCCGGAGTTACTGGCCCGGTTCGAAAAATTCTTTCACTAATAGGGAGCTACATTATCCCTGAAGGTTATAGGCTACTTTTTTATCCCGGGAACGTGGGTGAAACCGCGGGGGATAGGTAGTCATTTATATAGATGTGTATATAATTAGATCAAAAATGGTATAGCAGGTGTTTTTGTAAATGAACGTGACTATCCAGGCGGGTGAGGGCAGCGAGCGGGAGGGTGAGGGTGAGGGGGAGGGCGAGGGAGTGTCGCTGGCGGAGGTGGACAAGCAGCTTGTGGCGCGCCTGGACACGGCACTGCGGCTTGCTGGGGACGTCGCCGCGCCCGCGCCCAGGGACCATGCTCGAGCCGTCTCGCTACTCACTACTGGTCACTATACATCCCACTAATATTATTAATGCGATTTTTTTTTTATGTTTGTACTTCTTTACACTCAAACGGCTGGATCAATTTTGATGAAATTTAGTACGGTGGTACCTGAAACCCTGGATTATCACAGAAATAGAATTGAGGTTCTGTGCAAAAAAAAAACCCATGAAATGATAGGCTACTTTTTATCCTAGGAACGCGGGTGAGTCGGCGGGGGACAGTTAGTAATATACTATATTTAACTTATTCCTAACTTGTGTAATTTTTGTTACATATTTTATTTACAATGATTTAACGCTGTAAATATGTATTTAGGACTGTTTTTGTAAGTTGTCAGTGAAATTGTTTATGTGAAAAAATCGGACTTGGAAAGTAGCTATTGATTGTGAGTAGGTGAAATATATACATTGATTTATATTTTTAAGACTCATAACTAAAATTAGACTTATTTATCTCACAGTACTTCGCGGCAGCATGGGTATAATAGTACGCGCAGTGTGCAGCAGCACCGAGACGCAGTACGCACTAGTGCCGACGGCGTGCGCCCTCGCCGCCCGCGGGCCGCCGCAGCCGCACGACGAGCTGCCTCGAGCCGCCGCCGGCCTACTCGCCAGCTTGGCGCTCGCTAACCATTCCTCCACAGCCTTCGACGTCGGACTCTGTATGCTCGAGAAACTCGCCGATGGTAAATTCATCTTCTACTTTTTCCCCCCTTGCACCTAGAGTTCCTAGATTAATTTTATTGGCTGTCGAATTATTGTCTTTACTAAACCAACTATTGTATGGTGTTAATTTATGAAAACGATTAATTTTCTCGTTATAATTCGATTTTATGTGTTATTCCAATCTCCTAATATCATAGACAACATTGAAGTCGGCATTCGTTATAGTATTGCAAATGTCAAATAGGCGACGGTGACCACTTTCCATCACATCCGGTCTGCCTGCTATAAGCATAAAAAATAAACAAAAATACTTATTTGAAACGTTTTTTCGACTCAGGTCGTTCATGGTGGGCGCGTCTCGCGTGCTTGGACTTCGCGCAGCCGCTTTTGTTCTACGGGCTGCCGATGTTGTGCGACCAACCCGACCGAGCCATGCGCGCCGAAACATTCGCTTTGAAGCTCATGCGGGACAGGAGGCTCGAGGTACATAATATTTGTCGGAAACACCTATAATCCGAAAACAGGGATCCTATACTTCAAACTGTTACAAGTTCACGTAAACCTTTATTCTGTACTCTAGGCTGATTATTTATTGATGTACCAGACTAAAATTATCAAACTACTATTTCTTATGTTTACCAATCAATATAATGCTTACAGGTACGTCAAGCAGCGGCGAAACTATTAACAGGTCTGATGCACTGTCGAGCTTTAAATAACGAGGAACGAACGTTGCGGTCCCTCATGCGTAGTTGTAAATGTAAGGTATTAGTCGAGAGGCATTGTGGAGTACTCGGTCTATGCGCGTACTTAGCTTCGCGGCCCTATGGTATCGGCCCACGAATCGGCGAGGTGCTAGCAGAGTTAGCGCAACACACGAGCGCGCCTGATCCTATACCGGCCACAATAAGAACCGCTCTTGCCGATTTTAGACGCACTCACCAAGACGACTGGCCAAAACACAGAGAGCAGTTGACAGAAGAAGAGCTGGATCTACTCGCCGATCTCACTTCTCCGCCGTCTTATTGTGCTTGAATACTTATATAAGTCCTGATAAGTCTGACAGTGGGTATTGCCAAATTTCTACTGCGATTTTTTATGATGAATCAAAGCATGTGAGTTCTTGGAAACGATTATCTTTTGAAAGCACAATTTGTTGAATCTAATATATAGGTGTTGGCATTCCTATTGCGACAGAAATCAAATAAGATAATAATCAAATTGTGCATTTGAAATATTTCTGTTGCTTACTCATAGTACGAGTGATTTTGATTAAAATATATACATATGTGCTAGGTGGTGGCTCACTACAAACGATAACCATGTTTTATTCCACTATAAACTAAAATTTCCACAGTAATACCTTTTCCATATTCGATTTTTACTTTTTTCATTTTTTTTTAGTTATGTTTGTCAGTTTAAAATTGCAAATTCACAGATTAAAAATTATATAAAATATTTTCTCTTTACAATATTATTTAATTTATTTTCCGATTATATAGTTGTATACAATATCATAATGTTTTGTACAATAGTACACAGATCTGTTTTAATGGTATAGGGATTGTAAATAATATGTATAAATATATTATGTAATCGTTTTAGAATGTTATAATAATTAAAAATATTCACAATTATGTGTACTTTCTTTTTGACTTATTTATAACTAGAACACACGTATAGTGTATCAACTCGAAAATTTGACGTAGACAAGTTTGTAACTAGTGATTAATGTTGATACCAAAGCACATTGAAGTAATTGTATGTGATTATTTATTTGGTGTTGGTAATCCAATAGCAAACAAAAACTATCATCGAATGTGGATTGAGGGAAGGTATACTATGGTCATTGGTCACCAACATATTAAGTAGATGAACAGACACCTGTATACTAAAACAATCCATTATGTAGAAGTTAACAGTATATAAGTTTTTATAGATGTTTAGTATCCATTATTATGGATAGTTATACTGTACAGGTTTTTGAAAAAATTTAATTTCTGTTCAGCTACTTATGTTGCTGACCGTACACTAAACTACTGAAATCAGAAAATAATATATCCAGCACTTACATAATTTATTTATAATTAATCCCAATTATTACATAGAAACAAAATTAACAATGAAATTCGTAGCTCTTGATTTTTTTGATAAATTAAACCTATACTGCCATATTTCCCCATTGGTTACCTCCTATCGTCAACATCTGAAACAGTAGGAAAATTATTGAATCACTTTTTGACTAAATAGTAAAAAGTATAACATACAATATTACTCACACTATGTACACGAAATTGTTATAATCATCACAACAAGAATCATTGTGTTGCTATCTCAAGTTTAAGGATTGTCAAAAAGATTTAATGATGAAGGTATGTATTCATTTAGATATTTAATAAATTAAAAGTATGGTTTTATTATAAATAACAAAAGAGAATGGGAAACAAATTAGAGATTACCATTATAGATTTCTAGAAATGGGTAAATAAACTGAATGTTACATCATAAAATGACTTTCTATGCAAAGGCTTGTGTTCAACCACAAGCACACCATGGTAGGTGATGATGTGGCAGAAGGTTGTAAGCACATAAAACCTAACAGGAAACTGGCTTTGATATATTCTGGCAACAATTAAACTTGGAGAGTGGTAGACTGTTTTATGGTTTTGCAGTCGGCTAGTTATGATTAGTTAGCCAACAAATCTGGTAATAAGTGAGATACTGAAGTCGGCCTGCTTATATATAAAGCATTTGTACAACACACAATCTCTTTCGTAAGGTTGTGATTACACACATTGAAGCACCATGTTATCCTAGTTTATCTCTATCTATGGGACGTACATTCTATCTGCAAGTAGTAAAATTTAATACTCACTTTTTCCATCACAAGCTACAATCTTCACTTTATCGACTTTTGCAACCTCTTGTACTTCTCTGAATTCAACATCATTCAACATGAATGTCCATACATTGTCACAAAACCTGCAAATAAGAAAGATCGAAAAGTAGTTAGGATAAAACTGTGTATTGTTTATGAAAAATATGATATACTTTTAAGTATATACATACGATTGGCATTAGGCAAAATGTTATTTACTTCTAGATAACTTCGTTGTTCACTTCAAAGATGACTAGAAATAAGTGGGGCAATAATCTTCATGCTTACCTGTAAGTATTTAATTTTCCTGCTTTGAAGGTTAGTCTGGATTTCACTCTATTTGATAAAGCTTGATTTATAGATTTGTCGAACTGCAGCAGCACCTTGACTGCTAGAGCTGGTGTTATCTGACCATACTGAAAAATCACAATTACATAATAATTACACGGAATCAAACAATCAAACAAACTATTGTTTCATGTAAAGTGTAAACAAAAACCAACTTGTATCAACTCATCGAGGCTTTCCTGTAACGTATTACCAATCGTGGTGTTCCTATATAGCTGATATGACATTTCGATGAAGTTTGTTATTCGTATTTATAGGAATAAATAAACAAATTTTAAAATAAAATTTATTTTTTCAAATGTATTTGTAATATAATTTCACACAGATCAATCACTTCTCTTCTCTTTGAATCACTTGAATGCACAGAACAAATTTTTACTCTCTTGAATGAATGAATACACTCACTCACACTACCACCACTACAAACAAAACAATCAAATTAGGGATGATCGATATTCATCGATGATGTATAAACATCTTTATTTAGCAGGATAATATCGACACATCGATGTTATGAGAATAACTTCGTAACATTGATCACTCTATGTCACCGAATGTAAATTAGGTGTGGTACTAAATGTTGCTGACTGATATTGTTTTTAATGTAACCTAAACAAAGTTGAACGAATTATTCCTTTATCTACTCTCATATCGTAATGTTCTTATTATGAAATCAAAATCAGTACTTTAATGACCCACTTTAGGCACACCCGTGTATAATGAAATTAAAAAATTATATTATAGCACAGTTTTCTTCCCAAGATAATGCTATAAAATAACTTTTTTTCATGAAAGTACAAGTATTTGGACATGTCTGGCCACTTATAATGTTTTTTGGGTTTTAATACTTCAATTACTGTCAGTCAACTTGTCAAACGAAATAATAAAGAAAAAAACATTATAAGTGGCCAGAGATGACTAAACAATTAAACGTCGTATTATATTCTCTTTGTAAACAATTAGGAATCAATCAGTACCAATTCAATTTTAGATGCAAATTTACTCTGTGGTCGCGTATGCGGTAGTGAGTTTTTCCCAACACGGATTTGGGCGCCATGATGATTAATGTTTGTTTATTTTATTGATTTTTTTGCATACATATTTTATTTTGGCCAAAAATGACAGTAAAATAGCAGTGATATTAAGGTGAAATAAACTTGGATCTGAAATTGTGGAGGCGGCAATGGAAATGACGAATAATCGATACCCGTGAGTCATGAAAACCTATAACAAAATATTATCGATTTTTTACCTTTAAATTACATTATTAGATGAGTTTAGATAAAGTCCTGTATGATACTGCACATAATTAGGTATTAAAAACTCGTGAGATACTATTTGGAACCTCGCCTACGGCTCGGTACTTAAACTCACACTCGTGTTTAATAACCCCTATTATGCAACAGTATCATAAACTACTATTATATTAGTTTGTTTAATTTGCTCCCTAAAACATCGATGTTTCCGGCTATCGATGTTTTTCTTTCTTACATTGATACTTTTGAACCAATGTTGTATCGATGTCAACATCGATGATTTTGGCTGCATTCCGAATCATGCTATTAAAGATGTGAGCGCACTTATACGCATATCGAATCACCGTTATCTGTATGACCGTTAGCGCGATATCGATGTCTCGCGTCACTCACTCGTCTTGTGTTGTGTTTTTGTTTTGACAAAGATATTAGATAGGTAAGTGTTAAAGAAGTTTTTATGAGAGAATAACAAATAAAAATACAGAGTATTCAAGTAAGGGAGTCCAATAATTGAAGATAAGTAGTCCCAACGCGTTGATTATTCAGTTCTTGATATCTTTCTCGAATGTTTTTACCCACGACGGAACGGAGACGGTATATTTGCGTTTGGCATGAGAGGATGTTTGTTTGTGCAACTCCATGTTGCCATTTTTCTCCAAAACGACTAATCCGATTTTTAGTTCTAAATACTGTCAGAGCGCTAAGAGCGATTAAGAGGGGTTTCGGGGGCGATAAATCGATCTAGCTAGGTTTCATTCTTGGAAAACACGATTTACTAAAAAAAAAAAAAAACGAGCAAAGCTCGGTCTTCCAGGTACTTTTCCTTTTTTAGGTGCCAATTAAGGTAGACCTCTAAATTGTATGAGCGCCCATACAATTCAGAGGACTCTTAATTGGCGTTAACTATGTGTGTATGGGGAAACCTTTAATTTTAATATTTGGAATTTTTCCTTCATTTTTCTGTAAGGCCTTGCTTTTTTGCCAAATTTCGTGAACTACCATATAGGTTTTCGACCCAAAACCTATCGGGTACTTCCGGTTGACCTAGAATTGTACTTATAAGTTTTCGCGAAAATCTAAATTTGCCCATATTTTTTCATAGTGTTGACTCAGGACCATGATTTTTATACCCTAATAGGGACGACGAATTGCTATGTCCACCCGTTCCTGAGAAAATCGGTGGTGACACATGGACAAGAGTGATCTTATAAGGGTTACTTTTTTACCTTTTGAGGTACGGAACCTTAATGAGTTCAAATGATTTTGAAAGGTTGAGCCTAGATTCGGTTAAAGACAAGGTAAATATAAATAGCAATCGAAACTAAAATCATTTGCCAGAAATTTTAAAGGAAATATGGGTAGTTAGGTAGTATAGTACCTACAACACAATGACTTTATTAAGTGGCAGCAGACAAGAAAGAAAAGAAAGTTTCCGAAAGTGTATTTCTTACTAGTTTTAACTATTCTTATATTCGAAATGAAATCGTATGGGTATTAATTCCTTTCGACCCTTGTATAACAATCGAATATTTTTTGTGTGATTCCTGACAGTATGGCAATATTCATTCCCATTCTGCCATACGGGTGTGGAAATTAAGTTTACAGGATGTAAATAAGAGACAGACATTGGAGAGACATCAATGTATAATCAATTTTATATACATTATAGGGTAGTTACCTATATAAATTATATTTTAAGAAAATAACAAAATACAAAGTTACTTAGGTAATTAATATTGTAATTAATTATAAAGGCATTAACAAGGAATTGATTTATTTTAAATTAAATGATATTTCATAGGCACTGCACAACATCTTTCGAGTTCCTATTTGTTTCTAGTTAGTTGATGTCCATGTTGAGTATATTTCCACGATGATAAGCTTTAGAGTCCATTGATCATACCTAGAACAATAAAGAAAACTGGTAATTATGTAAAGGACTCATTTATTCAGTTTAGGCACCTGTTGTTGTGGCACTTATGAACGTCGATAGTTGTAATTATTACAAAATAAATCTTGTTAGTTTAGGCTGTTGTTAGCCAGTTTATTTAGAGGTATGATAGACTTTTGTCTATAGCAATACAAGGCCTTTTAATAGGTAGGTAATGAATGTGATAAATCAGTACTCACGGTAACATTTGATGATTTCAATGGTGTATATAATTTTGTGATGCTTGTCTTCTTCTTTCTGTCTTCGTTTTTATAACCACAGTGTTTCGTTCTTTGTAACCCAATTCTGAATTTCTTAGTTGATCCCTCCTAAAACAAAAAGATAAATCTGTTATGTTAAGTACATTATAATACAAACAGTTTTAGTTATGAACCTAATGAATATTGATTGAGTGGAAGTTTAAGTGTTTAGTAGAAATATGTAGGTCTGCATAGTGCCTAATGCAACTGACATACTACCTATGTATTTACTTAATTTTCTCTAATATTTTTCGTAATTATAAGCTTATTGTGTATATGTCCTATCCATGGAAATAGTTTAAGTTACCTAAAATTTATTAAAAGTCCGCGCTCACCTTATTGATATAGTATTGACGATAAATATTCATTTTGTTCTTCACCGCATCTTTAATCTTCACAATCTTATTCAAAGCGTCCTTGTTTTCGCTCTAATTTCTAGTATTTCTTCTTCAGCGTACCTTGAGTCTTCGTCTTCTTGAGTCTCTTGACAGCGTCTTCAGTCTTCATCTTCTTCACTGCACCTTGAGTCTTCGTCTTTTTTTCCGCACATTGAGTCTTCATCTTCTTCACCGCACCTTGAGTCTTCGTCTAATTTGCTGCTCCTTCAGTCATCATCTTCAGACTTTTATCTACTTCATTGCATCTCGAGTCTTCATCTTCCTCGCGGCACCTTGCGTCTTCATCTACTTCATTGCATCTGAGTCTTCATCGTACCTTGAGTCTTCATCTTCTTCGCCCCACTTTGAGTCTTCGTCTTATTTGCCCTTCCTTCAGTCTTCATCTACTTCACCGCACCTTGAGTCTTCATCTTCTTTGTCGCACCTTGAGTCTTCATCTCCTTTAACGCATCTTGAGTCTTCATCTTCTTCACCGCGCCTTCAGTCTTTATCATCTTTTCCTCGCCTTCAGTCTTCTTCTTCACCGCTACTTGAGTCTTCATCTTCTTCGCGCATTTTATTTCTTCACCTTCAGTTTTCATCTATTTCATTGTATCTAGAGTCTTCATGTACTTCATTGCATCTTAAATCTTCATCTTCTTCGCCGCACCTTTAGTCTTAATCTTCTTTAACGCACCTTGAGTCTCCATCTTCACAGCATCTTCAGTCTTCATCTACTTCATTGCATCTTGAGTGATCATCTTCTCCGCACCTTGAGTCTTCATCTTCTTCACCGCACCTTGACTCTTCCATCTTCTCCACATCTTGTGTCTTCATCTTCTTCACTGCACCTTGAGTCTTCATCTTCTTCAACGCACCTTGAGTCTTCATCTTCTTCAACGCACCTTGAGACTTCATCTTCTTCACCGCACCTTGAGTCTTCATCTTCTTCACCGCACCTTGAGTCTTCCATCTTCTCCGCATCTTGTGTCTTCATCTTCTTCACCGCACCTTGAGTCTTCATCTTCTTCAACGCACCTTGAGTCTTCATCTTCTTCACCGCACCTTGAGTCTTCTTCTTCTCCGCACCTTGAGTCTTCATCTTCTTCTCCGCACCTTGAGTCTTCAGCTTCTTAGCAGCATCTTAAGTCTTTACCTTTAGTTTTCATCTACTTAATTGCATCTCGAGTCTTCATCCTCACCGCATCTTTAGTTTGAAACTTCATCTGCTTCGCCGCATCTTAAGTCTTTAATTTCACTGCCTCATTAGTCTTCATATACTTCATTGCATCTTAAATCTTCATCTTCTTCGCCGCACCTTGAGTCTCCATCTTCACAGCATCTTCAGTCTTCATCCACTTCATTGCATCTTGAGTGTTCATCTTCTCCGCACCTTGAGTCTTCATCTTCTTCACCGCACCTTGAGTCTTCCATCTTCTCCGCATCTTGATTCTTCATCTTCTTCACCGCACCTTGAGCCTTCATTTTCTTTGTCGCATCTTTATTCTTTCTCAAAATTTTAAATTAAGTCCCGAATTTCATATTATGCCGACATATTCTTCGCTGCATCATGTGTCTGAATTTCTCCACCACACCTTGAGTCTTCATGTTCTTCACCTCTTCATTATTTAGCATTGGATTTTTTCTTGGATATGTTGGATATCAATCGGCGTATTTTGAGTAGTTTTTGTAACATTTTTATTTTTCGTGTTCTAATTTTATCATTTCTTCACGGAAAGCTTTATCACCGATTGATTCTAGTCTTCTTAAGTTCTTACACCTTTTGCTTCCATTATTATAATGCCTAGGTAGGTATGTTATATATTTTTTTTTTGCTTCATCGTTAATCTCCATAACTTTCGTCATTATTCATTGTATGTTGAGTTCTATTAGTATTATTTTTGTATATCTTCTTTGACTAAAGGTCTCACAGTCTGTTAACAGAAATGGTTAATTATACTTACCTCTATTCAATAGAATCATTCTGATGTTTTGATGTATCTGGAAAATACAGTTTTCTTCTTTTGTTCCAGCAACATTTAGTCCTGTTAAAAAAATCAATTTTTCTCTCATATTTAACTTTATAATACTCCTTGAGAATGCAGCATCTTCAGACTTCAACGTTTTTTCAATCACTTTCGATTATAGTTTTATTGTTACATTTTTTTAAATTCCAATTGAAATCACTTATTTTTTTACGTCGTATTGGTTCCATACGAATTTTGAAAGTAATGAAAGGATAATTGAACTTAACTTGTATTTATCTGTAAACAATACTTTGTTATGTTGATATACCTTAATGAATCTGCATAGGACTATAGATTATTTTCTGCACAATACCAGCATAACATTCTTTGCTCCAACTCTGAAAGTTCATCACTTTCAATCATCTGTGAACAATACTTTGTAATATTTTTGTAGTTACCTCAATACTTCTAACCGTATTTTCATATTTTCTTGTATAGGTAATACCGGCATAGTCGATCTGAATGTAATTCACGTTCAATCACCTGAGGATGAATTTTTGTTATGTTGTTGTACCTTGTTCATATTTGCATGGCACCACTTGAGATTTCCCGGAACTCGTAGGTCGTTGATCTACTTCCAGTTTACTTTGGTATATGCTCATCTGTAAACAATACTTTGTAATGTTGTTGTACCTTAATGCGTCTGCAGAGCATCACTTCAGATTCTCCTGCACAATAACAGCATATTATAGGTAGTTGATCAACTTTTAGAATACTTTTGCTGATCACCTGTAAACAATATTTGTTATGTTTGTGTACCTAAATGCATCTGCCTCGAATTGCGATTTTTCTGTGATCATCTGTGAACAATACTTTGTTATGTTTGTGTACCTCGATGCATTTGCCTGCATGGGATTTTTAAAGACAGAAAATTTCAATTTTTTCATGGGAAATCAATACTTTATGTTGTAGTATTTAATGAATCTGCATGAGATTTTGTCGCATATCACCAAATAGTTCCACTTCAAGTTTACTTTTCTTTGATCATCTGTGAACAATACTTTGTAGTGTTGATGTACCTTAATCCATCTGCATAGCATTACTTAGATTTTACTGCAAAATATCAGCACAGAGGTTGTTGATCTGCTTTTAGAATAAATTTGCTGATCTCCTGTAACAATATTTGTTATGTTTGTGTACCTAAATACTTCTCCCTCGATATAATCAAATGTGATTTTCCAGCGATTATCAGCAAAGTTTATTGATCTGAATCTTTACATTTCCCGGAATATCTGTAAATAATATTTTGATATTTTTGTACCTCGCGGCATCTGCCTCCATGGCAGAGACTAATTGTGATTTTTCGCCTACTATTACTAACTACCTTTAGATTACTTTATTGCTATCATCTGTGAACGATGCTTTATAATGTCGGTGCAATTAAATGCTTAGCTATACGGCCATACTTCTTGATTTTCCTGAAAATATGTACTTATACATTTTTCGCTGACCCACTTCTGGTTTACTTATTTCTGAACATCTGTGAACAATACTTTATGGTGATGTACCTTACTTAATGTACCTGCATGGCACTATTTGAGATTTGTCTGCTTAACATCACCGTAGAGTTCGTTGATTCACAACCAGGTTATTTATTTTGATCATCTGTGAACAATATTTTGCAATGTTGATGTACCTTAATGCATTTTCTTAGCAGGGCGTGAGATTTTCCTGCATAATATCAGCACCTAGTTCGTTGTTCACTTCCAGTTTACTTTTCTTTGATCATCTGTAAACAATACTTTGTAATGTTGATGTACCTTAATGCAGCTGCATAGCATCACTTCAGATTCTCCAGCAGAATATCAGCCAGCATAGAGGTCGTTGATCTACTTTAAGAGTACTTTTGCTGATCGCCTGTAAACAATATTTGTTATGTTTGTGTACCTATAGGCCTCGAATTGCGATTTTTCTTCAATGTTCGTTGATCCGAATTTTAGTAGTCTGCCTGCATGGGGCTTGATGTGATTGTCCTACACATAATCAGCAGATTTCGTTAATCTCTATGTACCTTTCTGTGATCATCCGTGAACAATATTTGATATGATTATAATATCTTAATGCGTCGGTTTGAGTATCCTATACGATATCCACACATTGTTTGTTCTGTATCTAGTAGTGTACCTTTATTATGCGTATTTACCTCATCGAATCCACGAGACTGCTTCAAATTCTATTTTTAATTTCCCGTTTTATTGAAGTTTGCAGTGATAGTAGTTTTAGTTCTTTTACATTCATTTGTAATTCATATAGCCTTAGGGATACATAACGATAGGTAGATTCAATACAATTTAACAATACTTTTTATGAAACAGTTTTACATTATTTAATTTTAATATTTGTATGCGAGGTACGCTGCATCTATATCTGCTTGAGATCACTTGTATATTTCCTTGTTTTTGTTTTTTTTCTAGGTGACCTGAAAATTATACGGTTATTTCCTAACCTAGGTAGATACTTACCGACCGAAAAATACCGAACTTTTTTCCTTTTTTCTAGATATATTGTTTCTTATTTAGTTTGATAATTTTAGCTTCAGTCTTTTCTTATTTAGTTTGATAATTTTAATTTCAGTCTTCTATCAAAGTTTTTGCATTCATTCATAATTAATCCGTTTATTTCTATTTGTTTTTTACATTACTTATTATTTTTTATTATAAAAATACCTGAAAGCTCCTGTAAATCTACTTACCTACATCCAAATATTTATATTATATAATGAGTTCCATTTAAGGATCAGTACCTTAAGTATGCATATTATTTATTCCGATATAAGTGGGTACATTTTTAATTTCTTCATTTAATTCATATGATTCCGATATAGTTCGTTAAATCCCCCAAAAAATATAGGTACTCGATTATTTTATTGATACCTAGAAGAGACGAGATTACGAAACGCAAGTAGAAACTAAGAGAATTCAGACATTTAATAGTTTTACCTTTAGTATAGTGTACTAATGTCTACTTATTCATTGTATTATTATTCAATATTATATAAATATTAAGTCTGTAAAATAATTATTATTATGAAATATGCCGAAGAATCTGAAATTAATTTAGTTAAGAAGACAAAACAGACATGAAAATAGCTAGGTCATCATCAAACTGTACTAGATATACAATACTCTACGATGTATATAAATTACCTCATTATATCCTGTACCTGAAAGTACTTTAATTAGCAAATGCACCAATAACTTAGTGTGGGTACAAAATAATTATTGAATACAGAGTACATACTTTTTATAGGGCACATATTATTTTTAGTTTATCAGAGATTTTCGGAATTAATGAAAATTAAAGAAAGTATACCAAACACGGACATGAACACATAACAGTTGGTACGACTTACAGTAAATTGCGATGAAATCTTCTGCCTGGCACGACTACTTCAGACACGTAGTCCAAGTCGCTATCAGAGCTCGTACTGTTCTACGTAGCTCGAAGTACAGTTTCACAGCTTTTGGTCGTTTGTCAGGGCATACTTGTATTTATTGGGGCACTACCTGGAGAAAGATTAATGCTCACCATAGGTCAGCACGTCGACAGCTTCGTCTGAAGAAACAGGTACGGACTGAATGGACCACTAACGTGACCCGTAGAACAGGCACGGCGGCGCTGACTGGACCACGGCTATCTCCAATGAGACAGGCACAGATATTGCGTTATCGGAGAATCAGGTATGCATGTGCCCCGACTCAGGCATGACTACGCCAGGCAACATAGGCATAGTGTTGCGCAGTGTGGACGCAGCCCGATGCCCGATGAAACAGGCATGATGCAGCCGATGAAGCCAAACTCGGGAATCCAGGCATGCTGATCAAAGCACGGCGTGGCCTGATGAATCAGGCACAGTGACGATGACTGGATTACAAACGCAGCTCGATGTTAACAGGCACGGTGGTGCAGACTGGACTCCGATCGAAGCTCGTTTAAGTAGGCTGGCTGCAGCCAGATGAGTCAGGCACGGCGCGGCCTGAATAACCAGGCTCGGAAGTGCTGACTGGATCACGAACGTTGTCCGATGAACAGTCACGGTGATGCTGTCCAGATTTCGAACGAAGATCGTTTATACCGGTTCGGTACAGACCAGAAACGACAGGCCCGGCTTGACTGGCCGTTTGCATCACGGCGACAGGCACGGCGCGGCCTGACATACCAGGCTCGGTAGTGCTGACAGGATGGCGAACATTGCCCGTTGAAACAGGTACGGTGGCTGGCCATCTGGATCGCAAACGTGGCCCAACCAATACGGGCCGAAGAACCAGGCACGGTGGGGCCTGACAAACCAGGCTCGGTGGTGCTGACTGGATCACGAACGGTGCCCGTTGAAACAGGTACGGTGCCTGGCCATCTGGATCGCGAACGTGGCCCAATGGAAATGGGCCAATGAACCAGGCTCGGTAGTGATTACTGGGTCACGAACGTTGTTCGTTGAAACAGGTACGGTGGCTGGCCATCTGGATCGCGAACGTAGCCCAACCAATATGGGCCGAAGAACCAGGCACGGTGCGGCCTGACATACCAGGCTCGGTGGTGCTCACTGGATCACGAACGTTGGCCGTTGAAACAGGTACGGTGGCTGGCCATCTGGATCGCGAACGTGGCCCAACCAATATGGGCCGATGAACCAGGCACGGCGCGGCCTGACGAACCAGGCTCGGTGGTGCTCACTGGATCACGAACGTTGCCCGTTGAAACAGGTACGGTGGCTGGCCATCTGGATCGCGAACGTGGCCCAACCAATATGGGCCGATGAACCAGGCACGGCGCGGCCTGACAAACCAGGCTCGGTGAAGCTGACAGGATCACGAACGGTGCCAGTTGAAACAGGTACGGTGGCTGGCCATCTGCATCACGAACGTAGCCCAATGGAAATGGGCCAATGAACCAGGCTCGGTAGTGATGACTGGGTCACGAACGTTGTTCGTTGAAACAGGTACGGTGGCTGGCCATCTGGATCGCGAACGTAGCCCAACCAATATGGGCCGAAGAACCAGGCACGGTGCGGCCTGACATACCAGGCTCGGTGGTGCTCACTGGATCACGAACGTTGGCCGTTGAAACAGGTACGGTGGCTGGCCATCTGGATCGCGAACGTGGCCCAACCAATATGGGCCGATGAACCAGGCACGGCGCGGCCTGACGAACCAGGCTCGGTGGTGCTCACTGGATCACGAACGTTGCCCGTTGAAACAGATACGGTGGCTGGCCATCTGGATCGCGAACGTGGCCCAACCAATATGGGCCGATGAACCAGGCACGGCGCGGCCTGACAAACCAGGCTCGGTGGTGCCGACTGGATCACAAACGTTGCCCGTTGAAACAGGTACGGTGGCTGGCCATCTAGATCGCGAACGTGGCCCAACCAATATGGGCTGATGAATCAGGTACGGCGCGGCCTGACAAACCAGGCTCGGTGGTGCTGCTGGATCTCGAAAGTTGTCTGTTGAAACAGGTAGGTACTGTGGCTGGCCATCTGCATCACGAACGTGGCCCAACCAAAATAAGCCGATGAACCAGGCACGGCGGCGCTGACTGGATTGCGAACATTGCCCACTGGCGTAGACTGGCTGCTGCCAGGCAAGCCATGTACGGTAGCTGGTCTGCATCACGATCGTGGTCCAACAAAAAGGGCCGATGATTCAGGTACGGCGGAGCATGACGAATCAGGGTGGGTCGAGCACCACGAAAGTGCTATCTCGAGTGCTAGTGCTCACTGTAGTGCTGCCTGAGGACAAATGAGGCACGTAGAAACAGGCACAGTGTAGCCACACATCAGGAGGAGTGTGACTACATCAGGGACACGGCATGATAAAAGAAGCAAGGAGGTACTTACTGGATCAAAAACATGGGTCGCTAATGGGCATCATACATATCATATAAATCATTGCGACAAACTAGAATTACGCACAATTTACGTTACCCCAGATAGGCCAACGGAAGCATTGACTGGACCCGAAGAACTAGGCACGCAGGCTGGACCATTGATGCGACCCGAAGAATTTGGTGAGCAGACTGGATCATTGATGCGACCCGAAGAATAGGTGAGCTGACTGGATCGTCGACGCGACCCGAAGATCGTGATATGTCGTCTGGGTGGATTATTGGGGTGACCGAAAAATACAGGCCCACTGCAGTCAGTACTGGATCATTGACGTTACCATAGACAGCCTGACAGGATCATTGACGTGACCCGAAGAACTAGCACGCTGACTGGACCATTGACGCACCCCGAAGAATCAGGTTCACTAACTGGATCACTGACGTTACCCGTTGAACCAGGCGGGTAGACTGGATCATTGGCGCAACCCGAATAATCAGGCTCACTGGCTGGATCATTGACGTGACCCGAAGAACTAGGCACGCCGACTGGATCATTGACGCTACCTGAAGAACCAGGTAGGCTGGCTTTGCTTGATGAACCAGGTATAGTACATGCGCAATCACTGGATCATTGACGCGTTGCAATGCATCATGCACACTGACTGGATCATTGACGTGACCCGAAGAACCGGCAGCGGACTGAAAAATGAACGTTGCCCGTCGAACCAAGCCCATCGAAGCAGGCATAAGAGCATAGACAGGAGGGTATAAGAGTTATTTGCTTTTTAAAATTAAGCTTAGTTGTGCTGAAGGTCATGAATTCGACGAACCAGTCAAGGTGTTTGAAGTTACTGGCGCAGCCGTCGTAACAGACACGTTCGTCAGATAATGCAGTCAGGAGCTTCCCGCATTTGAACTTGGTCAGACTGCATTGGCTTAGATACGCGTGGCTTTTGGAAAGTACCCATCACTAGAGCCAGCAAAAATTGTCTTCTGAAATAATATTTGATACGGCTTTAGGTATCTACCTACCTACCAGTTTCTATGAGAAGCAAGATCAAGATTCAATTCGATTTGAATAAATAGTTATTGCATAAATGCATAATTATCTCCTTATTTGTTGTAATTAGATTTACGCTAGCAAAAAGTTGCAATCATTTGAACAGTGGGTGATATAGGTACCTACTTTTAAAAACCTTATTTTAAATGATGTACTGTTACTATGAAATTATGAACCGATATGTTTACTTAACAATATCTTAGAACTGAAGAACTAGCAAGAACACTTACATAAACATGAAAGAGCTTCAATTCAAAATTGTTATGACCGATGACACGCCGTGACAGAGCAGCGGTGGTATAGTAGTCGACACGCCGTGACAGGGCAGCGGCGGTCTAGTGGTCAACACGCCGTGACAGGGCAGCGGCGGTCTAGTGGTCAACACGCCGTGACAGGGCAGCGGCGGTCTAGTGGTCGACACGCCGTGACAGGGCAGCGGCGGTCTGGTGGTCGACACGCCGTGACAGGGCAGCGGCGGTAGTGTCGACACGCCGTGACAGTGCAGCGGCAGTATCTTGGTCAAGACGTCGTGACGGGGCAGTGACTGTCTACTAGTCGATACGCTATGGCGAGACAGCGGCTGCCTAGTGGGCGACACGTCGCGGCTTAAATACCACCGTTCTGGATCTTCGATGAGACGATTTGGGTTGAATAATAATGTAGTTATATATAATTTTAAATAGGTTGACCCATGACCATATCACTAGAGCCAACACGATTTGTCTTCTTTACTTGCATATTTATTCTGAAATATGATTTGATACGGTTTAGGTAACCTACCAGTTTCTACGAGAAGTAAGAATTCAATTCGATTTTAATATTCTTCTTATTTATTGTAATTTGGACTTGCATTTGAAGAGTGGGCTTACCCACTTTTATAAACCTTATTTTAAATTATGTACCTACTGTTACTAAGAAATTATGAAACGATAGGTTTATTTAACAACTAGCTGTTCCCCGCGGTTTCACTCGCATTCCCGGGATTAAAAGTAGCTTATAACCTTCGCGGATAATATAGTTTCCTATTAGTGAAAGATTTTCAAATCGGTTCAGTAGTTTCGGAGCCTATTCAATGCAAACAAACAATCAAATCTTTCGTCTTAATAATATTAGTATAGACACTTTAGTACAAAACTCTGAACAATTATAATAAATACAAATGAAGGACTATAATCGTGTTTTTACTATGAAACATTCTAAAATCTGAACTTTCTTGCGATTTATGTGTAGGTAGATAAATACAGGTTTAATGTGGATATTGCAAAAAAACGTATAAAATACACTTACATAAACATGAAAGAGCTTCAATTCAAGATTGTTGTGACCGATGTAGTGGTTGACACGCCGTGACAGGGCAGCGGCGGTCTAGTGGTCGACACGCCGTGACAGGGCAGCGGCGGTGTAGTTGTCGACACACCGTGACAAAGCAGCGGTGGTCTAGTAGTCGACACGCCGTGACAGGGCAGCGGCGGTGTAGTTTTCGACACACCGTGACAGGGCAGCGGTGGTCTAATAGTCGACACACCGTGACAGGGCAGCGGCGGTCTAGTGGTCGACACGCCGTGACTGGGCAGCGGCGGTCTAGTGGTCGACACGCCGTGACAGGGCAGCGGCGGTCTAGTGGTCCACACGCCGTGACAGGGCCGCGGCGGTCTAGTGGTCAAGACGTCGTGACGGGGCAGCGTGTGCCTAGTGGGCGATACGTCGCGCCGTAGTAGCACCATTCTGGATCTTCGATGAGGCGATTTTGGTTCAATAGTAATGTGTTTATAATTTTATAGAGGTTGACACGCTGTGGCGAGGCAGCAGCGGTCCTTGTAATAAGTTATCGTCATATTATATATTACCTACATAGTTAATTGCTCAATGATAACATATCCTGAATCTATGACGATGCAGTAGCTCAGTTAATTCAGCTCTGTAGGCATGCGTTACCTTGCAGGATCTAGCTAAACAAATCAACCAAAAATGCCCACAAGTAACAATTTTAGGATATTAGCTTAGAGCACAATAAAATAAGATTTTTACAATTATCTCAAAAGTAGATAGATATCTAATTTTAATGAAAACTAAAGAACAAGTTAGTTCTAATAGTTCAGTCAAAAGCGATAAAAATACAAATCTGAATTATTCAACATAATTAGTAAGTACAAACTTTGAATTGGTAGGTACTTCATAACTTTACCAGTATAAAGGAGGTACTTTTAATTGCCTTGATGTTGAAAGCCGTGCATTCAATTTACAGTATCACGTCGCTTATGTTGCCCATGCACGGTTGATATTACTATACATTCAAGATTTTTTAGTTTGCAAAATTGTCATTAATAGGTACATCAGCATCTTGTTTTAAACACCATTCTGAATAGTTAATGTTTTCAGTTCACCGCATGTACAATGACCTAGGCTAAATAAACACAGAACACAAGAAATCTACAAATTTGAGGGTTAGCTACAAAACTACAAGTTACGCACCCGTTTCCAATTGCAATCAATAAACAAAGGAAAGTAACATTACTTGAACCCACAACCGCAATAGGCAACTGCTAAATGTGAAAGTAGTTAACATAATTTCCAATTCCATCATGCATTCACACAATGGTTCATTGTAAGAAAACTGGAATTTCAATTCTGGAAATACTGGTATCTCGTCCGCATTCATATGATTTCTATATGAACCATGCCTTGTGAAGGTACTGGTCCTAAGTATACAGAAACAAAACACACATCATAGATTTAAGAGACTGCAGGAGCAGTCATTAGATCATTAGAAAAGGAAACTAAAATGCTACAAGTAGATATAAATGTTACTATTTAGAGCACATACCTATTAACATGCTGCTTTATAAATTAAGTAAAACATATGTCCGATGTTTCCAAATGCAGTTAGCCAGAGCCCCAAATTCAATAATTCCATTCAATATCAATTATTGTTAACGACTCCATTAAAAAAAATTACTTCAAGTGCAATGGAAGCATTGATTTGATAAACTTGAATTCTTCAGTTAGTTACGTATCATTGAGCATAAGTATCTAATAGAAAATATCGCCGACCACAATAGCTTCTCCAACAAACACATAGGTACCTAGCTGAGCAACACAAACGCAAATGCAAAATACATACATACAATACAAATAATAAAAAACAAACCTACATTTTTAATTCTATTATGCAAGAGTTAGAACTCACAGAATTAAAATGACTTACTGTAAATACATGCAGCATGTTGTTTAGACAAATTTTAATGATAATATTTAAATTCAAACCTCACAGCAGCCAACCTCGAATTACACTGACTTCCAGAGTTTATTCCACAAGTTCTCTCTCAACAACATTACATCAGGAACATTGATTGATTATTTAATGAATCGGGCGGGACGATATTGTGATAGCTAATTGCTTCTAACAAGTCATATCGAAGTATTGTTTCTAATTTCCTTCATTCAAGTTTCAATTATGTATATTTAAAGCAATTATATATGTACAAAATCATATCAATGATCAAAATCTTCATTCAGCTAATGATAATAAAAGCTTAGAAAATGAAAATCCAACTAAGGCTGATTATTATTTTAAATACCTATTTATGGTTATAGACTCTGCTGTTATATATTCCAGATTAGATATTCTCCGATTATTCAATCGTGCTATTTCCTCAATTTTCCAACTATATTGTATGCTGAACTCCATTTATTTGGTGTCACCTAAATAGACTCTTATTAATTGTGAACTCGGGAGTAGCCTACCTGAAGATACAAATCACCAATAGCCAGCATAGGTGCTGTATCGCCATTAAGATTCAAAAAGCAGATAGCTCGTGTTTAAGTTCTATGCCAGGATAGCAGTACCAGTAAAGTTGATCCATTTGCGTGTTTCTATTTGTTGTAAGTTCTCTATTTCAAGCTCTTTTGATCTCTGAAGAGTTATAATAACATAACAGCTAAACAGGAAGCCAACAAACCTGTCGATCAGTTTAAGCAAACACATCGAATGGTTTCCATTATAGGAAACCTAAAATAGTATATTATGTATTTCGAGTCCATCGGACTAGTTAAGTACTCACTTATCTCAATAAAAATATCCTCATGATATATTTAGTTTATCTACATACCTTTAGGCTTTGTTAAGTTTCTCGTACGTAAATATATTATATATGTGGCTCCAAATCTTATAATTTTAGGGAATACTTTCAATTGTATAATATTGTTTAGAGTTGAAATCGATATTGTTTCAAGTATGTAGGTCTGAGAATATAATAGACTTCATGATAATAGGTATATCGGGTTCAGTTCCAAAACTGGCTAGTCATTAGATAGTTAAATCATTTCAAATACATAGGAGTATTATTATATTCCATATCTTAAGTGTGTGTTAATAAATAAATGTAGTTTTATAAATCTGGAATAAAAAAGTATTATAATAATAGCGGGCCCAACCCGACTAGGAAACATTTCACTAGTATATGAAACTAATTTGAAGTATGTAGGTAGGTACTTACGATAATCCAACATAAATTATTTCCTTCTTTAAATTAATACCTATTAGACTGTATCTAAAAATATTTAGAATCATAATCTTATCTTTAATTGTATCAGAAAATTATTAAATTTCACCTCTGAACCTACTTTGAAATTTTGAAAAGCTTTAGAACAGTGAAAATCATTACTCACTTACCTAAAATTCAGTGACATTTTCCAAATTAAGCAAAGCAGTTACTCGAAAATAAATTTTGTCTAGATTACTTCCTAACTTCTTTCACATCGATTCGAAATATCCTCTAGGCCATCAGAGTAAATCATATGTAAAATCATATGATAAATATGCAGTATAACCGATAGGACTTATCTGTGAGCATTAGGAGAGACGGACCACTCGTTTTAACAACTGGAGCTGGGTAAGCCTTCTTCGCGAGGAAGGACTTCACCTTGCATTGAGTTTTGGTCTTAGGTACGCAGAATGATCGTGGTTCACGACAGGCTTGGCTCATTCCAGTCGTAAGCTGTGAAGTTTGCACACAAGTCAGTTACTATTTCATATTTCTATACGTTTAATTAGTTTAAGTATGATATAGATAGGGTTTAAAGAAATAAAAAGGCTTTGATAGAGGTATAGAGAGTAAAAAAGTCAGTATTCTGACCACTCACCAATACACTATGGGATCCACGCTTGTCCCTAATCTTGATATTTCGATAATATTGAATTTACTGTTTACTTTTATGTAACTCCTTATTATTATTTCAATTGTCCCGGATATTTATCAGCCCACTTTCTCGTTCATATTTTTTTCATCATCACATAATTGTTGGGTACATACGTATTAAATGGTACATAACACAGATACGTTTATCACATGTTTCTCGTTATCTAAATGTCCTCCTACATTTTGAAGATTATACTTATGGGGAAAATTGTGTTTCCTTTATTATTTTATACATCATAACATGCATATTGTTGTTATTGAAATTATAATGAAGTATAACACAAATATGACCTGGATGTTACCTAAAAGTGAAAGCCGTTGCAGTGAAGAGGCAGTGACAGCCGTAAGTCAGGTTATGTATTGTTCAGTCTGCGATATTCAACGGTCAATGTGTGCGCGTTCTCCGGACACTTCCAACTTCCGCAGGCTTATTACCAGAGTTCTCCAGAATATTTTATTTACTTTATGCCTGTTTGGATGAAAGTTATTTCACAGATATTGCCCTTGGGCTTTGCCTAATGTATGATTAATCCTCTTTAGGAATAATAACTTTAAATTCTATAAAAAATATTAGTAAATAGGTACATAAGATTGGAGTAAATTTTTCATCACCATTGTTTTGTAAACATGTGACTCACCAATAGTTACGTCATCTTACTCCTTCTCGAATAAATTCAGTAAATTTCATCGTAAACCGGATGTTAAGTTGTCGTTAACCTCGACTGGGCAGGTACAGCCAGTGGGTGCGAACAAGGTCCTAGAAGTCTGTAGCGGCAGCATCACGTTCTCAGGAGAATTCTGAGCTCTAAATACAATGTTATATGGAAGGGCGCCCTCAGCAGCGAGGGGCCCAGTAACATTTGTACTAGCAAAAATGTGTTACCAAGACGCATCACCTAACTTTTACCTAGTGGGCTGACAACCGGGACTCTGATAGATTCGTGTGAGCGCGCCGTGAGACGTGGGCCGTGAGCCGAGATACACGGGGAGCGGGCGGGAGGCGTAGCGTGCGTACTGTGATACGCAGCACGAACTGCCCAGCATGGTGACTCATACTCGCCAACTCTCGATACTCCGCCACCTTCCTCCACGAAGTGACGGTGTCGGTGATGACTCATGGAATAATACATTTGGTGTGTGGTGAAATTACAAGAAAAATAAAATGAATAATAGTAATACGACAATCTTTGAAAAATCTTTTTTATTTTCATACTTAAACATATGATACAATTTCTTATTCAATATGAATAAAATCAAATTCCAATTTAACCATTAGTTAGGTAATAGAGAGAATTGAAATATTTATACAATAAAATTGAACTAATTGGACTAACTAAATAAATGCATGATACCGTTACAAACCCATTTGTAGTTAGCAGCGACCACGCCCCAGCGGCAACCAAGATGGCGGCCGTCGGATGCAGACCCACGCGATACGCAATGGGACTGTAATTTAGAAAAACATCCTACATAATATCACAGATACAAATACAAATTTACATTACCTAGGTACACAGGGTTATTTTATCATTGGTTTGACACTGTCTAATTCCTTGAAAAAACTATCTAAACCGCTGAGATCATTCTTCCATAAGTTATCGATTTTCTCCCGTTGCTGCTTGGCTACTTCCTCCTCCTTAGTGGACAATCCGAGATCAGCTTGCATTTGAGCCCACTTTCTGGCACGTTCTCTTTGTTTCGTAACAAGTTCGCTCTCAGCACGGGATAGAGAGTTACTCAAAATGGCGATGATTCTCAAGTCGCGCTTTCTCTTTGTCTTGGCATTAAGAGATTTAGTTTTAACTTGCCGAACCCAATTAGATAGGGATTCAGTTTTACTTTCACAAAAGTCAACGACAGATTTTTCATTTGATTTGTAGCCCATGGTATTTAAAGGGCAGAAATATTGTTGGTTATACAATATTACACACCTGAATCCGAACAGGCACAAGGATTTCTTGAAGAATTCTGCAGCACTTCACTACACAGAGACACGTCCGCACTGCATCACGTTGAGAAATCAATGAGGGCGAATGACGTCATGATCGCCTTTTATAACTGACGCCAAAGCGAGGCCCCCACTGCGTAATTGCAAACAAGATGGCGGGCGGGCGACCCAAAGATGGCGAAGTCCAGTGATCCCAACTCTGTCAGGTAAAATTCTGTAGATTAGCTAAAGAAAATATTGAAAAACTTGTCTAAGCACGGCACGGCTAAGAACTTTAGTATAAATAAATTTAAAATTGCTGCCATAAATATAAAGTACCTAGTAGTAGCTTTGCTCGTTTTTTTTTTAAACCTTTTCTAAAATTTCAACCTAGCTAGATTGATTTATCTCCCCCGAAACCCTCCGCATACAAAATTGCATGAAAATCGTTGGAGCCGTTTCCGAGATGCAGATTATATACAAGAATTGCTCGTTTAAAGGTATTAGATAGATAAGGTAATCATGCTTATATACCTACTGAGTATCATTGTATGCAACATACATCCATTTACAGTATGACACAACTTAGATGTAGCATCGGCGAATCGTTTTCGTACACTTCACTTCCGATTTAAACAACAAATAAAAATAATTCAGTATCGCGCCATTCATCGTTCAACAAGATCATTTTCGCCGATCATTTTTTAACACATGAGTAATGTAGGCGCACTCTTTTCGAGAACGATCGATTTTACGAAGTTTGCCGATGCTTCATCTAAGTTGTGTCATACTATACCATCATTTAACTCTTGTAGGTACTTTTCATTGATAAAATTAAACCTGGTTTTGAAAAAATTTACAATAAAAATTTCAAAACGATGTTAGTGATGCGAAATTAAATACCTAATAATAAAAATAAAATAATAAGTAATCATTTGAATTTAAATCTATTTAATTTTAATACATTTTCTTTCCGTACCTCAAAAGGAAAATAACGGAGACTTTATAGGATCACTCTCTATCCCTCCGTTTATTAGGCCCAGTTGTAAGAATCTCAAGTAAATTTTTATTACATTTTTTTGGAGTTTATATCGTTATTATTTAAGAAAATAGGTGTTAAAAGACCCCATAACAAGTGGGCCTAAAATTAAAAAAAAATCCTTTCTTTTTACAAACCAGCTGCATAAACCAATCATTGTTATTGAGAATCTATTGTCATCAGAATTTAATACATATACAGGCTGATTTTGGGTGGGTATGTTAGGCCGAATACTGAGGATCGTATACATTATTATTGCATTATCAATAATTCTAGAAAATTTCAGCAGCCTTACGAAGGTACAACAAATTTATCTGTTAAAAGCATCACTTTTGAAAGTAGGCAGAAGCCGAAAGGGTATTGATTTATTGATCTTAAACATCATGAAAATAATAATTTATAGCAAATAACGTTAAAATACGCTGCAATGTATGTCCAACTGGGTATCTATATTAGATTACTCGAGTACTAATATAGCTATTTTGCCCTGTCATTAAGTTTGTGCTCGTTTAAAATGCAATAAAATTCATAGATTGTGGATTGAACATGAACGGATATGGGAAAGCGAAAACTGTAAATCTACTGTTCTATCAGTAGAGTGTGCAACACTAACAACGAAGCTAAACGAGTTTAAGCCGAAGGGAGGCCGAAGAGAACCGAACATAGACGATCAATAAACTGCCATCTCAGAAACTTCTCAGAAACCTTCTTCCGAACATTTTGGATTAGTATTATTCCAAGTAGTTCCAGTCTTTAGAATAATACAAATAAGACTATTGAAAAAGCAATTCAATATGAAACTTGAAAAAATACAGTGGTCCTTGATATTATATATTTATTTCATAGAAATGCTTTCTAAATTGACGATGAATTTTACATAAATATTTGAAGAAGGTTTCTGAACGTAGCAAAATTAGGTTGAGTTATTAGACGTAGGTGGGGAGGGTATTGATCCGAGCTGAGTAAGAGGGAGGGAGGGCGAGGCGGGGCATACCCAGAAAATTCCTAATGCGTAGTTTGCTGTATAGGTTTATATTTATAGAATAAATTAAGAAATCTTAATGCCCATTACCTCTTAAGATTGGCAGAGGTCTTGTACTAAGTTTAATGGTACCTACATATTAGAGTACTGATTAGGTAAACAGGTACATTTTGTTTAGGTACCATTAACATTTAGATTATATTTCAATCATCTTCATATTATGTCTAGTAGGTAACTAATGTCTTTCTAAGAAACATACCCTATGTTAAATTATACTTCACTGTTTACAATCATTATCAGGTAAAATGACAGGTACTCTTTATGTACCCACGCATTCCTTAAGAGTCCTAACAAAGAGTGAGTCCTAACTGAGCAGGTAGATAAAAGGATAGTAATATCTACTTATCTAAGACAAATACAATACGTTTTAGAGTATTTTGCTATCAAATGGGAAATAGGAAATAGAAAAAGGTTAAGAGAAATTAGCGAAAAGGTGCCTAAGTAGGTACTTAAATTTTATTTTTGTCTTTGACGCTAGGCATTCATTTAGCTAGGTACCTACATTGTAATTAGGCAAGTACAATACAATTTAAACATCCGTATAATTAGGCACCTACCTGCCTAATTAGTAGGTACCTATATAGTCTTATAGTTAGTACATAGTCAATATTATATTAATTATTCTTCCTGGTACCATTTAGACATTCATTGAAATTTGTTTTAAATTATCTATTTCAACAAATTGATTCATAACCCAAATATTATTGACGCATTTACTCACACTATGACCTCAGAGACGGTTGAGTCAGATGATATGGCTTTGTTTAAAACAACAAATAATTATAGACTTTATAAGGTTATATTTAAGGTTGTAAATGGTTTGCGTGGTATAGTGGCAATGGCGCAAACAAGATGGCGGCAATGCGCCAGCCAGTCGGCTATTGTGACGTCACCCCTCGGTCTCACGCGACACGGTCGATGAGAACCGAACGGCGGCGGGGCAGCTGCACGCAACGAATTTTTGCCACCGACCTTGTTTTACCCGCTACTGCTGTTATTATTGAATTCTACGAAATACTGTTAACGGAAATATGGCCCTATGTTTTTGTGGGCGCATTTTGCAAATGTTTGTGTTCTCTGTAATTTCATTTAGATTGATATTTTCTTAATTATTTTTAAATAAGCATACACTTATCTAATTTAGGTAGCTTCCTAATTACTTTATTACTGTAATATATATATATTTCTTTATTATCGGAGGACAATTAGCTTTTCAATATTGTTAATTTTTATATACTCTTTAAAATCGTCGTCTAATAAAATAACGATTCATTAAAAAAACATTTATTGCACAAAGAATAAAATAGATTTTTAGATTTTAGGTACAAGAGCGCCTTTATAAAAATCTATAGTCTTATAACCATAACTAACATTCGTTAAGATAATGTTTCATACCTACTTAAATTGTATAGTTGAAAACTCGAAGAAAGGCAAAAATTATCTTGAGTTATACTGCTGCATGTGACATTATCATTTTCTGTAACAAACAAAACGTGTTAATTTTAAATGAATACTTATATATAAATAGGTAAAGTTTGTTTGTTTGATGCATTATCCCCGAATGCTAGTCACAAATAAATAAAATTGTTTTCATATACATGGTGCATGAGCATGACATGGTGTTTTATTTGCGATAGAAGTTTCCGCATTGCTTAATCATATGAGTAAGGTAATGAAACATGCAATCTTAGTATAATGATGACCAGTACCCAAGGTGGTTAGCATACATAGTGAAGAAGGGTTTCATAAGCAGCTGCTGAAAAACACCGACAGATGCTTAGCGACTGATTAACTATAGTGTAAATGATGTTAACACCCCAGTCCGATCCAAGACCTTCACGTATCAGACAAGGCTTTATCAGTATTTAAGTTAATAAATGGTCTTGTAAATTTACAATATGGGAAATTACAGAATTATCAATAAATAAAATGGTCGTGAAAATATTAAAATCATGAAGCATTTATAAGTAAAAACATATTTTGTACTAAGAACTATCTCGCATCTCAGTTGGAATGCGTTGATACGATTTTGATTTGCATGTTAACGTTAGAAATATACATAGTGAAGTAAAAGCATGTATGGGAGAGTAGGTCACATTTGATTTAGCGTAGATTGACTCGGTTTTCATACTGCGCAAACATTCTTATGAACGATAGAAATTTAGTTGACACACTTTTCATCAAATGTGTCAACAAGTAGTCAAATATTAATCAACCCCTTTCAAGAAAGAAAAATAAATTCTAATGAAGCACATGTGTAATGTTAAAGAACATTATCGCTTCTTGTATGTAATTTCGAAACCTTGAACGAATAAGCGAAAATATACTTGGAAATTTGATGGATACGATACATACTTCCCTATAATCAAGGCAGACCGGATACATATAATGGCGGAAGATAAAGTAAATATGTACTTGAATAACAATGTAGTTATATAAGAGTAACAGTTTGAATCTATGTATGTGATAAACTTTAAAAGAGAGATATTCCACGTACGGTACTTAAAAGAATTAGTAGTCCGAGTGTCTTGGATTAATAAATAAGAATAATGCAGATTGAACTGCATGGTAAGTTAGACAAAACATTTAAAACTTGTTATTCTAAACCAGTAGGTAGGTAATAAAAATAAAAAGATCTCTAAGTGAAGGGACGACGTTTTTTGCTATCCAAAGATGATGGACGGGTCTTGTTCCTTTTTTGTAGATAACGCATTCTCATCTAAAGATTCAGTCAAAGTGAGTAATAATAATATTAGAGGGTCGGGTGAAGGGTTTACAAATATCATTGATCCTTTTATTCTATAGTACGTAAAAATCATGGAGTTAATAATATACTAAGCACAGTAATAATATTAAAATGCTGAACAGTTTGTATGTATGTTTGAACGCGTCAATTTGTAAGGAACTAATAATATAATAATTTATGTTTTGTATCGTTTTTGTTATTTTTAAAGTCCTATGTAGAGGTTCCTAAAGCAACTTCGATGCAATTATTTCAAAATTTTACGCTCATTATGAAAACGGCTAATTTGATAAATAAATCATACAATTGCTGGCGTATACCAGGGTATAGCAATAGAGCTTTTTATTTAGGGACACGGCAAGCCATCGACCTGTAGAACGTACACGACACGTTAATTTGTGACGTACACGCGAAGGTTGTCTGATTTTCGACTAGAAGTTTAAGCTTCTGGTCGAAAGTATAGCGTTTCATTCCCTCAAATAAACAAATACAAGTAGGTAGAAATGTTTCACAGTTCAAAATAAAATGTTGTTTTTAAAAGCATGTAGGTACCTATTTAGTTAATTGGTGATAATAAAGGCGACTTGCCTTTATTATCACCTTTCAAAGTTTTCGAAAGCTAAATTCAATTAATAACATGACTACCATGACATTTTGCAATTATTGCTATTGGTTATATAAACACGCGTCAATTTAGAAACGTTGTATCAAATCTATAATATAATTTTATGAAATAAATGTACTGATACTTCGTGATATCTAATCGATATCAGCACAATACACTTATGTATAAATCTGATAGAATATTCGGGTATTTTATTTAGTTTAACCTTAAAAACCGGCCAAGATCATAACTTAGCCAAATTTATGCAACATAGACTTTATAGTTTACAAGTAAAAGTGTTTGACTACGGCACCATCAAAAAATCCTTTGTGCAATTTTGTTATTATATTTCAATTTCTCTCTATTACTATCGGTTAGTTGTTGCCGCCAATTTAACACTCTCATTAAGTTTAGTATTAATACTGTCCCAATCATATGTGGTGAGACAATAAAGCATCTATCTATTTTGTTATTCCTTACCTTAACGGGATGTAATGCATTTGTAATCTGTGTGCCAAGACTTCGGATGAGGACCAACGGAGGCAGGTCTACTGTGTACAGCCTGTGTAAAGCTTCAATCGCTAGCTGTGTAGGCACGTTGTGTCTTTGACGGGCGCTTTCATATTTTTCAAGCCAGCTTGGATGCGCTGAAAATATTTGCTTAGTAGGATTATTTACATACATACACCATAAATAATGTCATAATGGTTCCGTAAGAAACATCCTATTGTTTGAAAGTCGTCGATATTTTTTGGATGAAATTGAAAGAAGGCGAAATTTAAGTCTTACTCAAATTGAGGTTTAGGCCATTATGGCGATAGTGGTGGTTATTATGTATTCTCCTATGCACTATGAGATCTATTATTTTGGGTTTTTGAAAGGGAGTGAGCAGGTTTCAGGCCCCGGTCAAGGGTATTCACGCTTGCCAATAGGTAATAATAATGAAGTTATAGATTGCTAGGGTTTACTGGGATCGGTTGCAATAGACAAGTACTTACTATGACTCTTTAAACGTTTTTGAATGCAAAAAATAATTATAGCGGATATCCAAATATTTGGTTTTTATTTTGTCTACAATAATATTATAAAGATAGTTTGAACGTACGGATATAGGAGATAATCTCCTTTCATAAATAGAAAGCTACATTATCCCCGACTACTTTTATCCCAGGAACGCGGGTGAAACCGCGGGATCAGCTGGTTATTTATAATATTGATGTTCAAATCAACTTAGTATCTAAAACTCTAATTGTAAATGTGAGAAATCCCTATGCTATTTTTGGATAAATACGTAAAAAGTAACAAACCATCTAATAAATTAAATAGGTATTTAAACAAAATTAAATCAATCATCAATATTATGTCTAACAACTGAAACGATAAAATCGTGCTACTATTTTTAAAACAAAGACTAGTTCTTGGCCTTTCAGCCTGTATAATGTGTGGTGTGATAAACAAAGTGCACACATACACACACATTTCTTTGTAGTACAGCGTAGGTATACCTATTTTATAGATAACAAATGTAGGTTTCATGCCAATGACGCGTGACCTTAGCGTTATCGACTCCAGTTTATGCGCGGAAATTTTACCATTATAAAATGTTATTAAAATTCCTTGATACATTAATGAAAATATCGTTGTTATTTACTTGAAATATCGTCCTGGAACCTTCCATAGAACATTTAAGATGCTACTTGATTATCGAGAAATAATGAAAAGTAGATAAATGAAATAGTGTGTTTGAACTAGTAATAAGATAAGATATACAACATACATCGTTTCATAGCCATACTATGGCCATCTATGGCCATACAACAAACTACTTGCTTGGATATCCAAGTAATGCCACCTAGTGTTGATTAAAACACTATGGTAAAACATTACCATCAACAGATGTCGCTACTTGTGCGTAAAACCGTCATATTTAATGACTATAATTTATAGCATTCCGTTTCTATTTTGGTCTTGGCTTTCATCGGTAGATGGCATCAATACGGCGTGCGCTCTAAAAGCTACGTCAAATCTTCGGATAGTTTAGTCTTGTCATCTAAAATGATATGATAAATTCAATGTTACTATCCTCCACCCCGTTTACTATGGACTAGTACAAGAGATGATTTTCATATATGAAAATAAAATCAACATTTACCAACAGATTATACTTACTGATGTCTAAGCCCATGTAAATAGCATCGGAGAGGAAGTTTGTAAGATCTTTCACGTCACCGAATCCTAGATTGACTCCTTGACCGGCCAAAGGATGAACTCGATGCGCTGCGTCACTGAAATAGGGTTCAAGATTTATTGTCAATTTTAATGACTCGAATAGTCGAATTTAGAAGTTGACTTAAATAGAATTCGAGGAACATTCTATAATAGCTGAGTGATGTTATATGAAGTAAAAATGAATGATTGGCTGACACGCTAAGCGTCGTTTGGACAATGACTTCAGAAAATATCTGATGGTCAGCGACCACTCCATTGTCAAAAATATATGCTGTAAGAATCTCTAAATATATCAGTATGGCCGCGCGTTTGTAATTTATAAAATGTAGTATATAAAAAAAAACAGTTGAAACTGCTTGTAAAGTTAGTTTCGTGTCTCTGGTTCACAGTTCTGTAACAGGTATCAAAATATATATTTTATCAATTCTCTAGTATCCGAAACTACCCTTAGTCATCTTACAGAAGTTATAATTATAGTTGGTGTATATGTATGATTCTCAACGACGCATATATACCTACTTGGGCCCAGATTCATAACAAATAAACATATTCATGCCACAAACATTTGTTCTCACAGGGTATCCTACACCAATCGAGCCGATAAGCCGTTTAGTTAGTTATTAGTAAAGTATATCACCCAACAAGAGCGACGGCTGGCGCGACGTATCTGGTGCTATGTCCGAAGGCGAGCGGGAAGGCGGCTCGCGAGGCGGGTACGATGGCGCGCACGGAGGGCGGCAGCTGCCTCGCCGCGCCGTCCGGCAGCCCCGCCCGCCGTAACCACGACCCCATCCACGACAAGCAAGACTCCACGCCGCTGCTGCGGGGGTACTGCTTCCACTGGACCACATACCATACTGGGTGTAAGTGACTAATAACCAAAACCGACATCTATAACAGTTGTCAGAAACGCCAAAGTAATATAAATAACAGCTTTGATTGACATAATGAGATCATGTTAACATTATTCTGGTGATTTATTAACTATTAAATTGTGTTTAAATCCGGTATACATCGAAATACATTTTATGATTTTTTACTGGAATTGAAATTATTGAATACCTCACAAAAAACCGACATTCATATTTTATAGGTTGATTGCTTATCTCGCAACGCAGTCCTTCTTCTTGTAAAATCGAATGTAAACCAAGTCGGTTAATTCAGTACCTAACCTATCAATAAATTGAATGACTTGGCAAACACACACAGCAACACAATCTACAAAGTTTTTAAGGGTCTGCTAGAAGTACCTTAGAATTTTGATGATAGCTGAGTCAGTGATTCATTCAGTGCCAAAATTAAGGAACTTTGACTTTCAATAATTCATAAACTTCCACAACGAAGTTACAGGGCTTCGAGAAAAGGATGGTACGGCCGTGCCTCTACTTGGCGGGGGCACTTCCGTGGCCACAGATATTCTAACGAAAATGTTGGATAAATGCAAATTAAAAAGGTAATAATTACTAGAGCATCATTAAGTGCGTCAACAAATTGCTCTTCAGGCAACTGCAGCAGTTTCTTGGCGTCGTCCTTCCACGTTGACCACACCAACGAGCTCCGCTTCGAGTCGAGCGGTAACAGCGCCACCGGGCCCGTAGGCAGGAACCGTTGCCAGGCTGTCGTGTTCATTGTCTCCTTTAACGATGGGATAAACAGGGTTATTCGTTGTACCTACACCATATTCCAGAAATTGGTTAGCCATACATGATTCGCTTCGGATATAGGGATTTTAGATACAGAGTGGAGCAAAATGATTTTTATGGTGCGTAACAAGCATCCACACGTAGATGAATTTACGTATATCGATTTGCTTGCAACCTACTTTTGGGGATAGTTTTAAAAGACTTTCCACAGAGATTATAAATTACCTCCTTGAAGGTTACATAACAAACAATATTTCTTTAAGATATTTAATTATCTCTTTCATGAGTTTCGCCTAAAATAATATTCAACTAGATTTGTAGACGGTTATTATCTACGAAAAGATATAAATATAATATATATAAAAATAATGGTGACGATTAGTTATCTGGGTGACGAAAATATCTGGATATGAAAAATCAGTTCATACAACGGGCACATGTTTAGATATAATTAGAAGAAATTTAACTTTCAGCTGGAATTTTTGTTATTACCTCAGCTAAATGCAATGTCGCCACGACACCCATTTGATCGTAATTCCAGGATAAGTACTGCACGCCCATCGCCCGGCGAACGGCAGAGTTGGCGCCATCCGCACCGATCTAAAATCAAAATAGAGGGAATCTATGAATTCACGGAATAAACCAAATATGTTCTCTCGGAATTTGATTGTAGATATATAAAATGCTAGAGGAAACGGGGTTTTTTTTAGTATGATCTTGTCAATTATTCTTGTGCCTTTGTTATCTTAAAATCAGTTAACAAAGGCACAAGAATAATTGACGATTTATAGTCAAATTACGAGGTAAGCAGACTTGATTGTGATGTTCAACTTCAGTTTTATTTATGTGAAACGTGTGTAAACGCTGTACAGTATACCGACGCGGTGCAGTTTTGTAAGCGAGCTCTACATAAGTGTACGAATAGTTAGCATTAATTAAATAAACCGAAACGAAAGTGCTCGTCTAAATAAAACAAAGTGCAGACATGTTTACCACCCGGAAAGACTCAATGATCTGTCAGTGTGTTAATTAAATAAAATTAACCAATTGAAAACGTATACTATGCATTGTTTTAAATAGAAATCTAATCATAAATTTAATAGCGGTTTCTAAATCACATCATATTTTATACTAAATGTATATATAGAATAAATTTAATTATTTATATGTATTGCACCTATTTATAAAGATATCCGTTGGTAGGTACTTTTATTTAGTTTTCAAGCTTCTATAATATATTTTTTAATATTATATAACGACTATACCTAGATGCCTGTAAAAAATATACAGACTCACCTTTTAATGATTGGTAACAAAGTGGCGGCGAAGAAAAAATAAACTTGAATACCTACAATGTGTGTAAAAGCTTTCAATAAATCATTATTCCTATTTCCCCACCACTTGGTACAAGAAACAATAAACATTACGAGAGTTTCGTAACTTTTCACTATTTTATTTTAAAAGTTTTTTTTTCTGATGTAACTTTCGTCAAAAATACGCACAATTTGTACCCATTATGCTTTTTGATCTGTATAAATAATATCATAGGTAGCTCTCTAACTATAACTAGTTATCTTCCATAAACAACAATGATTTTTAAAAATAGGTCCAATCAAGAACAAATGAAAAATTATTTAAGAACAAATAAACATTACTTTATATTTTAACGGTCCCAGTTATAACTTCAATCGATTCAACGTCAAAGGAGTTTTTATAAGTTTCTGAGAAGATCTCAAAGAAATGTTGATTTTCAATAATATCCGGCCAGTTACCTCGGATCTGGGTCGCGGTAAGAGGCTAATGATGCTGATGAAGACGTACGTTTATATTAAAAAATACAGGTGTTGTGTATAAATAAGTTGCTGTTTCAAAGTGCATCAAGAATTAAAAATCGAATAGGTAAATGAGTGATTTATACCTAAGTATGTTGCCATTGTGCATGACTCATAAATGAAGGAAAATGTACAAACGGTAAGTGAATTTGAAATATATTTAGAGTGAAGAAAAAAATATCCGTGAAAAATAAGAGAGACCATTAATTTTCTGAAGAAAAGATCTTCTGTTATTTAAGTTACAAGTAGGTAATGCTATTCACGCGAATCTCGTCAGTCAGACGTGAGTCTAAACAAAGTCTAACTAATATATGATGTAAACATAGAAAAGGAGGCAAATAGATGTATACACACAATTTATCTTTAGCTAAGTTGGCGAGAGAAGTTTATTAAAATTTACCATCAAAGTTAATAGGCTATTTTTTACGGGAAAGCGGTTAAAACTATGAAGCGAAAAATGGTATCATATGTAAATTGTAACGCCATTTCATATTCAATTTGTTCGGTGATGCAGCCAGTATGCGCATATATGTATGATGACTGGCTTAGGTACATTGAATGGACGAATCTATTGTTTGTATGTTTGGATTACAGAGCATATGGTTTCGGTCATTTTATGGCAGGTTGAATATAGCTACACTTCGGTTTTACGTTATTTTGAAATTGTGTTAGGAACAACAATGGCAGGGTTTCAAAATTAAACGAGGCTTTGAAATTGAACTCATCGGTATTATATAAACATACCTACGATAAATATCAGATTATTTTTACAGTATAGTATAGACTACCTACTGAATATTGTGAGAGTAGGTACCATTACCGTGTTCAGTATCATTAACATTGAAACAAGGGAAAATTAGAAATACCTACTTGTAATGGGCATAGAAAGCTTTTTATGTTGCGAAATTAGTCGCCCAGATTCAATATAGGTACGTAGATTAGGATATGGTTAGTTTCACCACGTTTTGGGTATTCTATTAATTCATAAGACAAACGCAAGAATACTTGTAAGTTCAGTTTATTTTATCCAAATTTCAACCTAATAGTTGTGTTTATAAATGTTATAATCATCAATTATCTTTTATTACAGCTCATTTATATTTAGGACTGAAACCATACAGAAACGAATGCCTGGTTTTCCATTAAAATCTAATAAAGAGCGTAAATTTCTTGGGCAACTGTGAATTCTTAAAATAATTGCGTGGGAGGAATTCCCGTCGCGCCGCTACCAATCAAACTATATGAATAGACATACTTTAATACAAATGTCACTGACATGTGATTTCCTTCAAAGTAATGAAACTATTTTATATAGGTAGGTGCACACCTAACAACAGTGGTTAGGTATAATCGAGTCAATGTTGAGGACTTTACAAGTAATAACATTGTATGTAATGTTTGGTTTCCCAAATTATGAATAGATCCATCGGCGGGGATGACACGATAGGGAGTTGAGAAGCTTTTAGGTTTTAGTAAAGTGCGGGCGCGTGCTATGATCCGCACTTACGCGCAACGTGCACGTAACGCGGCGGTTGCTGCAAACGATACCAAAAAATGTGTGAAAAATAAGGTTAAATATTGATTGTGTTTATTTTAATGAAATGGACGTCTTTGTATAAAAAATATTACTCAGTCAATAGAAATTGTGCGTTTAATAAATTTGTGAAAATAGGAGCCAATTTGGATGATTAGTTCGATCACTTGTGTTTATGATAATTTTGTTATAACATTTTACATCGTACGAAGTTCTAATTCCGTCATAGATAATAATATGTGTACTTTAGAATGTTTGGTTTGTGTTCAACCGCTCAGCGGCTACACATACGCGGTGGTGTTTATTCTCTAACAATGAAACAATTCGTGTGGGCGTAGGTGTACCACGAAGGCGGCACGCGATGGTATGTCGGCATGAGCCAGGTGCCCGAGGACACCGACGACGACGTGGAAGCCGGCTACATATCCAGCGACGAGTCCGCCCATGGTGTCGACCTCGCTGAGCGGCTGAGGGTCAAGCCTTCGCGAGATGTTTGGGAGTTAGGTATATAAGTACTCAATTTATTTGTTTTATTTATCGGAACTCAGAACACATTTATTTTAATTACGGCCTTATCAGTAACAGCCGCAAGTTAGCGGCCCTAATTTTCGCACACATTTCTTTGAAGACTACGTGTCATTATTTTAGTACATTGATTGATGTCGATGAAATAAAGTTATCCATGTTAGCACAAAAAGCTGTTAAGCATTTTGGTCTTCTTTTGGGCAAAGGCTCTCGCTTTGCTGCAAGTGCTAGTACTTTTCTATTTACTTGTCAAACTTATCGAGGCTTCGGGATATCTTTGTTTTTTAGGGTTCCGAAACTCTAAAGAAAAAAAAACGGAACCCTTATAGGATCACTCGTGTGTCTGTCCGTCTGTCTGTCCGTCTGTTTTTCTGAGACATCATAGTTTCTTTGGTTACTTATCTCTATTACTTGAATCAAATCACTGTATAGGTACAAATACTTCCGTATTTTCTTATTTTCAGAGGAAATTCAATTTTCCTTACGTCAGCTACCTCATGCTGAAGAAATATGTACACTTGTAGAAACAGGTAACTACGATGATGCAATCACATTGGCATCAAGGTCTCCTTGCGGATTGAGAACAACAGCACTGTGGGCCTGTTGGCTTGCAAGGAGCATGTTACTTGTCAGACTATTGAAACTGGACATAGATCCTAATGCCAGTGACGATTGTGGCAGGTAAATTATTAAAATATATTTTGATGATTTTTTTCTAAACTAATTCTATAACCATCCGTCCCACCACTCCCTTACGAGTATAAACAAGTTTATAACATTTCAAGACTGACTGACAGACGATTTAAAACAAGGTAAATAAATAATAAGTAGATCAAAACATATTTCAGATCGTGCCTGCACTTGAGTTGTTTGGTAGGAAGTGAAGAATGCGCAACTCTCTTATTGGACCATGGAGCCGATCCGAACAAATGGGATTTATCAACTGACAATAAAGCTACTCCACTACATTGTGCTGCGAGCGCGAAGAGCTTAGCTTGTGTTGAGGTAAACAGGATATTTTAATTAAAGATTTAGTTACACATTTTGAAAGGCTTTTCTAATAGTTATTTTTATTTTCCAGGTGTTAATTGCGCATGGTGCTGACGTAAACGCTGGTCTGAGTGAACGATCCCCGCTACATTATGCGGTACTTAGTGACGCACCGGAAGTAGTGAACGCATTACTGGTAGCCGGTGCCTGCCCTGACACTCCCCAGGTGCGTAGGCATTATTCGTAAATCATGTATTTACTAATATGAAATAAACAAAACACTACATGGAATTAACAGATAAAACAACAGAGTAAAATAATCAAGTCATATGTCTAGGTTTTCACAGAAACTCCACTGCACGTGGCAGCACAACTTGGTTCTGCACATTGCACGAAGTTATTACTAGATGCAGGAGCTGATGTTCGAGCATCAATGGGAGCAGGCCGTGCTACTGCGTTGCATTTGGCAGCTGAAGACGGCCATGCTGAATGTGCTCAATTACTTCTGGATCATGGCTCACATATTGATTGGCCTAATTTGAGAGGACAAACACCACTTCATCTAGGTAAATTAAAAACTATTATTGCTAAATATAGATAATGTGAGAATATTCTAAAAAGATATGTTTTAAATGTTGCAGCGACATTGGCACAATCAGTAGAAGTCGTCGAATTACTAGTTAGTAGACGTGCTGACGTAAGAGCAAGAGACAGGGACGGTCGCACACCTTTGCATGGTGCAATCGTAAGAGGAGCTCGTGCCTGTGATATCGCTAGATTGTTGCTCTCAGTTGGAGCCGATCCTAATGAACCAGATAACTTTGGTTATACTCCGTTGCATATAGCTGCATTAAATGAGTTTTCATCCTGTGTTTTACTGTTATTAGGTAAATATCTTGTTTATACATACATAAAAGCTAACTTGTAGTGTTTTCTCATGGTTTATTAAAATTTTACTTCACAGACTATGGCGCCGATGTAACCCTTCGCACAAATGGTGGAGTATCAGCACTCTCTTTTATTGTTCGACGTGTTCCTGATGTGATTCCACGCTATTTGTGCAAGTTCGACGACGCCGTTCATGTTAGCGAGCATGAGCTTGGTGATGTAGACTGCGAATTGACTATAGATTTTAGGCCGCTTGTACCATCTATATCGAGAGGAGAAGCCGAGTTGCTTCTTGCTTTTGTTGAGGTATTTCTTTAAGATTTATATTTTGGGTCTTATTTTAATTCGCGTCATATAAAACGGTCACTTCTTTTTAAGGAAATTATAGCTCAGTGCCACTTGCCACAAGCGACAGATAATGAAATAGTTGATATTATAAATGGGATAGTTATTTTTTTTCACACGGTTATCTGATCCCATACTAAGCAGAGCTTGTACTATGAAACCAGATGACTGATATACTACATATACTACTTTTAAATTTGGATTTTTTTTAAGTTGGCACACACATAATATTATATGTTGTAGATTTACACAAATATTTTATGGAATTGAAACATTAGAAACGTTCTTTCAAATACATAATAATGTTTCAGGTGGGCCACAAAGATGTCTTGAAGCATCCAGTAGTTGAGACTTTTCTCTTCTTGAAATGGCGAAGAATAAGAAAGTTCTTTGTACTGAGCTTTATTTACCACGCTTTATTTATAACATTGTACAGTCTTTATATTCTTCGTAAGTAATTTCACAGTTTCATCCACTCTAAAGATTCGACCTACGGGCCGAGATAAACATTTTATTTTTTTCAGGAATATTTTTATGTGAAGACGAAACATGTCAAGTGCCAACGTATCTTCGACCAGTACAATATCTAATTCTGATTCTCAATCTGTTTTTCCTTGCAAAAGAGGTATTTCAAGCTTGTCTGGATTGGTCAGCTTACATTCGGCAGTGGGAAAATTGGTTACAAATCCTTATTATAATAGGAGTATTCTTGTGTAATGTAAGTTAGTTTGTAATACACGTTAATATTATTTTTATTGTTAGAAGCCAGATGTTTTACTACGGTAATGTTTTAATTATTTCAGATACCGAACTGGGATATAGACAAAGGAGTTATGAGAGCTAACACCTCGAACTGGCAACATGATGTAGCAGCAATTACTATATTTTTTTGTTGGCTGGAGCTAATGATGATTATTGGACGATTCCCAACCTTTGGACTATATGTACAAATGTTCACTACGGGTTTGTATCCTTTTTATACCAACACATATTCAAATCAAATTGTAATTAAATTGCATCCTATTAGAGAATGTGTTTCAGACACTGATAAAAATGGACGTTGTCACATAAATTGCTAATCCGATTTCGATGGGACTTTCACGGGAAGGTAGGTAGTATTTACTTAAATGTAGTTTGGTGAAAGTCTCATCAAAACTTCTATGATTAACTAATTATTAACAGGTACACTTTATCTCTGTAAACCACATGTTAATATAATGTTCTTCTTTCAGTTACCGTAAATTTTGCAACATTCCTTTTGGCATATAGCTGCATCCTCATAGCATTCGGTTTGGCATTCAGTGTTCTATTCAGCAACTACCCCGCATTTCATTTGCCTGCCGCTTTAGTGAAGACCGTCATGATGATGTCAGGGGAGTTAGAGTACGAGGACATATTCTACAACAACTGTACAGATGCACAGATTCACTATCCTCTAACTGCACATGCAATGTTTCTACTTTTTGTCGTTCTTGTCACTGTCATACTTACCAATTTACTAGTTGGTTTAGCTGTGAGTGATATTCAGGTATGTTCTTAACATCAGGATGCATTTTTCAAGCAATATTTGATTGTGTAGTTAATGTTTAAATCATATTTTCAGGCTTTACAAGAAAGTGCGGGCCTTGATAGATTGGTGCGTCAAACGCAGTTAATAGCGCATCTCGAAAGTATGCTCTTCTGTTCATCATTGGGATGTGCACCAAAACAACTGCTTGGCATGCTGCGTTGGGGAGCACTACTCACTGCTTCACATACACGAACGCTTAATATTCGACCTAACGACCCTCGGGAAAGTAGGGTGAGATAAAAAAATTGTATGCATTTAGAAAAGATTTCCAATTTTTTTTAATTCCGAGAAGATTAAAATACGAACAATAAATACTTTAACAATAATGATAATAATGTTCTGATAAATTACCCATAACACCCGTTTCCTTGGGAGGACTAATCCCGTGTCGTGGGTTCTATCCTCTCGAGGTGTAGCAAACAGAATGTTAAGAATTAATTACATTTGTTTAGCCACCTATAGCGAACGAGAAATCAGTTGCTTATTAGGTAGTCAGCGCTATTTACAACTGGTTTAATGAGTAGGTAATTCTTAGTTTATAAGCTGTATTACTTACGGTAACAATAATGAACGATGTTTTACAGATTCCAAAGGATTTAATATCATCAATTTATAAGATGGTCGCGAGCCGGAAAGATACAAAAACAAGCATAAGAAAAAACAACAACTATGAGTTCAGACTAATGAAAAGATGCAATGATGTTGATGATGAACGAAAACAACGAATTGTTAAAAGGAAGAGTAATTTATTTGATAGGTACTCTTTTGAGAGTCAAAAGGTAGAAAGAAGAAAAAGAACAACGTCAGCATCTAATGATAACAGAAATAGACCTCCATCACTGACAGTGAATGCTATTCAAGAAATATGTATGGTGGACATTAAGAATCAATTAACAGACTTAACAAAGAAAATAAACAAACTACTGGATACCACAGAATCTAGATTAAGTTTGATTGAAAATAAACTAGATGCCAAACAAACACGATAGACAATACTTTCTAAATAATATTGTGATATTTAGACTATGATCTTATTTTAGTTCTAAAATATTAGTTCTATTGAAAGTGTGAGTGTAAAATCATGTTTATTATGTAGTATAATTTTGTAAGATAACTAAATGTTAATGGTAATTATAAAATGTATCTTCTAGACGTTATAAATGATTTTGTCCAAAATGTTTTGATTTTTTATTCAGTTCATAACCATTAATCACGAGGGGAATCTGTGGCGAGGGTTCTGGCTAATTCATGTCAAAGAAGAAAAATAATGTGACATTGGTGCTTTTTCTGATGCTTACAAACTGAAATAATTTTCACACTACTTACATCTCTTTTTAACAAAAAAAGGAACAAAAGAAAATTTTGTTCAGTCAAATTAGTCCATTAGGCTAGGTTTTAACATGAAAATAGGCTTTGACAGCTTTAAATATTTCTATCCCTTTTTAACATTTTTTGTAAAAAAGAGAAAGCACCAATGATGAATAAATAACTCACCAATAGTTGACAGGTGTAAGTGTCTCCATTGCTCAATTTCACTAGGCTGTGTGATGCTTCATGGTTCTTGGATAGATCATAACCAGCAATCTTAGCTCCATATAGTATACTTATGTTTTTAAGGTCAGACTTCTTGAGTTCTGTATTCACAGCATGTAAGAGAACATCATTTTCTACTATATATGAAACATCTTCATCTAGTATATCAGTACTACTAAATGATATCATGGCATCAGAGCATGCATCCCATACCTGAAAATTATGTTATACTTATAAATATAAAAGAACAAGTCTTCGCTTATAGAGATATAAAAAAATCATGACAATCATTGGTGCAGTTTCTGAAATTCGGATTATATATATATATACAAGAATTGCTTGTTTTAAGGTATTAGATACATTCAGACAGATTTGATAAGACTGTAATTTTTATTTTTAGGGTTCTGAAGTCAACATGGAACCCTTATAGTTTCACTATATCTGTCCATCTGTCTATCTGCAGCTTATTATTTAATACCATAAAAACAATCTAGACATAGCCAGGAATCTCATATTTTTATAAAAATTTGCTCACTGATTGTCAGCCAAATATCAAATTATTCAAATAAGTCAAGATAATTAAATAAAACATACTTGCATATACCTGACAGGCTGGTGACGCATATTCTCAACATGTTGCCATATACCCAGTGACTTCATCAATGATTTTGTATTTTGATTCAAAGATACTACTCTGTTACTGTACTCTGATTGTAATTTGAATTCTTTATTTGGACTACTTTCTAGCAAAAGTATTTTTAAATTAGAAAATAAGGAGTTCTTTGCTGAAAAATAAATGGTAGGTAGGATGGAATTGATTATACACTGGGTTTACAAAGGAGGACACTTTTATCATGGTAAAATATAAAATTAACCCTTGGGTATAACTCCAGGGTAGAAACTAGTTTGAACCCCTTTAATTGTGTAAGAAATAAATTCATGTTTATTTGCCATCTTTGTTGTAAAAAAAGGTTGTGAAAATAATATTATTATTGTAACAATTAAACACCCTCTGCTATAGGATATGATTAATTATCAGCTATCAAATCCTGCAGCACAGAACTGACCGGTACATTGCTTAATATCAATGAATGATCAATGATTATTTATATAATATTTATTTTTAATACTCACCCATTGCACATGCTAATGTACATCCTACCATACCACCCCCCGCAATGATAACGTCGTATTTTCCTTTATAGTTATCATTTTTAACCGTTGGTACTTCAGGGATATTTGATAATGTTCTTACACTGTTTTTAGCTTGTTTTTTAAAAATATGCCAAATATTTTTACTCAACAACATTTTGGTATCCTGGATAATAATGCTTGGATAGTTTAAAGGTACACAAAATATTGCTTTAATTATTTGTGCTAAGCAGTGAGTAATCAAATAATGTTTTTTTTCTGTCCAATACTTTTAAAATTATATAAAGAACAATAGAACTACTGAGCGAAGAAAAATAAATTTAAAATACAGTCCTTTATTTTGACCAGTGTTGCCAGGGCCCTTGAGTCGTAAGTTACGTTTCGTTTCCTTAAATGTAACATTTTTGCAGCAGAAGTTACATTATTGTATTTTTTTTTATTTACGTGTTTTTGGGCTCTCACTCACGCACTTGTCTCACAGTTGTACGACAACAAACAATAACGCAACGAAACAAAACAAATCACAATCAGGCATTTCTGTAGCCACGAACGAAACTGCGAACGGCGGCTACTCGGCAAGTAAGAAACGAGCAAAATCAAGTTTTAATATATCCAAGATAAGTTTGTCGTGGCGCTTTCCATTTAGAGCCATCTTTGAGTGATATGGAGTGAATAAAGTGAGTTTTAGGTGCGTTCAATTTGGATGCGTTGAATTGAAATGCTTTCGTAAACTGTTTGTTCGATAAAAATCTAGTATTAAACTCGTTGTTCTCAAAAGTTACGAAAGTTGCCTTAAATATAAAAATTACTTACATGTTACGCGAAGGGGACAAAAGTTACGAAAAATGTAAAAAATGTAATCTTCTGGCAACGCTGATTTTGACACTTCAAATTTGACATCTATGGGTGTTTTCCGGTTCACGCAATAATCGTTCCTAGCGTTCACAAATAATAATTTGCGTTTATGAACAAGGAACATAAAGGAAGGACACTCTTTCAGGTATATCAGACTTTATTGCACAATACATAATTTTATTGCACACATTATACAACAAATAGATGTCTGTCTTCTATATAATATTTGAGACATCAGAGACAGCTCCAGACCTATATCTGGATGAATATTTAGAAGAGCTAAACCTGTCATCCTCTCATGTTAGAAACAAGTTAGAAATATAACCAAGTAATAGAACGTCTCTATCAGCCTCTCTTCTAACATGTTGGCTCTCAACCAAGGTTTAGTATAAAATTATCTTTCAGATGTTATACCGCTTGTGGGAAGTGTTGCCAGATTTTCAGCAGTCTTTTTAATCATTGTCGCAAACGTCGATTGTCATGAATATCACCTGTGACCCCCCCCCCAACCCTGATAGGTACAACTAACGCCGATATCAATCCATACGAATTTTAACGTTCCAAATTCAAATCCTATTAAGTAGTAACCTACCTACCTTATCCCTTGGGATTTTCATATAACTTTTACATACATTGGGATACAATGTCTTGCTTTACGTTGAGATTGCGTGACCTGTATGTAATTAGACACTGTCAAGCAGCTGGTAGGAAAAGTTATTTATAGAAAATAAAGTGTTCCCATAACAACTGCTTCAAAACAAATACCAACTTACTTAGGTGCGTTTCCCAAAATCAATAAAAATATGCTTCCATTCATTGTAAACGCGTGATGACCCATTATAAAAGTGTTTTTACAAATTCAAGTCTAAAAATCCCAGTAGATCCTATTAGTAAAATGCCTAAAGCTATTTATGAACGAAAAGGAAAACGTGTAAGTGCACAGTGTTCTATCGATTCGTCCTCAACAACATGTTCGTTAACTGCAGCCGACTTGGATGCAGATAAATTAAAAGATTTTTACAAAAGCATTCCCGATTATAATGATATTAATCATTTACCAGCTGAAGAGTTTTATTCAACATTAAAATCTTTACGAGAAAAGAAAAAAAATATGTTCAGTCAAGCTATTGATCACATTGATGACTGCAACGGTCACGATGGAATACTAAATAAAACCGAAGAGATTAGAACATCATCTGATAATAAGAATGCTAAACCAATATCAAATTATACGGTTCGGCGAAAATTATCAGTGGAAGGAAAAGATAAAGTTAAAATCAAGAATGACATAGATAGAATTCCTGGTAACAGAAACCAAGTTACCCCGAGTAATATGGGAACTTGTATGAAAAGACCATCGCGAAAAATTCCTTCTAATCTCGAGAAAAATGGAATAAACAACAAGATTATTCCTGTAAAGAATGATACTGATAAAACTAGACTTGAACGTCCAAAAAGAAACCATTCAGCTTGTTCTATAACTTGGAACGATGCTAAAGTTGAAAGTAAAAACGAAGTGGATCATAAATTTAATCAATTCTTCGAGGGGAAAAAGTATTCGAGCCCTTTGGGTAAAGACGATTTTGAAGATGCTGGCGAATTTAAAACACAGAGCATGCCATCGAGTCCTTTGAGAATGAAAAGAGCTGCGTCTCCATTAAGGCGACGAAAAAGTATTACTATACCAAAACCATTTAAAATGACTGAGAGGTGCGTTTTGTCTTAGCAAGACCAACATCGATGTTATAATACGAATATAATTCCGTAACGACCTACTTTTGATTCAGGGATGAAGAGGATTGTATCGTGAATGAGCTTCGCAGCCTTCGAAAATCGTTTTCCGAAGATATGCTGCATCAGAAATGTGAACGAAACAAATTCCGTGCAAAGCCAGTGCCAATTGAATCACGGATTCCTCTGTACGACAAGATTTTAGAAGATCAGGCCATGAGGTTCAAATTTACTAGGAGAACACATTCTGTATGCTTCTTATCGTTAATTTAAATTTTATTTCTTCACTTGCTCTTCCTCCACTATAGGTATATTTTTTTTAGGTTCGTTATTAGCCTACCTACCTAGTTTTTTATTTTTTGTAATGTTCTATAGAATTTTATTTATTTAGTTAGACTATAATATGTACCTTACTATAAAGTTAACATACTTAAAAAAGACTAAAAAGCGAACAAAATTACTCATATCAGAATTTTGTATTTTCTTGCTAGCTGCGAAAAATCGGCTATTCGATTAATTGTACCTGAAAGATGTGCACACCTCAACAGTGGCGGCGTAAGGGGGGGTGGCGGGGGCGGTCCGCCCCGGGTGCCAAGCACTAAGGGGTGACAACTCACAGCATTTTATAATAAGACCCAAAAATCACATGCCTTTTTTATTCAAATATTAGAAGAATTCATTATTTTAATCTCTCACCTTTCTAAGGCTTGCTTACCTATAGTTTCAAGTAAATTTTAAATATAAATATAAAATATCTCGTTAATTATTGACTATCAAACACTCAACTTTATATCAAACTTAGAACATTAAAAATGTGCACCATTTTGGTATTTTTCCTTTGGCTTTAAAAGTATAGATTTGGAAAGATTTAGGCCCCGCGGTTTTATTAAAATATGTTTTATTATTAAGTCGATATTCATCAAAATTGGGAGAAAACATAAAAGTGTTAAGTAATATGTCTGGTATGGGTGGGTGCTCAAAAGAAAATCGCCCCGGGTGCCAAACCATGCTACGCCGCCACTGCACCTCAAACTAAGTAGGTATGTATACCTATTTAAGTATATTATTAGCCCAGTAGCCCATATAATTAGATGGAGCATTTTGTAGAGTTTAAAACATTTTGTAAGTTTTTGAAGGGTAAGAACGCAATCGTAGTACCTATCCTAACAACTTAAATAAATTAAATTATATTTAAAATATTTTTTGCAGAATTGAGATCACAAACAAAAATCTTTTCATTCGTGACGTCAATTTTAATTTTAAATAATTTCATATCCTTTTTACAGACGAGCTATTACAAAAATAAACAGTGAAGCTGAATTGAGGGCACAGATGAAACCTTTCAGTTTTACGAAACGCGAGGAGAAAGGTTTGGGAGGAATGTGTGAACGAGTTGTACATTCTCTGCCCAAGAATAAGAAGAAGAAAAGATTCAGGGCTCGACCTGTACCTAAGAACCTATTCTCTAATTACTTTTACGACAGGATGAAAGAGGACGAATATTTCCGGTGACAAATTCACAGAACATGGTGCTAAGTACGAGTATATTAGGTTAAAATGCTTATCAGTTTATATATATTTTAGATCTATGAATAAACGTATTAGAGCTGAAGAATTGCTACGTGTTGCCAATTACCCGGGTAATATGGCAGCTCGAGATCGTAGTCGGCTTTCCACCCCAGCAGCTCACAGCGATCTGCCCATAGACCCGTCACCAGCAGCGCCTTCAGTGGCTTCTACTGATAGACAGAGACCCGGGAGTCCAACAAAAGATAGAAAAAAACGTAACAAATATCCAAAGGAAGATTTTATCACCACAAGTCCGCAGCCATTCCGATTCAACACAGCTGATAGAGCGGCAAAGAAAGTCAGTAAAATATTATAGCTCGTACTTGTCTAATCTATGAAGTATTTACCTACCCATTACATTTAATTATAAATTGTTAAAACATACATAATTTCATTATTATGTTTTTAATTTTGATGGTTACAAAAAAATTTAAGAGCTCACAAATAATTTTCAGATGCACGAAGTTGCCAAGAAAATTTATGAGGAAAGCAAAAGTACTGAAAGCGTCTCGAACAGCGGTGGGGTTGGAAATGCAAGCACTGGCCCTGGTGCACGAGCTTATTCTGCGCTAGAATTGCGAGCTAATGCTTCCGGCAGATCTAATTTAGCAGCTTTATTACGAGCTGAAGCAGTTCGAAGGAGATTCGAATTTGAAGCAGCTAGACGTATGAGTGAACAGCGTCGGAGAGTCGAGATGCGACAGCGAGATCGTTTGCTTCGTTCAAAACCTGCTTGGCATCTGGTTAAAAATAAGTGAGTACCTATTTTTAACACAAAAATATTGTTATTTCAGTAATTGCATGGTTGTGAATCATCATCCAAAGAGAGGTTCTTGTATGGCCAGTACGTAGGTACCATTTGTTGTGAAATATTTTTGGTAGTGATCAATCCTTGATTGTAACTCATACTCATACCTATATACTAAAACTCTTAAATTATTTTTCTACTAATACAATCAATTAACATAAAAAGCGTAACAGTTTTACTGTATTTAATAATTTAAACACTTAATGGAAAAAAATATAATAAATTAAGGTACATAACTACCTAATACTTGAAGTAATCATAAATCCTAAAATGAATAATACATCTCCATATTTTGCAGCCATGAAGAAGACATTGCAATGCGCCTACAGACTCGACGTGATGAAGAGAGAATGAGACGCGAAGAGTTTCTTCACGAAATGGAGCTGATGTATGGAAGAGTGCAAGAGCAACCGATGTTATTCGAGAGATACTATGCACCGCGATCGTTATCAGCACCCATCGATGTCATAGATATTTCACCGAGGAAAGCGACGAAGAAACGAAGCAGCAGAAATAAATCTTATCACTATAATACACCAAGTAGATCCCGTAAAGTTTCCATAAATGATACTGCCGAAACTTACAATGGGGATGTAGTGGAATATTTGAATAGAATCGATATAGACGATAAGTATTCAGATTCGGAAGTACTAGACAGTTTAGATAGAGGTAAATTGTAAATCTATTTCAAAGTCTTGTGCAATAAAGATAAGATGACCAAATGAGTTATAAGTTAAATAATTAAAAAACGATAAGTTCTTTTCTAGCAATTTAATTATCAACAAGTAATTCAAAATGTACCTATTTTTTTTTTATTCAATTACATTAAAACTATTTGTCTTCATCATACGATGGTATCGAGTATCCACTTGATGAAATATGGCACTGAAACATATACTCCAGGTTTCTTGATCCCACATAAAGTTGGACCAAAAGATACAACACCTACAAGAACGTTTTTAGGTCCTTCTGGCGTATCGTATACCTGAAAACATGATAATTTAAGTAAATATATCTGAAATTAGTTAACAAGTTACTTACGTGCTTTAACAATAGAGCCAATTCGACCTGTAAGGTCGAGGCAAGGCAATTTAGAAGAACAGTTCAAATAAAAATTAAATAATGTTTGCCGCAAATAAAAATAAACGTTAGACAGAAATCAACTACTGCCAAAACACTGACGGTCGTTGTCCTCCTTTGTATTAGAATTTATGGATGTGGCATAAGTAACTGTAATAATTCTTGTAGCCTTCTGGGATATTAATAAACATTTTGATTGATGCATGTACTGACAGTGCGACTACAGCTATATCTACCTACTTTATATTCATCGTCAGGTCAATCTCTCGAATTTTTCCTCACTTTTCGTTTTTATTAAATTCGTTTCAAAAATACCACACTATTGCACTATGTCAGATGATGTCAGTGTCAGTACTATATGTTGAAGTAAGTATTTTAACTTACTTTCATTAGTGGCCCACCGGAATCTCCGCCACAAGCGTCTTTGTTGAATTGTGCGCCCGCGCAAATCTCTGACTCGGCCAATTTGAATGCTTTCCCAAATGAATCGCACAATTCCGGATCCACTACCGGCACCTATAAAAAACGCAAGGACTTTAGTAAGTATAATATTTGTGAAAAAAACGCTAGCTGCACTGATGATTAATTTGGGACCATGTAGTGAATTATAGGTATTTAATAAAAAGATTACTCAGAAGAGTAGGTACTATATATAGGTACTTTGGGCCATTGACTTTACAACACGAGACCTTCAAAATTATTTCTTGAGAAGGTATGAAGGGTATTTCATACTTACTACTACAACTTGTAGTATATCAGCCCGTTCCTCTGTGGTCATATTTGTCTTGCCCCACCCAGCTACTGTCAACAGCTCACCAATTTTGAAGTCAGCTAACTGTTCTTCATTGCGGGGCAAGCAGACTGGGGCAATGTAATCTGATAGCAATAAGTGGTTTTTGTATTATTTGCTACTCTATTCATATCGACCTTTATACCATACCTAATAACTATGTAGGTCAATAGTTTTGAAATTATATACTTTTTAGGTGGACCAAGTCTACTCAAGGCATAAGTACCTATAAACATAAAGATGGGTCAGTTGGTGTGGTTGGTTAGACCTATCACGCCGGAGTCTTTGGGTTCGATTGCTATCCAAGACAACAGTTAACATGTCTATATACTTGTCCTTAGTCTGGGTGCACATTATTGTTTCCCATAAGTTCAAGCTTTGCTTAGTTTGGGATCATTTATGAAGAGTACCCATGTGTGAAGAGTTCTAACCCAGGATATTATTTATTTAACTCTATTAGGTACGTACTATTATAAAAGTGAAAGTTTGTTAGGATCTGAAGATGTTCATACAAAACTGTTTGGTTCAGCTACTTACCTAACCTATGAATAAACTAAAATAAATCATACCATTTAATTCGACCGGGGTCTCCAGCTCGATGATGGCTATATCATTGTGGAAGGCTGGTTTGTTGAAGTCAGCGTGACTCTTAATGGACTTCACCTTTCGATCTTGAACTGGAGGTGCGCACACGTTGAGCTGACAATCAGGGTCGGTGCGAGCGTCATGTTCACCCATACGAATCCATGTTCTGCCCATTAAATTTATTTTAAGTAGGTAAATTCTGTTTACACCTATATTCTATTGTTTTACCTACTTTAGTTTTACAGCTTCCATTGTAATATGTGGGTTAGTTGTACGTATTTTAACAATTGACAAAGATATTTTCTATTTGATTTGATTTGATATAACATAAGATAAGAATTATAAGCTAGTATACCTATAACGTGTACCTACCAGAAAAGCGTGGTCATATTCTCTATCCGATAGATTGTCTAGAGACAAATGCCCATATCAATATAGACTACACTGAATGTTGATTGATGAATACAAATGTGTTAACAATTCAATTACTAATGGTTCAAGAACCTATTTTTACTTATATTTTCTAAACTGCTGCGCTCGGTATCCGTCAGGCGCGGCCGGCGTACCTTTCACGTACCTACTTAGTAACAATATTTTCGAAAAAAAAATCTCATTTGATTTCTTACCTATTGAAAATGTATTAGATTCATGATGCTTAAATATGACCATGCACGCATTTCTGGTACACGTTGTCTTTGGTACTTACAGCACGTATCCATAGTCTGAACTCTGCACACAATGTGCAGCAGTAATGACGTGGCGATTACTTATGAGGGCGCCGCCGCACATCCAGTCGAGTTCTTCTTCTTCTGCAATTTTTTTCCACTATACTGTATAGATATGTTTGAATACAATCTCACCGTGTTCAGTCATAATGTAGCCGATGGTGGAAAGCACTCAAGTACCGTGCAGATCTCGGAATACACCTGTAGCCCCTGTAGGTACTTGGCGACAGAGTTTCAACTTGAGGGTGAGGTAGCCAAAATAAACTGCTTAGGATTACTATATGCTAAGCTATTAACATTTATAGCGAAAACAAATACAATTAAATTCAGATATGAAGTGGCTATTATAGGTGCCATTAGCCCACTTGGCAAGTTTGTAACAAATCAAATAACAAAGATCATAATTTTAGGTATAGATTTATTATGAATAAATCATTCTCAGAACTACATTTTACTTTACCGGTTCTAGGGTCATGAATTTTAACCAATTAAAAAATGCTACCAACATTAGTGATTCAATGGTAGACTAGCACGCTTTATGTCTACATATATAAAATAGTAGATACAATTATTAAAACCTGATCATGAGCAGGAAAATCTCAAAATATTAACGTGGCTACTTTTGCAACGATTCGAAATATTAACACAATTTCTAGAAGAATTTTAAATCATGACTAACCAGTGTACCCAAGACGAACAATCCAGGGGAATTGTCCCAAAGCTGCATTGTACCCTCCAATGATGCGATCCGCTGCGCTGTCCCCGCAATCGAAGTTATTTAGCATATCCCAAGCTGGATGATTTTCTATATCACTCCATAATGTGCCTGAACGATTTATAAGAAAGAACATAATACCTATAGCGAAAATATAACAGGGAAGGCATTGGCATAATGGAGAAACGTTCAATGAATCTATTTATGTAAATAGCTAATTTGTTGTTTAAACCGCATACATATATTTTATTAAACCACTTAAAGAACAATAGTATTAAAAGTTTGTTTAAATCAGTGGTTCTTAACCTTTTAGTGATGAGGGACCATTTGACAAAATCTCTGTTTTACCATGGACCACCAATTGTTTGGAGGAAATATACAGCAGTAAATACGTATAAATTAATAAAGAGTTGTTCCATCTATGAATAAAACCTGCATAAAATTGTTCAAAGCCTTGTTTAATGTTTTTATCGTGGCCTCGCGGACTAACGGTGCTTCCGGGGACCACTAGTGGTCCGCGGACCAGCGGTTATTCTCTATACAACAAAATGTAATAAGTAATTGTTTTCTATCTATATTAATAAATAAACATCCTTAGACATCCTCAGAGGAAAATCTTTGTTTCTTATAAATCTCGTATCACTATTATCAAATGTACATTCGCTTTGACAATTTCATATAACGCTCTTGATTATTAGCAATAGGTACATAATAATAATCGATTATCTCACCCGTTGCAACATATTTTATCATGACCATAGATATGAGAATGTTACACCACTGAATCACCGCCATCGTTGTTGGGGTAAACCTTTTGATTTTTCACAGTAAATTCAGAAAGGGTACCCGTTTCTTGTGAACAAACGCTCATGACTGCCGGATTTATGTTTTCAGTCAACTGTTCTAATGCATGCAACTACTTACATCGAGCGCAGCGTAAAAATACTATTAGTTACGCGCGTGAGTCGCATTACTAGACTTTAGGTACACACAAATATAAATAACAAATATAATCCATTACATACATATACATATACATACATGTCTACGTGCAATCGTATAAATGGGAAAGAACTGACTCCCATTGAACGGTAATATTTTAATAATATCATCTACCTGAGTTTCTCAAGGTTAAGCCAATTTTGTACTTTAGTAATTTATGAAAAATGGTTACCAATGCGACGGAAGTGGTGACATGGCTGTAGTCTTGGTGGGTGAGAACTTTTAATTATTTTACTAAAGGAAACCCAAAAGCTTCATACGAGATTCTAAAGATCTCTCGGACCAGCAAGTAGGATTTAACCATAAAACCATAACCATGAGGAAACCATAGCACGGTGGTAGAGTGCTTTGTAGTACCCGCCTGGCTGGCTACTATCCTCAAGTTGAAAATGTCGCCAAGCACCTTCTGGTGTGTTCCGACAGATGCTGTCGCCAAGTTCACCTGAACGCGAATTAAATATGGTGCCGGGTAGAAACTATGTACTTACTGCTTCGCTTAATGAAGGAAGAAATTCCTTCTCTGTCTGAATATTTCTTTACAATAAATATTAATCGAATATAAGTTTTAATACTTACAATCTTTTACTTTTACTTATTATTTACAACTTGTTATCTCTTAGTATCATCACTGTATAGTGATGATAGATTATTTATAGGACCTCTATTTGTCCCAAAGGATGGCCTCCAAACCTCCCCTTCTCTAGCCATTCCCAGTCCACCAGCTTTACTATCAGCACATTATGTCTCTAAATAATAACAATCATGGTTGTAACTCACCCAAGATTTTCTATTGGGTATAATTCACTCTTTTTACCACTCTCAAAACTCCATCTCTTTTCACTCCTTTTTCCCCCCAACAAATCAGTCTTACCAACTTCATCAACTTAATATTCATCATTTTTTTTAATTTCATCTACTCATAAATCGCGCAAGTATCGCCTTTCGCGACACTCCCAACAACTAAAGAAAGAAAAAATTCATTGGTTTTATTAATTTTGTTTTTATTAACCATAACCATGAATTCTAATCTGTGTAACAAAAAACTATTGTTATTAATAATAATGTGAATAATTTTAGAAGTATTTAATTAACAATTATATTATTTTAATATATTATTGTGTTCTTTTGTCCATTTAGTTATATTCTCTCTAGCCTTTTGGGCAGCAGCACGACCAACTCTGTAGCTCTCTCTAGCACTACTACTAGCTTGGAAATCATAACTGGTGGGTATGCAGATAGTATTTTGTCTATTATTAATGAGTTCTCGATCTTGTATATCGTTTTGCTCTCGTTCTTCAATTTCTCGTGGATATAGGTGTCCTATTGACCTTGTATACTCTTTATCTTTTACTCTGACTGTAGCCACGCGAAATCTCAATATCATTTCCTTTCTGTAGTGATGTAATGGTACCAACTCTCCATAAAGACCTATTACTGGTGTCACCTTTTATTTATACTACATCGCCTACCTTTGGCACCCTGTTGCAAACAATCCATGACTGTTTATGCTTACTTATTTTCCTTTCTCTTAATGTCATCAGATATTGGTTAACAAACATTTTTTTTTTAATTCATCAATCATTCGTTGACCTCTTTTCCAGCCGTCTATTAGCAATTGTTTAGTAAATGTGCCTTGATACAAGTATGGTTCTTCAGATGTAAGGCAATGTTTCACCAATCTCACAAGTCTCTCGTAGTTCTCTATGTCAAGGAGCTAGTTCTGGAATGAATTTCCATCGTACTTTGTTATTAATGCAAAATTATCCTTGCATAACTTCTGCTGTCAGTTTAAATTGAGTTGCATTATCGGATAACAACAGCTCTGGTAAACCTCTTTGTGCAATCAATATTTTTAGTGCTAATGTACACTCTTCGGCGGAGAGACCATTGACAATTTCCAAGTGAATGGCTCTGAATGTAAGGCAAGTGTAAAGACAAATCCAACACTTCTCTGATTGACCCTTGTCATTGCTAACCAATAATGGTCCTAGGTAATCAAGACCAATAAATGAAAAGGGTGATGAATAATTCACTCTTTCCTCCGCTAAATCAGGCATCTGGGGTAGACAGTATGGTCCCCCTCCATGTCGCTTACATTCCATGCACTTTTGTAGTATTTTCTGTTCTTTACACCTTCCTTGTGGAATCCAGTATTTTTCTCTGATAATGGATAATGTGTGACTTGGTTCTACATGGTAATTATCATTATGAGTTCTCATTATTATATCTGTGGTAAATTTAGAATATTTGGAAAGTAAGATAGGGTATTTTCTTTCAAATGATAAATGTGACATTGCTAGCCTTCCTCTACATCTCAGGATGCCATTTTGATCTCTGAACACTCTTAAGCTTCTAGACAAGTCTGTGACTTTACCAGCACACTCCTGAGAATAGTTTAACTCTTGATCTCTCTTTATCTTTTCATTTATATCTTGTGTTTCAGAAACTGACATATCAATTGGTAATTCTTGGGCATTACTTATGAGTTTTACTTGGTTTGAATTTGTATCTGAATCTGAAAGACCCTCCGGAGCACAAAAGTTTTGTGTTAATGCCCAGTTATTCTCCTTATTTAATTCTTCTTTCAAAATGTTGGGCCATTAAAACTACACTCATTCTTTTCAGGTTATTTATTGAACTCTTCTAGTTAAGGTAAATATACTTGTAATCACAATTTGACTGTCACTCTTTAAGTAATTCTTGCTTATAGGAATTTCCATGTTTTGTCTTACATACATCAATAGTCAACAGCTTATTAGTACACCTAGGAGTTTCAGTCTAGGAATGTGTAGGTTTTCTATATTATAAGTGGAGTTACTTTAACTATAGACATCAGTAACATAATTTTACTTTCATTCTGTGACTGTGATCGTAGGTAGATTGCTGTTGCATCTGAGAAACAATGCAATTCAAAATATGTGTCTTTCTTATTTAGTGTGGCATGTCGTTCAATACAAATCTTTTCTATTTCACTCATTTGATCTCTGATTTTTAACCATTCTTCTTTAAATTATCTGGTAATTTGGCATCCCATTTTAGCATTATTTTCCACAGCTTCTGTAGAAAGATTTTTGCACGCAACATTAATGGCGTAATTAATCCACAAGGATCATAAATAGAAACTAACTCTTTTAGTACTTTCCTTTTGGTATAATTTTTTGTTTCTTCATCTTTTGCATGTGTATTAATTTCTAATGTGTCTCTTGTCGTGTCACATATCAATCCTAATATTTTTGTTCTCTCTTTATTTTCACGCTGGTTCAGATATATGATTTTAAAATTCGATATTGTTAGAATTCCATTGTCTTACCTTCATAGAAAGTGTTTGTAGAGATTAATTTATCTTACAGTATATTATGATAGATTCTTTATTATTATCTGTGTTAAGTTTAAAATTGTCAACATATATATTTTTCGCTACACGACTTAGTACAGAGTCATCACATTTCATAACCTGATATCTCATAGTTGAATTTAATAAGAATGGACTAGATACCACTCCATGGAACTCTGCAGAATCGGTAACATATTAAATTATTATATATATTAACATGCAAATCTTTTACCTATAATGCTTTCCTTCAAAACCGAATAATTCATCTTTTCAGCTTTGTTGTACTATCCCTTTTGACAATGCAGTGATGTGGAAGGTAATGGACAGTATGAGATACCTTTTGTTTAAAATCGGTAACCACTTCAATTACTCTAAACATTTCTTGTTCTTTAATTGTGTCATTATAAGTCTTCATAATATCTTCATCTAATCTTTTAAGAAGGCCTTCTAGTCTGCCTATAGCTAAGCCGTAATTTGTCGGTAGATGAGGAGGATATTGATACCATGGCCAGTGGCAAATCAGGAGATGAAAAGCCAAGGTTGTCAGGAATGTTTGTGTGCTACATGTATATACCAATACTTAAAACATGTTCTGTATTAATAGACAACTCACCACTGCACACCCATCTAAACTCTGTATTCATGAAGTATAATCCATCATCTTCATGGATCTTCTCATGCTTCATAAATGAAAAATAGTAATCATTGCCAATAAGGATGTTGACTGTGCTGCCCATGGATCTGTCATCAGCTAGTTTCAGATTTGTTTATTGTTCGACAATCTTTCATAGATGTCCTGCCATTAGTAGCCCAAGACTCACCAAACCTTTCTGAATCAGCTGTTTGCGTGCACCACACAGTGCTCGGTTATGTTTTCCTTTACAGTGAAAACATTTTATTTTTTATTCTCTGGACAGTTCTTCATGGCATGGTTTTCTTTAAAACATAAGTAGCAACGTCCATTATATTTTTTCTTACAGTCTTCAATTGTAGACATTGTTTACAATTGTCATTGTAGTGTTCACCACCACAGAAAATACATGACAATCTTCGTTACTCTTTTGGTTTGTCATATATGGGCATTGGAAAACATGTGTTTCTTTTATCGGCTCTTTGTATATAAAAATTGATGTGCTGATAAACTGTTGTTTGTAAGTGGACATTCAGGCTGAACAATAGTGTTCTATCAACTTTCTTAAATTATCAACTGACTGCTCTTCTCTTATTGTCTTTAACTTTATTTCGTAATTATTAGATTAAATCCTCTGGATAATTATAAATTATAATTTTTCTTATATTATTATGGTTTGTTTCATCTCTAAGTACTTTAAGTACCTATTCTTAAATGTTTTTCCATTTCATTGAATGTGTTCATGCAATTCATGGATGTCTCAGCTCACTTTAAATTAAAAAATACATATACACATAATGAGCATCTATTACAATGCCAGGTTTCCCAAATATTTCCTTTAGTATGTCTATAGCAATTTTGTAGTTTTCATTTGTGATATCTAAACCCTCTACTGCTGCCAAGGCTTCTTGTTCTAATGAGGCAATGAGATATGCTAGCTTGTCACTCTTAGAACAATTTTGAACGCTTGATGTAAAACAATCCCAAAAATCATTCCATTTCAGTACATCACCATTAAACTTAAAACGTTCTAATTTGGGAAGTTTTGAAGAGATAACAGTCTGTTCTGATTTGTTGTTATGGGTAATAACATTTTCAACTAGATGTAATGCCCTCAATTGAATGTATACACACATACATCATTTTCTGTAAGATTTTCCTTATATAAATGCATTTCTTTAATAAATAAATTACTGGTCTTGAGACTTACTTTATAAATGCTTGATGTGAATTCATGGTTGTAGTTGTAGTTTATCTTTAAGTATTTCTAGCCTGGCTCTCTTGTTGTATGCATTCTTGCATCAGCACTGTAATTGTTAATTTAATTTTCATTCAGTAACAGTGTTAGACTTAGATGTTCAAGTAAAACTTTATTGAACTAAATTAACCATGAAGATTAAATTCTATGTATTTGTAACCATACCCATACGAATATTATAATCTGATAGGTATTTGAAGTTTAGTTTCATCGTCGAAAAAATATATATTGAGTATGTAAGTACCTACAAATCCTACATTAATATAGTTTCAATTTCAATCTTCTAGTAATTTCGTTTGTGTTGACCAATGTTTTCATGCAAAAGTTCTAATAGAATATAGGTACTGTATCATTTATTAAAAACATTAAAATAGGTCATTTTAGTCACGCTGTTACAAATTTCACCTACGTTAATATTTCATTATAATTTTTACGAAGCTTATAAGCTCGGACATCATTATGTTTCTTTTCATTCATTTATTTTATTATAAGGCAAAAAGGACATCAAGTTCCTCACTTACCCGTTTTCCATGGTGAATGTGCAAATGTTTTCACTAAAAACACTGTTTTCAACAAGTTTTCAACTAAATTATGTATATCCAATTTTATCAAACTTTACATTTAGAAAAACAAACATTTTTGGTGGGAAACCGAACACCAGTGTTGCCCATCACAAAACATAACTTTCAGTGAACCTTACCTTCATCTCATAAAATATTGTTTATGAAATCACAACTTAATCTTACTCTTTTATTTAATATTAAACAAATTTTAGGTCATAATATTATGTAGATTAGTTATCATTATATTTACGTGAACTTAGTCATAAAGTTTAAGACGCAAATTTTTAAAGTCAGTTATTTAGCTGTTTTACGTTTAATCTGGCAATAATTTTAACGTTATTATATTGGTGTCTCTGTAAAGACAAACAATTAGTGTTGTCCATAATATTATTAGGTATGTCGATGTAAACTTAATTATACTCTTACGACATATCATTTTAATACAACTCTTTGTAAATAACATTTAGTTTCTCTAAGCAACTAAATGCTAAAAACAATAATCTTACGACATAACATTTTAATACAACTCTTTGTAAATAACATTTAGTTTCTCTAAGCAACTAAATGCTAAAAACAATAATCTTACGACATAACATTTTAATACAACTCTTTGTTAATAACATTCAGTTTCTCTAAGCAACCAAATGCCAAGAACAATACTCGACATACATTTAGTTTCTCTAGGCAACTAAATGCGAAGAAAAAAAATTGTGTGAGTTAGCACAATTTTTTACTCTTTCTTACTCTCTTGATTCATCAAATATTCTCAACTCTTTGTAAATAACATTTAGTTTCTCTAAGCAACCAAATGCTAAGAACAAATCTCTTACGACATAACAATTAGTTTCTCTAAGCAACCAAATGCGATGAAAAAATTGTGTGAGTTAGCACAATTTCTTACTCTTTCTTACTCTCTTGATTCATCAAATATTCTCAACTCTTTGTAAATAACATTTAGTTTCTCTAAGCAACTAAATGCTAAGAACAAATCTCTTACGACATAACAATTAGTTTCTCTAAGCAACCAAATGCGATGAAAAAATTGTGTGAGTTAGCACAATTTCTTACTCTTTCTCTCTTTATTCATCAAAAATTCTCAACTCTTTGTTAATAACATTTAGTTTCTCTAAGCAACTAAATGCTAAGAACAATACTCTTACGACACATTTAGTTTCTCTAAGCAACCAAATGCGAAGAAAAAATTGTGTGAGTTAGCACAATTTCTTACTCTTACTCTCTTTATTCATCAAAGACTCTCAACTCTTTGTAAATAACATTTAGTTTCTCTAAGCAACTAAATGCTAAGAACAATACTCTTACGTCACATTTAGTTTCTCTAAGCAACCAAATGCGAACTCTTACTCTCTTGATTCATCCAAGATTCTCTCTCGATGATCAAATCTCTGGTTTCATCGTTTACACACATAATTTATACTCTATACATATGTACATTTCTACTCTTTAAGCTCTATGTTCAACAGATGCCTCTTATTTTGCAAATGTCGAAGTGAATAATTTAGAACCTTTATCCTCTTTGATAAAGATACTATCTCTGCGGAATACTAGACAATACATACTTGTATTGCTTTATAATTTTGTGACTTCCTCTATAATGATTTAAATTTACTCTTAATATTCTCTAGTGTATTTTTTATAAAATACGTCTCTCTCTGGCTCAATACCTGTTATGCACTGATACATATTTCTATCGATACCGACTCTGTCCGGTATGGTGCATCTCTAATAACTCTCTCTATGGCATGAAAAAAAAAAAAAACAAACAAGTTTGCTTTTCTTGCAATAATTACGGATGTAATCAAAACAACAACTTTGTAATAAATTTTATTGTAATCATAAAACACACAGACAGATCACGGTGTTTAAAATTTTGGAAAATATATTTAAACAATCCCAGCATCTCCACCATGTCGCCAAGTTCACCTGAACGCGAATTAAATATGGTGCCGGGTAGAAACTATGTACTTACTGCTTCGCTTAATGAAGGAAGAAATTCCTTCTCTGTCTGAATATTTCTTTACAATAAATATTAATCGAATATAAGTTTTAATACTTACAATCTTTTACTTTTACTTATTATTTACAACTTGTTATCTCTTAGTATCATCACTGTATAGTGATGATAGATTATTTATAGGACCTCTATTTGTCCCAAAGGATGGCCTCCAAACCTCCCCTTCTCTAGCCATTCCCAGTCCACCAGCTTTACTATCAGCACATTATGTCTCTAAATAATAACAATCATGGTTGTAACTCACCCAAGATTTTCTATTGGGTATAATTCACTCTTTTTACCACTCTCAAAACTCCATCTCTTTTCACTCCTTTTTCCCCCCAACAAATCAGTCTTACCAACTTCATCAACTTAATATTCATCATTTTTTTTAATTTCATCTACTCATAAATCGCGCAAGTATCGCCTTTCGCGACAGATGCACTTGAGAGCCAGTTCATTCTACGCTTTGTGTGCTTACCGCCATCGGCCACATTATCACTGACCAAGTCAATACAAATACAAATTTAAAAAATATATATTATATTGAAGATATTCATTAACTATACCTACATAGTAGTATTAATTAGTCCTACCGCGGTACCGCCCCCTAGTGGGTGCTGGAACTTTTCGCGGGGGCGGTAAGGGGTCCAAAGGCATTATGACTGTTAAGGCGGCGGTCGCGGCGTACCAACCTTATTAGAAATTTAATATAATAAAATACTTTCAAAATACATCTACTTTCATGAAAATACATTATTTATTTATTTACCTCAACCAGTTATAATTTTGTTAATAACACTTTATATTATGGTCTTTGTCTGAATGAAATGTTTTTATTATAACATGTTTTTGTATTTTTAAATAATTAATAATCAGGACCCTCAGCCACGACCACGATTACAGAGAGAGAGAGAGAATTAATTTTTAATTTGTGATTAATAACATAATATAATATTGATATAATGAACTGTTATGTATTATAGTTGTAATATTTGGAATATTTTATCTCGTTAGTTCAGTTCTTTCATTTATGGGGGCGGTACGCGGTAGTCCGTAAAAGGTTGGGAACCTATGCTATAAAGTTCACTCCGCTTTTCACTTCTGTATAGGTAAGTTGTTTTTCTAAAGTTTGATGATGCGCTACTATAGGTATGCTTCAAGTAAACTTATGGCGGCACGGCAGAGGATTTAAAATGTATCAATGAGGGTTTTCTAGCAAGAGCAATATTCTTTAAAATAAATCGGACAAATGCGGGTTAAACTCGCGTGGAGAGGGTTCAGTACATGTTTAACTAAGTTCCATAAATATTTTTAAACCTGATCCAAATTTCCATGTTTGGGTCATCGACTAACATATGTGTATCAATCCAGTCCAATATTTTCGGACAGACAGACGCACGAGTGATCCTATAAGGGTTCCGTTTTTTTTTTTTCGGAACCCTAAAAATATTGTATTCTAGAGATAATTGTGAAAACAATCTCTGTTTTTGTCCGTAATCCATAATTTATATTGTAAAAATTGGTCAAGTGAGAATCGGACTCGCACACGAAGGGTTACCTACCATCGTAACATTATTTTATTTTCATTCTTTGTTGTCATAGCGGCAACAGAAATTCACATTCTGTAAAAGATATTTCAACTAGCGATGCTCTAGACTCTAGTCTAGAGAAAACTGCGCCACGATGCTCCGAGGTCGATCACCGAGTATTGAAATATGTACCTTATTACGATTGGATAACTATTAAATTCAATTGAAAAAAAAATATCTCTGCTGGTCCGTCCTCCAGTGAGCGCCACTTAGTTATTTAATTATTGACGAAAAAATTACAATATCTTTTTTATTTTAAGGCTTTGGGTTTTAGTTAGTATTATCTAAAACCCATATCATATAGATACTCGTACTATGATTATTTATTTCCATGAATATTGATATCTCGATAACATTTATGTGACAATGACATAGTGCAGTTCTGTATAAATTACAAATTACAAGTAATTGAGACACGGTTAGTGATGGTCGCTCGGCTGAACATACTATGCACATTCATATGTAGGTATAAGTAACAGGTATTGTCAGAGTTGAAAGGCAAGAACTGCGCGGGCGCCACGCCGCGGCACCGCGCGTGTCGATGTCTCACTGTGTTTTCCCGCGGAACAGGTATGGTAATGACCGCCATCTCGATAATGCCGTCGCCAATATACACAACGTCATTTTGACCACCTCTTCATTCCAAATATATCGCTTAGTTTTCAGCCAATCATAAATTTTAACAATAATGCCTAAAGTCAGCTGTTGTATCTGAGTGGTGTCGCACGGATCGGGTTGTATGTAACGTCACTTGTTTTGACCCGACAATCTCGGATAACCCGTCTCAGACAATTAGTTATAAATAATAGAACGCTGATAGGTATATAAAAATTGAATCGTTCGTCATAAAGTGCTTCCCTATGAAGAAAAATTGAGTTGTTATTTAACAGACCTCAGTAGGTGAGGACAGTTGTTTTAATTCGTGCGTGATATGTGGATATGATCTTTGTTGTGATGAACATTAACATATAATGGCAAAGTTTTTAATATCTGTGAGTTTATTTTTGCTACTGCTGCTGCAAGCGAAATGCTGTAAGTTCATTTTATGATTAATGTATTGGCTATAAATTAGAACGTGAAAAATCAGAATGTTAACTCAAGCTAGACCATATCTAAATGGACGCTATTTGGTTCCAATTAGTATTTCGTAATTACTTTTATTTGATAAGTAAGATAAAGCTAACGGTGAAGTTAGCTATGTTAGCTCTTGTAACTTTTAAATGTCAATACCATTGATATGTCAATAGATAACGCCTTATGTGAGAATACAAAGTTATTCAATTTATATAACTATACATAATAATTTATGTAAATGTAAAATTGCGGCAGTATTATTAATAATCGATTTATCATAGAGATTTATCAAAATATAAAATGTCGCATACAAATTACATACACCAAAAATGTTTTCCATTTGGCCTTTGACATAGTACAGTGTACCTACCTTAAGTCTGTCAGTCTAGAAAAGGAGGTAGGTAGGTATGTACATAATTTGTTTGTTAGGATTAGGATGTATGCTCGTTGTTATTTTTGGGCGAGTAAAATAACAACAAAGCCGTTATTAAAAAAACTAAAATCCTGGCTGCGGTACGAAAAAAGATCGGAATAGTTTTTTTTTTCCTAATTAGATTTAAAATATAAATTGTATAGGTATATTTTATTGTAATCACCTTATAAAACCAATAATTTTGATACAACACTCGATAGATTTTTTTTTTAAAACACCTACTTTTTGGCGCCAAAAATCCGCCATTTTACCCTCATATTGTACCCTTGCACAATAAAGATGAATCTAACGATATATCAGGCCTTTTAGTACCTATTTACGAGGGAGCATAGGGAACATAAATTGAAGGAGACTAGATAAAGAATGGGACTATAAATGGCGTCGGTCACTGCTATTTACTTCTCGCTCACACACCTATCGCCGCTGTCGGTATGGACCGCAAAAAAGTAAGTTATTCATGTTGCGTGCAGTGCTGTCGTTTTGGCATCAATTTATATCTTTTAAAATTTAGTCTAACACCAGAAATGTTCGTAAATAACATGTAAAAGTAGCATAATTTATTATTCTAATATAAAATAACGAAATTCCTATAAAAATAATTATATCGAAGTTTACAGTTATAACGTTACTAGCTGTTCCACGCGGTTTCACTTGCGTTGCCGGGATAAAAAGTGACCTAACCTATATAAAGCTAATATATAAGGGATAACCTATATAAGGGATAATGTAGCTTCCTATTAGTTTAATTTTTCAAATCCGTCCAGTAACTGCGGAGATGAGCGCGTTCAAACAAATAAACAAACTCTTCAGCTTTGTTATTAGTATAAATAGATTAGCAAAATATATTGATACATTTTGATAGAAGGTTGACAAGTAGGCAGGCGGTCCATGGTAAGTGGTTACCGTCGCCTATCGCCTTTGTGTTGCCGACCTGTAGCGACAATGCTAAGAGAAGATGGCACGTTATTTTATACCGTATTGTGCCGTAGTATGCCGACGGTACGTGTTCAATGAGCCGCCATTTTAATCCCATTCTTCTTTATCCGCACGGATAAGCACACACAGGTCAAATCCTAATTTTTGGCTTCACCGAAGTCGGGTAAGAATTGGCAAGTTATGTAAAACTACAATATTAGGTATAATATGTAGATACTCAGAGTCTAGAATATGTTTTCTAAATCTATATTGGGCTGTTATGCTGAAAACTTTTAACTACAGTGTACATATTTTTATTGCAGTGTTCGCTGGTGACAGTTGCTTTAATGAGGACCAACCAGGTACCTGCAAACTACTAATGGAATGCCAGCCTCTATTAATCGAGATCAGAAGCGCTGGTTTTCCAATGCCGCCCTACTTGCGGCAGAAACTTATGTCTATAAAATGCGGCTTTGAGGCAGATCAACCAGTAGTATGAACAAACATTTTATTTATCACCTAAGTATTTTGAACTACGCGCTACGGTTAAAAAAAATACAAGTACAAAATTAAATAAACCGAGGGTTCCATGATTTCCTATGTTACTCTAAATACCATAGGTACCTATGGTACACACGGCCACAGATCAAGCTACACACTGCGGCACCTTATGCGGTTGTAACAGGCGCTATTTTGCAACAAAAATGTGTAGCTTGATCTGTGGCCGTGTGTACCTAGGTATAGGTTTTCCTGTAATGTATAGGTAAAGAACTATTTTCTGAATTTTATTAAACATTTTTGGTCCAGTAGTTTCGGAGATACCTAAAGGAGAATGGTAAATTTTCGCCTAGTTTTATATAACTTCAAAACTATTGATAAAATTATTAAAAAAAAATTTTAATCCTTACTACAAGCCCTTTCATTTGATGTGTCACACAATATAATTTAGACAGAACTTTTTTTTTAATTTTCTAATTTTAGTACTCCACAAAAGTTTGCCCTCATGTTTGAAATTAATTTATTTTCGTTATACGTTCGTGTTTGGGTCACCGATTTACATATGTGTACTTACCAAATTTTAACTCAATATTTTTGGATGGACATACATGGACGTTATAAGAGTTGCGTTATTTTTCTTTTGATTTTCGGAACCCTAAAAATTAAGGAAAAAGATAACAACATGACAATGTTTCCAGCGATTAGTAAAAATGAAATATTTCAAATCCTGCCTTCATATTTCGATATCTCAAACAAACACCCTTAGAATAGTTCAGTAGGTACCTACCATAAAGGTACCACAAAATAAAAGAAAGAATTTTAATAACTTTCCAGGTGTGCTGTGTTTCATCTCCACATGGGATGGGGGTGACAGATAATAATCCAAGCCAGTTTATCAATAATGGTAGTAGGGGATCAAATAATCAGGGAACCAACCAAGTGATACGAGATACTAATACGCAAACAGATACACCTCATAATAACAACAGTATCAATGGAAACGACACTGATGGCCCAATAATTGTAGAAGAACATCCTAATATAAGTCTTCTTCCCATAGCTTCTTGCGGTGTAAGCGAAGTTGACAGAATTTTTGGTGGCAACCGGACTAATTTGTATGAAATGCCTTGGATGGTGCTACTATCATATGACTCAGGTATTGTTTATCATTTTCATAAATATTTTCTTTAATTGCTTACATTAAAACCTTTAACAAGGTTTATGCAGGAGTCCTGATCAAAATGAAAGAAAGAAACTAAATTTTGATCTAGTAAGATTGATGAAAAATTTGAATTATTTTGCGTGATTTCAGACTGTTCATATTAATGAGTATTTCCAATTCCTAAAAAACAAATAACACTGTGTGTAGACATCTTATAATTATGAATTTGAATGATTCCAGCCCGAGGACCGAAGCTCAGTTGTGGTGGGACTCTAATCAATGAATGGTATGTGCTAACTGCTGCTCATTGCGTATCATTCTTGGGAACCCGATTAAAACTTACGAGCGTAATCCTTGGGGAATATGACATTAGAGAAGACCCAGATTGTGAGAGAGTAGAGGACAAACACTTTTGTGCGCCTAATATTAGGGTATGATCAATATTACATCGGTTTATTAAACTGGCAATGTTTATTTAACACTTAACTTACAATGTATCTATCCAGAATGTAGCAGTTGACAAGGTTATTGCCCATCCAGGATACAGTCCCCAAACTCTGTTCGACGATATCGCCCTGATCAGGCTTTCTGAACCAGCTGATTTCAATTTAGGTTTGTATTTTTACATACACTGATTGTAGTTATAAGGAATCTTTACAATTTCATAATTCATTTCACTCTTTACAGCTACCATGAAGGCGATATGTCTGCCTGTTACACCAGAACTTCAAAGAATGTCACTAGACGGAGAAGTTGGTGTAGTCACTGGTTGGGGTGCCACAGAAGATGGCCTACAATCTCCTGTATTACTTAGTGTCGACTTGCCTATTATCAACAATAAAGAATGTCAGGAGAAATTTCATGAGTAAGTTTAATCACAAAGATTTTGGTTTAGGGACGCTACGAGCCGTGGGAAGTAGTTATGAGGCACGTATGAAGCAAGGCTAAAAACCATAAATGATACCATTTTCAGCAGTAGACATTCCTGGGCTGAAAAGATATTGACGCATGATGTTATTTATCAAGAATTACTCGTAGTACAATAGCAGGAGTAACTAATATTTAAGATTAACCTAACTAACATGACCTATGTGATATTTCTAAAGCAAAACTGTAGCTTATACAGCTCTAAAAGTTGAAGAACTAATTAATTTGACAGGAGTGTAAGCTTTTCTTTTTTTAATGTTTTTTGTTAGAAGATAGTGGCACTAAATTGGTTTATATTGTAAACAACAGAATAAGTAGGCACCAAATCTTTCTTATGATAAGTGCGAAAGTGAGTTTATTTGTTTCTTACTTTTTCATGCCTAAACCACTGGTCCTAAAACAATGAAATTTGGCACGCAGATAACGTATAATGTGGAATAAAAAATAGGCATCTTTTTATCCCAGAAACGCGGGCAAAACCGCAGGGTCAAAGCTATTATTTAAATAAACATTTAATAAAAATTCAATTAATTGGAGCTTTTTCCGCCAACGCGTTAGCTTGGCCATACAAAGAGGGAACGCTGCCAGCCTTCTGGGAACCTTGCCGTTGATTGGCCGCAGCGGCCGCCTCGAGGAATTTTTTTATAAATAGTTTGTATATTTCTTGTAAATAATTGTAAATATTATAAAAATAAAATGTTTTTCAGTGCACCGAAGATACACAGCCGGCAGTTGTGCGCTGGTGGCGTTGTTGACAAAGATTCTTGCGCCGGTGACTCTGGTGGCCCACTACTATACTCTGCCACATTGGGAGAATACGGTATCCGAACAATTCAACATGGAATCGTCTCGTTTGGCTCAAAACAATGCGGTTTAGGAGGCTTCCCAGGAGTCTACACAAGAGTGGCGTACTATATGAAATGGATATTAGACAATATGGAACAATAAGGAAATACGCAATGCGTATGTGTTTAGAGCCATTGTACTAGTCGGTATAGTAGTTATAATTATGCATTTATTATGTAGCCGTTGTAAATTTGGATTTAATAATCGGAAACATAATGGACAATGTGCATTTATTACTAGTATAAGTTGTAATGAATAGCATATGTATTGAATTAATGATATTATATTAATAATACTATCGTACTATACGTGAATATATTGATCATATTTTCTTTTTACTTTTGTTCTTATTTCATATCAAGATGGTCACGTTTTTGATAATTTATTAATTATTGGTGGGGCAAGGTTGGGCAGTTGTCCGATCATTTCTTTATATAAAGCTTTATATTCCTAAAACAAAGTTGTTTTACAGAATTGTAAGAATACATTAAAACCGACCAAGTGCGTGGCGGTAACGTAGGGTTCCGTAGAAACACCTAAAACAAAACATGATATAATTGAAAATGTAACTGAAATTGGCAAAATTAATACAAAGGGCATCGCTCCACCTACCTACTAAGTTATGTATTCACTTAATTAAACATTTTGAAGACCAGCATATCTAATGTACCCTATTAGCCGGTCTGCAGGGGGTCCGGCCGTGTTGCTTTATGTACTGTAATAGATACACGTGGATACACTGTGGAACTTAATAATTATTGAACTTTCATGTGAAAACAAGTTATAGACTAGGATTTATGACGACCGACACTATCAAAGAGACCATGGCCTCTCATGTCAAACCCGTGTGTCAAACTGTAATTATACCAATCAGATTGTGTCCATGGCATAATAAATTATAAATAATTTATTTTTATATTGTTTTCACTGTGAGATTCATTGCTGCCTCAAAGAATACTCAGTAACTAGATAGTAAAATGATAATGTAATGTGCGCATGCAAAAGCAATTTATGTTCAAAGCAAGTAGAAATAGAAAACGAGACCAGAGTCAATCATCCGAAATCCAAAGGCCGAGTGATTCCCGGAGGTGGACTCAAGACTCGTGCTGGTAGTGCAAGCAGGCTAACAAGCAAGAAAACTACTTATAAAGATAACAAAGACGGGGCTGCTGCAAGTAATGATTATAAAGGAGCATGTAGCGATGACTGTCCAGTAAAGAGTTCTAACAGCAAGCAAGGTGCAAGTAATGAAAGCAAAGGAACATGTTGTGATGTCAACTGTCCAGAAAACATATCAAACAGTGCTACGCAAACCCCATACCCTGGCCCAAATGTAATTATTTCACAAATAATTCAATCTATATTATAGTAGGAAATATAATAATGAATTAACAAACACAGAATAATGAATTATTCAATGGAAAGGGTATAGGTAGTGTGAGTCAATTTAGAGCTAATTTTATGTCAAAAGTTTGAAAAGGTAGGACGTTTTTCATCTGATGGTAAGTGGTCACCGCCGCCGCCTTTGGACATTTTTGATCTTTGGTCAATACTAGAGGGAAACGAGTCAGCGGACAAGTATGCGGTGGCGAGCTGGTAACTTACGCTTGCAACACCAGGGGAGCCACCATACGCGCGTTGCAGGGACTGCAACCTTTCTTCCCCAATGAACTCTGGCGACCTTACTCATGCGCAGGAACACAACACTAAGTTATTTAGCTACTACTAATATTTTGAGGAATCATTTTTTAAACGAATGTCATTGTAATTGAGTTAGTCAGAACATCTTGATCGTCCTTGATCTTGATCCATAGCAAAAAAAAAAATTTAGGTTTTTTTTAAAAATGACATTAATCTTGCAGCCCCTGGATGTTTTGAAAGTGAAACTTTTAAGGATATGGTCAATCGTGTACAATAAGGTATGCAAAGATCCTTTCCGATGGCAGCTGTTTAAGAGCATTATTTTCTTCGCAATGGGCCTAAAGCTTTTCAACGATTTATCAAAGCACATGGCTCAGGATGGTCCCAATAATTGTTAGCCTGAATATATTAATTTACTTATGACGTATTCATTTCGATAATTTATTAGTTTATTTGTTAAATGATATTTGATGATTAAAAGGTGTTTTATTCTAACACTTCTTACGTTACCGTCCTCGACGGCGAGGACCGCCGCGACGTCCCACTCAGTCTCGTCCCGTTCAAGCGGCCCGAGCTGCCATTATATAGTAATCCGACCGCCCCCAATTAGTCGTAACTCGAACTAAGTCCTCCCCCTCCCCCGACAACGTCCTGAGTCGAGGTTCGTACCCCACTCGGAGGTGCCCTCAGGCGTGATTTTCTAAATGTTACCCGGCTGAGAGCCCTCTGCGCTCGCCGATTGTCCGGTAAGGTTGGAGCAGCCATCAGAGGCTACCAACTTTAGTCCTTTAAAAAAAAACATAGTTACTTTTAAGATACTTATCTTAAAAGTATGTTTTTTTTTTATTTTAAAAATGGCTTGTAATATATATATATAAATACTTACTTGGCGTAGTATTGAATTTCAAATATTTTCCGACACGACATTTAAAAAAAAACCGTTTTTTTATTTATCTATTTACTTATTAAAAAATGAATGGCTAAATGTATTGCAATTAGTTTTTTTTTTGTTTTTTTCAAATATTCGTTGATGTCCGATAAAGGTTTTTAAATTTTGGGAAATTCGGGAAACACTGAGAATACTCTTTTCTATGGGATTTTTGAATCAACAAAGTACGTAAGTTACAAAGCTTCTCCAAGGGGAGTGGTACCTAACAGTACTTAACAATTCCGTTTAGTTAGTTGGTAGGTAGAACTAAAATAAAGCGTTTTCGCGTTTTTTCAGGCAGTTCTTTGAATAAAACTGTCACTGGCACTAAAGATTAATAGTCATCCTTCCAACATCTCTCAAAATCAAACAATCTTTTGTACAAATGACTACTTGATTTTTTTTATGTTTGTTTACCACCTCCGGCCATATGGAGAGTGACACCAAACAAGCTTAGGTACCTTACCTATGCATATCTAATCTAGTACTAGAAAAAATATTAGCTTTGAAAGACTAATGACTATTAAATAATTCTGGATTACAATAAAAGTAAAACATACATTATCTAGCTCTTAGCTCTCCATAACTTAGCTTTGAATTGAAACAGGTTTAATAGGTACTATCCTCAGTTTGTCCGAGTTGTATATTATAAGGTTGTATAATGACTACTTATTTATTAAAACTGCCCGGCGGCGGGGAACGTTTGAGGGGATCCAGCTAAGTGTATGTGATGGAGAAGTGGCAGTCGAAGACCTGGGGGATGGAAGATGAAAGTTCAAGTACATATTCACCTAAGTACTTAAACTTTAATTCTCGTAAATGCTAATGTGATATGAATGAAATTATGTACACACGGCCACAGATCAAGCTACACACTGCGGCACCTTATGAGGTTGTAATAGGCGCTATTTTGCAACAAAAATGTGTAGCTTGATCTGTGGCCGTGTGTACATACCTATTTAGGTAAATGTAGGTACTGAGTAAAAGAATCATAAGCATTATCTGAGAAAACCATAATTTTCCCCCTGGAATTCGGGAAAATCCAAAAGGAAATCAGGATTTTTTTAGCACTACCCTATATATTATTTATTCTTTGGCACTACTATGCAAAACAAGTTGTTCAAGGTGTCTGACCTCGCAAAAAAATATGATAGACTATACGTATAGTCATAAGCTAATAATCAAGAATATTCAATAAATTGTGTCATAAGCGTAAATAAACAGTAGGCAGGCTGTAACGACGCCGACGAGGAAAATCCTATAATACGAGTTGTGTGTCTATTATTGTAATTAAAGCACGCGTCACAAAAACTTAGCGCGCGGTGGCTTCGCGCGATTCCACAAAAATATTTATTGTTGATAACCTTAAGTTAAGTGATCAGAGGCAAAGTCAGGGGCGGTTAACGCAACTATCAGTCGCGCACCGTCCGTCCACTGATCAACAATACTGCGTTCACATTAAATGAATTTTCAATAAAACATCAGTGCCATAAACATGAAGAGCGTGTCCATGAATACGGCTGTCATCACATGTGCCTTAGTGTTCTATTTATCGAGTGCAGTAGCGCGTAAGTAAACCTTCAATATGTTCTTATAAGTTTAAATTACGTTTATATATTTTAAAGTTTATTGTGAAGGAAAATATTGTGTTTAAACATATTGTTGCTGACCTTATGATAAAGCTTACTCCGGTAAATCCTTCCTATTTAACGGTATAGCCTATTATTTTATTTACAGTTTCTATAAGTAAGGGGGACTAAAAACTACAAAAGGACAGGTATAATTAATTACTAAACGATTATTTTTTTTTGCTAGACATTATAAATTTGTCTCAAGGAAAGCATAACTAAAATTCAATAACTACTAATAATATTGAAATATTATGTGTACAAGATGAACACCTATAAGTAGATAAGAAACAAACCTGTCTAGTCTGTCATTAAAGATGTTGTTAGGTATCATTAGTTAGAGCAGCAGCCTGCATGTATTCAAGTAGGTATAATACGAATTATGTAACTGTATCTTGAAGACATAATACAGTTTAAAATAAAAATTGCATTCTAAGATGACTTCTTAAATCGGCAGATATACCTACATACATACATATAGGGATTGCTGCATCAAATTACAAATGTCATTATAGTAAATTAAAATCCAATTTTATTTATAATGCAATCTGAATGGTGTCGTCATAGATCAATTAGAAATGGAAAGTAACATGATAATTGATGCTGATTACATGTAGGTAGCGGATCATCAACTTGTTAGAAATAATTATTGTAGCACTTACAATCTCCTGCGGCCTTGTTTACCTATTTGAGATATATTTATATGCTTTTCCAAAACTAAGTAAAACTTCTTTGATTACAAATAAAATCGCATTTGAAACGATGTCAAATAGGTAAACAAATAACAAGACAAAAAATAAGGCAAAACCGTAGAGGACGTTATGGGGATCCTCGAAAGACGAGTTTTATAAATGATGGAAATATTTGGTGCGTCGCGGGGCAATGAACTATGCTCTATGCCTATAATACCTATTTTGATATTGATTATATAGAACTGTATAGCAAGGGCGGATCCAGGATTCCAATTTGAGGGGGGCCCTCGGCCACGTCATAAGATTTTGTTTTTATTTAAGTTGGAGGAACAAGCAGAAGAGATAGACCAGAGTTGTTCCGAATTCGTTCGACTGACGGTCAGCAGTAGGTAGGTATCGCATGAGCTGATTATAATCATAGCCTCAAAATTCAATGCAAACCGCAAAGGTTGCTGGTCTTGGGTGCATGGCCCCCTGGGCCCCCCCTGGATCCGCCACTGCTGTATAGTATAACAGTGAACTTTTTAGGATTAATAATAATGGTATAAATAAATGGACACCGTAGTTAAGGCAGCTTTGCAAGGGACCCATTTAATGTGTGTCCAAGAAATTTCCTGAAATGCTTACTAATTACAGAGAAGAAGTGTAATGGCGGTGCGAACTGTATTTCCCTGGAGCAGTGCACAGGCCTGTACGCACAGTTGCAACGGGGGAATACGCCTCAGCTGACGAATCTGTTGAGAAGCCTACACTGTGGCTTCTCAGAGTCGCAATCGCAACAACCAATGGTACGGTATAAATATGACAATTTGGAATAGGGATGATGGCTGGGTAAAAAATAATTATTTCTGTTTAGTCCGTCGGTTATCAAAAAATATTAGAAACGTATTTTTTAAAACTAAGACGTGACGTCTCGCGAAATTTCAACGCCTAGAAGCACAGTGTAACTATTTTAGTTAAGCTGCGCTACAAGGGAACTGGCTTGGTAGCTGCCGGTACGGTAGTAAAAAATATTCATTCAGGTTAGGTCCTTGGCGACAGATTTCAACTTAACTTGCCTAGGTACTTAGATAATCGTAAGTAAACTTTCATGTTTTCATGGCCTAGGTACCCGTGCGTGCTGAGAATTCTCAAAAGTCTCAGAATTTTCAAAACTAGCTTTAGTAATCGGGTAACATACATAAAAAAATATTGTTAACCTCCTCCTTTTTTAATTCGGTTAAAAATAGCTAATCAAAGAAAATCTTACATATACCTATAATAGCGAAGAGAGTGCTTAGGGGAGAAATTACTTATAAGAGATAGATTGAATATCACATCGAGAAGATAAATGTTAACAGTCCAGAGAAAAAAGGTTCCGAGCTCATTAGGTATTTCTCATTCCAGATATGCTGTCCCCCTGAATTCCTGTACCAACAACAGCAACAGTTTGATGGTGACAGTACTGATAATGGGAGATCCGGAGACTCTTCTCTTCTACCTGATACTAGTGTGTGTGGTATTCAGAACAATGATAGAATTGTCGGAGGATCGCGGACTGATATCGATGAACACCCATGGATGACTCTTCTTCGCTATGACAAACGTGAGGATTACTACATGCTTTATGTATTTATTTAGTATGTATATATGAATTTAATACGCATTAATGTAGGTTTATACCGGGTGATTTTGGTAGGGTATATAGTACGCCGAATAGGATTTCACAATATTCCACGATTTTATGATTTATTTTCGCTAGTTTACTCAAGTGAGTATTGTAGCATATTTTAATGCTAAATTGATTGGTGATATTATTTTGATATGGAATTATTTAATTATGTCATGAAATAACCTATACTTTAATTATCCTTTTGATCTAGTATATCCTCCCAAAATCATGCTGTATACGCGTTCCTTTCAATCACAATAGATTATACTCAAGTTAGTGGCGAATGGTCAAATGCCATAACGAAAATTGAAGGCTCAACTCATCCGATGTACAGATGAACTCTTGGTTATGGGAAATACATAATAATAAGGATAGTGCGGTGGTAAGGTGCTTGCTACCACCTGCTTTATAATTGACTCCACCTATGAGTATAATTTCACTGATATTTGAATTAAAAAAAAATAAGTCAGTGATTGAGTTCGATTGAGTTCGATTGCTGCTATTGTTGAATAATTTAATCTTATGTTTAGAAGCACCAGGTAAAAGAAACCTTTTCGTATATCTACAAGGAAACCTAACTTGAATAGCTTTGTAATTGAGTGTGCTCTATATTTTTAAAACAACGAGACAAGGTAATTACCGCAGCTATTCAGAGAACTCATCTGCGGTTTGGGTCAAAAACAATGTGTCATGCTTCGATGAATTTTGATGTATTTATTTTTAATAACACAATATCCTGAAATTACTTATTATTACTTAGGTAGTAGCAAAAGTATAAACAATGAAAGTATTATTGTTTAAAGGTACTTAGGTACTTATGGTACTCAGTGCCAGTTAAGGACCCTGATCAGGCGTTTCGAGTAAATGGAACTCTTGTTTAGAAATTACGTTAAATCCGTGGGTATTAACTATCCGTGCATTCGATTAATTGCAGATTTCATCGCAATATTTTCCATTACCATATAGTGTGTCTACAAAAAACTCAAATTAATTTGTCATTACCTATGGTTGATTACAGCTGTGGGCTGGGGATTTTACTGCGGTGGTGTTCTAATATCATCAAGATACGTATTGACAGCGGCTCATTGCGTTAAAGGAGCTGATCTACCGCCATCTTGGAAATTGTAAGTATCTACATTAGGTATACGAAATGTATTATTACATGGATGAACCTTGTAGGTATAGCTATCTGCTAGCTAAGGACTTAGAAATTTACATAAAATGCCCGGTAAACTCATCTCGAAACAAAAGAGCCATCCAAGAATATTATAGCTCGAGAGCTTACAACTAAGATTACTTAGATAACTTATTTTTTGATGCTGTCATAGCCAGTCAAGTCACCAAATTGAATAAAAAGTGTAAAACAATGACAACAGTTTAGTGCCAAACTGGTTTTGGTTCTACCTTACTATATAATTGTGTTTAGGTATAAGCTAGACTAACATACCTTGTAGTTCATAAAAGTCAAACCTTAACTTAGGTATTTAAAAATATAGTTCGATGACTAAAATTTTGATGGAAATCCAGAACGCAAGTCCGCCTCGGGGAATGGAACACGTCAAGCGCGGTGGACTGCGTGAACGACGATTGCAGCGACCCAGTGCAGGACATCCCCGTGGAGCAGATTATCGCGCATGAGGGGTACGACGCTCATGACAAGAACCAACATAATGATATTGCGCTGTTGAGGCTCGCCAGGAATGTGCAGTTCAATGGTAAGATGAGAACCACCAAACTCAATAAAAGAGTGACACTGAAGAAAGATCTCGACCAACTGTCGAGTTGGTATCAGTTTGAATTTTTCTAACCACTCGACCAAATAAAATAAAATAAGGCGTCAAATAAAATAGAAGAAAAATAAGAATGAAAATTGTGGAAAATCGTGAGAAGTACTCTTTTTCGCCTTATTGACTATGAAATGTCATTACGTCGGTGATACTGCAATACCGCGTAAGTAGGTTTTACTATAAGGCCGAACTTTGGATTTAAGAACGTTGAAATTGGCCGAACTTTGGATTTAATAACGTTGAAATTTTGACCTTATAGCTCACGCTACTTACGCGGTGTCGGTGATACTGCAATACCGCGTAAGTAGGTTTTACTATAAGGCCGAACTTTGGATTTAATAACGTTGAAATTTTGACCATATAGCACACGCTACTTACGCGGTATTGCAGTATCACCGACGATTACTATTATTACCTTACTTTTTCCCGATCAAAGTTGAAATTTAAAAATAATAAAAAAATAACAAACGCGCGACGGTCGAGTGGCACTCATATACAAAATAGTAATCTGTGGTCTACTAGCACTTTATTCTACTAGCAATTCAGTAAAATAGGTTTACTATAGGTATACATGGACCAACCTATTGGATCCCCATAAGGCAGATGTCTCCTGCGGCAAGATTATTTGATGAATTTTGAGATGACTGACGGCAAAAGGTAGCCTTAGTACCTACTTATAATATACCTCAGTAGAAACAAGTGGTCATTTGAGATACTGGGGAACGACAAAGTCATACAATTCCTACATCCGAGATACCTCTTCGCAAATTAGAACACCTAATAACCACCTAATTAATTATTTTTTCAGACTTTGTGAAACCTATATGCTTGCCGTTGAGCAGTGAAATGAGAAGAGGCACTTTCGACAATGTTGACATGGAGGTAGCAGGATGGGGCAAAACGGAGACAGGTAATTTCTACTTCTGTAGTACATTTATAATAGTAGGTAAAATAAAATGTTCAATGCATGTGGCGATGGTAATACCGTAATATAGGTATTAAGCCTAGGGGCTTTTGTGATCAACTTAATACCTAGGTACAGTAGGTAGTATATATTATTGTTTTCATGGCAACATTCTCGCTGGTGCAGGTGACATGAGTTTCATAAAAGGGTTATTTATACATATGAGACCTACTCAATATATACCATATTCCATAAATTTGATAGCTCGGGTAGCATATAGGACAAAATGAGTTTTATAAGTAACTAGCTGTCTCTCGCGGTTTCACCTTGGGTTTCACCCACGTCCCCGGTATTCAAAATAGCCTATAACATCCGAATCGGACCAGAAATTCCGGCCGGAGATTAGCGTTCAAACAAACAAACTCTTTAGCTTTATTATTGCATGGTATTATTTATCTTGGTACCAAGTTTCATCCAAATCCATTAAGCTGGTTAACAGAACAAATATCGGGTAGATTTTGTTTCCCACTCGTAACGTCAATTCATTGTAGACAGGGTATGTAATTGTACCTCAATTCACAGTAAAATGTGAGATCTCTCCTGGAAGGGCAACCATCACGGTCCACGGATTTAACTCTTGAATTGACAAAAAAATGGCGCAATTACTTTTTAAGTCGCCAAATATCTTTTATCGGTCACTGGTTCAAAAGTTGGCCCATGAGAACCACGTCTTTTTATCTAAACATAAACCTACACCATAGTTAATACACTAATGATTTACACTACTAACCTAGCACAGCATGCTGTAGAGTAGTGCTCCCATCACCATTTCACTTGTCGATAACAATGTTGCTATTTGGCAGACGAGTCGGAAAGCAACCAACGCGTTGTTGCAGCTGTCAATCCGTCAGGTGGGCCGTTTTCCTGCTAAACTGCATGCATTAGTTGATTTGCTAATCCATTTATAGCTTTCGCTTGAAAATCATGAGCAGGGCAGTTAAAAAATCGTAGATAATTAACCTTAGAAAACCCCCTACCAACCCTATCCCTACTACAAAGCTGTTCGATACCAGATGCACCCTTTGTTTTCGGTACCTACATAAAATATATTGCATTGCGATCATAAATGGACTGATTTGCCCTCACTACAATTTACACGAGCATGACGAGCTAATGGCTACCTATATGTACGTATATAATAATGTATACGAGATTCTTCAACAAAAATTTTTACTATTTCTAGAAACTGAATCTGAAGTAAAACTCAAAGTGCGTGTGCCAGTAGTGAGCAGGAGTCAATGCGCGAATGTTTTCAACCGAGTTGGCCGTGAGATAGTCGACACGCAGATGTGCGCGGGCGGCGTCGCGGGACGAGACTCGTGCCGCGGCGACTCCGGCGGCTCACTTATGGGTCAAGTGTCCACAGTCAACTGGGTCGTATTCGGTGTAGTCTCGTATGGCCCTTCACCCTGCGGCACCCCAGGATGGCCAGGAGTTTACACAAGAGTCGGATCATACGTCGATTGGATACTATCCAAATTACGTCCCTAGATGATATCTTATTCTAATTCGACTGAGACATACTCATTAGTTAAGTATCTACCTATTATTACAAATGTGAAATGGCAAATTCATGTTAAAATTATAATATCGACGATTAAGTTGCCTGCTGAATCGTGGGCGTTTAGTCACGAAAGTGCCATGACAATGTACCTTCAAACTTTTGCCACTGTTAGTACTTGATGAACTGCGTTTATGTATTCTTTATTTAGCAAAAACCGAAATTAAATAAAGTTTAATTTAATTTATTCAAACAACTAAACTTTTACATAATGTTTTTATTATAATTATAATAAGTAAATAATTTATAATTAGTCTATAATTGTTCCATATGTATTCCACTCTCAAGTCTCATTCCTCCTTTCGACCAGCAAGCACCCTTCAATCACTCGTAGCTCAGAGTAAATAATATACTACATACAACTCAAATCTTTGTATAAATGTAAAAACCTATAAATATGATGGGAATTTAATATTACCATAATAAACAAAATACAGTATGTTCTATAAAGAATGAAAAATATATTTTTATCAAATACAATAAATCTTGGCACAATTATATATTTGTACTTAACTTCTAGACCTAGGAACTGTCCACAATCCTATCATGATTATTTCAACAGAATGTAATATTTTAAAAAAAAAACCTTGTGCAATGTATGATTAATTTTGTTTTACTATAATCATAGCTCAGGAGTTTAAAAAAAATCTATGACAGAAAACATATTATTATTATGGTTACACTCTATACCTTCTATCTAAAAATATGATCTAGTTAGACCATTGTATTGTTATAGGTATATGTATATATATATGTCACAGTGAAAAACATATATTTGAGATACAACTATGTTGTTTATATCATTAGATCTTGGTATACACACGATAAGAAATAGCACTAACATACAGAAGATACAGAAGGCCCAATCTCTAATATAAATTGACCCTTTCATCTCGTCTAATATGTAGCTCTATCTCTTTTGGCTGCGTCCAAAACTCTCTGCCTCTCAACTGATCGGTAGCGGCCTACACGGCTTTAGCACAAGACTCGCGTCAATGAGCCAAGCCTGGCATCACCAGGAATATAGCTATATCCTCAATATTTATTTTTCACTGCAACATTCAATATATGAATATAATAACATAAAAGCATTTAAAACTACATATAGGGGAGAATATAATAAAAGTAAAAAGATAATTTGATCATAATTGAGTAGAAAGTAATTTGAGATTCTTAAAGATATAGTTGTACAATATAACACTAATATTATATGGAATGCTAAAGATTACATGGAATGTTAACCTTATATAAATGTTGTGTTCCATCAGTTTTTATATATTATTTAAAATTCGTAATGATTTTCTCCTATAGTTAGTTAGCTACCAAATTATTGATATGAAATTAATATTAATATTTCTGGACTTTGTCAGCATTAAAGTTTTTCAATATAAGAAAATATCATTATTTTCGCATTTCCAGCCTGCCAATATCAGAATTCATGAGAGGTAGCTACAAATAACACAATTTAACAATGATTAATTTAAATATCATGTAAATAAAAAAGCTTTCATTGAGTAATTTCAAAAAGTTCATCAATAGGTGGGAAATGAGAAAAAATATAGAAGAGCTTATATTTGCACATCAAAAATTATCTGTGCACTCATTATCATCAAAATAAGAACTATATCCATGGGGATATCCCCATATATAAAAAAATCTTTGTCAGTGAGACTCTTTATAGTGCATAAAAATATAACTAATAATACTAAAACTATTCAGTATTATTTGAACATCTGGTGAACAATGAACACTAAAATAAATAAAGTATGTAAATGTAATCCACAGATATAGATTAAGCTGGATACTGCAAGCTGTCTGCCCAAACATGCCCAGCATTTAGGAGCAATGCACCAACTTGCCATGATTTCATGCCAAAGGCAAATCTTGTTATAAAATGTGAAAACACCAAATTGTGCTACACTGTATAAACTATTCAATGGTGGTGAGCAGAGTCAATAGGGGATGTTTACTTTCATCATAGATAGGAAAAAATGGCATGCTTCGTTTCATACTTACTAATGAACATGCAGCATCTAGCTTATTCAAAATCTGTGTCATGATACGATAAATTTGACATAACCTTCAAATCAATTAAGAAGCAGCAGCAATTTCAACAGGGATATCTTGTGGGACAGCATCACATTCTGCAACAGCAATGTCATCATTTTGTTGCCACTGGTCACCATTTTCAGTATCAACAGGAGTCTCATCAATTGTTCCATTGAGTTCACCATTTACATGAAGCCCATTGGTCAGGATATCTTGCAATTTTGTACCAAACTCGGAATCCACATCGGACACTCCTTTGATTAATCTGTCTTGCTCTTCCTCAGACCATGATGGAAACCACTCATTAAATAATTTAATCTGGAATAGATAATTTTAACAGTTCTAACAATGTTTTTATTCAATATTTTTTTATGAAATTGATATACACAAAGAAAAACAAAGTGAATTTAATTTATTAAAAAATTCTACAGTCAGTAAAGTGTGTAGTTGTCCAATAACTAACTATGCCCCATGGCTTAATTAATTGAGTGTATCAGTAACTGTAATAGTTAACTAACTAATACAATTGTAATTTTTCAAAATGTATTGGTAGTTTTTGAGGTAAGTGTGTTGAAATATACAAAATAATGTGTCTATTTTACTGGAACTGCAAGATTACTCACAACAGAACATAAGATTAAGTATCAGCATCAATAATCATAAAAATAATTTACTATTATCAATATTACTTTTCAATAAAATATAAGTTTTGTAATTCATGCTTACACGGCACTGGAATAAACTGACAGGTTTGTCCTCACAAGACAGACTGGCAAGAGTGGCAGCCAGCTGATCTGGTGTACCAGAACGTGCTGCTGCTAGTACTGGCATGAAATCCTCACGTTGTAACTCACTGAACTCTCCAAACCATTGTAGTATGTACCGCAATTGTGCTTCGGACGTTAAACCTGGGGCTGACATTCTACGTGTCAGTGGTCTATGCTCACCTGGAAATATTGAAATTTTATGAAATAAGTATGTAATTACATAAATATACCCACATAATGCCTGTTTCTTAGAAAATTAACCAACACTTCCTACAATTTCTCACTGTACTAATTTCACACTTACTTTCTGGAACAACAGACAAACAAACAGTTGACCCGATTAATAGACTCATTGCTAGTTTATGTTTTTTCAATATTATCTATAGAAACAAATGAAATAATTCAACCAACGCAACGACTGACCAATTTACTTTCTAACACTCGAATGCAACGCACACTCGGTCAGATGGACGCAACACAAGGTTAACCACCTAACTAATTTCACCTTTCAACTTACATCATAAAGACTTCACTTTCTACCCACTTAATTAACGTTTCCGAGTAGAAATATTTACGTAATGTTAAATAATTAATCGGCGAGTGACACAATTTTGTTCGAAGAGTTGCGTGCGGGGCTTGATTGATGCAATTTGATACTTTGCTATGATAAATCTTAATAAAAAACTTGCCTTTCTATTTACCACTATCGCTTGTGAAAATTTTAGTTCAATTTCTTAATATTGTTGAGGCACAAACTATTGAAGTTGTTTGGATAATTTTGGAATTTGACTTGACTGACTTTCTTTACTTTATTCATATACCTACTTACATACATACTTTTTATTTTGTTGCTTCCGGTTAGTGTTGCCGGACAATTGAATCGACTGACTATCGATAGTATCCATCGCGATACTATACTATTGAAGGCCCCCAAAACTCTCGTACTATCGATATTATCTAGAATTGAGGCCGATAGTATCGATACTATCGATAGTGTCGTGCAAAATATACTATAGTTGACAGTGTCAAAAATAAATGACCAAACACTAACCAATGCATAAAACATCTAAAAACACGTGGAAACATCAAATATGTTGTACATTTAATGCTTTTTATGATTTTTAATTACCAGTAGAACCACTAAGAGTAGATCATTTGATGCTGTGAAACTATGACGTCATTAGTGTAGTATTTCATAAAATTCCATATAAAGTATCGTTTTGACATTTATTAAAAAGTAGCTGATTTGATATGTCAGTTACCCTATTGATAGTATTGATAATATAAGTGATTTGGGGTAAAAACTATCGACTATCGATATTTATTTCAGATACATTAGATTCGATGTATTACATTATTCGATGTATTCGATTATACAGTAGATTCGATGAACTTTTTGGCGGGAACTTGGGAAGTGACATTGCTGAAAAGAAAATCGTGTATTTCGAGTTTTATTGAATTTTATCGGTGAGGGGGAACGTTCGGTTGGAGCGCGAAATTCAAATTTTATCACGTTTTTTGCAAATTGCAGTACAACTGTAGAACTGAATAAACCTGACTGACTATGATGAACTTGAAGATTGTATAATATGACCTGAATTTAAACTTGACGACAACTAAATACATAAGTATATAAAATATGACTTACTCTACTTGACACTGGCAAAATACACAAAAGTGAGATGGCAAAAAATAAAATCTTGCTTCGAGTTAGCCGTGAAGTAAAATTCAAATATTAAGTTTTTTGATTATTGCAGCTCATAAATAAATAATAGGTGTTTGTCAAAATGTGATTGGCGACGTACGAACGGCTTACTTTATACTTTCTGATAAATAATTAAGCATTTTTGATGTGTTCAGTCTCGCTTACTAAGTAGCGTAAATAGCACCCTGTACCTACCATGAGTTTACTACGGTAACGTACCTACTGGGTAACCTATTATGTTTCCAAACGTACATACTTAATCGATAGAGTATTTTAATATTCTCTTTGATCGATAGTCGCTAGCGACCGTGGTGAACATATTGTATAACGATTATAATATCTCTTACAAGTTGTTTCACCGTAGTCGCTAGAGCTACTATCCATTACGTTACCGTAGTAAACTCATGGTGGGAGCACTAAGGTTTTATTTATTTAAACATACCTATCGATGGTGATAATGAGGTTTAGATATATAGGTAATAAAATAACATTAGAAATGAAAACTATCATTTCGTTTATTCAAAAATACATCTTGTAAATAAACCACTTCGTTAACGATTCTGTAACAAATATCATTCTGAAAATATCCTATAGCGAGAGACTAAGTTAAAACATAGGTATTCAAAGCATTTTAAAATAATGTAGGTAAGTAATGAAAATAAATAAATATATTTTATTTTACATAAATGAAGTAATGCTTCTCAACAAACATATAAGGTACGGGGGATTTCTTAGACCCCTGACTGTCTTCCAGACAGAGTATACACAGACACCCACATAACGTTGAGTATAGTACAATACCTACATATTGCGCCGACCCCAAATGATTGGGAACAGGGCAGGGAGATGATGATGATGGCTAAGGCATACAAATGTTCACAAACTGACAATGGTATTTTACATTACCGAAATTTTAATTGTTTAAGGTTGAATTTTTTTTTTTTTATCATTAGGTACAGACCGATGTTGTACCTACTATAATCTCGAACCTTAGTATATCCATGTATTCAAAGAGTATGACATAGTTACTTTCATAAACTTTTTGATCATTAATTTCAGGTGTACACTACAGTTTATAAATTAAGTTTTTTTAACATCGTGTTTCGCTATGTTAAATAAGATGACATGTAAATGTTTACAGGTGTAAATGGTTTTACATTGGTTAGTCAAATCTTCATAGTGCGTTTGTACTTCGGTCCTATGTTGTATAAAACTTAATATTCACCTATCTATTGGAGCTTCCACATACCAGTTATATAACTGCTGTACCTACTTTATGTACTAAATACGGTACAATTTGTCAATATTCTCATTTTTTTTTAAATGTTATATAAATGCTATATGGGAGCACCATAATATTATTTTATTATTATTATGGCCCTATATCTAATTTACCTACTTCCTCCCGCTTTATAATATCACAGACAGACAACAGTCCAATATTAAACAAGTTATTATACAAAATGGCTAATTGAATTCTTCATTTTTTGAAGAAACATCGTTGCAGACTTTTGGAGCCTGTCTATAAAATCTCATTAAAATGTAAGTAAGAATTCAATATAAAATGATGCAACATAATTGTCATTATAAAATCCAGAAGTAATATTAACTGTTGACTAGATTACTTAAAATTATAACTTTAATTATAATATCTCAACTTTTATCGACCTTTATCTCGTTCGGTGATTTCTTAGATAGGTAGGTATATTAAAATTAAGTAGATTTTACGTAAACTCTATCTCCAAACAAAAATCCAGTTACGTAAATCCTGCATAAATCTATGTATCAAGAAGAACGCCGTAGGTACCTACATACACATAGACACACCTAAGCTACCTATTAGAAATCTAATCCAATCCACATACATCTTTGTCTATGACTATTCCTATACATTTTTATTATTTACAAGAAAAATATTTCTTAACAATCTTCACAGCTGTGCATTTATTCATTTCGGCTTCGTCATACTGAAATGTTTGCGAGGGAGAGTATAGTTTTGTAACTGGACGGTTGATTTCCTACTTGCCGTGAGAGTGTCCATGATCATCGTCGTCGCCGTGAGAATGGCTGTGAGGAGCTGAAATATAAATAAGAAATATTATATTATGTCTCTTACCCATACATTCTAGGTGATATGTTTCTTAGTTAGTGATTAAAAATAAAACATAGAAATATTGCTCTGATAACGTTATCGATACTCGCTAGCTGGTGCAGCACCAATAACAGAATTGTGAAATCAGTTATTACTGTTTTTCGTACGAAATTTTATAGGTATGATACTTAACTTTACAAAACTCATGGTAGAAGTACAGGACTAACACGTTGAGAAATAACTTACTCAATAATTGCAATCCGAACATGAGGCAGAATCCAACTATCGATGCGAGGTATTGCAAGATTCCGCTTCTTTCACCTTTCCAGATTTCAAAGAAGATGACGTAGAGCAGGGTTCCCGAAGCCAGACCTTGTAAGACTACAGAGGATACACCGGCGGCGGTGGCACCAGCTCCACCAACAAGCAAGATGCCGATACCAATACCAATCGGCGATACAACGGCAAAAGTTGTGATATAGATGATCATCAGCCAAGTCTTAGTGCGTGTAGCGATCAATTCCACACCGATACAGAAAGCAATGACCAATTTATGTGCTGAAACAGCGCCTAACATGTACCTGAAAATAATATTATTATTTTAAAAATGTTTTAATCTGTGGTAAAAGTAAGCTTTAAGATATAAATTAGCGCCATCTATTATTTTGGTTCTTAAGTGCTTCAACATACGATAGACTATACAATTGGGACGCTACTTGATAACAGATGGCGTTAATTGACGATAAACGCGAATACAACAGCTAAAAATTTACATAAAACAATTTATCAGTTAATTTAGTTAGATAAGTAAGCACCCATTTAGATTTTAATTAAATTCAAATTGATACTTTGTGTTTTTTTTAGTTTTTTGAAAATGTAGTTAAATATATTATTATGTTTTAAATATAAATAAATTACATTATTATTATAATAATTCACTAAACTTACCACACGTGAGTGGTGCTAGATTCCAAACCAACGGCTAAGCCTTCAAAAAGCTCGTGAATGGAAAGAGCAAGCACAATGAGTAAGCCGCGCAGGGCAGACGTGACGTCATCTCCTACATTAACGGGCATGTGACTGTGGTGGTGTGAATGACCATGGGGCTGGACCGTTTCCGGGTCCTAAAAAATAAATAAACTTTAATTTTAATTTAGATCATTTATGAATTATCATTATCGGATTCTAACGAACGGTTTTAAGATGACTCGATAATCCAGATACAAAATAATGTATGTACCTGGTAAATTCTTGACTGATGGGATTATTACCTTGTTCTTCCTCAAAGCTTCTGGTTCGATAAGGTCAGCGGTGGAGTTGGTGACACTTTTTTCACCGTTGGCTTCGCCTGGACCACCTCTGCTTTTCCGCACGCTGAGGTTCCTGACTAATGGAGCCGCCTGAGTGTTGTTCTTCTCTCGATGGTGGATGTACATATGCACTAATTCCTCCACCAGGTACATGAGGAAGAAACCGGAGCATGTCAGGAGAGGAGTCAGCGAGAAGTCAAATGATCTTAGTGTACCGATACCTGAAAAGATGATAGGTAACTTTGTTACAATTTAATTATATAAGTAACTAAGTACTATAGGTCCTATAATATACCTATTATGACGTGTTATATTGTATTGGGATTTCTTACTTACTATACAAATTGCAACATTTGTCTATGGAGTTTGTTCAGAATAATATTCTAATAATTTCAATGAATTAACATTTTTTATTCAAAAGCAATATTAAACGTTAATATTTTGAAATATACACGCAATTTTTTCAAGAAATAAGTCTTACTCGGCGAATAATTCAAGCAATTATTTTTTTTTCTGAATGATTAGTGCACCTACAAATAAATATTGCGAACCATGGCTTGTGCACAATATGTGCTCATGTTCAACCAAGATTGACATGTAAATAAGGTAAATCGTAAACGCCTATTGAGAAAATGTTTTATATTATCTATCATTAAACCATATGAGCATACATTTTTATGTAAATGGAGTAGACAAACTTGATCATAACTTAGGAGTTGTAACTAATTACCTACTTATTAAAAATATTTTACGGTAGAGCGCGGAGTGGTTTTTATTATTATTGTTTTCGTGTCATTAACATCATATTTGCATACCTGTTAGTGAATTTAAAGTATTTGTAGACAAAAATTAAACCTAGACTGTGTACATACGTTTTATGTATGGAGGACACTATAATATTTTATAAAAACATTAAAGTGTTGTGGTGTTGTAAGTACCTATGACATACGCAGCGATCTTGCAGCTGTAGGCTGATTCTTTCTATGAAATGAACCGATAAGTGTTGCAAGAAAATTGCTTAACCGACTATTTATCTGATACGCCTGCACTTAACGATACGTCGACGTGATTACATCGCATTATATTTACATGATCTCATTTAAGTATATTGTATTGTATCGTAGTTACCTATATGTAGGGTTGCCATCTGTTCGGGTTTCCCTGGATTTGTCCTAGTTTAGAGGGTGTCCGGGGAGCGTCCGGGCGGGGTTTCATTTGGAGTTCGGGTTTTAAAGTTTACCGGTCGCAAAAATAAATACAAAATTAGATTTAAGCAATATTTATTTTGCTGAGTAAGTTTAACAAATAAATGACATATCCGGGTATAAATATATATATCTTGTTGTCCTGGTTAGTGAATTTTAGAGATGGCAACCCTACCTATATGAGATTCATAAAAAGTCATAAATATTTTTAACTAAACCAAACTATTTTCGGGAAGACCCCATTACCAAAATGAACTGATACCTCAGACCACCATAGCCAAACTACCTACTTTAAAAAATCTTTCCTATACGATCCACATATTTATTGTATTATGTTCATAAATAAAACTTTCCAAATATTATTATTACCCGTTCATTAAACTTGCCTGACTGGTTGGCGCCAAGTGTCCTGGGTTGGGTATCATTTCTTTTTATTTCACACCATCCTACGTAAAGGCGAAGTTCGTCGTAATATTTTAAGTCATTGAATTTTTTTATTCTTTAATTTATATAATTAGAAAAATATCTCTGGGAGTTAGGTAGGTTTTAGATTGGACAGAATTTTTATAATTTTGTCAAAAAGTAAAAAACTAAGCACATTAAATTTATTTAATTTTAACAAAATGAACATGAAAAAAATTATTTTTGTACTTTATTAAATTTTATGGCGATGATAGTTCAGTAGTAGTTCGAATCCTACAATGAGCAAGTATACATACCTACATAATAAAAACAGTAAAAAATGCATAAGATAGAAATTATCAAATTATACCATCATTTTCTTGATCTTAAATAAAAATAAGTAAAAGGCAAAAGCGAGTTGACCTCGGATTCAACTACCTAAGTAGCCCTACTTTCCACAAATCCAGTCATCACAGCAATTTGTTGGCTCATTCTGACACTTGAAATAGGTAGATATATGTATCTACTTTAATCAGGGTGAATACACATAATACATAGATTTAAATAAATGGATAAACTGACTGACCTACCTACATGTTAACTTACAACGAAACTAAAAATTTTGCACATATATCACCCACATTACCGGGGTAAAAAGTAGCCTATATAACCTTCGGGGAAGATGTAGCTTCCTATTAGTATATATTAGTAAAATCATTTTTCGAATCCGACTGGTAGATCCATATTAGCGCGTTCAAACAAACAAACTTGTCAGCTTTATTATTTGTAATATTTCCTTTAAAAACGTGCCTACGTGTTTTATAAAGGCACCCAGTTTCAAAATTCAATTGCGTATTGAAAAATGTAAAATAGCGCATAGCGAGTGAAAGCTTGAAAGTACCTAAATTACTGTACGGTATGGGTATGTTGGGCCGACAACGCTCATAGTGCCACATCTCACTATGGTTTAGTCTAGCTACTAATGCTACTACGTACCTCTCTTGGATTTAGTTCTCACTAAGGAAATTAAACTAATACAATTTAATTTATATTGTTGTTGCATTTATCAGAAAATTAATACCTACTTATTTAAAACGTGCTAGTCAATACATAACCAATTAGAGTTACCATCACCAGCTGTTAATATACAAAGTACAATATTATACGGCATAGGTATATATAGCACGTAAATGGATAATCGATTACAAGTGGTACATTTGTTCAAATAAGTACATGACATACCACCACGTAGGTAATTCAATGAGTTAGGACTTTCCGTCCATACCATATTACGCAAATTACTGCGAAATTTATTAAATTATTTACGATTTTTATGTTACCTGTATTATTTGTTTGTTCTTTATAACTACATATTTCTAATAATTGTAGGTAGGAACTTACAATTAATCATTCTTCAGTTTTATTTATTATGTAATTTAAATTCTAAAGACTGAATTCAAAGTAGTATTTCAAAAAATGCACTATGTATGCTTAGGTTTCAGATACAGATTTTTTAAATGTAGATGACATTTACTTGCAATGAATGAAGGCCTTAATAACTATTAGTCACGACACCACACAAGTATCACAACTAACTCTACCTCATTCATGACGCTACGCAACATCCTACCATTTTTTGTTTCATTAAGATTGGATTAGTCATTGTTTATGTTCATTCTTGTTGTAGAACGACACAAGCATAAAACAACAAAACGAAACTATTCCGTAAGTTTAAAAAGAAAATTATTTTTAAACTCGTTTGCGAAGACGGGCACTCTATATTTTTTTGCCTGATAGAATTAAAAATTAACAAAAAGACTAAAACTTGTTGTTCAGGGTCAGGTTGAAGGCAAGCGTTGGATGGATCTAATAAGAGCCATAACCCGATCCACCATGGTGCAGTGTATTCGCAACGCTACGAACTGCCAAAGAAGTAGAAAAATTGCGAAAGCAACAATTCTAAACAGGGAAAACATTAATGTCTTAGACCCGTCATGTATGTACTCCATCTATATGATCCACGACCACACTGACAAGAGTGCCCGACTGTGAAGAAGACCATAAAATGCTCAAACCTTGACATTGATTAATTCAATAATACGTATTTAATTTGCAACTGAAGCAAACAAGCACAGCGGTGGTACGTGCACAGGCTTTTCTCGATTTCGTGCGCACGAGCATATTGCGCCATCTGAGTATGACCTTGAGACAAACACGAATGATGCCTACACCATTATAGACCCAGGGCCTTGAAAATTAAATTATAAGCTTTTGAAGAGACATTATAACATACCATACATTATGTCATCTGGTAAAAGTCTTTGATGAATCACCTAAAATATTTTAAAACTAAGTATGAAATTGCACGTACACAGCAAAATGCATTGACAATTGATTGATGATGCATTCTAATTAAAGTTAAAAGGATTTTAAGGGGCGAGCTCCTAATATGACAAAATGCTTTCAATATTTGAATCTACGTATAGATTTGATGGTAAGATGTGGGGGGTACCTCACTTATGGGCATTAGCAATACCTACCGTTGCGTAGAGCGTACCAAAACGTAGAGTCAACTGGTTCTCAAATGCAACTGCCGGAACACAACGGCAGGTGGTTGACGACAGAATTTCAAGGAGGCTCAAGCTCAACATAGGATTCGAACATACATACTTCGTCACAGAGAGAACTGAGATATCTATACTTCTAGCTTTCGCCCTGCGGTTTCACCCGCATTAGAGTTCATGAACACCCCGTTGTCTATTTAACCAACCAAATAATAATGTAGGTCAATTTGTCCGTTAGTATTCTCATAACTTGAGAACCACAATACAGATCGTGAAGCGCTTTCAAAGATAAGTATCTTCTTAGGTTCAGGTTTCTAGAGGAAGGTTTTAGGTTACAAAGGTAAATATCCAGAGACATATAGTTGTTCTGTGACGATTGAATGCTTCATAAATATATTATGCATGTGGAGTTCAGTTTTGACGTCTAAATACTGGTTAAAAATTACAAACCATTGAAAAATCGTGAATCGTGAAGTTGTGAATCGGACTAACAATTCCGGAGATTAGCGCGTACAAACAAACAAACTCTTCAGTTTTATTATTAGTATAGATCTTATCAAAAGCTGACGCCTTTTTTGTTTCCATTTCTAGATAATATACGCTTTAGACGTAAATAATTTCCTACGGGGAAATTATTTCCTTTTATAACGTTTGATGACTTACGAATTGATCAAGCAGGGGAGGACACATGCCCTCAAGCTCTACCTAATGGAAGACGGAACTGCCTAGGTAAGTATAGCAGGGATGGAATGTTTCAAAGGTATTTCTTCAGATAAGTTTGAATTCATAAATATCACCTATTGCCAAATAAATATACCTATTTATACACTACAAAGCTTTATTTGCTAGCGGAAGTCTTCGACCAAGAGTATAACTAATAAAATATTCATGACGACGAATACTGGCATTCTCAAAGCTACCGGTATAAAAAAACGTTCTTTATCAAGCGCACGTTATGCCTTTGAAACAGGGTTTTTAATTGCTTGATAAATTTGAAAGCAGTATTTATACAGGCGATCAAAGTATGTGATTGCATACTCGCCGATACGTTTTAAGATTCAGTTAGTGCAACTTTAGAATGCATTACACGTCTACTCAAGTATTTACTTAAGCAGTGCATCACCGTGCGTGTTACATCATAGCATTTCTTCTAGTGCTCGCTTAGCATAAGTTTACGACGCAAGCAAATACCATATGCCTATGCAAAACAAAGGTAGAAACAAGATTTACAACGTGACAGTTTTCCACAATTACTTTTCCTTTTTCATTTTCCTCAATGATCATTTGTAAAGTGAGTGACTAGATTTGAATGAATTACCTTAGTATTATTTTTTTGTCTTATCGTTCTTTGAAGAAATCTGTATTCCTGATGGTTATCCAATATGAACATATTACCTATCTAAACAATAAATAACACTTACTAACATCAACACCATACCATATTGATATATACCATATCGAATCTGAATCGTGAGAGGTGCTCGATTCGAATCGGAAGTGGGACATTCAATATTATCTAATCGGAAATAGCCCAAATATTGATACGTCAATAAATTAAACTGATTTGAGGTGTAATAGACGTGTTCAAGTAGATTCAATATTTTGACCCAGATATAGTCGGGTTACATGCGTAACTAATTGAATAAATAATGATGATTTCTTCACAGTTTGTATTGTGCAATAAACAAACAAATTGAAAACGCTCTTAGCATGAAAGAGTTGTTCATAATACTAGAACCAATCCTACCATATCTAGAATCAAAATAAACTGCACGGCTTTTTAAAAATTCAATCCAGTTTTAAAATTACTATTTTTAATGTTTTAGTAACACATTTCGCATAATATTTAATATTATAATAAGATGAGTCGATGAATAGGTATAATAATGATTATTAGTATATGTAGGTACTTATTCTACGAAACGTCGATTTCTCGTTTAAGGAAAATACCAGTAAGCACTTAAAATTAATGATGTGTAAAAACCAAGATGTAGTTATGAAAATATTATTTTTTAAAACGCTTTCGAGTTTTTTTTGTTTCTTTTCAATTAGTCATAATTTATATTCTAATAACATTTACGATAAAATTTGATCAACAATCGTCTACTTTGTAGCGTGTGTATATTTAAGTGCATAGGTACTTCGTTTGTAAATTATTTTATTTGCAGTTTTAGTATCAATTTTACGAGCGATCGTAAAGCCGTTGAAGAACTCGCGTAAATTATTTTATATCTAGTAAATATGAATAACTTACAAATAGTTCCCACAGATATATCTTTATACTTAGGTATCTACCGATTAGCTTTGATCACAACACAGTGTATATTTCGACCGACAGTGTAATGTTGATTCAATCTAGTTAAAAAACCGGTTGCCAGTGAAGGTAAAGCAAGGAAAATAAAACAGGCGAACTTGCGCATACCAGGAACGAATGAATAGTCAAGTGTAAGAAAAACCGGAATTTTATTCAGTGTTCACTTTCGTTCGCACGCGCACACTGTATAAAACAAAAAGTGGGAAATCATTGATACCTACTGCATTAGTTCCTATTCTGATAGAGCGATGAAAATACCTACACCATTTTATTTTTATTAACCTGCGGTTTCACCTTGCGGTTTATTGGACGGAACCCTAATTCTCTTTCTAAAATAGCCTAACTAAGTTATTCCTTATAACATAAGCTATCAACTTGTGAAAGTCACGTCTAAATCGGCCCAGCCGTTATGTAGATTAGCCGAAACAAGACAAACTAAAAGAAAAACCTTTTTCTGTTTAAGTACCGTATGAGGAAATGTTTTTATGTAGTTGGTATTTTGTATATTTGTTATAAATATGTAATTATAAATATATATTTACTTAAAATTATTTAGGTAATCACGCCAGGGGGCACCCCCGAATGTGGTACTTACGTACACAAACCTAACTTACCGTAAGACAGCACCTAAATAAAATAACCGTTACACTCAGCTGATCCGAAATATTTGTTACTACATACAATAAGCCATTACCATACGCACTTGCGTCATGAATTGCAGGTGTAAAGTAAGCCATAGTTATTCAGCCCTGACTGTGGGCAGGCATCTAAAGTTACTAATGCATAATGTACACGTCTATTTTCGGCTGATTGACACAAAGAGTAGAGTCAATGAGTCAATATTATATCTATAATTATATTTGGCATTGTTTAATACAGTTGCTGTTCTTGAATAATGAATAACTGGACCGTGAGTCTTTGTATTACGTACACTAAGTAGGTAGGTAGATACTATGAGAATAAATGTAATAAGATTGAATTAGTATATCACCCACGATTGCATAAAGTGAGAGAATGCTCCTGACACCTGTGTGTGCTCTGAGCACTGATTCCATTGATGTAGGATTAGCTATTTTTGAGACTAGCTATCCCCCACGGTTTCACCCGCGCTCCCAGGATCTAAAATTACCTATAACCGGGATAATTCGAATAAGACCAGTAACTCCGGAGATTAGCGCGTTCAAACAAATATACTCTTCAGATTTATTATTAGTATTACCAAGAGTATTACCTATATAGATAGCGGCCGCACTTTAATATGTAAATCTTGAATACAATAACTTTGTTATTATTCCAAATGTAAAAATGTTAAATATCTTTATCTTTTCCGTTTACTCTTGAAGAGATAAAAGGTTATCGGCCTTTACATGATCGCGACGAGTTATCATGACGAACTGGGCTACGGATAGTACCTAGATAACAAATTATGCATCATTCTGTGGTGCACTGTGCACTTGACATTCAGGTTCAATAAACAATTGAGATGTTCTCTTTACCTTGCGAAATCTATACTTATAATAAATCTGTAGAGAGGTCAATTCTGTACATGAAATATATTTTCAAAATAACTATCAGGGGGTGATTAGTGATCGATACTGATGCCAAAAATGCAATCAGTAATTTTTTTGTCTGTCTGTCTGTCTCTCTGTATGTTCCTTATAAAAACAAAAACTACTCGATGGATTTTAACGAAACTTGGTGCAATTATTCTTCATACTCCTGGGCAGGTTATAGTATACTTTTCATCACGCTACAATCAATAGGAGCAGAGTAGTGAAGGGAAATGTTGGGAAAACGGGAGAAGTTACTCCATTTTTTAAGCTTCCGTCGCGTGTGCAGCCTTAATGGTTAAAGTTACATAGAAATCATGTATGACGGAAATATTCTACATAAAATTGTCTAAAAAATATACCAGAACAGCATATGTCTATCTTTTATGGTTGACCCACAATAACACGTGTAACTCCTGATAGCTTAGCAGTTCGGAGCATTCTGATTATATTTGTTTACTCTTACGTTTTTCACATGGTCACTTATATGTCGCTCTTTCCCGGGTTAGCAGTTCTAGAACTCTTTATGTTCACGTGCCGTATTTTAATTCTATATGTACTTAAACCTCATGTGAAAGTAAACAATATTACCAATACATTAACATAATAACATACAAGGAGTTACACGCTGATGGTCTCGGGGCACAGCGTGCACCGCAGAATAATAATATTCTGCGGTTCCTTATTGCGATATTTTTTAACAGTATTGTGGATTGACATATTATATTTCCCTACTAAAATACGAAAGTTAATCTGTCTGTCACATCAAAACCACTGAACCCTGAGGAAGGACATATTATGCTACTTTTTTTTACGAAAAACGACGAAAACGCGGACGAAGTCGCGGGCAAAAGCTAGTATTGCATAAGATGATAGTTATTGATCTCCTTTGTAATCTAATCTATATAACACGATCTAAACCAAGCTAGATTAAAAACCTTATCAGTTTGGAAAAGAATATGTCAAATTATCGATGTTATAATAAAATCATGGGCATAGAATAGTAGTATATGATACTGTTGCATAATAGGGGTTATTAAACACGAGTGTGAGTTTAAGTACCGAGCCGTAGGCGAGGTTCTTAATAGTATCACACGAGTTTTTAATACCTAATTATGTGCAGTATCATACAGTACTTTATCTAAACTCATCTAATAATGTAATTTAAAGGTAAAAAATCGATAATATTTTGTCATAGGTTTTCATGACTTACGGGTATCGATTATTCGTCATTTCCACTGCCGCCTCCACAATTTCAGATCCAAGTTTATTTCACCTTAGTATCACTGCTATTTTTTTATAATTTTTGGCCAAATAAAATATGTATGCAAAAAAACCAATAAAATAAACAAACATTAATCATTATGGCGCCCAAATCCGTGTGGGGAAAAACTTCTAAGTTGAGATCTCTACCGCATACGCGACCACAGACAAAGTAAATAATTGTTTAGTCCTGATGTCTGGCCACTTATAATGTTTTTTTCTTTATTATTTTGTTTGACAAGTTGACTGACAGTATTAAAACCCAAAAAACATTAAAAGTGGCCAGACATGTCCAAATACTTGTACTTTAATGAAAAAAAGTTATTTTATAGCATTGTTTTGGGAAGAAAACTGTACTATAATATAATTTTTTAATTTAATTATAGAAGGGTGTGCATAAAGTGGGTCATTAAAGTACTGTTTTTGATTTCATAATTAGAACTTTACGATATGAGAGTAGATAAATTAATTTATTTGTTATTGTTCCCATAACAATGGATATTATAGTGATAGGAAATGAATGTTAGTAGGCCTTGACAATAGCACTTGTCAATAAACTGATATTTGAATCAGTCACTTAAATTTTGAAGTGTGTTCATACTTAATAATTCTCCATTAGGTAGGTACTATTAGAGTATTTAATATATTCTATATACTGATTGTTCTTGTATGTTGTCAACAGAGATTATCATCGTAGGATTTAGTATTACATCCTAAATTGTGGTAATAAGATTTTTGAAACGTAGTAGATAATATGAGTAATGAATTTCGTAGAACGTCTACGAAAATATGTACACGGAAATAGCACATGAGATTTCGTAGCATTTTAAATCGTAGAAAAAATAATATTATCTCGTTTTATTGTATTCGTAACCAGGAGAGGGATTTAGAATAAACGATGATAGAAATGTACCCACGAATTGATATATAAATGTAGAGTACGTTATGTAACATGTTGACTATTGTCGACCTAATTGCTACGAAAAAAAAGTGCTGTAGCAAAGAGAAGTAGACTGTTTACGCAACGTCTACGTTTTTTTGGCACTTTACTTTGATAGATGATGACAGACTAGCTATCCTCGCACCAAGTAGCCTATGTATTTCTCCATGCCATAAGCTGTCTGTACACTAAATTTCACCTAGAGGTAACAAACAAACTCACTGTCACATTTATATTTTTTAGGATATACCTTCTAAATGCATTTATTCTCGTGACTATTTCGTGCAATATTTAATTGTTATCACCGTGACGAGAAGTGAGGATTTTGTCCCAATTTCTAACTTGTATTTAAGTGTGTGTCGTCATATTAACAACCTTGGGTCGTGATTTCACCGCAATCACCGGCTAATGGATTTTCTGAGGCTGGCCATTAGTGTGACAGCGTTGTTAATGTTAATGGTATAAGATAGGACAATCCTGTATACGTATATCCCGACAATCAGACATCCTGAAAGGGACAGTGATATATATTGGAATATAAGTAAAAATATAATGAGTATAATATGAATTGGAAAAGAATTTCGTTCTGAATGGTACCGTATTAAATACTTTTTGTATAAATAAAAACAACAACAAAGAAAAAAATTCAAAAAAACAGCACACAGACGACTTATAAAGATCATGCGAATAAAATCGATTAGTATTCAATCATCAAAACATGTGTTTTAAAATTCTCATTGAAATGCTGTATTCCTACACACTAGTTACATATTAGGTAGGTACCTGCTTACATTTTTTTGTAAGTATATAACTGTGGTAGATAATTATTCTATGCAATTTTATCCAGCATCAATTTACAAAGATATCTTGAAGATATTAGACATACGCTTACATCATTTTATGATTCTTAGCAGGTAACTCCCCGTTTATTGATGAGGAAACATTGCAGATATCTGTAGTTTAATTCAGACGTTACTCAAAACTAAATATAGAAGAAAATAATTATATTATTTTGGTGTGTGCATCATTCGGTAATATTTCGACAAAGTCATCACGTAATCATTAGATCAACCCAAGGCAGTTGATTTTTTTACCATGCCTTGAGAAAAAAACGTAATCTAGTGAAAAAAAAAGATAAGCTTGTATTTATCTACAATCACATCACGATAAGTGAAGATGTAGCTAATGGTGATAAACACATATCCAGAACAGAACGACATTGTAATGATTCGAACCCGGGACTTTCGTCTCGGAATTCGACGTCGTCACTGCCACCGATATCATCGCTCTAAGTCCTCTTGACGTATAACTTTATCGAAAGTTCAAGTTCAAAGCATTGTAGGCTTCTAACCCACGAAGCCACAGCGGCTTGTTGGTTTGTCATGCAACAATGAAGCAACAGATCGTCGTGATTTTTGACATAGAGTTAGTTTATGGGCCGTAGAGTTACATACGCTACTTTTTATTCCGAGAACGCGGGTAAAACTGCGGGTGGAAGCTAGTATATAATAAACAAACTTATTTAAGTTATAATTAATTATACTGATAAAATGTGTCAAGTTATGACACTGTCAATTGCAAATTAATTTCCTATTGTTTTTAGAAGGTACATAAATTAATTGATATTAGGTATACTTAGATACCTACATGAAACAATATACTAATAATGTATAATTTTATGTGCATTAATTATTCGAATTTATCTATTACGAAATAACAAAATGCATTGTAAATAAGAAATTTTACATTATGCCATTTACCTAAACCTTTGTTCTATGAATCGGTCATGCACGAAGGTAATGCGCCTACACACATAGATACAAGGTTTTTCACCTATATCATAGGAAATGATTACTTCATTAACAAGAGATAAACTATGAGAATTCTAAGAAAAACATCACACTATAGAATATGAAAACTACCTACGTACTAAGTAATTGTATTTTAATTTTAAAGGTTTTAGTTTTTAGATAGGTAGCTATCAGGGGTCTCTTCTGTTATGAGGTTAGGAAAAGATATATTCAATCCAGGGTTCTTTTTTTATCATATTTTTTAACTTATAGGATGTTTTGATTCTCAAAGAGACAAGAGAAAATACTATAACAACAGTTGCAGTACGAACCCGGAGGTATAATATTTGTCTGTCATAAGAACATTATGTAGAAACATCTTGCAGGGAGGGCACAGCAAAAAGATATTTTGGGTTCCAAAAAATAATAAAAATCTAGCTAGCAGTACCTATATGTTGTGTTTAGGTGATATAGCAATGCTTGCGGATTTGAATCACTATAAAAAGTGGTTTCTTGCGTAGGTTGAATATAATTATGAGGATAAAAAATCACGTTTCGACTACACTATATTCATCAGATTTCCAAGATTTTTATATTTGTTTTATGGTTCCGATTCGCAACAAGAAAGTGCAGTTCCGTTAGGCGTTCCAATAATGTAGATACAAACTTACGTGCGGCACATATCACTGGAAACGTACGCGACAAACATTATAATTACAATCATGTGAATAGTTTATCAAAGTTTACCGTATCCGTGCTAAATCTGATCGATTTTACTAACACGAAATGCCTCTCAATTCGTGTCAAATTACGAATGGATAAAGCTCGCAATTCCGTGTAACATATCTAAAATTCTTTAGCTGTGAGAAGCGTTCCAATTGCCCAACTCTCCAACATTGATTCCATTCCATGAAGGCATTCTTGCGGTTTCCGTTTTAATATATTGAGAGTTAAGTATAAAATTTACAGTCCAAGTATGTAATTTTTTTTTAACGAGATGATATAAAAATATTTAGTTTCGCCTGCTCTGTTTAAATCTCTACATATGTATCTACCTACCAACATTTATTCCATTTATTTTTCTAACTACTATTTCGGCATTTTTGTTTTCCTTTCATGTCATCCATTTTATCCTATATAATTTGCTTTTCCTTTTCCTTTTTTATTCAAATATTTTGTAAGGCTATGAAAATCCGTAGAATAAAGTTCTACTAATCCGCATTGTGCGAGCACGTTTGCTGTTAACGTGATACCGTCCGCGTCAGGCTAACCAGCTTGTCAGTCATCAAACATTAACTTTAAAACATTTGAAACAACGGATCGTCAAACCATTGATCATAAATGGTTTGACGATCCATTATTTTAAACAACGTCACCTTACAAGTTACTATTACACAACAAAATTGTGGAAAAAAAATCTAAACCTGAATACAAATGTAGTTTTAATCATAATAACATTTTGACGATGATATTCACTGTAGGTAAATTTGAAATTTTAATGGGTTATGTAAAAAATATTGTAAAACAAAAATACCTATTCCACTCTTTTCCTTTAACATTTTAATACACATTTTCCTTATTTCTCAGGGTTTTCCTTATTTTCCTGATAACCGTTATGCAAAGAACCTTTCTACAGTTCGGCCATTCTAAGTATTTTTCATGTTTCTACATTATTATGCCAGGAAACATTAATAACACCTTCATAATTGTGATCATCATCGATGTTTTGATCAATTTGGACATTTTTTTTAATTAAAAAAAACTTATAAATTTTACACATAGTATGCATAATGTTTGTCATTTGTGAATCTTATGTGGCGGTAATATTTTAATGCAATGTGTATTGCGGAGTAAAAGCAATAGTAGGTAGGTATGTAGGTACTTATTTGCTCATTTCTAAAGAGGAGAAGGTAGCAAATTTTCGAAGCTACTGATCCAATTCTGAAAATTCTTTCACTAATAAAAAACTACATTGTTCCCGAGTGTTTTAAACTACTTTCAGTCCCAGGAACGCGGATGAAATCGCGGGAAGCAGCTAGTATTACGTAATTTAGTATCATATGCATGGGAATAATTATAAACACTCAAAAATAACAATGATGATTAATTACTAGGTTTCTAAACTTACGTATAGATATTCCTTTTCTCAATAGCTGTCTCAACTTTCAATTGCTAAGTTATTACGAACGTTACGTATAACCTAACAAAACATTGAAATAAAACGTAAGTGCTGGGTCATTTAGCCCGCCCGACGCAATATATTTACGAAAACAAGTTTACGGATGTGCATAAAATATAGTATCATAGTGATATTACGAAAGTTTTATCTATCTATCTATACTAATAATAAAGCTGAAGAGTTTGTTTGTTTGAACGCGCTAAACTCCAGAATTACTGGTCCGATTCGAAAAATTCTTTCGTTAATAGGAAGCTACATTATTTCCGAAGGTTATAAGCTACTTTTAATCCCGGGAAGGCGAGTTTAACCGCGGGGAACAGCTAGTTTATAATATGTATCTGGAAATGATTTTGTCTTTTTCATCTCATAAGTTTCTCTGCCATTATGACATGGTTATTTATTAATCTAAGATTCAAATATGTATCAGTGTATTAATTTTACCTAGCTACCTACGGTTAATTCCCACGATCGGCTTTACGATTTCCTTGCATGAGTTGCTAACCGCATACATAGGTATCCCCTAAACCGCTCTACGTAGGCTGACTCATAACCTCATTGTTAATTAACAAAGTAATTACTTTAAGTACGTTATCATGCTCACATTTGATTTAATTTCATTTCAAACCCAACACATTGAGTAATCAGATTTTATGTTTCTTATATATGAGTAACTGGGAATGTACAGAACCTAAATCTAAACTGATATACTTTGTGTTTGCCGTTTCGTTCACACTGCGTTGTATTGTAAATGACGAAACAATGAATAATAATTGAGCCTAAACTGATTCCCCTGATACCGCGAGACGGAAGCAAGTCCAATAATAAAAATATATAGTTACCTACGTATAGTTAATTAATATTAGTATTAGTGTAATGCATTGTGCGAAGTACAGCCTTCCTAATAAATAATTTACTGCTCTTGCATTATAAATGAAACAATTGTAAGTTCAACATTTGCATACAACGTAAATTCCAACTTAATATACCTCCTATGTCATTGAAAAAAATAACTACGGAATACAATAGTCGAAAAAGAATTAATAGATATAGATTATAATAATCAAGGGAATTGCAATATTATTATGCTGTGCGCGTACGCTGCTCTGGTTCTGTGTTTCCCTTCATTGAATTGGTAATAAGTTAATTGTTCAGCGCACGTCCGGTGCATCGAGTGATGCGCGTGCTCATCACGTTTGCAGGAAAGTCCATCGTGTCAATACCATAAATTTTAATATTACAAGCAAAAAGTTAAAACATTCATTTAGTTTTAACTTTAAAATGTTAAACAACACGTAAATGTCACAGGCGAATTTCAAATACCTAATATCCGTCTCGGTTTTGGAGACAAGTATCAGGAAATTAAGCATCATGACAAATGTAAATCACTAGACAATGTCGACCTTCACAGCGTACTACCCAAAGACAACTATGTAATATGATAGTCGGAAGGTATAATATAAATAATGCTCTTGATCAGCAATGATGAATGGAATGGAATACTGCCTCTGAGTAAAACCAAAAGAGAATCAAACCGTTTCAACAGGAATCCCCTGTTCCCCGCATATTTGGCGACGTTCGCATTTCACAAGTAACATACCCTCCAAATTTCATGTATCCAGGACCAACGATTTTAGGTTGTACATGTTGATATGCCAGTCAGGGACTTTGAATTTTCTTATACTACCACGAAATATACCATCGTAAATTCCGTGATAATTGTTTGATGAATTTCAATTGGTTCGGTTCAATATATTGATGGTACTAGTTAAAATGGTCAATACGCGATGAGTGTGGTGGACGCGGAGACTGGACAATGACACACATATTTAGCAGGCGCTTGCGCAATTGTGTATTAGATAATGTCCTCTCTTCGGCTACGGCCGTTCACACATTCTAATGAGAACACACCCGACGTATATTTAATAATATAAACAATTGAGTGATCGATGTGGAAGCAAACTCGATGTTTTATATAAGTCCGATTAACTGTATTGACATCTCAATAGCCTTTTGTTACGATAATCTGTTCCTAATCCTAGACATGGGATTAAATTGCTGTTCGGCTGCTAAGTTAGTATCAACTATATTATGAATTTATAAAATTTCCTCAGATCTAACACCAATTTTTTTATAAGCAATTTGCAAATATTCAACGTGGGCGTTATTAAGATTACCATAAATTTAATCGTTATTAAACTATTTAACGATGAATTTGACACTATAGTTTAGAAACAGGATTTCATAATGAATTGATTGAAGCATATTTGACAAAATTAAATATTAATTTAAGTTTCACACAACAGTTTGGATTGATATTTAAAAACACTATAAATTTATAGTGTTTTTAAATATCATTTATTTCGATGATAGCTCAGTAGTGTCGATTGCCGAGACGAACGTCGCGTGTTCGAATCTTATCTAAAGCTCAAGCTCATTACCTTCCGGTGAAGGAAAACATCGTGAGGAAACCATAGTACTGGCAGGGTACTTTGTAGTACCCGCCTGGCTGGCTACCACCCTCAAGTTGCAAATCTGTCGCCAATCATGCATGATTTGCAGTGATCAAACGGGAAGTATATACAATTAAATCGTTAGTTAATGTACATGTCTAGCCTGATTAAGAATGTTAGTTTTACGTTGCCGCATTCTCACAAAGTTTCACTATGAGTTTCCTACATAAAGATTTTTTTTTACTAGAACAGAAGCAAACCTACAGCTTCTATCTTAAACAACATAGTTTTTAAAATATTAAGAAATAAAAATATAACGGTTACTAATATTATGATAAATAAATAGGTTAATGCTTGTTGTAATACTCTCTAAGATTATATTTTACTTTGTCTGTGTTAGTCATAATGTTCCCAGTCAAACTACACTACAAGCTATGATTATTTAAAGATAAGGTAGGTACCTAAGTGCCCATGTTTGATGAAGATACTTTCTCATTGTAGTTATATTTTCTAACAATCTAAGTTTACAAACATACCTACTAAAAGCTTTACTAGGAATATCACCATAGGTACAAACATTATTGAAAAAGGATAGAAAATATTTATGGCTGTCAAACAAAAACCCACCAATTTTGATGGTTTTTACGTGAACTCATTTTACAAAACTTCTGTACTCTAACTCTTCAAAAGATATGTACTTTCATTGAAAAGTGATCAAATGAGTCTAAGTATATTTAGGTTTGTTTGTAAACAATAGAAATAGCACCAATTTCATATCAAATAAATTTAAATAGATAAAGATATTGATGTCAAATTCAAATAAAAAATACACGATTTTTTTTAATAGTGATTACCTAATCTTGAAAATTTTTAATGTTTTTTTTATTTCATTGAATTAATCTAATGATAATTTTGAATAGTCCCAATGATTTTATTTGTATTATGTCAGAATCCAAATCTGTAGAAACTGTTACTAAATAACGTTGAAGGTGAACTTGATTTTAGAGCTCTACAATCAAGCACATTGTTTATTTGTTAACCTGTTTTCAACTATCATACCATTGCAGATTCTATAAGATAAACATCATCATCTCTTTTAATAGGTATATCCTTTGAACAATTTTAGTATTAATTAACTTAAAAATTTAAAAGTACAATATAGATTACTCACGTTGCAGATACGACACATTTTCGTCTATTTCTGGTATCAGATGCATGAAAGTAGTCGAGAGCAGTACTCCTCCTCCGAAAGACAACAACGACATTACCACTCTGTTAGTGGATTTGATGTTGCCAGCTTCCTCAGCAGTAATCCAATTTAACTTTCTGGCTAGCAGCAGTGGCACAAGACCACAGATCATGGAGGCGCAGAAGAGCACCACCATAGAGACTGCCTTGGCCAAGATGACACCTTCGGTATCATCTTCATCATGGTGGAACACAGGTTCTTCTAGCGACATGTTGGAACTTTATTGGCTATTTTCAAACTGAAAATGTTGGTCCTCCTGCTGGTAGGAAACAGATCTAAGTGAAGTACGGCAAGGGCGCGTATGCTTATATACCGGAGCGCGTAACAGATAGGTGCGGTGCGCGTGCGCTGGCAGAGAACGACGCGCCAGTACTATGCGCGCTTGGAGCCGGCCGGCCGGTGGTGGCAATGGTAGTGCGGCAGTCCGTTCCTCTCCCGCGCAGGCTGTACATAACACACCGCAAAGCCTTAAAATTCGTACGCACATTTAATACGCAATTATTATTTTATATAGAGTTAGACAATATTAGTTCAGAATAACTTAATAAGGTGCAGTGGTTGGAAATGTTTTTTAGGTTTTACTAAATATGGCGCCGTATTTGGTACCTATATACTCGTATTTTTGGTCTGAGTATAATTACTTGCTTATTATAAGGTATATTTTGTGGCTCTTACAAACTCATAAGTCACAAATATGGATCATTATTTAAGAGCAGGAATACACTTTTATTATTTTTATCTCTTTAGCACTAAATCTTAATTCGGAAAGCGTGAAATATTCAGTGAAATCTGTGCGTAGCCTTGGGGTGTGATGCGGAAATGTTACTTAAATTGCAATCAATATCGAATGGAAACTATGTAACATTTTTGACAAGAGATAAGTTCAGTTCTTATTTTAGAGTACCTTGCTAAGTACCTATATACTATGTGTAGGTATTTTTTTTTATTATGTTCATAGGTATATGCCTGTGTTTGACCATCATCTCACCGTGGTCGGTGAGGATGCGGCCGATGGTGGTAAGCACACTAAGCCTAGAAGGGAACTGGCTCTCAAGTGCAGCACCTAAGTGCTTGGCGATAGATTTTCCACAAGGTGTTTGTAGCTAGTTAGGCAGGCTGTTGAATAATCTAGGATAGGTAATCTAGAACCATGATAAGAGAACAATGAGGGTATGTCTGTTAACAATAACATACGATCCAATAGCAATACATCTACGATTCGACACATTCGTTATTACCATCTACCATTTAACACCTTTGTTTTTTAATGTTGTAAAGTGGACCATCCTATTGAATGGTATTTTGATGACCTGCGAAACCTGGTGGAAAAATCGAATTATTAGACAATCGACAGCGAGGCGACCATAAAAAAATAGTAGGTATTTTTTCAAAGTCTTGTCTTTTTTTGCAATCGTGCCGTAATGACACGAACCGAGAAGGTAGTAAGTGCATACACAAAGCTTACAAAGTATAAATATATCCTGGGGTATTCCTGATTCTAAACTAAGCTAATAATTATATTCAGCTTGGATTACTGAACATTCACATAGGTAACTGCCGGGTTATTCCGTATCTTTTAGTGCTAATCGTAATGCACATCATTAATGATTTCATCCAATGACGTGCTACGACTAAGACCATTTTGTGGGCAAGGTGAGCCCTCATTGGAAGATTTTCACTAATGATGTTCATTACGTTTACCACCTAAGATACGCGGTAGAGCCCTTGGACCTGCTATAATTTATAAGTAACTATTTATAGTAACGTTGGTTATGACGAAATGAGCCATGATGCATTTATTGTTTATCTTACATAAATATTAATAAGGATAAGTCACGGTCAGGGCAGCCTGCCTCGATACTGCTGCTATTCAAGTAGTGATTTCTGTCCATGTCTTGACAACGATGCGGATGCAATATCTCTATTGTGTAATTTAGAAACTGGTTTTGAATCACCGCAAAGTTGTTACTGGACGCAGGTATTTCCCGTTCTATCAAGATTTTACATTAAACTTTATACCCGTAGCAAATACAAGTCTGCGAATGTCTGCGGATTTTACCATAGTAAAATAATTGACGAGACGCTTTCTAAGTGATACATACCAAGATATAAATCTTGCCGACAATAATAAAGGCGAATGAATGATTATTCTTTAATGTTCAATGATTTTACTGTATTATTCGGCTTCATAAATAATTATAAACTAACTAACTAATCATAAACTTATATTGATAACAATATAAATTTGTGGCATATACATCAAAACTAGCAACTTAAATATATACAAGTATTAAAATAAAAACAAGGCTAAAAATAAAGAAAAGCTTTACTATGGGACCAAACCTTTTTCGTGATTCATGATTCCTTAAATTTAAACTTATTTCCTCGCAATGTCGCATTAAAAACGTGTGCATTGATCATTACACACTCGGCTCGCCTCGACTGTAATGATAATGACTAACATAGCACACTTGTGTATCATAATGTACCTAACTATTACATAATCCAGTTAGAGATTTTTTTATAGACTAATTTAGAGTATGAACCAAGATCACCTTTTTATCAAATAAAATTGATAATACCTATCAACTGAAATTTTGTAATTTTATCAGTGAGTCGAGAGGAAAAGACAAAAATATAATTTTATCTTATCTACGCCTGAAGTGGCATGGTAACCAATATAATACCTGGGATATTCTTCACGCGGGCATCTGATCCCAAACTAAGCATAAAATGGTCAAAATCATTACGATTACCATCAAAAGATACGCAATAGCTCAGCAGGTCGGTCCAGGTGGACAACCCCGTTTGGCACATTCCAGTAGGTACGGGTCACTACACACATAAAAAGGATTTCTTCATTTAAGATATTTTAACTTCCACGAAGTTAGTTTGCATTGAACCAAGATAATGGCGATTTCATATATAGGGAAACTAATATTTTCTTGTAGAAAGAAAAAAAAACTTTTGGATTAATATTCATAATTCAAGAAATCAAATGTCAATTGTTTTGTGACAAGACAATTGACATTTGATCCAAGACAATGTATCTTCCACCAAAGAGATTTAGTTTTCTAGTTCTAATGAAATTGAAGTTCTTAATCCAAAAGTACTTATAACTTGTTCATTCAAGAAAATGTAGAATCAATGTAAGAGATGATATTCTTAGTTCAATATGATAAAAATGTATAACAAAACAGAACGATCTTGTTTTGAAATTGGTTTTACTTGGATTTTGAAAGTGATACATATCTTAAGATTTTTTTATCTTCACATGATATAAAACATTCTCAGTTTAATTTATTATTATATTATAATAACAAACAAAAGCCTTGCATAGAGAAATAATAGATTCTTTCAAGATTTCAACATTTTTGTGTAAGTTTCTGAAATCTTCTGCAGAAATAAAATATTCTCATTGTAAAATTATTTGTCCTACCAACAAAAAGGGTTTTCTCATTATGAGATAAATTTTACTTGTGGCAAAACGTAACGATTTTTTACTAAACCGTAACTATCTTGGATGTAGTAATGTTACTTTCTTCTGAGAATTAAAGGGTTTTTATTAAATCGTAATTATCTTGGATGTAGTAAAGTTACTTTGTTCTGAAAAATAAAGATCTCCTTTCAATAATTTATTCCTCTTTGTGAGATTTTTAGCATGCTTGTATAGGTAGATATATATTTGCTTAGTCTAAGTTTAAGATTATATTAGTGTAAAAACCATAATGTAGGTATTCGTGAAAATAAAAAATAAATCTTTTTTTTTTCTTTCGTACACATCTAAAAAATGTTATAAATTTTCACGAATACATTATGGTTTTTACACTCATATAATCTTAAATTTAGACTAAGCAAATATATTTCTACCTATACAAGCATGCCAAAAATCTCACAATGAGAAACAAATTATTGAATGGAGACCTTAATCAAAACAAGCTAACTTTACTACTTACATCCTAGATAATTACTATATAATAAAAACCCTTTTAGTCCCCGTACAAAGTACCCTTACTACATCTAAGAAAGATACAATTTATTTTCTTTTTATTTCACACAATTTTTTCGATCAAAATGAAAAACAGGTTTGAATATAATGCAATCTATATTAATAGCTGGCTGTACACACGTATAACATCACATTATTTAAGTAATAAAGACATATTATCTCACATAATGTTAATAATTTACACATAATTTTAAAAAAAATAGGAGAAACTGATTTTAAATTCTCATATAACACTTACAACAGTCAATAATATTGATTAATAACAAAATTAAAAATTAAAATAATAGCCTAATAACTATTTAAAACTAAAACGATAATTTAGATACTTTTAACATTATTCTTTAAAAGTTGGCATGCTTATGTCGACTTACCTACAGTAAATATGTCTAACATTATAAAACTGTCAGTACAGTATAATTAATAATAGGTCATTGAATTATCAACACATTAGGTTGAAATATCTTTGTGCAAATTCCCTTGTAAAATTATATTGAACATTTAACTTGTTTGCTTGCAGAAGCCTTCAGCTTTTGTTCTTCTATTTTTGTATGTAGGACCAGGATTCTAAAAATAAGACAAATGTATTAGAACGTTGATTGATCAGATCGTAGCGATATTATAGAAATTACACCTAGATTAATGTATGACAGACAAAATAAAACATAAGAGGTGGATGAATGCATAATAATATGTATTGTAATGAAATGATCATATTCTAAAATAAATAAAATACTTTAGGGATGTACTAGGTACGAGTACCTACTGTATGTATCTAAATGTATAATTTCCAAACCGGTCCAGGCGTCTTTGAGTAATCGGGGATCGAACATGAAAACAAAACAATATGAATGATTCCAACGAATTGAGAACCTCGTAATTTTTTGAAGTCGGTTAAAAATAAACTTATTGACTTACTTTCACTGTCCAATTTTTCTAAGCCTTGCACAATGCTGAGCAGATTTTCGTTTACACGTTTTCTTAATAAACTTCTTCGAGGGACACCTTGATCATTGCAGTAAAAGCATTTATGCAATTTATATTGGCCCTAAACTGCCTCTGCGCGCACAAATGGAGTTGCTTGTTATCACTTTCTACTAGAGGCTTCTGCTTGCAGAACTTCTTTTTGCATCTTGCTTTCAAGATGTGCACCAACGGCCGGCCGGTCACGGAAAGAATGGACATGGTGGCCGCTCGCTGGTTGCGCGGTATTGTCTTGACAAAAACATATTTTGTCTGCCGTAAACCGTAATTCCTTTAATCTAGAAAATGTATCTTACTATAAGTTATTTCGTTCAATGATATGAAGCAATAGGAATTGTTAAGTTAAAACAACATTATTTATTCCAATTAACATACCATAAAACTACAATGAAAGAAGACTATCTTAATTTAAGATATTTTTACTTTGGAACTCAATAAAATAATATTTTCTTGCTTAAATAACATAATTCTTCATTTGAAGATAAAATTTTAATAGATTAAATTGTTTAAAAATGTTGAAGTAAGATTTTTTTTTGTTTTTAAACTAAAACTTTGTATATTTGCTTTGAAACAAGTTTTCTTTAAATGTCAAGTAAAATATTTTATTGTACAAAGAATAATATTTTCTTGGAGAAAATATATATGACTTGAACAGAAACACATTCTCTTGATATTAAGAAATATTTCAAGACATTTTTAATTCTTAATTGGAGAAATCCTTTTTATCTGTGTACTCGAGAAATTCCTCCCTATCGTTCCCAGCTTACTAACAATGAATATTACAGTCTTTTTAATTTTTAATGTCGTTGAAGTCTTTTACATGTAAAAATACAAAATATCATTAGGTAAATAAATAACTCATTTTATGCATAAGTTACATTTTTATCCGGTACGATTAAAGTACAAATAAATTCAACAGCCAGACAAATTACTCAATATGCAATTGAAGGTCGATTTGGTATTTGAGAGTGTGGCAGATTGCCGAGGTAAATTAATAGACTATTAACGTATGCAATACGTTCGCTAAACCACTGTTCCACCGCTCCGCTCGCATATGATCATTAAACGTGATTTACCTCAAAAGGTAAAAAAAAGAACCCTTATAGATCACTCTCTTGTCCGTCTGTCCGTGTGTCACCACCGATTTTCTCAGGAACGGATGGACCTAACAAGTTTAAATTTAAACCCAGATACTGAGATCTATATTCCCTATTAGGTGTATAGAAATCAAGGTCCTGAGGTCAACACGATAAAAAGATATGGGCAAATTTAGATTTTCGAGAAAACTTGTAATTACAAAAATTTAACCTTTACTTGTGCTATAAGAGACAATTCTAGGTCAACCGGAAGTACCCTATAGGTTTTGGTCGGTCTTAATTTCTCATCAAATTAGCTCATGGAGTATGCATGCAAGATAAACTAAAATTATAGGTATATTTACTACATATATACATGAAATATTAGTGTAGTACTATACTGTCCCCTGCAGTTTTATCAGTGTTCCGGGGATGAAAAGTAGCCTATTATAGTATTTAGTGATGATGTAGATTCCTAAGAGTGACAGAATTTTTAGAACAGATGATCACAAACCCACGTTCAGAAACAAACTTTACCTCTTTATAATCCTACTAATATTATAAATGCGAAAGTTTGTGAGTATGTTTGTTGCTCTTTTACGTAAAAACTACTGAACGGATTGGGATGAAACTTGGCACATAGATAAAACATACCCTGGAATAACATTTATAGGCTACTTTTTATCCCGGAAAATATGAGATACCTCGGGAACGTGGGTGTTTCACCGGGGCGGAACCTAGTATTTGTATAATTTTTCTAAAATCTTCTCATGGTGGAAATACTCTTAAATATCACGATACAAACTGGATAATAAATTGAAAATATAAATTTAAATTTGTAATTTGTCTATAAGTGATAAGTTTCGGTGCAATCAAAGTGCATATTAAATTGTCGATCATATCAGACATGCATAATAGGCAATATTGAATGTTAATGCATTATGTTTACAATAAACGGTTTACTTGCTTATCTCCTTTTTGATTTAATATCATGCTAATAATAATGCTCACTGACGGTACCATATTATTTACTCTATGCTGACGGTAAGTATAGAACAGAACCTCTTAGCCTTCGGAGGCATAAGGGTGACTATTAAATGACTGAATGAATTATTAGTGAAATTTTCGGATATTGTACTCATCATTAAACAACGTTTACAATGGGACTAACCATGTAAACACGAAAAACTGAGTGAACCGAACCCTGGGCCAAAAGCGGAGTACGCCCTTATAAAGGTTATTTTTATCCTAGAAAATCATAAGATTTCTCGGAAATGCCGCGCGAATGATAAAATTGCCTATTACGCCAAATAACGACAGTTATCGCGCCGTTAAAAACAGTCACTCCACACATGCAATCAATAGATCAGGACGTAATCAAACGATAAGTGCTATCTTATCTCTATACAGAGGATTATTACTAACATTAAAATTATATACTTATTTAGTAAATAATTTATTGCATTTAATTATTAGATAAGCACAAGGTAAATCTAACATGAAGGCTATAGAATCTATTTTTCTGATTCACATTCTAGTACGCAGTTCCTGAAACATTGAAGAAATCAATCATGAATTGACAAATCTACTAATATTATTAATGTGTAAGTGTTATTGTCATCTATTTACATGATACAGGCTGATAATCGTGATGAAAAGTAACACGTAGGTAGTACGTATGTATCCTCACACACTTCCACCTCCACAACCTGAACTATCACTATCACTACATAGTATAAAACAAAGTCGCTTCCCGTCTGTCTGTCCCTATGTATGCTTAGATCTTTAAAACTACGCAACGGATTGTGATACGGTTTTTTTTAGATAGAATGATTTTTATATATAAAACATGTATATTATAGTACAGAAAAGCCGAGTAATTCAAATATTTGTACGTACACCCGTGCGAAGCTGGGGCGGGTCGTTCGATCGTTTTTTGTAGTAGACCCTCTGTCGCGGTCTTCATGGCACTAATTTCTGCCAAACAATATAAACTAAACGCGATAGTAGTTGTACGTTTCCAAACGTATTAATAAAAATACTTTGGAGTATTTATTGGAACTGGTAAATATAAAACAAGGCTAATAATATTTAATACAGATTGAAGACATATCCTTGATGAGGTGGGCCAAAAAGTCAGCCGGTATGGTGAAGTAATCTTTTTTGAGTAAAAAATGCAATTTCATCTGAATGCAACCGGTTTCGTTGGACTTTGACGATCGCAGACTGCATTATTGGGTAGGTACCTACCTACATACTCGATTTGAGATTCGGGTGCCTAAAATAGAATTCATATAAACAATTTCCAAATTTACTTCTTGGTGTTCATAAAAAAACATAATAATCAGTTCAGTTATGGATTAATCGAAAGTATTTTCTTTCGTCTGTTACTTATATTAATAAACTTAGTATTAATACAAAAAAATATTGTACAGTTTACTAGTAAGGTAGATACGCAAATTGTTTTGGACTAGGACTATATAGTCTAAATACCTCGTATGGGAATTCATTCCTTTCGACCCTTGTTTAACAATCTAAAATTTTTTTACATTACTGTTTTTCTAAAAGCGTCATTTATGCGCTCAAATGTTAAAGAATTCCAATTTCCTCCAGTGGCAGAGCCTGTCTGAGCCATTCCACTCCTTGCCAATTATAGCAATTCGTTCGGGACGTAAGCTCCGATTTTATAGTGCACACGAATGCCTTACTACCACACAATCGGTACACAATAGAGTTGAGTTTTGTTTTCTTTTGAGTAGGACGTGATACTAGTTTTGAAACGAAAGAATTTATTTATTTAACCCGTTTATGAGTTAGGCTTTAAGTAAAAAAATTACCTAAGACGGCAATATTTTGAACTTAGTAGGTTTTTGCTGTGATGAGGGCGCGCATTGCTTCATTTTGGGCAGAGTTGTGACATATTTGAAATACTTGTATTTAAAATACAAATACAAAATACGTATTTTGGATTTTGTACTTAGGTACTTTTTTTAAAAAGTATTTTGTATATTATTTGAAATACTATTCGAGACGTATTTTATATTTATAAAATGGTTTGTAAAATACAAAATACTTTTTTATTCTTAGCTTCATTTTTCTAAAGCATTCCGCGGTTCAGTAAAAACAAAAAATTGCCACTAGTGGCGCAGCAGCTTTGAAAGTCTATGCACAAAATGACAGATGAAACAAAATGCATATAAAACCTGACCAATAATATATGAGGGACCCCTCTTGACAATCCTAAAAGTCACTGTTACGTTTTGCAGTATTGGCAGCTATTTCATTATTTCTGTGTTGTTCGCTCGAAATGTCTTTAAAAAAAATGCAAAAACAAATTGTATTTAAACAATATGCCGTGTAGGCAATAATACGTTATTTTAACGATTCGTATTTAAGTGATTATGAATGTATAAATGTATAAATGACAAATAAAAATACAGAAATAGAAAAATATATTTATAAAAAACCGGTACGTAAACAGCACTACAAAAAAGATGTCATTGTGGGCATTGTGGCAAGTATGTAATATATAATTGATATCCTGAAAGTCCAAGAAACCATCAATGAAGTTCTGAGAAAACTAGGATTGGCCGTCTTAAAAGAGATGGAAGTACAGTTTTTGATTGAGTATATTCGCACATCTAAGCCCATAGCTGAAGCCATTTGGAGCTTAGAAGGCGAAAAGGAGACTTTTTATGGATGACTGCAGTAATTTTACCATAAAGTATTTTATTTCAATAAAGTATTTTGAAAATACATATTTTGTATTTAGTATTTAAATACAAAAGGCAAAAGTATTTTGTATCTTGCATTTGAAAAACTATATTAAAAAAGTATTTGCATTTTGTATTTAAATACTTTTTGAAAAGTATTTTGTACATCTCTGATTTTGAGCGATAGGTATATCGTTGCTCTAGTAACAACATACCTCCTCCAAAAGCTTGGACAACTCAATAATAAATAGGTATTGAATGTGCTATGTGCAGCATATCCCCTATGAAATAAATACATAATTATTTAATAACTAAGGCGAGATTGCTGAAATTTTGAGCAAATATTATTCATCACGTCTTTATTTTTTACAGTTGAAGAAACACAAAACTTAGTAAAATGTAAAACCTATAGTTAAATAAATTAAAATGTCGCTGTCAGAAGGCAACGTACTCATTTTTTGGATTTTCAAATTACACATAATGACACAAGCCTCAATTTGGGTATGTCATATTGGAAATGTTTATTCCATTGAAACGTAAAAGCTTTTGAAATGATGAGTGATGCATAATATGTGTAACATAAAGCAGTATAGGTACCTAAGAAATAATATTAAGGGTTAGTTAGGATACATTTCTAGCGATTGATTCTCACTGAATTAGTTCAGTACATTAGAGTCAATCTCCGTTCCTGAAGGCCGCTACATGTACCACCCCCGCAATCCCGGAGCCCGTTTACAATGTGCTCCTGGACACAAATTGGGCAGAAGAAGATTGGCGTTTTGTGTGTTTTTCTGACGAATCACGCTAAGGTATGATATGATGCCCAGGTACTAGATGTACACGGTATTAGAAGATTCCTGGAAGTCAAGAACGTTTAAAATCATGCCAGGAAGTCCATGCATACAATGGTGGAACAATCATGATATTGACGGGTATTTGAATCAGCGGAAGAACTGAACTGCAGGTCTACCGCGTAAGTTTGGTGGTAGTGAAACTGGGCTTCATTTTGATATTTGAAGCCCAGGGGTGAACTTCGTCGTCCGTGATTTAGATCAGAGGCAATCTCAATGCAAATTTACGCTGGAATTATTGTATCAGATGTTGTCGTTTTAATAGGATGCTTCGGAGAGAACTCCTCGAGTTTTATTGGCTAATTTTATCCAAAGAACGCGGGTAACAGATATTCGTTTATAAACCTACATAATAAAAGCAAGAAAGTAAAACTAAAGGTGAACGAAACATAATTTAAATATCCTTCAAGGTATTTAAATAAGTTTGCGAAGTAAGTTATACAAAACCTCAACGTGGTTTGTGTATAGGATGATCCATTTGGGGGCCAAATGATAAATAAGTAACAATAAAATTAATGCAATGTCAAATTTCCATCGACATAATACATTATCGTCGCAAGCAAGGAATAATAATTATCAGTCCGTCAGTCAGTCTAATGTATAATAGTAGTTTATGATACTGTTGCATAATAGGGGTTATTAAATACGAGTGTGAGTTTAAGTACCGAGCCGAAGGCGAGGTTCTTAATAGTATCACACGAGTTTTTAATACCTGATTATGTGCAGTATCATACAGTACTTTATCTAAACTCATCTAATAATGTAATTTAAAGGTTAAAAATCTATAATATTTTGTCATAGGTTTTCATGTCGATTATTCGTCATTTCCATTACCGCCTCCACAATTTCAGATCCAAAGTTTATTTCACTTTAGTATCACTGCTATTATTGTCATTTTTGGTCAAAATAAAAGATGTATGCAAAAAATCAATAAAATAAACAAACACTAATCATCATGGCGCTCAAATCCGTGTGGGGAAAAACTCCTAAGTTGAAATCTCTACCGCATACGCGACCACAGACAAAGTAAATTTGCATCTAAAATTGAATTGATACTGATTGATTCCTAATTGTTTACAAAGAGAATATATACTACGTATAATTGTTTAGTCTTGTCTGGCCACTTATAATGTTTTTTTTCTTTATTATTTCGTTTGACAAGTTGACTGACAGTAATTTAAGTATTAAAACCCAAAAAACATTATAAGTGGCCAGACAAGAATGTCCAAATACTTGTACTTTAATGAAAAAAAGTTATTTTATAGCATTATCTTGGGAAGAAAACTGTACTATAATATTTTTTTTTAATTTCATTATACACGGGTGTGCATAAAGTGGGTCATTAAAGTACTGATTTTGATTTCATAATAAGAACATTACGATATGAGAGTAGATAAACAATATAATAAACACAAAATTATATTTTGGATACGCCAGTGTACTCAGTGACAAATATACTTTTACCTAGTAATTTTGATGAAATAATTATGATAATTTTGATGATTGATTTACCATAATATTTGGTAGGTATTACGTAACCTAAAATTGTTAATATATTCACAAAAATATTCATTGTTTTTAGACATAAAAAGTCTTTGCGGTGATTGAAAAGAAAATGTAAAGTAAAAGACTAGTGTAGTAATGGAGTTTTGACAAAGTAGGTTAGTGTATGAAACTATACATAATTAGGCACTAATATACGCGTGTGGTACTATTAAAAACCTCGCCTCGACGACGATTTAACCTACTCGTAGTAAATCGTCGAAATTGCATTTTAAAAACAAACCATCTACTAAATAGCGATGGCTTCTGCGAACCCTTTAGAAAGCTTGAACATAAACTGTCCCGCCTCGCGCAGTGTACGTCTAGTCGCCAACAACTATTTACATATTATCGTATATCGCATAGATAGTATATTGTCTATTTAAACTTACGGACAGACACATTATTGAGCACAAATCTCGTTAAAACGGTAAATAACAGCTGAAAGTAGAGTACATTAGTCTTTGAAGGGCCAGCAATAAACCAAGCCTATAGGAGAAGTAGGATCTAGGTTGTTTTTCAATAAATTACAGTCTTTCAACTTTAAACACGAGTGTATATTATAGTCCATCGATCAGTGGGCAAAATTCAATATCTCCTTTTTGATTGATATCGTTTAAATATAGCGGTTTTCTAATAACTTTTTTACCAATACCAATCTTTTATATCACTTAGCAATACTTAGATACTATTTTGCAGTAACATTTGAGAGGTCCTTCTGTGCTTAAAACTTTCGGCCACATCATCACCTACTATGGCGAATATGTAGCCCCAAATTATAAAGTATTGAGGAAGTATTGCCTATCACATCTTTTAAAATCCATAACTGGCGCTCTGAAACGTAGTGATGGGGTGAGATCACTACGTTTTAGAGAGCTATTTTAGTAGGTATTCTAAGTTCTAGTAATGTAAGAGCTACTCAATTAGATTTACATTGTAGAGTATTTCAATGTTCATAATTAAACTAATAGGTATGTTGATATATTTTTGAAGTACGAAAATATTTAAGAGTTGTTTTTCACTCAAAATTAAATATATTATGACTACTTTATGCTTTACATCATTGCCCTTTCGGCCTATTATACCCTCCCGGAATCATAATAGGTGCATAATTATCGTGAATTATTATTAAAAGTAATATGATAATAAAAATAATCTAAATTGTAGATCTAAATCGTGTAGGTAATACTCTAAACGATAGTGTAGTATCAGCCTTATTTTTGTAATTATATCTAATAAAAAAATAAGCTATAAAAGCCTTAGTAGCCTGATTAAAATACTATACCTACTTACAATATTATTATTTTGATAGAATCATGCACGCCATATTATGCACTGTCTGTAGGTATAACTGACCGTACTGCCAAATTTATAAAATTACTAGCTGTTCTCCGCGGTTTCACTCGCGTTACCGGGATAAAAAAAGTAGCCTAAAACCTTCGGGGATAATGCAGCTCCCTATTAGTAAAAGAATTTTTCAAATCGGTTCTGTAACTCCGGAGATTAGCGCGTTCAAACAAACAAACTCTTCAGCTTTATTATTAGTATAGATAGATATTGGTTATTAATATTTCATTCAAACAAATAAGAAAACTAAAATTATAAGTATCGCAAGAAAATAGAAATCAGGAAAAGTAGTAGATATCTACTTTGTAAGTTCTGATAATTTAGAACCCTCCATTAAATTCAATAATTATATAAAGAACACGTCCATCGAAAGAAGACAAAAGTCTGATGATTCATTCACTTTAGAAAAAAAAATAGTTCGTATAAATTTTCTAGCACAATATAATATATTATATACCTACGAATAATACGAATAATGCGATGTTACTAAATTCACCCATACATTTTATGAAGTTATTTTTACTAATCGTTTACTGACGTCATTTCTTTACATACTACTTATAGAAAATTAATAAAAAAGTATTTTTTTATAAGTAGATATCGTATGCCGCAAACACAAAATGCAAATAAATCAATACCGATGATGCTTTTGTCAATTGAAACGTTTATCCGTTAGAGAGACGTGACTTGAAAACTGTTTTCTGTTTTCCTTGCTCCCCAGCAATGCTACGTGCTGCGTGCCTTCATTATAATGTGCCGAGGCAACCCGCTGACGTCACTATCATCACTCCATGTACTCGATGCAATGGGATTTCCCTGTTTGGCCGTGTGAAACTTCGTGTTAAAATTCCCTTTTGCATTTGATTTTTATGGGAACGAAGTTAGTCATTGAAGGCCGGTCCGGCTTCACAGACTGTGGCGAAATCCGGGTTAACTCGCAACAAGGTGATGCTGTGTGTGTGGTGGGATTGGAAGGGCATTATTCATTATGAGCTGTTACCACCAGGCAGGACCATCGATTCTGAACTCTACTGCGAACAACTGATGAGATTAAGGCAAGAAGTTGAGAGAAAGCGGCCGGAATTAATCAACAGAAGGGGTGTGGTTTTTCATCATGATAACGCTAGACCTCACACATCTTTAGCCACTCAGCAAAAATTAAGAGAATTTGGCTGGGAGGTGTTAATGCATCCGCCGTATAGTCCTGACCCTGCACCTTCAGATTTCCACCAGTTTCGGTCTCTTCAGAATTCTTTAGGCAGTGTCAGGTTAACATCACGAGAGGACTGCCAAAACCACTTGTTGCGGTATTTTGATCAGAAATCCCAAAATTTCTATAGCAATGGTATCATGTCCCTACCTACAAGATGGCAAAAAGTTATCGAACAAAATGGTACCTACATACTTTAGTTAAATGTAAATAAACTATATTAAAAAATGTTTTGAATTTTCTTAAAAAATGCTAAGAAACTTTTTCCCCAACCTATTATTTATTTCTTTTTCCGTTAGCTTTTCCTACAGTAATCTAACGCTCATTTATTTTTGCAATTTAGATAGTTATAGGTACTTAACTTTTAATATACTTAGATAAATCTTTATTGTACACGAGAATGAAAATAAAAACGAACAATACAATTTTGAAACTAACGTTAGGTAGAGGTACCTACTGTACATGAGCGTCTTATCGCTATGTAGCGATCTCTTTCAGATAACCTTTGGATGGAAATGAAATTTTGGCACTGAAAATAGACGCGGCGTAACATTAATAACTATTTACCAGCATTACTTTATGGGTATGAAGTCTCAGACTATTTTTTACTTTGGGACCATCTTTGTAATCGCGAAATAATTTCAAACGTTTCATACATTTTGATTGAGAGAGGTTGATATTTTGCATGAAAAGTTTAATATTTTTTCGCGATCGCGAAAATTTGGACTCTTTTAAAAATTTGATAATATTGATAAGTAGGTACCCTTAAAGCAATATAGGTGAATTAAAAATAACCCTGTTCGAAAATTCAATAATGCAAAATACAGCTGCGGCGATCAGGGTTCCCCGCAAAAGCCCCGCCGGTGCCATGCGCAAGTACATGCGATACCCAACTGTTGGGAAATAGTTAATTTGTACTAATACTATTAGCCTAGGAGTAATGTTCCAAAGATCGTCAAAAATCTCAATCGTAACGCTTACCAAGTAAATGCTTTTTACCTAATAGGAAGCTATACCTACACCTACCTAAATGTTTGTTGTTTCACGTGGGAACCCTAAAATGTATTGTTTTGATAAGATATATAGGTTCAAAGTACGTATATCCAATTCTCTTCGATATATTTAAAGTGAATAAAAAAAATATAATCAGGAAAATCATTGTAATATTTTAGATATAGTTTACCCAAAATCTGCATTAGAAGTTGATACATAATAATGTTTCTCTGGTGTGTTGTGGTTTCCTCACGATGTTTTCCTTCACCAAAAGCCCTGAAAGCATTTTGTAGGATGAAACACACGATCAATTAAAAGCTGACACAAATTGACAATTCTTAACATTTCAAAGTTATCCTTTTCACAATGCTGTCCACCCATAACATCTCAAACCGGACGAAAACAATGCATAGTAAAAAAAAACGTTTATCTTTTGCCGTCGAGACCGCATCGTGGGGCCCATTCGTGGGGATTCGAACTGCATCGATTTGCTCGCTCCTTTAGGAAATTTTCTCTATATGGATGGATTACAATTTACCCATAAGCAGAAATAAAATAGAAAATATAAAATTCCTAAGGTTGAAGACAGTACATTTACTGTTTGTACCACAGAAATATAAAATACAGTAATTTCTATTTCTGTGGTTTGTACTATTACTAACAGATATATTTTCGTTCCATTTAAGGTGGTTCCTACGATTGGAAAGCAGCAAATTTAAGCAACGTTACAGCCAAACGCTCAAAACATACATTATCACTGTAGTCACGTCGTTTTTTAACGCAATCTATATGACAAGCTGCTTATTGGCTTTAGATATGAACTATGTTAGTCGCTAAACGATTAACGGATAACGGCGGAGCGATAACGGCGTTAACGACCCGACGTTATTTTGCATGTTTAATTTTCAATCGATTTTTATTGTCTTTACGACGAATCAATAAAGATTGTTATCGTTATATAATCCAAGCTTATTTATTTATGTTTTATTATACCATGGTATTTTAGTAACTAATGTATTGGTGATTAAGATAAGATGCAAATTATATGAATAATATTAAAATAGGTAATTGTATATAATAAGTAAATAATGAGATCTATACAGGGTGAAAATATATTGAAGACTGAAAGAGCATTTTAGTTTACGTTAATCTTAATCTAATAGATATAGGTATAATAGAACTATTGTATTTTCTATTCAAAAATTGCTTAAGTACGTTAAAGATTCTTAACACAGAGCACCATTTATTCCTAAAGTCAAAGTGGATCGGCATACGGGTAAATGACGAGTAAAAAAAGTTCCGAAATACAACCTCTTGAGGTAAAATAGGGGTCTGGGTGGAAACTAAGAATAAATGCAAAAGTTTGTAAGTCGATCTCAATCACTCGATATCAGCTCAACAAATTTGAATAAAACTTTGAACGTAGTTATTGAGAACGTGGTTGAAACCACGAGGCAGAAATAACTTAGGTATTAAGGGCTATATATAAAGTTGGCGCATGGTTTAGCCAGAGGATGAGCATTACCAACAGCAGCCTCCCAGCCTCTCGTAGAATATTGCAATAAAAAAACCTTATAAAACATTTGTAAACGCAAACGTCCCTGCGCAACCAACAACGAAAGAACTTAAGAAATAATAACATAGCCCGAGTTATAATATAGCGATTAGTCTCGTTGTCAGTAAGACTAGAATGGATATATTTTTTAATGAATCTAAACCTGTAATTCGTGAGTTTATCCCCGGCTCTTCTCACCAAAAGCAATTTTCCAAACCTGTGTAGAGTCAAACTATTTTTAAGTGCCTGTGCGTCTGTTTGAATAAAAAAATATTTTGATTATGCAAAAATCTCTAAGATTTTGAGATGTGTTTAACTACAATCTCACCGTTATCAGTGAACGCAAAAAGTGAAGCACACAAAGCCTAGAATGTATACAGACAAAATCCCGCTGTAACCATAATATTTATCAATCAGCTCTATTCCCAAAAGTTTTTTAAAAGTTTAATAAAATCGTAAAAAATCATATGACCAACTCTTATAATCTGAAAGCTGTATTACTCCTGGCCCATAATAAAATAGGAGGAACTCAACCAAGGGCCCTTGATCATGTTTGCTACAGGCCCCGCGCTGGCTAATCTGCACGGTTATTTGCCAAGATGGAACTTCATAAAGTCATCCATCAAGTGATTTGTTATTCAATGAAAAAAAATAAGCCTTTAAATCATTGGCACCTACTTAATTGATTACATTACAAAACTTTGTGATATAATAACGACACGTCGACATAACGAAAATAAAGTGCGAATTGTGTAGCGGCCGTTAGATAGTCGTTACCTGCCGTCCTTGGTGACATAATGGCGTGAAACGATAACGGCTTATCGTTTTTGCACGAGTATCATTGAAAGACTAATCAAGTATGTTCGATTATATGTATGTGCGTCATTTTATATACTTAGGTAATTTATTAGCGTTTATAATTATATTAGAGTTGTATATAATCAGAAAATGTACTTTGATATGTACGAGACTTGATAAATTTAAGTTTTGTAGGTACATATTTGTAGACATTAGAATAGTGCAGGTAAGCAATTGCAGCAAAGCAGGTAGGTCTTGTAATGTAGATATGTTTAGGCTTCTTTGAAATAATATGCAGCTGATCCCCTTAATCAGATCATTCGCATTTCACCCGATCAACTTTACACAACTTTAATCTGAAGGAGTAGAAATCATTTTAAAAAATATATACCTACTTATAATATACCTACTTAGAATTTGAGCGTTGCGCGTTGATGGATACCTACTCTTTAGAACTCCAAAATAAAATTCAATTTTAAATGCAATTATCTAAATTAAATAAATACCTACCGGTCGAAAAATACGAGATTGGCGAGACCAATACAATATTTTTTCTGTAGTTAAATTTAAAACAAAAACCCATTAATTAATTTTTTATTTTATGTATTTTGTGTTCTAATTTCAATAAAGTAGACCACACGGTTTTGAAACGAAGCTAGTACCTACCATTAGTTAAATGAATAACCGGATTTAGAATATAAACGAATTAAACATTAATGTTCAAACATATTTAAAAGTGATCTGGTTTTTGTACATTCGGTTTTTACAATCACAATTAGATTATTATTTAATAACGATACATGAGATATTCTACGATTAACAAATTAATCGCTATTAAGATCCTAATCAATAACCTAATCATTACATGTTGCTTTTGTTTTCCAGTACGGCACACTCGCTTGAATCTCTTGAATTTAACCTTTATGACTTGTCTCTTTAGTTATGTTAAAATCCGTTCTGTCATTGTTAGAAAAAATCGAGTACCTACAGCGAGCACAACTCAGTCACGCGTCGATAGGTATTTAAGGAATTTTCGTTGCGCGTTTCTTGCCGTCCTACGGCAAGCGACACGCAAGGGGGGTAGCGTCAACTAGCGTCCAAAACAACTTTTTCTCCTAAATTTGCCATTACAGCTATCTTTGTCATTTAAATTGCAATCTGAGCTCAAATAAATATAGATTTATAATAAAATGACAGAAAAATAACGTTTTAATGACATTAAAGTAAAAAATCGAGTGGATGACGTCACCTTATGTCGAAACGACGCGTCAAGCAACTTTACCGATATGATTTGGCTACTTTTTGATCGATAACACTATATTTTTTTTTATTACGATAGACAATTTAGTAAACTTATATATGACCAAATTTCGCATCCTTATAGACTAAAAAATTTTTTTTTCAAACCTCTATGATTTGACAAAAAATTTTTTTTCAACCAAAAATTTTGCTCAATTCTTTCGCCTGGTATGGATGAAATTTATATTTTTGGATTGGTCATACTGTGTAGATTCCAGAAATACTACTTGTAAAGCGCTCGACACACTAAATACGGAGCAATAACAGTTTTTGTCGGAACAGTCGGCTCAGCCGACGCGCGCTTGCGCGATGCAGAATATGCGTCGACGCTTAACGGAGTTTTATCTGTTGCCGTAGGACGGCAAGAGACGCACGTCTGGGTAAGTAAGTGCGCTCAGACTGAATCTGAAAATTAAAAATACAAAGATAAAAGTAATCTAAGTGGATTTATAATTTGGTAGGTAGGTATCTTTGTAGGTATCGACTGTAAATTACCTAAAATTCAGATTTTAGGAAATTGGTGGCCGTTATTCTCAAACTTTTCAAGATCTTCAATAATCGTCACGATACATACGCCAGCTACTGCGGCACTTTATGCGCTATTTTGCAACAGAAATGTGTAGCTTGATCTATGGTCGTGTGTACATACCTAATCATGACTGTATTGTCACTCCACTGGTGGACTTAAATTGATATTTATTATTGAAAACACCAACGATAATATTCAATAAATCTAAATGAAATTACTGGGTAGGTATGTACCTATTTGAAATAAATCGAAAACGCAACGTCACTTTCACTTTGCAAAAGAAAAAAGTTCCCGCTAAAATGTCCTTGTATTTTTGTCTTTCTTTTCTTATAGTCTGTAGTTTGTACTTTTTACGAATATTTCTTGCATTCTAATTTATTAGGTTGATACAATGGTATCCCTTGAAAATCTGTCGTAATTTCAAATCTTGTGCTGCCATCTATATTAGCATAGAACTTTTTTAAATAGTGCCATCTACCATTAAGTAGTTAAACTGCAATATATACTTAGTTTCATATTGAGAAAACTTATGCCACTTACCGCTAGATGTCGCAATGTTGACTTAACAACTTTTTGTTTAATTTTTGCCATCTTCTGGCATAACAAACAAGAGACCGGTTCAATGGGTTCAATTCAATTCGGAAAAATCTTCTTTACATTAAATACACTATTGTTCCATCATTAATTTTAATTCTTTAACGCGCATGCATTTTGTCAAAAAGTTCAATGCGCACACTCAAAACATTGCGCATTTCGTAGCTAACCTCATCGAGTCAATCGACCAGCGACGGGCAGGAGCTGTCAGTGCGAGCGAAGTCTTCGTTTCATCATTGTGCTGTATTTTGGTGCTTAGTGGGTGTGCTAAGTGTCTTCGAGCGCTTTTTGTTTTGTTTATAAAATAGAATAACCAAAAAATTACAGGTGAGTTATTTATTCGATTGTTTACTTTTGTCATGCATCTAACGTGATATGGTGAAAACTGTTTGACTCGTCTTTCCCACGAGAATTTCTTTACCGTATGTACCTATCTGCCACTCTCATTAAATAGTTTAGTCATCGTAACGGTACTTAAATCTTCGCCTTCTTAAAACAGGCAGAAGAAATTTAATGGACTAATCACTAATATGGGGTTACTGATACTGATAAATACTGATGACTATTGTTGGTGATGTCATGGGCGGATATCTCTGACGTTTTTGTTTTCTTAGCTTATCAAATGATGCCAAATTGTTCCCGAAACAACTAAATAGGGAATAGGTACAACCAATATGACATGATCAATAAATTCTCTAACCTACCAATATTTTTTTTGTTGCTGAATATATTTGTAAAACCTATTTTGACGTATTAGCTCATAGTCAGCTATATTTTAAAATAAATAAACTATTCTACCCTTGGCTTGACCAATGCGCAGTGGTCTGACAAGACATGCAATAAATAATTTCCAAACATAAAAGTCAAGTGAAAGCCAAAAATAAACTTGTTAAGCGATAAATCAAGTTATTATTTTTCTTTAAGTTATCCAGATATCTAATGGAGCATAAGTACATAATTTGTAGCAGTTTGCATTTGAGAATCTAAAATCTATCTTTCTATTCTAGTGTGAACTGAAGATAATTCATCAAATAAATCTTTTTGTTATAAACTTTCATGTATTATCCCTCTATCATTATTTTTTATTTCAATTGGCCTACATAATTTGTTCACAATCTCACTATGATAAGAAAATGTAGCTTATGAACATAACAATAAACCTAGAAGAGAACTGACTCTCATATGCACTTGTCAGAAAATTCTAAAAACAAATAGGAATAAAATGAACAACCAATGAAAGCAAAGCTTACATTAAATAAATTAAATCATTTTAAGGTGAGTTTGACTTTGATCCAATATCTCATTATAGTGAGGAGGATTTTGTGATAAGTTATAGAAACAAAGAATTTAAATTTCTGCAAGAATTATGTATGAAAAAAGATGAATAACTTAATGAAATCTCTACTATGTTTGAGTACACCTACAAAATTGACTAACATTCATTTCTGAAGGGTCCATACAAGCCAATTCCCATCGGCTTACCTTTTAGGAATGCCAGTCCCACATTTTCATCATTTCAAAGCCACTTTTATCATGATTAAAATACACTGTAATTATAAAATTACAGGTGTTTTTTGGTTGGCTTACCCTCACCATAATTTCACCCCTCGCCACTGCTAACATTGATTTATTTTGTCGTTCAAGTCTTCACACAAATTACAAAAAAATGTAAGCTTACCACCTTAGACCACATCATAACTTTCCACTGTGACAATAAAATTCCATGTTCTGTATGCCCATTGTCAAAAAAAAGTAATATTTATAAATTGCCAATAATTAAATATATAAGATAAAAAAACCTTCTACAACAAGGCATTCTTTCAAAGTTGCGTCAAAGGAGCTCTTCAAGGTCTGCAACACATTGGCAATTCCACTGATATTGCGTATAATGTAATGGTCCTTGGGTTTTGTTAACCATCATGTAGACCGCTAGTTAAACTATTGGTGTATACTTTTCTTTATTAACATTGCCCTTCAATAACGATTCGATGCTCTTTGCCTCTTACTAATCTTTAAAAGGAAATGTGGGGGCAATGCATGTGCATGTGGGATTAAATGGAACGTGCTGGTGCAGTACTTACAGTAATATGATAAATCTATACATAGAGAAACTGACTGCCATATCAGCGCACAGACAAAACTACTGTAATTAGGAACGTGAAATTTTGTGCAAGGATTCCTTTTATGTAAGCGAGCACTAAGAAAAGGTTTTTGGAAATTTAACCCTTATGTGGACAAAATAGAGTTCCGCGAATGAAAGTGCGGGGTGAAACTGTATTGACTTGAATTACATGCTCACTCAACAGACAGTCTACTTACCACCAACACTCTCTCAGACTAATTAATCGTCAATTCCCAATTCACATTGAATAAAAATGAACTTTCGTTTGGCATCACACTCTGGAAGTCTGGATTGCAAGGAGATGACTGGGCTTTGGTTGAACATCTTCAAATAATAGCTACTCGTACGTAGGTGTATTTTATACATAATATAAAGAAAGTGTTGGAAATCGAGCGTGTTTATCTATGGCCTCGTAACTTAAGCTGTGAACTTGTGACGTAGGACGTAAATAGTGACGTTCATTTTGTTACTTTGCTTGTGTGTGATGTGATTCACGAAACCATGCGTCAAGTAAGTAGGTAGGTTTAATCTGTAACTTACGTTATCGGTACGTATTAGCGTATTTTAGGCTAAAACTTGGAAAATAAATTATTTAGGTCGGTGCCTATAGACTCGAAAGTATCATTATTTTAACTAGCTTTTGGTCCGCGTTCTTAACCGCGTTCCTAACCCGTAACAAAAAGGATATAAGAATAGTAGCAGTAGAGATATAGAGTAAAAATAATTCTCAAAATTGATCAGTAATTCCGGAGGTTATCCTCCTAAGTACAAACAATCCAAACTACAAATCAACTTCAAATCTGGATAGGTATTAAACATAAGAAAGTCAAAATTGATATATAAAATTTTCTTTTGTCTCTTAAACAGTATCTAACATCTTACAGCCCTAAGTTGTCTACAGACATGTCTTGGAATGTAGCACAATATTTATTGAGATTTATTACTATCATAACCTATGCTAGCATTGCCCCTTTTTACCCATACCAGATCCTTCAGATTTTATACAAAGTCGCTACAAAGCCGAAAATCCGTGGTTTATGCGCAATGTCAACTCTTAGAGCGGTTTTGAGCTTCACACTATGAGTGCCTCAAAAAAGCATCCCGTTGCTACTTTGACAAGGCCCCTTATCATCCTAACCCCGAGCCGACTCAGGCAAACTCGTGATAGACACGGAGGCGGACCCGACGAAGACAATCCTCTTCTTCCCATCCAACTAATCCTCAGCATGCAATTTACAGCACCCCTGCGTGCGACTGCCTATGTCGAAGTTCTAAATACCCTATTAGAGACGCCCTTGAGCTAGTTGCCTCCTCGCTGGCATAGCACCTTACGCTCTCGGCCACTCACAGGGACCCGATCGTCTAGCTATTAGACCCTAAATTAAGGGAGGGGTTAGTAGTAGATGAACTGGATTTTTCAGTTCGATAAACATACATCTTACGATGAAGAATATAAGGTCGACGTCATGCCAATTTCTTGAATAAAAACCTTTTTAATTTTGTACACAAATTCTACCACGATGGTATTTGTGGATTTTCTGCGGAAAAACTAGGAAAGCCATTCGTAAGGATAGTAGAGCCTAACCATCAATTTACGTAGATTATTTCGTTCGTACCTTGTAGTGTTTTATTTATTTACACCGAGAACCAATTCATTCTTATCAGTAATTTGCTGTATTTGTTTCTACACAATATTCCTTCCAGAAAGAAGTTCCAGCATATTGTTTATTTTTAGCGTAATATCCTCAGAACTCTCCAATACTATGTAAAGTATGTAAATTGGAATTCATGTGTATATTTTTACTTATATACGTAATATGGATAGACAGAATAAATGTACGTTTTCATTTACTATAGTTGGAATTACATATTGTTTTGCACAAATAGCATATTTGCTCAAACATCACTGAAGTTTCAACCCTTACTAGGGAGTGTGAAATGTTTTCACCACTTTATCTAGTTAACACATATCTAAATGAATAAAGATATATCTATTGGATAGGGTAGTTGACACTATCAAAAATAAATGACCAAACACTAACTAATGCTTAAAACATCTAAAAACACGTGGAAATATCAAATATGTTGTACATTTAATGCTTTTTATGATTTTTAATTGCCAGTGGAACCACTAAGAGTAGATGATTTGATGCTGTGAAACTATGACGTCATAGTGTAATATTTCATACAAAATTCCATATAAACTATCTTTTTGACATTTATTAAAAAGTAGCTGATTTGATATGTCAGTCAACTACCCTATTAGTTTGTAACTTTAGTTGGTTTATCTGAAATTTATAGAATTAATTTAATGTTCTAAGTGGTTCTAAAATAAAGAGGGCGGTTGTATCAAATGAAAAATACAGTAGATTCTAGAGAGAATTAGAGTAGTTTTTCTAAATGTTGTTACAATCCCCTGAGCCTATTCCCTGTTAACTTCCAACACCTTCACTCAAAGGAGTTGTTTAACGAGTCTGATTCTGTCATCGTAAGTAATAATTTAAGCGCCTAATGAAATGCCGCGAACTGAAACAAGTTAAAAGTTGCAACGAGAGCAGCAGAGCACCCGTGCGCGGGGTCGGGTCGCGTTGGGGTCTGTTGGACCGCGCGGTGTGCGCGCGACTATTGATTTTCCTCGAGGCCCGCGGACGTGCCACACTGATTCACATCAGCACATCTCCGCAAATGCTAAGACTACTGTATTACCGCAATTTTGGGACATGCTTATTCTAACGTCCTTGCATTGTAATAGTCCTAGGCTTTCCGAAGGCATTAACACTTCAGGAATTCAACTAATAAAATATATTTGTTGTACAGTTACATAAGTATAATTTTCTTTATACATTTGGGAACAAATATGGGTATAATTTATATATTTAACCAGCTTTCCGCCCGCCCCGCGATCATCGATTCTGTCCATATTACGCAAAATAGGGATTTTACGGGGTTGATTTTTCAAAAATCCTTTCTTAGCGGATGCCTGCGTCATAATAGCTATTATGTATCCCAAATTTCACACCAATCCGTCCATAGATCAGTCAGTCAGGCTATGCTAATTAGTTACAGTCCTTAGTTTGATATGTAATTAATGGTTGAACATACATAATGTATAAGATGATACTACTAAAGGGATTCGACAGTGACATAAGACAGATTTGTCTTATTTGTCCTCGGGGTCCTCCCTTCAGGGACACGCTATTTCAGATTCCGTACGTATCACACTGACGACATATTTAAATGTAAGCTCTTTGTTATATTATGGAGAAGTTCCTTTTGTCTCTCTTTTAAGGTTTTCAAAGGAAAATTCAGATTGTTTTTATTTTTTTACGATGATACAATTTAAAATATTTTTTATGGAACATGTTATTATATATGTACCTATACTTAGTAAATATTTATATTTTATCTTTTCTAAATTATAGTATGTCACTAGATTATTGTATCAAGGGCAATGTAAACTTTACATGTCATCCTAACATTGAAAGTAGGTATGGATATGTAACGCCTTGACGAACAAATAATTCCAAAAAACCTCTTGTACATGGGAGGAACAGAAACCTTGGCTGAAAACGTGTTCTCTAAAATATAAAAAGAAATGATTTGAACATTTTCTAGGCATCAGAACTATTGAGAGCGCCGGGCCCGGGTATTTTCAGAGAGATTATCCGCCTTCAGCTACACTGAACGTAGGCTGGCAGTCGGCTTTGAATATAATACTTTAGGTAAACTGAAACCGTAGCTTTTGTTGTCATACGGGCAACAACTATTCTGAATATAGTGTGCTTTTCACTATCGGCTTTTGAAACTTCCATCTAAGACATATCTTTTCTGTCGTTGTTTAAAATTATTCTTTATTATCAGAATATTCCTATCTCATTTGATGTCTTCCATATGAAAATACAGACGCTATAAAAGCGCTAGTAAGGTTTCTCATCTTCTCTACATAATCGTAGAGCACTGCACTTTATTGCAGTATGTACTAGTACCTATGTTGAAGATATGCACTAGTGTTGAGGTGTTGACGGTGCGTGCCTAACGGCCTGTTACTACACACGCCATGTTATTAATATGCATAGCAAGCTCCTGAACAAAGCACTTAAGATAAATAACTTGCTGCCTATTTACCTACATGCTGTGATTATATGACTCTTGTTGTCTATAAATGCTCTTGAGTCATAAATTGAGTCTATAGAATTTCAAGCAAAACTGGAATCATCCCTGCATTAATCAAATCTGCTGGAGACATGACAGAGATGCAATGTCGTATCTAAATTGTTTGATCGGTTCACAAATGTTCGGCATTAAATCACCAACAAACAACAAATACCAAATACAAAAGGAGGCCCCCTTCTACCTCGGATTTATCCAATCATGTAACGGGCCTCAATTTGTATTACCACGAAACCGCCGCAATAACGAAGATCGGTATCAGCGATTGCTTTGAGATTAAGGCAGGTACGAAGTCAGAAATAAGTAAAAGTACGCATCTTAAAATTAGATTATTTAATTAAAATATATTTTTGCGAACTTACTGGAGAAAGATAATAATTAAATAAACTTCCAGAAATAATATAAGTACTTACTCAAGGTTTGTTTCTACATTATATTTCTCGTTAAAGTACCTACCAGCCTTTCTACAGCCTCATTAACCTCGAGCTATTACGACCCCGGTATAGCAATTGCCACATTTTCCCCACAACTATCACCACTACACATAATGCCATCGTTTCTATTCATATTTAACCTTTTGCATGATACCTTGTATTGAGTGTAATGTTATAGCAACCATGCGGGTACCAGGCAGAGACAGTTTGATAAATAAAATAAAAACAAGTAAACCTTTGCAGAGCGTGTACAAAATAGTGCTATTAAAATTCAAAGGTCGGCGGATTGGATCGGACTAGGCCACTGACTAGACACGCTATTACACGTGAATGCTCTATTAGGTACACTATAATAAGTATTTCTTACTACGACTCTTCGTAGGTATTTTACTACAGTGATCATTCATTAATGTTTGTTTACCTGCGCATTAGAACTCTCGAGTTCCAATTATAAGAGTTCAGCGTTTAGATATAATAGGTATATAGCTTTTCGCCCCCCGGTTTTACTCGCGCTCCCCAATTGTATGTAACCCCTTTGGGATAGAATTTTCAAAAATCCTTTATTTGACGTTGATAATAGCCATTAATTGTATGCCAAATTGTAGCCCGATCCATCCCGTGGTTTGCTGATAAATCAGTCAGTCAGTCAGCCAGAACTAGTACATATATATATAGATTATTTCGTTCAGTACCTATCTAGTCGTGCCTGATTAAATATGAATTACGACAAATTACCTACATATCATTAAAAAAAATCATTGATTGTTTTCACGATAATGATAGTGTACCCAGTACTCCATGCAATCCATATGATTGTTTAATAGCTGACCTAATTATTATCAGCCCCAAGTATTTCCACCAATATTTGAAAAAAAGGGAAAATTAGTATTCTCAGTTCTTGTGCAAAGCAACGGGCCCACCCCTCTGAATTCCGGGAAACCATGGACTAAATAAGGAACTTTCGGTAAGTATTTCGTGCGCGAAACCAGGAGATTGGCCCGTGTTATTACCGCATACCTACTGGAGTATGATAGCAAACGTGCTAATATCATCGAATTAGGAATAAACTAAAACCAATCAACATAGTATTGAATTAATTGAGGTCTAGTTTGTTTGTTCATCAGTTATTCCAGAACCAGAACTTGTGATTACACCCTACTCATATTATCAAATCAAATCCTGACGCTTTTTAATTCTTAAAAACGTTATATTTTTACCCTTGCGAACATACAGTAGTTATTCACTTATTCCTAAAATGTTCTTTAGCCAAATCAAAGTCACTGACAACTTGAAACAGTATTTCCTCGCCTCTTGGCCAACTGCACAGCTATCAGACTTACACCAAACTATAAGTGGGTCACCAATTCAGCAGGCTGTCTGCTTCGACCGGGAAAATTGCCAGCTTGTCATAACTTAGCGTTGCCAAGGTTTTAATACTTACACGTGTTCCTTATTTATAGGCTGCCAGGCTGGAATTGCATAATATGTTATGCGTAATCGTTTTATACAATAGAATTGTTATTTACTGAAATCGGTTACGACATTTCTAGATTAGGTGGAGCCCTGAGCACACCTACCTATGCCGAAGGAAATGGTCCAGTCCAACTTTCGTCTGAAAAAGTATTTATTCTCACAATATAATTTGTTTACCACGACAAGCGGAAGAATCCCAGGTTTATGATTTATTTATCTATGATTAAGAAGAACTGTGTATGAATTGCTATAGGTAGCTATATACAGTTGTTATAGTTACCTATTATGGTGTTAGGTACATAATCCTTTAGAAATCTGTAGGTATACACAATAAATTCAAAATCCTTCCTACTTAACCAAGTTCTCTCTTTACTAGATTTATACAAAACTAGCGAACCGCCCCAGCTTCGCACGGTTTTTCTCGGCTTTTCTGTACTATAATATACATTTACATGTATTATACATATAAATCTTCCTCTTGAATCACTCTATCCATTAAAAAAAACCGTATCATACATAGGGACTGACAGACGGGAAGCGACTTTGTTTTATACTAAGTATGTAGTGAAGTGATCAATAGTATTGATCTATTTTTTAAATGAAGGAAAAATAAAAATTATATCAGAAATGGTACCTTAGATATTTGTGAGATTGCATCATAGAGATTTCGCTAAGGCCATTTGATGTGTTCATCGCAAATGTATCCTTGGATAAATAAATGTAGAATATTGGAATTAATAAAAAAATACTCGGGTATTCTGTTTAATTCCTGTATTTACCGCCCTGTCATCAAACAAATCGCAGAACGCAAACAGTTGTAGTTATAAAAAGAGGTGGCACAATTGAGGGTTGGTTGGTGTCTCCCCGCCTTTGTTCCACAGCAGCGTTCAAGGTTGTGCCACCCGAAGGGGGTAAACTCACGCTCCGTACATTACGATATTTGCAGCTATCTGCTGCAAAATTACATAGTCGGAAAATTTGAATACATTTCTTAAACTTTAAATATCTAGAACAAATATGATTTATTTTTAAACACGTGAAACAAAAAAAATAAATAATATGATAGTTAATATGTTTACACACGTTATGAAATAATTGTAATCAACTTATCCATTAATTAACATAGAGTAATGTTGCGATAACGGTAGTACTGATATTCGCAAATTATTGTTATGGTCAATTAGATAAAGCTTATTAATTGTTATATAAATCGTTTTTAAATCAGAATTTTCTCTTTTATGATTAAATCGGTGTTATCTGCCCTTCGCCCGTTCGACCGGATGAAGCAGTCATGCATGTTATAGGCTTGATGTTTTAATAAAGCTAACACCCACATCAAATAAACCCTTCAGACCCTTTGGTGGTTCTGCTATTTTAACTATGATATGGAATAATAAAGTTCAATGTTTCCGGTAAAATCAACCTGAAGAGCTTTTAATCAGAAATTTAGGTGGGAGTTTGTTGTAGGTATTGTAGTTCATCCAAATACTCGTTTTAACTTCTAGATACTACGGCATAGTTTATTCTCCCTACCTTTTTGAAAGAACTAAAAAAACCTACCTGCTGCTTGTAAAGTCAAGACAAAGTTATGAAAATTAATACAGGTAGGTAGGTACTTAGCTTCTGGAGTTTTACTAGGTACTTAGTTTTCAACAACGTAGTTTTTGTCATTCCATTATTATTTGATGTGTCTCAACTACCTTAAAATTTACAAGCATCTGATTTTTGTAAAAATGAAGACTAATATAAACTAACAATATTATACCTACATAATGTTCTAAGAAAAATAATTTAATACATTTCTATCTAACTGAACATTTTCATTTCATTGATAGATGGCAAATTTGAGTTAAAACTTCTGGTGCCTCGCAGGATGCCTTTACTGCCTTTCAAATGAAATTATCTATTATATAACAAATTTTGTAAGCCAAATTTCCACAATGTTTAATGAAAGCCAAATTTCCAGACCAGGGAATAAATTATCTACATAGGATTACGGTACATAATCGCATTAGAACTGTAAAGTTAAACCCGAACGGATGAGAGAGCTCTCGTTGAAACCAAAACGTTATTATAATATTTCGAAGTAAGCAACTGAATAATTTTATGCTGAAAGCCCTGATTCGTAATTGTATTTATTTCAAGGGAGCTCATTTCGTAGTCGCAGTTCAAGGTTTGACTTTTCTCTCAATCAAAAAAAAATGGCAATACCAATTCAGAAAAGTGCTAAGTATACAAGAAGTAACAATTACTTCTTCTTTGTAGACCAATAATCTAGAAGCCATAAATATTTATTGTTTCTCTTTTTTCATTAGAAACTAATAAAGCGAAAGGCACACTGCTAATTCCCTCTTTATGATGGTGCTAACATAGACATATAAAAACATCTATGGGTGCTAACGTTATTTTATCACGCTATGATCTGTGAATCTGAGCTATTGTTCACACGAATAGATTAATCTAGTAAAATCAACTCAATTACTAGTGTCAAAAAAGTAGTAAGTTACTTTAACAATGCTGAGTTTTTAATAGGGTAGTTGACTGACATATCAAATCAGCTACTTTTTAATAAATGTCAAAACGATAGTTTATATGGAATTTTGAATGAAATATTACACTATGACGTCATAGTTTCACAGCATCAATTCATCTACTCTTAGTGGTTCCACTGGTAATTAAAAATCATAAAAAGCATTAAATGTACAACATATTTGATATTTCCACGTGTTTTTAGATGTTTTATGCATTGGTTAGTGTTTGGTCATTTAATTTTGACAGTGTCAACTACCCTATTGTATACCTATACCACACAGTCTATTAGCTGCAGGCAGATTAATATTAACTTCGCTAAAACTAACTATCAATATACATCAAGTGACGAATTCATTTTTTTTGCTAAATAAATCAATGACTAATAATAATAAACTAATAGTAAGTTTACTAATGATGTAGGAAAAGTTATCATAAACTGGTACACTGTCTATAAAAATATTCACGTATAAGTACTATGGAATTAAAATGTTTACTCTACAATTAGGCAAAGGCAACGAAACCCGTCATTTATTTATGCGTATTATTATTATGGGGCTTTGGTCATCTTCTCTTCTTTATACACGGACTAAAGATATTGATAATATAATACAGGATGATTTTTTTAAGTGGGCGTGGTAGACAAATCCTAAAGTATAGGGAATAGCCAAAAATGCTGAAAGGAGTCTCGGGGCCGATTTTGACAAAAACTAAAACTGTATACTTGGATTTTCAAAAAAATTCTTTGCCTTGCCAGGAATCGAACTCATTGACTCATTTTCAAAATCAATGAGTTCGATTCCTGGCAAGGCAAATCATTTTTCGCTATTTCTAATACTTTAGGATTTGGTCTACTACGCCCACTTAAAAAAATCAACCTGTATATCTTGGTATATTGGAGATTTATAAAATCATCGATGAAAGCTCTATTCTAAACTGTGTGCTTGATTTCGAGTTTCCACCATATAATTAATTACAACTTACAGTAAATATAGTCTCAAATGTTTTCATAGTTAAAATCCTTAAAATTCAGTTCTTTTTAAATGTTCCCTCAATAAGGCTTTACTCGACTCTGGAGGCGAATAAGTACGCATGAATGCTGATAACTCATTACTTAAGACCGCTGGCTAATTACAAAGTAAAGGTCGAGTAAAGGTTACTAGAAGGCCACACATATCGGTAGCTGATTTTATAATAGCATTTTTAGTGTCTTCAATTGCAAGGTGGTGGTTTTTTTTGTATTATAAGGAACAATTTTTCGTGAGATGGGTGAAAAACCGTCGCCTAATTTTAAAGGTCTCTACGCCTGTTATATGAACTCGATTAACGATTTAAGATTTTAGTTTCAATATGGCCCGTAATGTCTGGTCTAGTTTTCTCATACTTTGTTAGGGTCAGGCATTGCTCTAGCTAGATAATCCGCGCTACACTATTCTGTATCTCTTGTTCATTTAAACGTATATTTGACCTCTCTAGCGGTTTAGCCTGTACTGTGTGAATTTACTCCAGTCTAATTTATTACATACCCAGACAGGGAATTAACGATGGCACTATCGTTCATGACATGACAAACAACGTACATTTGTTTAATTGAGTCGGGTAACTTCACAATTACTTACCTGTAGGTATATTATTTATTCTATTTATTCTTTGCCTGTAGTAATTTTCCTGCTAGCATTTTTCAATCCACGTAATTTACTAAGTCCTATCTTAGTCTACATATGAATGCTATGATAAAATATATTTTACTTTATATTTCTTTTTAGTTTTAAATAACTAATGACGCAATAAATTGTTTCAGGATGCCTTCAGCAGCGCCACCCGCCGAGAATGGCGCGCCTCGCAGCGAGCTCGAACAGCTGCAGATGCGCGCTGGACAAGTCACTGACGAGGTTATTATTATTCCCACTAACCATTAAAAAAATGCTCCAAACCAGAAATAATGTCGCTGCACTGAACATAATGTCATAGATTTAATTAAATAACGGTCCTGATCAGTTTGTTTCCATCGCATTCTCGAGATCCATTTAAAATGCCTTTAAATTCCCGTCTTGAGCATACAGGTTGGATTTGTCGCATTGTTTTCATTTACTTACCAAAAATCTGTACATAACTTCGGTAATCTCATCAAAATTTCGGTAAAGGAAATCATCTTTAAGAAAACGGAAGTCGGCAACAGATGTGTGCTTACCACCATCGGCCACATCATAACTGACCACGGCCTATAGTAAAAACAAAACATTGGCAATTTGGCATTCTCATGGTATGCTAATGACCATAGGCGACAGTAATCATCCATCATGTTATAACAAAAAACAAGTTACGTCACTCGTAACACCTGTGCTCTGATCTGTAGCTGTTAATTCGTCCGTAACGAAACGGACTAAGATTGCGAAAAAGGTTCATAAGGATATCCAATGATCATATTCTCTATCATATTTCAGTCACTGGAGTCAACGCGACGTATGATGCAACTATGCGAAGAGGTGAGTTCATTTTCATATTACATTAATTAGGATTATATGCTATGGATAAATTGTTAATTAACAGATACCTAATTATTGTACCTTTGGTAGAGTTGATTTGTAACGTTCATAAATAATGAACCAAATTTAATGTTAATAATAGAGAAATTTGATTATTGAAAATTACTGAACCGTACTACTCTTGTATTAAATAGCAGTCAGCAGACTGCTCTACTGTGTCATTTATGATTTATCAATTCATTGTGGCAGTCCAGGGAATATTTTTAACTAGTTTTAAGACCTATATATATATATATATGGGAGTATGTTACTTTTCGAGAATGCCTCCCAAATGTATCATCTCATCTTATATTAAGTTTAAAGACTGATCTCTTTCTTTTCCATATAGAATAATAACACGAATTTGATATGAAAACCTAAAATATGTTCTTTCATTAAAATTATTTACGTTTTTGTATCAACTTCATGTACTTACTAAACTGAGATATTTAATATCTGTGCCCTAAATACCATGTGATATAATTAAAATGCTCTATTAATTTTCCAAGCGTGCGAGAATACTGGAAGTGCCCATGTCTAATACTAACGAGATAAAATTTTGTTGATGCAACTGTGCGGTCTCGTGTTCGTAGACGCGATTCAATTAAAAAAAAACCACATAGTTTGATTATTTCTGTTGAGTTGAGTTGGTTATGTGATTATTTGTGATCATCTGTGAGAGAGGTGTTCTCGATGCGAGGGAGTGAGGGGTATAGCGGAAGTGTCCTGGATAGCCCCAAGCTCGGTCTGGTCTCCGACGCCCGTCCCCCCGTACCCCCTAGGGCGCAGCCTCTGCTAATCCTGGCTGTTGTGTATCGATGTCGCTAAATATTATTTTGTTTTACCTGTTTCTAAATGTGTATGTATATTTATCGTAGCTCTCCGGTTATAAGTTAATTTTTTTTTTTATGTCCTACATTGGTTTATAATATATTATATGTAATCAGTAATATATGTTATTATAACCATACATATATGGGTGTTGCATGATCCGTGCCTTAATGTGTCCGACAATGTTAGACCTCTATAGCCCTTTGTGTTGTTCGTAGTGAACTGTACATTTTATGTGATTAAATTTAACTTTCTGGGCAACCCGGCCCTCGGCGCTGACAGTTAATTTGCTGAATTAATATTCAGAACGGGTACATACCTCGTGTGATTGTTTAAAAGAGGTTAATTGATATGTTGTAACGTATTTTTTTTAACCGTCAGCTCCTAATAAATATTGCCCGAATGCCGTTTTTATTCCAAAGCATGAAGCCCATCATCGACCACAATAGATGAAACCCAAGCTCCAAATATCCCCAGATATAGTTGAAATACTTCTCTGATGTTAGATTCCCTTTAGCGAGTGATTGGTCCCCGATACTTGCGCTTTATGATATAACCGATACCTAGTCTAACCATTGCTTGGGCTTGCTTTCGAAACGAAACCCTCGACTACTCGGATTCCTAACTTAATGAATTCGCATCTGAAGCTGATCCACCACTTTCCACGCACTTTCTACTTCTGTCTTTCTTCCTTCCAGTATTAATTATTTCATTCTTCATAGATGATGTTTACTGTTTCTTTACAACTTCTTGTTTATTAATAATCCAACACCTGCTGATCTATCTGATGGTCAATAAGCATACGTGATCAGTGTATGTTGATGTTCTATCCTGTTTTAGTTGAATCTGTATGTTAGGTCTCTGTGTAGTGGCTGCTCTCTGTTGTTGACTGTACATCTATTATGTTGTATGATTTTCATGCCTTCTTGAACATATTCACAATACTATCAATATATGGGCGTGAACACACCCCCGTACCTGCCACTGAACTCCAACAAATATATCGAGCTACACCTAATGATAACTCTCACACATAATACAAAACTATTTACCATAGTAACCACAAAACTTTTCATTATTGTTTGTTTTAATTCATTTAATAATTCCATTTAATATTTTAATACGTTTTTTTTAGGATTTCCTATTTATTTTTATTATGATTTTAATTACTGACTTGTTTAATATTTACGCCAAAATGTTAATACCAAATTATGAACAATCCATATTATATACCTACGACACAGCACAGACCAAACCACGCATAATTACAAACAACACAGTTCAGTTACAAAGGAGATATCTTCGTTGCTTTAGCTACGCTCTCGAATTAAATTCAAGACAGTTTGAATCCTAACAGAAGGAGTTATTTGAATACCTTGTTTAAAACCTGTCAAGCGAGAGTTTAAAGCAGAAGGTATGTTCCTGCGTGCGACACTGTATAATAACAAACAGGACAACATGTACCTACTCGCGACACGTACTCAAACACCGCCCGCTGCTGGTGCGACGTGTCGATGAGCGGGCCCGACTGCGCCGCCACGCGCCACTGTCCACTCACTCCACTGTACCCCTCACAACTAACATGCTCTGTGACTTTTTGTTTCTGCGGCGTAGAGCAAGGAGGCCGGCATTCGTACTCTGGTCGCTCTAGATGACCAGGGAGGTGAGTGATCCGCAAAATTTGCAACACTACATTATTTACAATTTTATCTATTTTACCTTTTTCGCTAACCTTGTTGAGCATCGTAGGGTTTTCAGCAGACCCGAAGACGGGCCCGCCGATGTAGAAGATATAAAGGGGGTATCGCAACAACTTTGTAAATTAAATTACGTCACTGCTAATTCATGCAAAGGTGCGGGCATCCTCTGAGACATTGACCGTCCGACATTTAATAACTCACACTCGGAAATGATCACGGAAAACCCACATCTTTGTATATATTTGTTCGTTATGTAGATATTATACACCACTTTGCACAACTTAACAACGAGCTCTATCTTCTACGACGTCAGGCAGGACGAACGAGGTGACATAATACAAACGAATATTTTTTTATATTCGGTTGTATCGACCCATACTTTTACATTCTGCATTTCAGATGTTCGTACTCGACTCTTAATTAACAACTTACCTAAATCACATGAAACGAATCTAAATGAACGAGCAAAGTAAATTCGAAACGCTTCTCCTCAACGCACGACTCTTGACATCACACAGAAAAATCATGAATCATATGAAACTAAGCACAGATGAAACTGAATCTGGTTTACTTGCAAGCTTGACTGCATGCATGTCGTTGTGGATCGAGTAGTGTGTGTTAGTGGCGAGCGGTAGCGGGCGGCGCGTGTCGCGATGCCGGGTCGTGGTCTTGGTCGAGGCCGCTCGTTGGTTGCGTTGCGCACGCGCCGGCCGCCCGCTCGCCCTCGCCGCCGCCGCGCGCTGCACGCCGCCCGCCGCCACGCCCGCACCGCCACCGCCACCGCCATCGCCACCGCCACCGCTACGTACCGCACTGCACCGCACCGCAAGGCACCGCGCGCCTCTCGTGCGTGCGTATATACTGCGTACCCAACCGGCGCACGGCACCCACCCACCCAACACACCCCGATACTCTCTCCTACGATATATTATTTTGATTTGTATTTTATGTATAGAGCGAGGACGCCGGGGGGCAAGCGCTTCATATGTTGAGTCACCAGGGCGGTAAGAGTTGAACTGAACACATGGGTAGTCGAACCGTGAGAACGTCTGTGTTTGAATGTGCAGTTAACTAAATTAATCTCTTTGTTTTTCTTTGACGTTTCTCTTGAATAACGACTTATCTGAGATCGATGTTGCGTGTGTATCTATGTTTCGATGGGGATGACTTTTGACAACATAGTGTAAATAGAAAAGCCCGATGGCCGTTCGTTGCTAATTGTCGCAAAAGACTGTTACTCTATCTTTTGCTGAAGATTTATTTTAAATGAGCTGCGCAATCTGTTTAGTTCTTCCGTTGATTATTATTGATCGAAACGCTTTTTATAGGTATATTTATTTATCTTTCCGAATCTTCTATTCTCTTCTCGTAATGATACTGCGGTACTGATATGAATGCGCGTTACCGATGTCTGTTGACGTATAGAGTAAATGGTATACGCCTTCATCTCCATGGCTAGCAGCGTACTGTTAATGTTAGCGCATAGGTCTGTAACTGTTAGCTCGATGCGATCTGTGTCTGTCTGCGAGGCCGGCGGCCGCTCGCCGCTCGCTCCTCGCCACACTACATATTAGTTTGTTAATTTATCTTCTTTCAACTAAATTAATACTTTGCTATATTCACGTTTCATTTAGGAATGGCTTTATGGTTACGCTCATTTGCTAAGTTAATTTATTTTATCCCATAATCACCGGTGAGAGACGCGCCAGGTGACCGTGACTCGTGAGTTTGGCGCGGGCGCTCACCGTGATCATGTCCATGTATCGTATTATTTCTGTTTAGTTATCAGTTTGAGTTGAGTTGTGTTGGTATTGAGTAGTCCCGGCGCGAGGCTCGCGCGGCTCACGCGGCTCGCGCGGCGAGGTGAGCCGAGGCGAGGAAGCCGCGCGCGCGCCGCCCCCGACTCCTCAGCGCATTCGTTTGGCGAGCTATAGTGACATCATTATTGTGTTGTAGAGTCACGAGGTGGGCATGAAAACCCTGGTCATGCTGGATGAACAGGGCGGTAAGCATCCAGTAGTACCTACTATTTTGCATCACTCATAATTTAGTACAGCTTTTGTCTGAAATGCCAGTTCAGATAATTTATAAAAAGTTGGTTGAATGGCAATGATTTTAACATTGAAATGATTGAAAATGTGCTAACAGTTTATTTATAATGGATAAAAACAAAAGGTAAAATTGTTTGTCATGATCATAAATTAAATAATACTAGTATAATAAAGAGCATCGATCGATCTCTCCGCTCCCACATTTCTTTCTTGTCTGTGCACCGGGACGGTGAGATTATCTGATTAACTTATTATTAGTCACTGAATTATTTCCTTTAATTTTTCTCACGCATCTAGCTATGCACGAATATTTCAATCTTGCTGTTGATTGCATGAGTTTTATTTAGTATTTTTAAATTGTTAAATATATTCTTCTAAATGTTAGTAATTATTAGTACGGTAATGTTATCACTTAGTCTCAGCACATACATCATTTAATCGAAGGTAACGATTGATTATTAATTAGTACTGACCGGATCAAGTGTAAGACATTAATTTCGTGATACATTCACCTCAGCAAAAGTCCCATACAAACTAAACAATAGTCGCTTTAATTTTAGCATTGACATGATATAGAATTGCTGTAGGTAAATCATGAAAGCTTGCATGTCAGTAACTAGTTGGAATTAAACCACAGCTAAAATTGTGAACAACATGTCTTACACTTCGCTCTGGTTATTGTCGAGAGCGTTGAGAATTTACAATAATTGACATACGAACAAAAATAAATTAAAATCAAAATTTTATGCATACCGCGATTTTGAGAATATTAGGTGCTTCGACACAGTATAATAGCCGGATTGATGACAAGGGTGGTTCTAAAACGTGTGTTGGTGTGTGTGAACAGAGCAATTGGACAGAATCGAGGAGGGAATGGACCAGATAAACGCGGACATGCGTGAGGCGGAGAAGAACCTTTCGGGCATGGAGAAATGTTGCGGCATCTGTGTACTGCCCTGCAACAAGTGCGTTATTACACTTTTCCGTGACTTTACAGGCTTTAAATTTTTTAAATAAAATATATATACACTTTTACCACCTTATAATGAGGAATTTAATTCGACCCAATCATGGGTAGTCAGAAAATCCCTAACAAGCAATAACCTATTTACACATATTCTTCTGCAAAAACAGGCCCTAAAATGCCTTAACGAGCAATTACCAGCTGCTATACAGATTTTTTGCAGAAGCAGTTCCTAAAATGTCTTAATGATCAGTCCTAGGTGCTATACATATTCTTCAGAATAACAATTCCAAAAATGTTTTATGGAGCAGATATATTCTTCTGCGAAAGCAGTTCCCAAAATGCTCTAATAAACAGTTCCAGTATATTCACTGAATATGTTTTGCGTATGGAATATAATATGTAATGGTACGGTTGTAGTGGAACGTCATACGCTAATGCAGTTTCTAAAAGACCTCAAAGAGCAGTAACCAGCTCCTATACTTGTTCTTATCCTAAAGCATTTTAAAGCCTCCTTTAAAATGTTTAAAGATGTTGTACCAATCTATTAATGTTTATATTCCAGGGGAGCATCGTTCAAGGAAGACGACGGCACGTGGAAGGGCAACGACGACGGCAAGGTGGTGAACAACCAGCCGCAGAGGGTGATGGATGAGCGCAACGGTATAGGACCACAGGCTGGATACATAGGAAGGTCGGTTACAATTTTTGGAACTAATACACTTTTTTAGGCGATGACTGCTCAGTTTGTTGTGGCTCTCATGATGAATAGACAGAATCATAATCTTGTAATGGCTAGTAATGGAACAGATAGCTCAGTGGTCGTGACCTAGAATGCCGTGGCGAAAGTCGTCGGTTCGAGCTTTAGCTTTCGATGAAGGAAAACACCGTGAGGAAACCATAGCACGGTGGTAGGGTGCTTGGACCCGTCTGGCTGGCTACTACCCTCAAGATGAAAATCTCTCGCCAAGCATTTGTCTGTGTTCCGGTAATCTATTACGCGCAACCCACACTTTCTTTCATATTAGCAGATCTATTTGTTGCCAGTTTGCCGTGTAGCAATAAATGTTTGAAGAATAATGAAATCACCGGGTAATAAATGGTATGTGTTCCGAGAGTTACCAGACGGGCCGTATCCTTGTTTGCCGGCTTAGTAGGAAAAAAAGTGCAATATCCAATTGCAGGATAACAAACGACGCCCGCGAAGAGGAAATGGAAGACAACATGGGTCAGGTGAACACTATGATCGGTAACCTGCGCAACATGGCGCTCGACATGGGTTCCGAGCTCGAGAACCAGAACCGGCAGGTCGACCGTATCAACCGCAAGGTAACACTTCACTCTTACTGCCTTCACACCACTCTGGAGTTTATTTACTTTGACTATTTGAAACGTGCACGCGACTTTGTTGTGTTATTGCACAGTTTTCTAACTGCTGCACTCATAGTCGTCAATTAAGTTTAACGAATGATTATTTCTCAACCTGTCGTTTCTGTAGGTATTAAATAAACAAAGATGGATATACTTTAATCACTCGTTAAAGTCTATTTAACGTCTCTGAGTACGGCTGTAAGAGAGACAGTTAATTATTTAATGATTTTACTACCTCCAACGGAGTGATTCGGAAACAATACCTTTGAGATGGTAGATTAATTCTTTTTTAACTAATATTTGCAATGCTCAAGATTTGCTGCAATTTTTTTACGATAACTTTGGCGTGTCGTTTTAAGGTACAAGTCCGAGACTCGCGGCTCGCGGCTGACGCGCGCGGTCGACAATCCTGGTAAAATGTATGGCGTCGGCCCCGCGCGTCAGTCGCGAGGCACGGAAGTGGCTCCATACATTCCCATATGTTGACTATGGCCTGTTGCTACGCGCGCGTCAGCCGCGAGCCGTGAGCCTCGGACTTGTACCTTTAAGGAGTAGACCTTCAAAAAATAAAATCTCAATTGTTTATCATAACAATAAATTACTTGTAAGTCTTGTAACAAACGAAATCGCGTACATGTAAAATATTAAATACAAAATCTTTTATTATCTTCAAGAAAACTTTTGAAAATTATTTATGTGTTTTTTAATATAATTTTTTTGCAGTCACAGGGAAATTTATACTATGCGATATAAGTTTTGCTGTAGCTCATCTTCTTCATTGTCATTTTTCACCATCGTATGTTTGTGCCTGTCTTATCACCTTAGGAATGGAAGAATGTTTAGAATCATTTACTCTGCGTCTCTGTGTGACTATCTCTATCTTCCAGCTTATTGGCCATCCAAATTTCGATAACTCGCTTGCTCGGTGTCACAAAATAGATACTTAGAAGATCCGCTCATAAAATACTTGGCACTTCTTCCAATATCTGGTTCTAAAGACGACTCTCGCATGGAAAATACGGTCGCAAATGTGTGCGTGCATGAATTTAATAATAATCTGTGGAGCGTTCCTTCTGTTATTATCACCTTTATATCGGTGACACTCGATCACCCGTCCTCTTCACTCGATGCATGGTCTCTTTCATAATGTGTAGTGTATGCGGTTAGAAAACGATTGGTTGTTGTGAAAATTCTTAATGTCTTGCCAGAATTCATAACATGTCCACTGACAATTTCAGAACACATCTATCCCCACTGTCATTGTATACGAAAGTGTTGTTAGCTCACACCAACCGACTGACTAACAAACCTTCAAATAGAACCCATCACTAACACTCATTCACATCAACTGCCTAACATAACATGTGTATATCATTTCAAATAACAGCGATTACTGATCACACATTACAACTTAGGTTTGCCATTTTTGTCCTCGGACAATATAATTTGTTTATATAGAGGTTTATGGCAACCCTAACGATACATGTATAAGTCGCTGTGAATTTAAGTTTTAGCAAAACAAAACACGTGTTCTATATCTTAGGGCGAATCAAACGAAACGAGGATAACGCTGGCGAACCAGCGCGCCCACGAGCTCCTCAAGTAAACGTCGGCGGCACACAACATGTTACACACACACTACACGGTCTCGTGGTCCTCGGTCACCGGTTGTAGCCACCAATATACTGCTATAATATTACTTTCAAACCCACTAGCAAATGGCCAGTATTACCTAAATATATTTATTTCTTGTTGGTCTTAGAATAAATTGTAGTTCAATGCCCTTAAATATTTGTTAAAAGAATACTTGTATTTTTTTATGTTAAACGGTTAGTTTTAATGGTTCTACAACCGGTGTAAATGTAAACTTAATATCTTCAATTCTTTGCTTAGATCTTAGCATGCTACTGTATCAAGTGAACACTTTTTTGTTGTTAATATATTTTGATTACTTATCCTTTATTATCAAAAGCTCAATTAATTCCATCTTACATATTTCATTATTTTAAATACACATTTATCTTTATGTCGACTGTTCTTTCCTATATATCTGTCAGAATTAATAACTACTCTAGAGTATTTTACTTTCATGTTTATCTAGCCAAAATTAATCAAAATATATAAAATGCGAAATGTGGTTCACTATTACACATCTTTATTAGCTTATTTTTAAGTCTCTAAAGATGCACTATTTATAAATATACATTAAATATGTTTGGTGCTCATTTCTTGCAGTATGACATGTTATAGTTTAAATAAAATATTAATATTCGTCTCATATATTAATCTCGTATACATAATAATAAAATTAGTACCTACATTACTGTATAATTAGGAAGTTGAGGCGTTGACAATTATTTTCAGAAAATGCATTTACCCCGTTGTTAAAAAAAAACATTGTGGTGTTACTGTTACTGTTGCTTAGTGACTATTAAAATATTGTTTCGAGACAATTTTAATTACACAACACATTTACGAATCATTTAGGTACCAACAATAATGAATCACTGTACATAAATTTATCTACTCATATATATACAGGTTGATTATCATGTTAACAAAACTGTTTTCTGTAAGTTGACAACACCAATCAATGCATAGAAAAAACAACAGTAATCTAAACTTATTTCGTGCTATATTTTTAATATTCAAAATAGTTATGTTCATAAGAGAAAGATGTATAAATGGGCTAAGTATGAAATAGGTATGAGTTGATATGTGATAATAGTTTGAAACTAAGTAATTAGTGCGTAGTCAGTCACAATTCTTCAAGTAAATTTACTTCTAAATCTATACTTACTACATCAGATCTCATTAATTTACAATTCTCATTTCATAGGAGCATTTATGTATACATATTTATTTGTGTATTCTGGACTGATTCAATAGAAACTTAATTAAGCAATTTTACTTAGCATCACTCATAATAAATGATGTTGCTAAACGACAAATCGGATATTCTATATGATGGCTTATGCACATATCCTAGCAATTGCATACATATCTGCTTCTATGGAATAAGACTAAACGAGATTCTACACAATTACATTTAATGTAACTATTGTAAACGTATAGCTGAATATCATTAATAAGCGATTAACAACTATTATTATTATTATAATTATTCATAATTTATTATTTAGTCATTTTTATTTATTTTTGTGAAATAAAACATTTAATAAATGGTATTTTAAGTTATTTATTTTCCCTTATATTTTATTTTATCACAATTGCAATAGGTTTATTAAAATATTACAGTTTTGTATTATCAAAATTACAATACAGTGAAAAGGATAAATACTGTAAGATAAATCTAAATAGGCACAATATACTTTAAGTAATAAGATTTTCGCTGGCTTAAAATATCTTGTTCAAATTATAAGGCTATTATAATATAATATCTATTATATTAATACTCGGATTATTTAATTCGCGACCTTTTTGTTACATAATGAATTTGAAAAACTACGTATTTCTTTCAATTAAAAATATAGATTAGTATTAATATAAATCCCGGAACTATACCACGAGACTGGTACACATCCCAAAACACACAAACACACAACACGTCGGCGATAATCGTGAGTATATACTTTTTTTTTTAATAATATCACATTGTGTAAAGCAGCACAGCTTGTATTTGATAAATTAAAATATACAGCACAAATGGCTTCCGTAATACCACATTCGCTGTTGATGCGATACAATTTAAATATTTGATGACACCGCTTGAAGCCTAAAATCGCTGAGAGATAACAGGCTTCTGCGAATTAAGTATTTAGTTTTATTGCAGTACCAGTTGCGCATGTTAACGCAGCATAATTATTATTTAATAAATATGTATACTGAAATACGCAATGTAAATACTAAGCAACTATCAACATTCAATATTTATTTTACTACTTACCTGAATCAAATCCACCTGATTCCAGTCTATGAAAAAAGATGCATTTCATTTCAATGATTTATATTGAATGCACCCATCAAGTTCAGGGATCATTTGTTTAGTTCATCAGGGGAATTTTCTTAGTTGGTGCCAATTCCGTTGAATACAAACTAAGCAAATTTATTCTCGCTATATCTCTCTCTCACAAACACAAGAAAAGGATATATATAAGATATTTAGTCCTGTCGAATTAGTCCGATTTCTTGTTTCAACGTGAATTTAGTCGCCATCTTTATCGGTCACGACTATTTCCTCGTAAATGAGACTGACATAAACTAATTTGACAGCTTTAAATATTCTGTATCCTCTTTTAATAATGTTTGTAAGAAAGAGATGTGACGTGATTAAAATTGGTTTAGTTTGTAAACAACAGAACTAACTCCGACATTTGTTATATTTTTGCAAGACATGTTTGATTTTTGAATATATCAATATTTTAGAAGTCGTTACCAAAGTATATTCCTATATACACACTTTGGATACTAAATCTTTAACTTCTAAGAGTTGCGTGTCTTTCAACTATATAACGAAGGCTTCTGTCATGGTTAATATTACGCGTCCATTTGTTCATGTTGTGATGTCTTTGAAGCGTATAATCGCAGACAATATATAAAAACACTGCTTTCGCACAATTCAAGAATATGTAATACAAATATTTATGCATAGTATTATAACTTTAAAATTCGCCTTGGATGAATGAATATATTTTGTACCTTTGTAGGAAGCCAGTGATATATTGGGATAGTTTGATAGTACATATATTTTATATCTACCTACTTACATTTGAGAAGCCTAACACAAGCTTTCTCATTTATATTAGTAGATTCCATGCCTATATACGCTCTTAGCAAGTGCTATATTTGATTAAGAACAATCGATTTGATTCCAACGCGAATTGTTCATATTTGAACAAACTTGGCACCTGTTTTAATATTTTGTTAAATAATACTGCAAATTGCGCAGATATTTTAAATATGAAGCTTACGTCGAAAGTATTACGATTCAAAATCCTTTATACAAACATGAGCCTGTAACATCTGTTTTTATAGGGTGAAAGCAACGAGACACGCATAGCTGTTGCCAACCAGCGAGCAAACAAACTCCTCAAGTCCTAAGCAGATACTGTGATTCGTCTGTAAGTCTTAAGTTGGTAAAATGACGCTATCATAACAGAGCAACTAATTTTTTTTTTTGTTAATATGCAGAGCCTACATGGCTGTATACAATCTCACAAGAAAACATCCCGTACTTATATAATGTTACGAAAAGTATAACTTTCCTATGTTTTTGTAAATAAAACTGCCTGTTTTACTATCCTCTGATAACTCTATGTAGATACCAGATAAATAATACAGTTTGACAGATTTTTTAGAGAAACTGTCACATTGTCATTTAATTTCTCAGATTAGTTAGAGTATTATGGAACAGGTAGATGAGCTTTCTTTTATATATCTGTATATTTTAGGAAGGTAAGCGTCATTTTATTGGTCCGATAAAGATATCTTACGTAAGTACAGTTATATAGCTGTGAGAAAGAACAACGATGCAATAATTGGTTTATTCTACAATAATAAAGGTACATAATTATAAAACTATAGCATGCATTTCGAATGCTGCAAGTTCCTAGTGTTTAACTTATATTAAAATGTATATTAAATTGTACTGTATAACTGTACTTGCTTATTCAATGTTTAATTCTTAAATTATTATTCTTGCCTTTTTTCTAAGTCGCATACTATGAGATTTTCAAAGTGAGATGGCAAAATGAAAAGCTCATAAGTCATAATTTTTCTATATACTAATAATAAAGCCGAAAAGTTTGTTTGTTTGAACGCGCTAATGTCCGGAGTTACTGGTCCGATTCGAAAAAGTCTTTCAATAATCGGAAGCTACATTATTCCGGAGTACTAGGTACTATTACTTTTATCTCGGGAATGCGAATGAAATTGCGAGGAACAGCTAGTATTATATAAGTATTGCTTTGTTTTAATTGTTTGCGCAAATGTTCTCATTTCTGTAATGTGCCAAAAATTTATATATTTTTGACTCAAAAACGTGACTGAAAAAAACTGACACAATTTTGTGTTTTGTAGAAAAATATATTTACACGTAACCAGCAAACAACACCTGTTTTTTCGTTCAGGTGACTTCAGATATTGTAAACATTAATCAGTATAATATATTCATTGGCCATTTAGTAACCACAGAGTTTTACGTCTCATTTGACAATGAAATCTATAAAAAGTTAAAATTTAAAGAAAAAAAAAATTGCCCAAGTTTTTTTCCAGAGTATGACACCACATTATTGTATTGTCATCGGGCTTACATATGTGTACCAAGTTTCAGATCAATTGAACACCGGGAAGCGAGTCAAAATTGACTTATAAGTTTTGACCTAAACATACTAACATGTGAAATTATATAAAAGCTTCTAAAAAATATGACGCTGCTTATTTGCGCGCCCAATTTACATATTACTTGAACGTAAATTGGACCGAAAGGAAATGATATTTTGGAATTGAATAAGCCGACTAAATTTTTTTTGATATACGTGTAATTTTCACATGGCGGTGATGACTTACAAATGGTCTGCCTGCTCGTCTAACACAAAGCTAGGTTAAAATCGTGTTGTCTCCAATAAAATTAATATACTGCACATATCACACAATTCTATATATATTGCACTGGCGTCGTAATTTAAAAATTACATTTACAGAATGGGATGTCTCCCTCTCCTTTTCTGTCGAAAAGGGTGCCGATTTATAATTAAAGCTCAAACAGAACGTCGTATCTAATATAAATTATTTAATACACGTACAAACGTAAGTGTGCAATTAAGTGCAAAGAATCTATAAGGTACATACTAAATATATATCATTATTCACATAACTTATATCTGTATCAAAAATTATTCGTGTTAAACGTTAGAGAAATAAAAAAATATGATTTTAAAAGCTTGTTTGAGATAACATCTCGAATTGTTTTGGTAACATTCCGCTATAATTCGATATTCTAACAGTCCAAAACTATGTGCTTTTTTCGTTTCTTAGATTAAGATAATGGTGCCTGAATTAATTATATAATTTTATGTTATTGTGATTAAATTCACATTCTGCATTTACTTAGTTACAGAAATAAATAAAGTTATAGCTTCGTTTTTTTTATTTTCTTTACGGGTATGACGTAGAAACATTAAAAATATAAGCGCTTTTTACACGGCGTCATTTGTGCCTACTCTCCGTACATCGTAGCTTGGTTCGGTTCGGGTGACAGTAGCCAGAGATATATGAAAATTAGCCTTATGTCTGTAATAAAGTTCATCTGTTTAATCTATGATTCAGTAAAATATGTAGATTCAGATGAACGTTATTGCGATGTCATATGGTTCATTTTCATATCTCACTGGCTACAGGCACCCAAACCAAGCTACAACGTACTGAGAAATGATATTATAAAAAGGCGCAAACATTGATCCGTGTGAAACGACTCTTATATGCATTAATTAAAACAGCATCGTAATGTGATTACAAAATATAACGCAATAGATTATAAAAATATATAATGATAGTTGAATATTTAAAACTTTATTATTACTTAAAGTGTATTGTTATAAGTATGACGATTAAAATGTACCGGCCTTAGGAGTATTGAGTAGGAATGTTAAAGGCAAAAACGGCTTGACAAATTATATTATACTCGTGTATGTACCAGATAGACTTAAGAGTTTTCGAAAATTTCTCTATGTCTTTTTCTCTCAATCGTATTAGTTTCTAAGAGTAATCGTCCTTTCGGCGCGCGGACATTTATCTAAGTACATAATATTTAAAAAAAAATTATAATATTTTACCAGAGTTATATAAACAGCTATACATGCACTTCTGTTCTATAAGCATTTACCATTTCTCATGGCTTTTTCTATCTCAATAATATCTCGAAAGAATAAGAGAGATATTTTCTTAGCTATGGAACAGTAGTGCATACTAAAGCATTGTAGAATTGATTTTTGTATAAACTAATCAATTTATCCATAGATGTGTAAATTTACCGCCTGCATAAACTATGTAACTGTTTTATTCAGCCTAATATTATTAACTACATAGTGTAAAGTTACAATATCTATTTTCATTAAGAATAGATAAAGGATAGTATGAAATGTTAATTTCTAATTACACTATTGATTTGTTAAATTACACAATACTTGTATTATTTACCATACCCTGTCCTTATAAGTTAAATAAATAAAATATATAATATTTTACAAGATTTTATTAGAAACAAAAACATCTTTACAATATTTACATATAAATATAAATTGCATTTAATAACTACATTTAGATCATAGGTTCCCAACGGCGGGGGGGGGCGGTACCGCACTCTAGTGGGCGCTGGAGCTATTCACGGGGGCAGTAGCAGATCCAAAGGCAAATGAGGGGCGTTACGATAGCTAAGGGGACGTTCGCGGCGTACCTACTTAATTAGAAATTTTATATAATAAAATACTTTGTAATTGAATATACATGAAATACATACATATAAAATCAAGATCCTTAGCCACGACCACGAGTAGCACGATTACAGAGAGAGAGAAATACATTTTTAATTTGTGATTATTAAAATAGATAATAGACAGACATCTAAAATTGGAATAATTAATTAACTATTACGTTGGATTTTTTTCTTGTGAAGGGGGTAGTCCATAAAAGGTTGGGAACGTATGATTTAGATAAATAATATTTCATAGCAACAAAGCATTTCATTGGCTACTTACAATTATTATTATAAACATTTCGTTTATGGTTTAGGTATAAAAAATGTAAACTAACATCTATCCAATCATATACAATTAATTGTTTAATATTTTGTCCGTATCTTCCTTACTTATTTACATTTGTATATGATAATGGCATGGATTCAATATTCTCTTATCAACGAAATAATGCAAACACAAGCGGTTTTCTGTAATTTTTCTTCTTAGAACTACAACGTCGTTGATATAATAGCAAATATTAATATTTAACAATGTCTTATTGCTTAATATTAATTATTGATAGCGGGTGATTTTGGGTATAGTATGCTCCTCCGGCCTGCAATACCCTATGGCAGGGATGACGAACCTTTACGTATCAACGTGCCTTTTTTCTAATGAAAGGTTTAATGAGATCATAGACGTGCCTTCAAATAATTTTGACTTTGTGATTATTGGGAAAATAATAATAATAATAAATACTATTAACTCAAAACTCTTTATTGACTACAAAAAATAGGAACATTTTGTAGTAAATAAAGAGGCGTAGGGATCACTCGCGTTCGCTCATCATATAATAGGTACGTATTTCACACTTTTTTCGTACTGCATAATGAATTTTGTGATTAGTGACGTGCCCAAAAAAATATTATGTCGCGTGCCATTGGTTCGCCATTCCTGCCCTATGGTATTGCAGGCCGAAAGGGTATTGATACCTCATACAGCACACATTGGCAATACCTCTGGAATTGCAAATGGCTGGATTAATTTTACAATAGACTAGGTATATTCTTTATGTACACCTTGTATAAGGGCACTCACACACAGCAGATAATTAAGAACTATACAATTTTGGCACACTTTTAGAAAAAGTTGATGTCGTGGCGCCACTGACTGACTCGATCGGTCCTGGATTACGAGTATCTATTATTTCTGCTCTTTCCAATTCAGTGTGGTGAATGGTGGTGAGTGGGATGAATTGAAACTCAAACCGCTGTAAAAAATATTATTGTATATACCTAGTGAGATTTAGTAATAAAATATGGTAATACGATGACTCTCATACATAGCTTGTTAGACTAATGATTAGATAATTGCCTCAGAGCGGACCCACTGTCCAATTACAGGATGCTATTCGTATGCAAAACTCTTCTACATATCTACGATTAGGTATTCAGTAGATCACAAGATCTTTGAATCAGTCTTGCGCGCAATTCTAAAGGTAAAAATTCCAAATATGTTGTTATTGTATACGAGAAACGGAGATTACGGCGATGATAGCTCAGTGGTAGTGACGTCGAAAGTCGAGACGAAGGTCGCGGGTTCGAAAACATCGTGAGGAAACCATAGCACGGTGGTAGGGTACTTTGTAGTACCTACCCGCCTGCCTGGCTACCACCCTCAAGTTGAAAATATGTCGCCAAGCACCTTTCGGTGTGTTCCGACAGCTGCCCTTGAGAGCCACTTCCTTTCTAGGCTTTGTGTGCTTATCGTCATCGGCCAAATCATTTCTGACCACAATGAGATTGTGGTCAAACACAGGCCTATATACATACTAAAAAAAACATCTCTTTAAATTGAAGCAGCTTTCCAACTGGCTATTTTTATAATAATAAGTATGCAAGTACCCACCTAATTCCACAGCTAGACCAAGCGCCATCATGACTGCAAATCCAAGGAAGGAACAAAAAAATTGCAGGAAGCCAGTGCTGTGCTTCCAAACTTCGAAGAACACCACGTACACTAATGTTCCACACGCGAGACCCTGAAATATTTAAATTAAAAATAAGAAACTGAAAGATACCTAAATAAATATGAAAAGGCATGTACTGGAATCTAAAATTGGTTAAACCAAAGTAGGTAGTACATACTAGTACACATAGGTAGGTAGGTACCTATTATTTAATCATCCCCTAGCAACAAAGGTGGGCTATTCCGCGACCATAGCACTGCACAGAGGAAATAAATATGCTTTAACTCTCTAAAAAAGAAAGACTAACGGAAATAATATTGTCTTCTCTGTGACTATGGTTGGCTAGAGGCATCTACCTGCACCACAAACAACGGAGAGATGCTACGCAACCGCGAGGTAGGTAGAGTGAAATTCGTAATGGGTCAGTAATATTTTCTGTACCTAGGTACCTAGTAAGGCATTGGATAGGTAGGTATTTAGTATAATTTATTTATGTAAGGCATTACTTAGGTATCTACCTACTGTTTGTTGGATAAGTTCCAATAACATCGCTCCTTTGATTCTTAACTAAAGTTATCACCTTAGATATCGTTGTCGTGAGGTGATACTTAGTAAAACTTGCCGGCCTCTGTCACAAATAGCTACAAAGAACCTTGTATCGTTTTTGCTTTATCTTTAGCAGTCAGACATGCAAGTTTAATTTTCAGAGAAGCCCTCAATAACTTATATTATTATATGAGAAATCAATTAAATCTCGAGCCATTTTCGTTTGACTGATGTTCGCAGTTTAACCACAGTTGGTTAAATAAGTATGCTATAATAACTAAAAATGTAGATGAGGTAGATTCAACCCCATTCGATATCATGTTTCAACCTTCAGGATTTACCCGCGATCATCTCAGTGGATCTTTTTAATTTCCCGACATAAAAAGTGCCTATCCTTTGTGTTAAATAGGTATTCCAGCTAGATAGAGCTGATAGTATGCCTCCAGCCTGAGACTCAGGACAATATATGTTTGTCCTAGATGGGAATCGAACCCACTACCTATGACATGTTAGGTGGTGTCTTAACGAACGCGCCAACTGCATCCTCAAACAACAAACTTAGTGGTTTTTGTTTATTCAAACTTACCTGTAAAATGACAGAGTAAAGTCCCGCTTCAGCAGCCCCCGCGCCACCCACAAGAAGTATCCCGATGGCGATTCCTAGCGCGGACATGAAGGAAAAGGTGAAGATGTAGACAATAGATAACCACCGCTTCGTGCCGGCTGCCAACAACTCCACGCCAATACAGAACGAGATGATGTACTTGTGCGCAGATACTGCACCAAACATGTACCTGCACGTGAGATTTAAAGATTATTTAGCTTAGTACCTATACAGGATTATTTTTAATTTACCTGCATTGCATAATCACGAATAAAGTTCATACTTTTCATATATTTTTTCCCCCAACATATTTCGTACCGTAGCCTTGTTTTAGGTAAAAAAAAAATATTTCTCCTTTGTTGTGTCAATCTATATCAATGCTAATAATAAAGCTGTTTGTTTGAACGCGCTAAACTCCTTTTACTAAAATTGGTCCGATTTGAATTTTTTTTTTCCCCGAAGGATAGGTAGGTACCAAATGTAAGCGAAATTTTGGAATTTGTCGTAATATTTACCTATAAACTGCGCAGTAGGATAGAATTTACTGTAGGAAGCGTAGGTACCTGCGTATGTTGTGATAAAGTAAGTACCTAGGTACCTATTCACCATAAAAATATGGCATCACAGTACGAGTACGTGCTTTATTACCAAATAGCTGTTGTTTGTTGTACCTGTCATACAAGTATTTCCAACACATACCTACTATTTATCCTATCCGTAGACACGAACTAAAATGCATAATGTGTAACGTGATTATGTCCAGCTATGGTACACACGGCCACAGATCAAGCTACACACTGCGGCACCTTATGTGGTTGTAATTGGAGCTATTTTGCAACAAAAATGTGTAGCTTGATCTGTGGCCGTGTGTACATGTCGGTTCCTATGTGATGTCGTGGCCAAATCTTAGAATTGATCACTTCATTATGTGGCTGACAATTTCGTGAATTAATTTATTTGTATTTCATGAAATGGACAATACTCGCTGCCTGCATCGGTATGGATGTTCTCGCCGGATCAATGAAGAATCAGCGTTTGAATAGCTAAACGCACGGATACTTCATGATATGGTCGGTCAAACATCAGACTTTACAAAGGTGAAACAATACTTATATACCAGCAGAATTTACAGACTTATGACCAAATATTACAATTGCTAAATACAAACTAAAGAGAGCCCGTAAAAGAAGATTTATTTCTAGAAGATTTGTTGTTTAATAGGGTATAGGTACTTGACGGACTTATCAAATCAGCTACTTTTTAATAAATGTCAAAACAATCGGTTATATGGAATTTTGTATAAAATATTAGGTACACTATGACGTCATAGTTTCACAGCATCAAATTATCTAGGTACTCTTTGTAGTTCTACTCGTAATTAAAAATCATAAAATGCATTAAATGTACAAAATATTTGATGTTTCCACGTGTTTTTAGATGTTTTATGCATTGGTTAGTGTTTGGTCATTTATTTTTGACACGCTCAACTACCCTATTTTAGATACCCAGGTACTACCCATAGAAAAGTTTTATAATGTTTAGGTACATAGGTTACCTATATCTTAAAATATATTCTACTCATTTTCCGTTGATTTCGAAAATGATAGGTATATAATATCTCATACCTACATCAAAAATATCTGAAATATATATTTAACATTTAACTTCAAATATTTCTGTAATTTTTCATTGCAATTGACCCCAAATTATAACTCAAAAATATTTTTTATAAAGTTTACTACTTTAGAAAATAATCAGTTTTTTAAATTCCTAAACATTTGCAAATTTCAGACATGTACCCAAATGCATATTCAATCTTATCTACAAAAGCTTTAATTGGTTTAGTACCTACAGAATTTTTTATCAGAAATATGATAAAAAAAATCGCTAAATCAAATTGCAATTACTTAGCTACCTAATTGAAATTTGATTTTCAGATTTTTAATGGAATCGATGTACGATAATGGTCTTTTCGTAAGGATTAGTTTGGCCGATTTAATGTGATAAAAAATAAATTTAGGTAAGTAAGTAGGTACCTACGCGTAAACATCTTATAAAGTAAAATGTTTTCTTTTCTTTACTTTATTGTTTATTTTTTTTAAATATTAATGTATTTGCTTGCATGCACCTACTTTCTAAAGCTATTCAGATATTTGCGACTGGTAGTCATCATCTTATGTTGCTGAGCTGATGATGAAAGGTACAACTGCTGAACGGTTAGGAGTTACGGGTTAATTCTTTAAATAATAAAAGACCGCTTATAGACAGTAGGTACCTAACAGTCTATGTTAGTTGTATTCATTGATGTGATGATGGAAGGTACTCGCTAATATGCTTAGATATACTAGGTCAGTGATAAAACACATAAAACACATAAAAAAAAAATATAAAAAAATAGAACCGTCTTCAAAGGCACTAAAAAGCATACAATAATTATGTAAAGGCACTAAGCTTTTAGGCTGTTCTGAAGGCGGTTCTATTTTTTTTGTTAAAAGTTTTTTATTGACCAGAATTTCAATTTGAAAAGTGAGTGAGAGTGGTCGTCTAGTTGACAAAATGTCAACAAACTCCGCCTACGGACCTAGAAGCAGTAGGAGTACTTATGGTATTGCATCGAATAGCTTTATCAGTGTAGATTATGATACCTAACCCGTAATAATTTCCCTACGTTATCAAATTTTACGATATGCTAGTTATAGTGTATAATTTATGCGGCTACCTACTCACCAAACATTACCTACTGAAGATTCCAATCCAACAGCAAGCCCTTCGAACAGTTCGTGTATTGACAACGCTAAAACAATCAACAGCCCTCTAAGAGCTGACACGATCGAATCCTCTTCAGGCGAATCCAGGACCAGATGGCTATGGCCTACATTCTGCTGCTCTTTTGTGATTGTCATTGGGACTCCCCCTTCGGAAGGATCATGTTCGTTTAAACTTCTCCGTAAACTGAAGGATCGTGAGAATGTGTTGTCTGCCGACTGGTTGTTACGACTATTTATGAACAAGTGCACTAGTTCCTCTATCAGATACATCATGAAGAATCCAATGCACATAATAAGCCCAGCGAGGTAGAAAGGCATTTCTGGGAGCTCGCCCGCATCTGGAACAAGTGATTTTTTTTTTAGTTCCGTAGTCAAAGATCCAATGAAATTCACAGAATAGGTACTTTTTTCTACGGTTTAATATTTCTTATGACAATATAGTGTACCTACCTACTAGCTTTCTGACTCGCGGATTCAATAGCAAACCCTTATTATAACAAGTTTATGTATTGAATAAGAGGAAATCCCATCTTAGTGCTGCTAGCTAAGACGCGCGCCAGTTTAGCCTAAGTGTTATATTGTTTGCCCCCATTTTGAATTTTAATCGTTTAGATAATATCTCATGTTTAATTGATTATGCACCTATTTTAATTCGCTTACGAGGCGCATGTAAATAATTTTATATACCTACCTATTTATTTTGCGATCAAATAATTAATCGATTCTTTATACAGGTGTCCCAAAACTTAACGATAATCTGGTACCGGGCAAGAGGCCAAATTATACCAGTTCTGGGAAAAAAAAAAAAAAACCATGTCACTTAGTTAAGCAATACCTATTAGAATTTTGTTTCAAAAAAGTTGAGTTACAAAAATATTGTCAGTTAACTTTGACACAAACTTTGGAAAAAAAGGATTTTTTTCTTATTTTTCCCAGAACTGGTATAACTTGGTCTCTCGCCCGGTATCAGCTTATCGTTGAGTTTTGGGACAACCTGTAGGTACTTAGGTATACATACGTTTTAACATTTTACATTGATATAAGACCTATTCGTAACTTATCTAATTATCTTCCTTATGACATCGCAGGATTTTGATCAAATAACAATCAACTTAATTTTTGATGCTCTACCTACATGATCGATGACTACAAATTGTGGAATTACATTTTACTATACAATTAACTAACTACCACCTACATTTAATTTATTTACCTAATACATTTATATTAGGTAGATATAGCTGGTTCGGCACAAGATCAATTATTTGTCAAAATATTGGAAAGTTTGGTTGCAAAATCCTACATAATATTATAAATGCGAGAGTTTGTAAGGATGTATGGATGTTTGTTACTCTTTCACGTTAAAACTACAGAACGGATTTAGATGAAACTTGGCACATAGATAGATCATACACTGGAATAACATATAGGCTATTTTTTATCCCTAGTTTGTAGGTATTTAGGTAATTCTATCGAATCCCTGTGTGACTTAACTTACAGCTACATATAGACAGTAAGAACCGAGATGATAAGAAGGTAAATATTGATCGTATCACAACAAACAGGTAAAAAGGTACCTAGATACTAGAATGAGGTCTCCGTGTAAGTATGTTATCACTCTAAAAGAAATCAGTCAATCACACATTCCGTGAACTCGAATAGGGAATATGCATGTTATTTTTATTTGCTTCATTTATGAAGCAGTAGGAAATAAAATATTTCGGATAAATATAAAAATATAACCAAGATATAAGCCATCAAAGATTTATTCCTATCTCTTTCTAGCAAAACAAAATTTAGCATGGAGTTTATATGACCGTCATAGTAGTATACGACGTCACATACTATGTCCGATCTGTCTGTCTAATCGCTGTCTAATTAGTAGTTTAAAATGCTTATAAAATCCGTGTTTCTTGGCCGATTTTAATTTCACTTTCTGAGATCTTTTTTACGGTATTTTCATATTTTGTTAAGAAATACGATAAAAAATTCATGCTTATCCCTATTGCGCGAGCCTGACTCGCTCTTATCCAAGATTTTTTTCTTTTAACAGCAGCCTTTTACTCCGAATCCCAACTAAGTATACGAAATTATCCTAAGAAACAAAAATTATAATAAAAAAGTAGGTACAGGTAAGTAAGAGAAGACAAAATGGGGGACATGTATGTATATGTAATACCATCTTCTTCTCCAAAAGCTTATCCCATTTCTATTTGGGGTCGGCTCTCCTATCGTCCTCCTGCAAAGACAATGTTTCTGGGCTATCGTTGGGTCTAAGTTTCTTTATTAATAATTGACGCCCATGTCAATCGAGGTATGCCACGGCTTTTTGGTCTCGACTCGAGTTGCAGCACTTTTTTTGTCATGTGTTCATCAGGTATACGCATGACATGACCTTACCACCGTCTCGCGCGCGTCTCAGTGAGATTTTCTGGTATTGGCCTTACTTTAATTACGCTCCCTAGATAAGTATTTAAAGATGTCAACGGTCGTCAGCATTGCCAAATATACTGGACCAAAAATTTTGAAAAAAAATACAGGAAATATAGTTCTTTACCTATAGATTACAGGAAAACCTATTAGAAGTCTAGGCTATTAAGAGTAACATAGGAAATTACGGAACCCTCGGTGCGCGAGTCAGACTCGCACTTGTCCGGTTTTATTTAATATATAGGTACAGACCTACTTAAATTATTTATTTTTTGATATATCAATTAATTTTGGTTGTAAATTCAGAATGCTATTGTGGCTTTGCCTCTTTACTTTATTTAATAGCATTCCTTACATCATGTTACATCAGTAACACTACAGCTAAGCAAATGTGTAGGAGAGAGGAGGACCTTGTTATATTTTAAGTTTTAACCTATAAATTAAAACTTTACAACATATTAATTACTTAAAATATATATTTTTAACATAAATTAAATACTTTATCTATTATATAAAAGAGTAGCGGTTTTTTGGGTAAACATCCCCCTGCCCACACCGCTGAACCGATTAATGTGAAATTTGGCATGTGCATAGATTTTGTCACGTAGACCCCATTTAAGAAGCGATTTTTCGAAATTCCTTTCCGCAGTGGTGGAAACGGGCCCTTTGTGCGATTATAAGAATCTTAATATCTCTGGAACCATAAGGTCTAGGAGTCTGAAATTTTTAATGTAGCTTTTTCAGTAAAAAATATTAGATATGGGTGCGAGCGTTTCTCAAACTTTTGTCTATGGGAGGAAAATTTAAAAAAATAAGGGATTTGCTTTGTTTCCGTTAAACCTTGATAACTTTGTGAGTTTGAATGTTACAAACTCAAAATTTATATTGTAGGTAGTTTAATAATACTGCAAAAATATATTTTCGGCGTTTCTCAAACTTTTTTTCTTCGAGGAAGATATTACCGATGGAAATTATGCATTTTTCAAACTCTTATATCTCTGCAACGGCTGAAGATAGGTAAATGAAATTTCGTATACGCGTTATGCTATACAAATACTACAAATTTCAATTTGATGTTTGTCAAAGTTTTGCCCATAGACAAAGTAAAAATGTTGAAAATTTACTTTTAACATCCTGTTTTTCTCAGTTACTATTCATAGCAGAAGCTTGATTTTTGGAATATAAGCTTTTTACAGTATTTGTTTTGAAATGTACTGTTAAGTTTCTCAAACTTTTCATGCGGCATAAAGTTATAAAGGGTGAAATATCCAATTTTTGCACTTTAATATTTTTGTAATGGCTAAAGCTAGGGACCTTACATTTGGAATATAAACTATTCAATACAATTGGAATAATATTCAAACCAGTGTTTCTCAAATTTTTCATAGTTGTCAATTTTATGACACCTTAAATTATTTTCTATCAACCTGTATAACAGAAGTAGTATACAACTGAGAAGCATGATTTTTTGGAAATAAGCTACTCTTAGCAAGCACTATAAGAATCCTAAAGCATTTTGCAATACTATTTAGCAATGAAATGTTATAGAGGATGGAAAATTTTATTTTTGACTTTTAGTATTTTTGCAATTACTTAAGCTAGGGTTCCAAAATTTTAAATGTAGACCATGTAACATAAATGTAACAACATGCAAATCAATAATTTAAAAAAAAATGATCGTAGACAATTTTATGACCTTTTTAATTTTTTTTTATCAACCTGTATAACGCAAGAACTATTTAACTAAGAAGCATGATTTTTTGGAAATAAGCTACCTATAGCAAGCACTATAAGAATCCTAAATCATTTTGCAATACTATTTAGCAATGAAATGTTATAGAGGGCGGAAAATTGTATTTTGGCCCCTTAATATATTTGCAATTACTGTAGCTAGGGATCTAAAATTTTGGTTGTAGACCATGTAACATAATTGTAACAACATGCACATCAATAATTTCAAACTTTTTAATCATAGACAATTTTATGACATTTTTAATTTTTTTTCATCAACCTGTATAACGCTTTTCCTATTCATTTAACAACCACGAATTTCTGGTTATAAGCTACCCATAGCAAGCACTATAAGAATCCTAAAGCATTTTGTAATACTATTTAGCAATGCAATGTTATAGAGGGTAAAATATTTCATTTTTGCCCTTTAATATTTTTGCAATTACTTAAGCAAAAGATCTAAAATTTTGAATATAGACTAATTAACACAAATGTAACAACATAGAAATTCACAAAGACTGTGGGACGAGCCGCTGAGTAGACTGTCATATACGTCTCTTTTACAGTCATCTGACAGTACTGCTGAGCGAGCTCGTCTCTTAGCAGTAGCTAAATGGGAGTCAGGGCACTGGCTAAATGCCCTTCCATCAACCAATACGGGCACATTATTGGATAACTCAACATTCCGGTTGTGCACTTGCCTAAGATTGGGTACTATATGTAATGTCCCTCATCGCTGCTCCTGCGGGGACAATGTGGATGAGCTTGGTCACCATGGCCTATCGTGCAGTAGGAGTGCTGGGAGGCTTTCGCGTCATGCGGCACTCAATGACTTAATCCGTCGGGCTCTTGTCACCGTTGGTGTACCGGCAGTTTTAGAACCAAATGGCCTGGTGCGCGACGATGGCAAGAGACCAGATGGAATGTCATTGGTGCCGTGGAAGATGGGAAGGCCGTTGGTGTGGGATGCTACGTGCGTCGACACCCTTGCGCCTTCCCATCTTACAGACACGTCTGTAGCTGCCGGCGCTGCGGCTGCACAACAAGAGTGCCTCAAGCGTCGCAAATATGCTGGTCTACAGAGGACCAACATATTTTTGCCATTTGGGGTAGAAACTCTAGGGCCTTGGGGACCGGAGGCTCATCTTCTGTTCAAAGAGGTCTCCTATCGACTCATTCAGGCCTCTCATGACAAGAAGGCTGGCACGTATTTTGCACAAAGAATTAGCATTGCTATTCAGCGTGGCAATGCGGCCAGCCTTCTTGGCACGCTACCGCTAGGCAGCGATTTGGGACAAATTTTTTACTTATAAGTAGTTAGGTAGTAAGAAGTTTTTATTTTTATTTTTTTTATGTACATAGTTAATGTTAGTTTAGTTTAGATTATATAGTTTTAACATCTATGATTAATTGTTTTTTTTTTTTTAATTTCTACATAATATTATATTTAAATACTTATGGAATATTATATTTTTCTATTTAGCAATAAAATGTTATAGAGGGTGAAATATTTCATTTTTGCCCTTTAATATTTTTGCAATTACTCGAGCAAAAGATCCAAAATTTTGAATATAGACTAATTAACACAAATGTAACAACATAGAAATCAAAATTATTCTAAATTTTAGTCATAGATATTTATATGATTTTTTTAAAAAGTTTATCAGACTGTATAAAGCTACTCTATTCATATAAGTACCATATTTTATGAATTTAAACTATCATATAGCATGCATTGTTTATAGCACACTAAGAACCCTTCCACTCACAGTATTGTTCAACTTTCATGCCAAAATAAAGTAACAAAGCTTTAAATTTTCTTCAATATCTCAAACAAGTGATCTAAAATTATAATACTTAGCATTTAGTTTATATAAAATAACTAGCTGTTCCCCGCGGTTTCGTTCGCGGGTTTATAAGTAGCTTATAACCTTCGGGGATAATGTAGCTTCCCATTAGTGAAACAATTTTTCGAATCGGACCAATAACTCCGGAGATTAGTGCGTTCAAACAAACTCTTCAGCTTTATTATTACTACCTATATATAGATTAAGTTTTCACCTAAGAAATAAAAAAAATACAAATTTAGTAAAAATAAACTCAAAACCAATTTTGAAATAATTAGGACCTTCTTAAGTAGTATTTGTTTCTATGAAATCCGTATATAACATCTACAACAATTCAACTTAAAAATATTCAACGTCAAAGCAATTATCATCAAACAAATTACGTATAGGACTTCATGTCGGTGAAGTCATGCATAGTTCGGTTCTTTTCGGTATTGCTCGGGTTACATCGGGCGCCGCGTCGCATCGCCCGTGCTATACAAAAATAAATAAATATCCTGGGACATTCTTCACATATTTTTTTTCAGGTTTTCAATTGCAAAAAGATTTTTCCAAATCCGACTGATAGATCCAGAGATTAGCGCGTTCATACAAACAAACAAAAACTCTTCAGTTTCATTATAGTTTAGATATATAGATTATTATTAGTATAGATAAATTATAGATAGGTTTAAGTTGGTAGTTCTTGACAATTTTGCATTAATCTGTATTGTATGATTGAGACAATCATTTAAGAAGCTGTCCTTAGTTTCTCACAAGTTCTGGGATAAAAATACCTACCTTCTTATCTCACGGGTCTACCTCTCTGCCAATTTTCATTACACACTGTTTGAACGTTTAGAAAGAAAGAAGAAAGAAAAACTTTTATCTCCTGCATGGCATACCATTCGAAACTTATAAAAAAAAAAAAAAAAAACAAACATAAAAATTCAATATACCTACAAAAATAAAAAATAATAAGAAGGCTGTATGGCTCTGAACCTTTGACTGTTTTTTTTTAACGTAACAAAAACTTATGTATGACTAATAATGGATTGTAATTTTTGACAAGTATTTAAACGTGAAAACTGAACTCCACATGCATAATAGGTATATTTATATAGCATTCAATCGTCACAGAACTATACCTGTCCCTAGATATTAAATAGCCTAAAACCTTCATCTAGGAACCTGAACCTAAGAGGATACCTATCTTTGAAAAGCGCTTCATAATCTGTACTGTGGTTCTCAAGGTATGAGAATACTAACGGACAAATTGACATACATATTATTTGGTTGGTTAAATTGAGTACGGGGTGTTCATGAACTCTAATGCGGGTGAAACCGCTGGGCGAAAGCTAGTAATATATAAATAGTTCAGCGGTTATTATTTATTAGAATTACTAATTGTTATTTTATCACTTCATTATTATTTGGTATTCATCTATATTATAGTAGGATTTTGTAATTAATAATTGTTTCAATTTATTGTCATGTGTTTTCATTGGGCTCTTGTTTCAATAATTCAGGTAATTTATTAAATATTTTTATGGACATTACAAAAGGACTCAATTGATGGATTTTTAAACGTGAAGACGGTATCGCTAATCTACTTTTATATCGGAGTTGTTTAGTATGTATGTACGTCTTGTCTCTTTTCATAAAGATCTATATTTTGTCGGACAAATTTACATATTTCTAAAATGTATATGCTTGTGAGAGTGAGAATTTTGTGTTTCTGGAAATGTGGCCTGCAACTATCTGTATCTTTTATATTAACTAAAATTCGTATAAGTTTTTTTTTAAGTGTAAAGATGGTGTGTGCGTCTGTACTGTTCCCCCATAAAATGACTCCGTAGCTTATCCACGCATTAGCATAGGTAGGCGTAGTAGGTAACAAGTGCAGTTGGAAGATCTGTTGTTTTCTAAATTTCTCGAAGTGCATACGCAAATTTTGCCAATTTTGTTCTAGTCTTTTGAATGTGTGGTTTCCAACTGATGTTTGTATCTATGACTAAACCGAGCAAAGTGAATTCGTTTACAACTTCTAATTGTGTACCGTTAAATGTGAAATCAATGTTTGAAGGGTTTTTTTGATAGGGGTAAAAGGTCATTAATTTAGTTTTCAAAAAGTGTGTCTCGAGATTATGGTCTTTCATCCAGTCTATTGTTTTATTTTTTATGGAATTAAATTTTTGGTTTAAATTTATATTGTTACGACATGAGGTGATTAATGAAATGTCGTCGGCAAATAAAACGCATGGTTCTTCCATGATTTTAGGAAGATGATTTATGTAGATCAGGAATAAAAGACATCCAATTACACTTCCTTGAGGGATAGAGGCATTGACTGTCTTTAAATCTGATTGGACGTTTTTTATTTCACTATTTTATTTGTAATATATTCAATCTCCACTAATTGTTCTCTATCTCTTAAGTACGATGTAAACCAATTGTGGGCTAATCCGCGAATTCCTATTCCGTACAATTAATTTAATAAGATAGCATATTGGACTCTATCATAGGCCTTGGTCATGTCTAGTAAAATGCCCACCGCGTTGTTCTTGTCATTAATTATGTTTAGGACTTCCTGAATATAATTATAAACTGCTAATAGGTACTGTGGATCGCTTTTTGCGAAAACCATTTTGACTATCATCGAGGATCTTGTATTTTTCACAAAATGTATATACTCGATTAAACAAAGCTTTTTAAAAAAATTTGGAAGCAGAACGCAAGAGCGCAATTGGACGGTAATTATTAGGATCTGTTTTAGTATTTTTTTTATGAATTGGTTTGATAACTGCTATTTTAAGTGCATTAGGGAAAACTCCTTCACTAAATGATTGATTAATTAATATTGTCAGGGGTACGGTTAATTCGATCGCGCATTGTTTAAATAAAATAGGTGGTAATTCTTCTATTATTATTTTATTTTTAGATCTTTTATTATTTTATAAACTTCCTGATAGTCTACTGGGTTTAGAAACATTGTATTTTCCGTTGGGTAGAGTACGGGTAAGCCTTTCGGCTCGCTACCATCTCGTCGGATACATGTTTCTCCTACGGATGCAAAAAAGTTATTAAATGTTTAGGTGGGTAGGAAAAAATATATTTTTGCTTTAGATAGCCCGCCGTGTTTATTGGAAAGGGTGAAATTAGGATATCAAGATTACGCTAAAGGACGGAACAATAAGGTAGGTATGTACCGTCTCGTTCGGTTGCTTTTTCGAGTAAGTATCTAGTAGGTATATACTAAAGAGTACCCTTTCTCCGCTCACGCAACGGAAACCAATAATCAATCTAAGCATAGTTTTACGCAGAATGGCGTTAGTTCGTGACATAGACCTAGTAGGTGAAACAGCAGGTCACAGCAAGTATTACACAGGTATATCTCTCACATTATAGTTCGCTATAACATTATTTTCTACGTTGATACAGGAAGACACAATAAACAAGATAAATAAATAAACATTATTATGTCTGTACTCCGTAACATACGTGGGTAGTAGATACAGTTTGTTTCTTTCATCACATCTCATATATTATTACATTATATTTGTACGTGTATTATGCTAATACTACTAGGTAGTAATATCATTATTAAAATAATTGTTGCTGCGAAAACTATGTAAGAAATATGCTGAAACACAAACTTAACATTTATTTATTCAGTTTAGGCCCTGATAACTTGATGCCTATGGCACTTATTGACTCTACTACTATCATAAATTAATGACATCTAGTTTTTTTTTAACATAGTTATAATTAAAGAGTTACTACATGCTATCTTACCAGAAGTTACCTGTATATGCAAATAAATGAATTGAATTGAGTTAAACTAACCTTGTAACAGTTCAATATTTTCATCAATTTCCGGTAACAAATGCATGAATGTTGTACTAAAGAGCACTCCACCTCCAAACGCCAGCAGGCCTATAACCAGCTTATTGGAGGAGCGAAGGTTTGAGTCAACGGACTTAGTGAACCAGTCGAACTTGAGGGATATGATCAGGGGCAGGCATCCTACCACCATGGATATACTGAATAAGCATACCATCGTTATTATTTTTGCCATTAAAGCGTCACCCGACACGTCCATTGTGAAACTCATTATGGTGTCAGTTTTGAATGTAATCCGAGGTTACGCAAAGAGTGGGCGAGGTATCGTGTACAAGTTCGTATTGCAGCGCGTGCGCGTGTCTCCCTCCACTCGAGTCGCGGGCGCAGTCTGCTCGGCCGATCACTCGACTGACTAGACCGAGCTGGCTTCCTGCGTCTGTAGGCGGGCTCTTGATAAACACTAATTATTTATTATTGATGATAAAAAACGACAACCAATTTATTCGCGGTCGCATCACTAGATGCCACTGCATGACACACTCACTGATTATTTGCAAAGGGGTCATTTTGTAAGTCTATGTAAGTACCTACATACAAAATTGTCCCCTTTGCAAATAAATCAGTGAGTGTGTCATGCAATGTAATTTTATAATGAAAATAATAGCTACTTAAGTAAGATTCTGGACAATCTAAGGTTTGATTTAGATACTAGCTTCAGTCTCGTGGTTTTACCCTCGTTCCTGAGGGATCATTATGTTATCTCAGAATAAAAATAGATACCTACCTATACTATATGCATGTTATTTCAGGGTATGATATATCTACATTAATGTTCCAAGTTTCATTCAAATCCGTTCAGCCGTTACGTAAGTGAATGTGTACATACTTATATAGGAAGTAGAATATTAGTAGAATTTAATACGCAGTAATAAAATATTTCCAAATAAAACTTGAAGCTATTTTATATGTTAGTAATTCACAGAAAAGAAAACTAGTTTATTTTAGGTAGGGATGTTTGATAATCATCGATGCTTCGAAAATATCGATGTTTACAATGCGATACATCGAATCAATCCGATGTTTTGAAATGCTTTCGATATATTCGATGTATCGATGTTTTTTTTTTATACTACTAAGGTAGCAAGCAAGCATACGGCCCACCTGATGGTAGGTAAGTGGTTACCGTCGCCGTAATTTTCAACTTGAGGGTGGTAGCCAGCCAGACGGGTACTACAAAGTACCATGTTTTTGCAGTTTTTAGTAGAAAAACATCGAATCGATTATAAACAATTAATTTCATAAAACCTAAAGTTTGACCACTAAAATGTTAGCACTTTGACCACTAATAGCAATTAGACCACTGAAAGTAGCAGACATCCGACGTAAAATTAGTTTAGTTTAGTTGCGTTGAAGTAGTATATCTGGTCTGTGTCCTGTGAATTCTATTTCTTAGTATTTGTTGTTATAGTGGCAACAGAAATACATAATCCGTGAAAATTTCAACTGCCTAAATATCACAGTTCATGAGATACAGCCTAGTGACAGATGGACAGCGAAATCTTAGTAATAGGGTTCCGTTTTTACCCTTTGGGTACGAAACCCTAAAAAAGTACTCGATGCCTACAAAATATCGATGTTTTCACCCGATACATCAAAAGACATCGATTGATTTATCGAATCGAAAAAAACATCGATGTTTTTTCAAAGTTGGCACCCCTAATTTTAGGCTACTTACTTGGTATGTACATACCAAATGATTGGCTAATCCTACCGAGCTAGAAATGGCAACACTAATAAATATTAGATATGGCAAATAATGATATGGCAGCACTGAAAACAGAAATGTCAAAAACTTTATTTTAGTACATTTGAGAAAAATAGTTTTATGAATATAAAAAAATTAACTAATTTGTTTTATTGTTAGCTATGTTTATTATGCAATTTAAGGCTTTAATTATTGGAAAACTATAAAGTCTAAAACTAATACATGTTGACGTGCATTAATATAAAGTTAAAATGTACGTAAAACGATAATGAGAAAACGATTTATTATTGCAGTGGTTACTGCAATCACTATATTCTTTTGGATCCACTGGAGTTCTAAAGTAGAATTTGTTAATACGATAACATTTCTCAAGCAAAATAACGACTTTGTCAAACTAGGCTTAAATCAACCTCTTAATAAAAGTTGTGAAAGTAAGCTGACTTTGAACTATGGTTAACACATCTTAGCACACTTTACAAACGTATAATATATTTCAGAAAACCCATTGCTGGTGATAATAGTAACCTCATACGTAGGACATGTAGAGCTGAGGAGCGCACACAGAAGAGCTATGCCAGCTGAACTATTAAATTCAATGAATGTAACTCGAGTTTTTTTACTAGCAAAAATACCTCACAAAGAAAAGTAAGTAGGTACTCATATTTTTTGTAACTTCCATTTTATGAAAAATAATGTTCTTTAAAAAACAAAACATTAAATATTTCCAGATACATAACACAAGAAGCCATAAATAATGAAAGTGACATATTTGGAGATATTCTACAAGGTTCCTTTGAAGAAAACTACAGGAATTTAACATACAAACATCTCATGGGTCTACAGTGGGCTGCTACAGCATGTTTAAAGGCTTCATTCATTTTAAAAGTTGATGATGACATAGTCTTCAATCTTGAAAAAACTTTAGATCTCCTTAAAACAGTTAGCAATACAGACAACTTGCTCATGGGATATATTCTGAACAATACTAGGCCTAGTAGAAATAAACAAACAAAATGGTATGTAACTGTAGATGAATATCAGAGAAATTACTACCCACCCTATTTATCTGGTTGGTACTATATAACTACTCCAAAAGTGGCAGCTGAATTATGTGATGAAGCTATTTATCATCCATACTTTTGGATTGATGATATCTTTGTAACTGGCATTCTTACTGAATCTTTTGGATGGCAACTAACACAACTTCCAAATGACTATTGGCTAGAATATTATGAATTACTTGAATGCTGCCTTACAGACATGATAAAAAAGTTTATAAAATGTGACTATGTTGTAGGGCCAAATGGTGGCAGGAATAATTTATTTGTAGAATTCAATGAAGCTATCAAAAACTGTAAAGAAACAAAATGTACAAAAAGACAAAGAAATGAGTTATTAAATAAAACTTGTGTAGTATTTAGAAATAGAAATATATTCAGTGATGGTAAACCTGAGATCCCATATTATGTTAAGTTATAGTATTGACTTATATACTAAATGGCACCCTCTTCATAATAATTATACTATAAAAACCGTGATAAAATGTAACAAGGCAAACAATACTCTGGAATCGTAAGAACAATTATCTGCAACTAAAATATATTGCTGATATATCTACACACAATACATCACACAGTTATGTATTAAACTAAAAAACTGTAGGTAAAAAAAATATTAACCAAATTTATGCTAATAACAATAATAATAATCTACTGATTTGCTTATGATTAATATTGGTAGGTCACTTCAGCTTATACTTATGACATTTACACTGTTATATGAATTATAATTTAAAAAATAAATCATAGTCAATAAAAACAAATATTGAGCAATTCGACATGGTATTATTCTAATATGAATCCATAAAGAATTAGATATTAAGCAAAGTTAAAACAAGAGATTACTAGAGTATATTTATCTAAATTTGTCAAATGTCAAGAAAGTAATCCACATTGAACACTGTTAAAGTTTCTATAAAACAATAAAATTGTTACTACTTACATACAACTTCAAGTCCAATAAATAATTGATAATTTCTAAGATATACATTCAATACTGATATATAAGACTTACTGGTATTATCTCTATGGATATTAATTCCCCAAACCTTAGGTAAATATACTCAGCTTATTCATCAGTTTTCTCTTTCGTTTTAACTAATTTGTCATCAAGAATCCAACCAAGTGTTTACTACTGAACTCCCATTGACTATGCAGTCTTTGAAACCTTTCATAACAAAAGAGGACTGGTACCATTTAAATTCATCAGATGATTCAAGTTCACTAAATTGATTAATCTCATCATCATCTTGATTCTCATTCTTGTCTATGTGACATTGCTCTAAATTCTGATTAATTATTTCATCAAATATTTGAAAATCATTGCAACACATGATATTGTCCAGATTCTGTGTTTTGAAGTCTACAACAACTATCATAGAGTTTCTGGGTATGCGACAGCCACTGGTAAATTGGAAGTTGTCACTGCAGACTATGGAGTCCTGATTGCCAATGTTCTTCTTTTTGAGAAAGACATACAAGTTGGTTGGTGATAGTGTATTAAAGAAAATTTTACTTAGTTCTTCTGATGTCACCAAAGTTCTGAAAAGTACAAATTATGGTAAATAATAAAGAAAGAAGATATAGGTAATATACAAACATACATTATTACATACATGAAAATATATCTGAACAAGGTATAAACTGTTGTTATAAATGTGATACCAAGCATAACAACAGGCCAGTTGGCGTGTTTAGTTAAAATTTTCAAATTGGACTAGTAACTCTGGAGATTAGGACATTCAAACAAACTCTTCAGCTTTATTATTAGTATAGATGTCATGCCTATGGAACTGAACATAGCTTCAAATGATTTGAAGTAGCTTGAAGAGGATCAAAGATAATAAGCATTACTTTGAGAAACAGTCTTGTTATTTTACACCATAATTATAACAAAAGTTTAGTAATTATAATAATTTTCTTTTCTCCCACATTCTCAGATATTGCTTAATTATTAAAAAAAGACAATACATCAATAGGATCTTTTTGGTTCCATACATTGTTGATCTAAAATAAGTATTTTATCAAACTCACTTAAATACATTCCTTTGGATCTTCTGATCTGAAGCAATAGAAGTGGAATGACATTGAGGCTTATGGCATGCCTTAGGTAACAATAGCCGGTATACCTCCTTGCATGTCACTGGTGTAGCACCCAGAGCTATGCATACCTCCTCCGGTATTGTAGGGCCATTTATCTCTTGTAGAATACTCTAAAACATTGATGCAAAAACAGTAAGTTAGCATTATGTTAACAGCTAAAAATTTATTTTATAGTGGTTGGTGTTGTTATATTAGTTTGTCAGTTGAAATTTGGTCAAACTCAGATGAAAAACAATTGTTTAACAAGTAATTAGTCATAGAATGTAGCCCTGTAATATGGGTTGACTGACTAATGCAAGTATGTACGCGATCGCCTTCACTTCTAACCTAAAGTATCAATGTCGTTTTAGAATGGATTTGTAGTTGAAGTACAAATAAAAAAAAAATTAGAATTTTCAACGTCCCCATATCTCGTTACTGCCTCGGAGTCGGAAGATCAAAGCGGTTAGAGGTAAAACTGTTTATAAGGCCGTAAATACAATCCAGAAGAAAGAAGCCAATTTAAAATAAAAAAAAATTAAGTCCCTGGTCCATAGTGCCCCTAAGGGTACACCCCTGAACTCGAGTATGTATTAACATTTGACAGTGAGTATGTTTAGTAGATCTCCTAACTACCTTATTGATGAAATCCAAATTTTCCAATGCAGTGGAAGCAGCACGATAATGTCGCTCAGATTGAAAACTATCTTTAATTTCTTCGTCCTGCTCACATGACTTCTTCTTGTTTATAACATGCTTCAACCATTGGTAAGTGTATGGTATTTGGAGCCTCTGATATGCAATAAACTTAATCAGCTCTACAACAATGTGACCACAAGATATTGATGTCAATTGGTCCCCAATATTCAAATCTATCATTATGGGCCTCAGTTTCTGAGAAGAGTTCATGTTTTGTTTGTTTCGCACAAAAAATATCTATGTATACTAAATTATTAGGATAATTTATAAACTCAAAAATAGATAATTTGTAAATTTAAATTTTAATGCCGTTGCGTTTTTTTTTCTCTTTTTGGCATCACACGACACAGTCACACACTTGTTTTTTTTTTTAAAGGCAAAGGTACAGAGCCATACAGCCTTGTCTTATTTGATTTAGGTTTTAGTACACACGGCCACAGATCAAGCTACACATTTTTGTTGCAAAATATATCCTCCTATTACAACAGTATAAGGTGCTGCAGTGTGTAGCTTGATCTGTGGCCGTGTGTACATACAATGGTAGCAGTTCTACTAAAACTTTTCATGGACTTCTTGAGACAACTTGAAAAGCCACTATACACGTAATCATTTCATTTCACTTCACTGGTGCACTTGTATTTTTGCATCTTTATTGGACAAAATACCACCGGTAATATTCAATAAAACTCAAAAAATACACTATTTTATGAAAATAAAATGAAAACGCAACGTCACTTCGCAAGTTCCCGCCAAAAAGTCCGGCATCACACACACACTCACTGTGATCACACTTTGTGTATTTTGCCAGTTTCAATTTTTTTTGTACACTCATTGTATTTTATCGTGTATTATAGTCAGGGCTTGGTCAGGGCAATCCGTGTTCCGAGTTGTTCGATAAATATGATGTATCCAGACGCGCCTGACACGGAGCTATGTGAAAAAGTTCGTACACACGGCCACAGATCAAGCTACACACTGCGGCACCTTATACGGTTGTAATAGGCGCTATTTTGCAACAAAAATGTGTAGCTTGATCTGTGGTCGTGTGTACATACTAGTTGTACGTAACCGATTTTTTCCCCGTCCCTGACGGAACACGGCAGGGCCGGGCACCCGGAAATGTGTGGATACTGACATATACGAATATTTCATGAAAATGTTACTAATATACCTTGGAGGAATATGTTCATGATTTATTTTGTTATTAATCATTAAATATACTACAATTCTTGTCGCAAATAACATGTTGATAACTTACGACCTATAACTGAGCTGCAATTCGCAAAAAACGTGATAAAATTTGATTCATAAATACTAATAGATTGCTGCCACGTGGCACGTTCACTCAGGGCAGTGATCTGGCACAACTTTTTTACTTGTAAATATTTTGTATTTTGTAAATAGTGTTAGGGTTATATTAATTTTTAGTTGTAAATATTTAATGTTGTAAAAAATAAATGATAACTGCCCATACAACATTATCATTATGACGTCTACGTTCAAATTTCAAATTTATAATTTTGAAGTTTAGTTCTTTTTTCAAACTAAAAATATAAATTTGGCGGATTTGTTCTTTCCTTTGTTCATTTACGTTATTTACGTCACTTTACTCCATACAAGTAAAAAATGATAAATTTTTATTCATTTTTATATCGAACACCCATAAAATCAAAGTTTTCTTTGTGTTCTCGACAATATTATGCGAAAGACGTTAGATTTGGTCCCGATGTCAGATCACTTATGCTTCAAGGAGTTGATATTCTTGCAGACGCAGTTGCAGTTACCATGGGCCCTAAAGGACGTAACGTTATTTTAGAACAATCATTTGGACCTCCTAAAATAACTAAAGATGGAGTCACTGTAGCAAAAGGAATTGAGTTAACAGATAAATTCCAAAACATTGGTGCAAAGCTAGTTCAAAATGTTGCGAATAAAACGAATGAGGAAGCTGGAGATGGCACTACAACTGCTACAGTTTTGGCGAGAGCTATTGCGAAGGAGGGGTTTGAAAATATTTCTAAAGGAGCAAACCCTATTGAAATTAGGAAAGGAGTTATGATAGCAGTTGATATTGTTAAAGAGAAACTAAAACAAATGTCTAAACCAGTTAGTACATCTGAAGAAATACAGCAAGTTGCTACGATATCGGCAAATGGAGATAGTTCTATTGGAAAGTTAATTGCTGCCGCTATGAATAGAGTTGGTAAAGACGGTGTTATAACAGTCAAAGATGGTAAAACGCTAGAAGACGATCTAGAAGTAATAGAAGGTATGAAATTTGATCGCGGTTATATTTCACCTTATTTTATTAATTCAACTAAAGGACCTAGAGTTGAATATAATGATGCCTTAGTTCTTTATTCTGAGAAAAAAATATTTACTGCTCAACAAATTTTACCTGCCCTAGAAATAGCTAATGCCCAGAAAAAACCACTTATTATTATTGCGGAAGAGCTTGATGGTGAGCCTCTATCAGTTTTGGTAGTAAATAAACTAAAAATTGGATACCCAGTAGCGGCTGTCAAGGCTCCAGGTTTTGGAGAATATAGGAGAAATTGTTTGATTGACATGGCAACAGCTACAGGTGGCGTTATATTTGAGGACGAGTCAAACCTAATTCGACTTGAGGATTGTCAACTAGAAAGTCTAGGTAAAGTGGGTGAGGTTGTTATAACTAAAGACACAACTCTTTTATTAAGGGGACATGGAGATAAAGACGAAATTCGGCAACGCGTAGAGAGAATCAAGCAGGAATTGGAAGAAGCTACAAGTGATTATGATAGAACAAGGCTTATGGAACGACTAGGTAGATTACAGGCTGGCGTAGCTGTGTTATCGATAGGCGGATGCAGTGAATTAGAAGTAAATGAAAAGAAAGATCGGGTTAACGATGCTCTTAATGCTACACGTGCAGCAGTTGCAGAAGGTATTGTACCGGGTGGTGGTGCTGCTTTACTTCGATGTATACCAGCACTTAATAAACTAAAACCTGCAAACTTAGATCAAGCTATAGGAGTTAATATTATCAAAAAGGCCTTGCGTACACCTTGTCTAACAATAGCTAGGAATGCTGGTTACGATGGATCTGTTATTGTATCAAAAGTTGAATCTATGGGAGCTGAGTTCGGGTATGACGCCTTAAATAATGAGTATGTTAATATGATTGAAAAGGGTATCATGGACCCAACAAAAGTTGTAAGAAGAGCATTGATTGATGCAAGTGGCGTTGCATCTTTGCTAACTACAGCTGAAGCTGTCATATGTGACCTACCAAAGATCAAAGAAACTCCTGACCTTCCGGGTATAGGTGATTATTAAAATTAATAAAGTTACATATTTCACAGTAATTGTTGTATTCTTAATTATTTGTATAAAAATTGAATTGAGCCGTGGGTAGGTAGGGCCACAGAAAGTGGTGTGCCAGATTTAGTTTCGTAGTCATCGAAAATTACAACAAGGTTCAAACTAATAACTGCACTTGAGAGCCATTTCCTTTCTAGGCTTTGTGTGCTTACCATCGTCGGCCACATCATCATTGACCACGGTGAGATTGTGGTCAAACACAGGCCTAAACATAGTAAAAAAAAACTGCAAGCGACATTCAGCCCTAGGTGGTACACCACTTTTTTTTACAGATTTCAATGCCACGTGTGAGTTCGCGTGCTTTCCGAATTATTGAAAGCCTTGAACGCAAAATTGAGTATTTTGGAATGAATGCACCTATAAAAAAAAAAAACAAAATGTCACATTTCTGCAGTGATACCAGGTGCACTGTAATTACAGTAGATATATTGTAATCTTTTTGCTATTACTGTATTACGAATACATATATATAAAACAGTACATTTAATGCTATAAACTCGCTATAAACAAAAAATCTATCTATGTAAAATGAAAAACAATCTAATAATCGGGAAATCCCCCACAAAACAGTTTATTTCCGTCTCGCCGTAACTTTTAATGAAGTCTACTATTTATAGATACAATTAGGAATAAAGCTCCGGCTTCGCATGCATTTTGTACAAACTATTTACACAAACCGAGGAAGGTTCTTCTATTTCTATTAATAAAAACCGTATCAAAACTCGTTGCGTAGTTTAGAAGTAAGCGGAGCGGAGAAACATACAGAGGCACACAGCGACCTTGTTTTAAACAATTTAGAGAATATTTTTCCACAAAAAAAAAATGTTTTAGAAGATTACATAGAGATAAACATATTGAGGCCGACAGCGACTTTGTTTTGATTAATTTAGAGATTATTATTCGACAAAAAAAATTTGTATGTGTTTCATAATGGTAGTCTTAGTTTGTGTACCTGTGTGTACCTATGAGACTGCAACCTGCAATCTGCATGCTGTCTGTCACTGTCAGTCAGGTCAGAAGTGTCAGATTGTCACTTGTCTTGTCAGGTAGACGTAGACAGTTGTCCGGCGCGAAAATTTTCTCATTAGTCCTCTTCATTGATGCGAATGAATTCAATAATTACAAAAAAATCAAACCTAAGTTTTAATAATAAAGTGACAGCACAGTGATACAAACTATATGTTACTATATACATTTATATTCTACCTGCTACGTGTGAAAAATAAAGGAAATGCCAGTGTTCGAACTTAACCAAAATATTTAATTAGTTAATAAATAATGGAAGAACCCGCATTAGAAGAATTTTCAGCTTTAACAGGTAAATGTAATGATGAGGAATTGCTCCTTAAAAGAAATTCTCTTGAGATATCATCAAAAAATAGTTACGAAATATCTGAAAACTTAAACGAAAACAGTGACTATCTTGATACAGCTCCTATTAAACGATTGAAGAAACGTGTCCAACAGTTCTCAGAAAGCGAAAGCGATGTAGACCATGAAAAAGGTTTTAATAATGATAACCTATCAGACTCAGATGAGACGGGTCTGCCTAGAACTGGTACAATTTTACGAGCAAGTGATGGAAGTGACAGTGACGATAATATTATTACAACAAGTAAAAAATCTAGGATTCAAAAGATATCTATTAAGAAATTGGAGACTGATACAGATATAGAAACTGCATGTAGTAAAAATGAGGAACAACAGACACGAATGAAAAACAAAAGGAATAAAATGAAACAAAAATTCAAAAGTTTGATTAATTCAAGGGAAAAAGAATCTGATTCTCATAGTATCCTTGAATCTACTAAAGATAAACTAAGTCAAAGTTCTGATGATTCCTATGATGAAGCATCTTCTATTAATCAAATTAAAAAGGTATGTATGTATAATTATATTAAGATATAATCTTATTTCTAACTAGCTGTTTCCCATGGTTTCACCCACATACCACAAAAAGTAGCCTATAGTACTCGGAGATTATGTAGAGTATGTATGTTATGAGATTATGTAATGATATTTTTTATTTTTCCCAAAAATGGATTTTCCATGTGAGAAATTATGAGTAAATAAAGGGTTTCTTTTATGCATGGTTTGTTTTTATTGAATTAATGAATTTTTCTAGAAAATAAAAGAAAGAATAAGTTCATTGAAAACAAGAATATGTGATCCCGATACATCTTCAGATGAAGAGACCAGCCATCAGACAGAACCACAAAGACAGAAGAAAGAAAGAAGATCAATTAAATTAACATCACCCAAACCAGCTAGGGTATGATATTATAAATAATATTAAAATATGTCACAATTTGATAAACACTTGCAACAAATAATTTGTCACCTCAAGATCACACATTGATGTAGGTGGAGCAGGTTGCTAGTTTACTGTTTTGTAGTTAAATTTTAAATGTTTTATAAAACTGTTTATTACTCATCACTCATTATTATTTTATTTGTTTATACAATACACAGTATTGTGTTATTTTATTAAAATGTTTTTATATTATTACTCAGATGTCTGCAAAACAAGCCATGGAAAATATGCAAAAGATTAAAAGTGAATCCAATCGTATGTTGAGGGAACAACAAGTATCTCTACCGTATCACAGACCAAAGGCATTATCATTGAAAGACATAATGAATAGAAGAAAACCAGCTATCAGTTCTGATGGAAAAGCATTACCTATTAAAATGAATGAGCAGCAACTAAAACTATATTCGTAAATATGTTTATAAATGAATTCTTTATAAGCTTTTATTCCTCATTTGGTTCTGGGCCTTCATTTAAATGGAAAATAAAAATTATAATGGTTAAATCTTTCTTCACACTTAAGCTTTCTTCATACTAGCCAGCCAAAACAAAGTAGAGCTTGTAATATGGAAGGAAACCAGATAACTGATATTGTGACATAAATTGTACTTTATATCTATTCTTACAACCAAACTGAAAAAATATTCATGCTGGTACACAAATAATTGTCATCAAACCCATGAACTGCATTTTCACAGTGTATCTAATGTGCCAACTTATCCATAGTGTAACTTGTTTTTATTAGTTTGCAGCTAGAACAAAGACAGAAAGAAATGATGGAGCTTTGTAAAAGTGAAAGTGAAGAAGAATTGAATCTAAACGATACTAAAGCAGAGGATTTCCCTTATAATGTTCACTCTTGTGATGAAGTATCTGAAAGTAATAAAGAAAATATGCAGAATTTGATAGATAAAGTTGAAACTGATATTAGCAACACCAATAGTGAACTCAATAAAGAGTTAGGAAAGGAAGGCAACCTAAGCCATGCGTACAGTACAGTACAAGCAGTGAGTGATATTGATAATAAGGCAGATAATATAAGCACTGAGCAGACATATGATCTCCAATTAGTTAATAATAATAAAGAAAATGAGATACTCAGTGAACAAGATTCAAGTATGGAATTAGTTTACAATGATTCAATAGAAAAGGATAAAAAAACTGCAGCTGTAGAATTGATAACAACTATTACAGATGATTCTGAAAATAATGTTGCTACTTATCATGATGAAAATGAAAGTCACACTGCTAACACTGCTATAGATAGTCAATTAATTTCCTTACATCTTGACACTGAGAAACCTGATAGTGAGTTTAATCAAATTTTCGAAAATAATGAAGAACCAATTGCTACAACCAGTACGGTTCGAAACAATGAGTCTATTAATATAGGTGAAGTTGAAGATGTCCAAAATGGTTTCTCAGATGATGACCTAAATATGGACGAAATCGATTCCATTATTGAAAATGCAGAGATAATGAAAAGTATGCCTGATGAAGTTATTATAACATTTCATAACATAAATGAATATTGAGTTACTTATACACATTTTTTTTATTACAGGTAATTATGAGAATATAAATTCACCTATGCTAATTACAGATCCCCAACTTTTTAAAACAAACCCAAAATTAACTGGAGCTCCAGGCATGGTTATTGATTTAGATGGTGGAGATCCTATTGTACCAAAGAAACTTACCGGTGTTGAACTTCTGAAAGAAAGATTTACGTATTTTGCTAAATTGAAAACACCAGAAGAAATGGAAAGAGATCGGGAGAAAAAGTTTGTACTTTTATGGGCTTGCTTACTTATTATTGGTGACTTATACTCTTGTATGTTCTTTCTGAATTCAATATAATATGTATTTCAAAACTATTGTTCTAAAACTTTCAGATTAAAGCCAGGGACTCAACATTTAAAACTGAAACAAGAACTTGAAGAAAAAATTGCTGAGCAGAGGTCTCTCGAATGGGCGAAACGCCTCGAAGAAGAGAAACAACATCAAATGGAATTAAATACTCTTAGAGGTGACGCATCTGAAGAGGAAGATGAAATTGAGAAAATAGAATCAAAATTAGAGGAAGATAATATGGAGCCTATAGAAAATACTTCAGAAAGTGAAGAAGAATTACTAGAAGATGATATTTGTATGAAGGATAAACCGAGAGTAAATAATCCTATGGTTGATGATGAAGCTGCAGAATCAGACTGTGACAATGAGGATAATGAAGTGACAAATGATGCAGTATGTAATTACGGTCAGGTTGATGAAGATGAACCGGATGATAACTGTGATATTGACGAAAGCAATGAAGAATCCAGTGATGAAGAATCTTCTGAATCAGAGGTTGAAGAAACCAAACCTAAGAAAGGTAGAATTTTAAAAGCTTTTGAAGACTCTGATGATGAAGATGCACCTTCAAAATTAAATGAACAAGATATAGTAACTGAAAGTGCTAACAAAGTCAGTGGAGTTAATAATAAAGATAGCAATATTAATGAAAAGCAAATGGATAATCAAACTATAAAAGATTCTCAAGGTATGTTGAATATTGCTAATGTGTTAAAAAATACTAGTAACATGGCCTAGTCATATTTCAGATTCAATTATTTTAAATATATCACATAAAGTTATGAGTATTATTTCAGATGATGAATTGCAACTAGCACAAAGACATAAATCAATATCTGGGGATCTGTTCACGAGTCAAAGCAGTAGCATATTTACACCCAATGAAAAAACCTCACCTAGCCATATTGATAATAATGTGGATGATGACAAAGATTTGGGAACTCAAACCTTTTCGATACTAAATTCTAATACATCTAAAGATATCATTGAAATCGAGCAACATTGTACTGAGAAGTTGAGCGTTGTGTGTACAACACAACCTTATGAAGTAAGTACAGATCATGTATTGGCTAATAGACTTCGGCTCCGCGATTTTAACAGTTATTCCGTGGGATTCGTGTTCTTGGAATAAAAAGTATAGTTTTTTTTTTCAGGGTATGTTCTATCCATAATTTGCGGAGCCAAATATAAGTCTGATTACAAAAAATAGAAACAAATTTCGTATTTATAATAGTTTTATTATAATATTAAACATTCATTTTACAGGATAACTTAGATGCTGTAGCTGCAATGTGTTCGGGAAATTTTACACAAAATCTGGTGAATACCCAGCTACCTATTACTCAAGTATCACAGTCCCAACCAATAGGTGAAGACATCCTAGCTCTATGCACAGGACAGTTTTATGATAACCAGTTTGTTTCTCCAGCGGAGGAAAATATTAACGTTGATATAACTCAAGAATCTTCAATTGACGATAAATATTATGAAGAAATACCAAAAGAATCTGTAGATAATATACAACAATTGATTTATAATGATCATACTAAAAACGGAGACCTAATACCTGAATTAAATCAAGACGATACTAAAAACAAAAGAGATAGTAATCTGCTCAAATCAATCCTTGATGAACTAGATGACCCTGATATTGATTCTCCTAAAGTAAATAAGTTCTTCAAAGGTAATTCACAAAAACAAGATAAAGATCAAAACACGTCAAACCTTCTCTTGAAAAAGAAGTTCATTATTGACTCTGATGATGAAACAAATGAGACAACTAATTCTAGTGTTAGAAAGAAGAAGTTTAAAAAGAAAAAGGCCGAAAAGAGAGCACTTCAGATTTCAGGTAGGTGGATATAATGTAAAATATACTTCTCATCAGAAAAATCGAAACACTTCCGTTTTTATGGACATATATTCCTAAATATACACATTTTTGTGATAATCCTTACAAAACATTAACTAGCAAGGTGTTTCGATTTTTCTGATTAGAAGTGTATAATTATTACACTGCAGCATATGACAATCATCTCCCGTTACAGGTTACAGGAGTAAGTGTTAATGTGCATACTAGGGCTACGTTTTAACGTTTCGTAGCCAAATGACGCCGTACCCTGTTTTCATGCTATGCCTTTTACCTAAATGCTCTAAGTCCTATGCATATGTTAGTCATTTTACTCGTTTTTGAGTTAATATAATTTCGTTTACGCGGTGAGTTTAGTGACTACAGAAATAACTTTGTTTTTCTCTGCGTAGTTCGACACATCCTTAGATCTTTCTCTTCGCATAGAGATTATTATCAAAATATTATTTTGACTAACCTCGGATGTTTCGATCAATTTGCACCGATCATCTTTGAAGTTTTATTTAATAAACTGCGTAGGTAGGATGCATCTTTTTGTAAAACTTAAATGATTCATTTGGTAATTATTTTGTTATGTATGAGATTTATATGATATGGAATGTTATTACTTCAGACGATGAAGATGAGTTGGAAGTAGAGGAGGAAGAGGTTGAAGAATCCATGTCAGATATAGAAGACGATACAAATAGAATGGTGGAATATGATTCAGAAGAAAATGAGGTAACTTTAATCCAATTGATATCCAGTCTGGCGTCGCTGTCCGTATTTGGCCCAACAATTTTGTTGGCATATGGCTTTTGTTTATAACAAGTAGTTTCCGTTACGCTTTTATTATTTTTAAATGTTATTTAAATATCAACCTTGACCGGAAAATATAAGAATTATAATAATAACGTTTTTAAAGTCAATAAGGACAAGATTCGCCTGCAAAAGAGTTGTTTTTCACGACGATAGTAAGCGGTTACTGTATCCTATAGACGTTTGCAATACTAGGGCCGTAGGGGTATCATTCGTTACCGACTCCACAAAATATCTTCGCACCCTTCCTTAGTGTGAGGATTGATTGTGTAATCTAAATGTTCAAACAGACGGTCTGCATTAAAACTGCACGCCAGCTGAAAAATCGCAGTTTGAATGCAGTTTTTGTGCTGCCATAACAAGAAATAATAATAACCTGGTACTTTCTTCACATGGTTATCGAATCTCAAACTATCCTAATAACTTTTTTTTTTTATTAAAAACTAACTTAAATAGATAATTACACTAATAACAAACGGACATGTTCATGCACAAATGATTGTCCTGGATGTGAAATCGTACCCACGACTTGCGACGTGACTGGTGATGTCTTACATAAGCTCGCCCACTGACCTGTCGAACAAATTTAACATAACTGCATCGAAACTGAGGGTCTACTCGGGAAAACGATACACGATAGTTTGATCATCGTTAAATTATTAACCAATAGTATTGCAGCAAACTGACGACACGTGAATTATGTCTATTGGTTATTATAATTTGACAACGATGATCAAACTATCGTATATCTTTTTTCATAGTAGATTTCACAGCAGTTTTAATGCAGACTGTCAGTTTAGACACAAATTTATGATATACTTGAACAAGGACACTAGGTTTTTTATGTATACTGTATAATAGAATAAGATCTCTGTATAACACACACACACACTTATTAATTTCCAGGTGGAAATAAAACCACAAAACCCAAAAAAGAAGCGTAAAGCGACAGATTTCTTCGAGCAAGAAGCGGAATTGACCTCGGAAGACGAGTGGGTGGGTTCGGGAGACGAGGACGAAGCCGATCTTGACCGAATGGAACGCGAGGAGGGAGACGACGAGATTTTCCACCAAGGGAAATTGCAAAGAGAACTTGGGCAGATACACATGTCAGTCAATACTTTCATTTATTTAGTCTTTATTCCAATAGATAATATTGGGTCCTTCATCCAACTAATATTATAAATGCGAAAGTTTGGATGATTACTAATTAACTCTTTCACGTTAAAACTACTGAACGGATTTGTATGGCACTTGGCACATAGATAGATCACACCCTGGAATAACATATAGCCTACTTTTTATCCTGGGGAAACATAGGTGAGATCCCTCGGGACCGCGGGTGAAACCGCGGGGCGGAAGCTAGTCTATAATAATAGTACCCTGGGACATTTATTTACATAGTTATAGTTGAATATCGCAATTCTAGTAGTCTTATAAAAAATGGCTGATAATATCCACCATTCACCTTTCGTGATCTGCTGGGCTATTGCGTATCCTTCGGTGGTAATCGGAATGAACGCCATTAATGATTTCATTCAATGACGTGCTACAACGATGACCATTTTGTGGGCGCGGTCAAGCTCTCATTGGATGATGTTAAATAATAATGTTCATTACGATTACCACCAAAGTTACGCGGTAGAACCCCTGATAGGTACATGCATTACTGCAATCCAGTAGCTTTTATTTGCTTTATATTGTAGTAAAATAAAAATACTCTATTTACAGGCGAGATGTATTAGACCAGGACAAGCGTGAGGTGCGAATCATCCAGGAGTTGATGTTTGAGGATGGTGACTTAGGCGAGGGTCACCGACAGCGTAAATTCCGCTGGCGGAATGCTGGTAAGATCAATATATATCAAACTTCTACTTAAATGTTTTGTATCATTAAAATAAGTAAAATTAAACGTTAATATTTTAAGATGGTGAAGAAGAAACTGGTACTACGCCAGATGAATTTGCTGATACTCAAGAAGAAGAATTCGAGTCTGAAGAACAATGGCGAAAGGAGAGACATGAGAGAGAAATCTTCTTAAGACAACTGGTAATATGGGTAGCTTAGCTATGGTATGGGCGGTGGTGGTAAGCACACAGTGTCTAGAAGGGAACTGGCTCTCAAGTGCAGCTGTCGGAACACATCGGAGGATGCTTGGCGACTGATTCAATTTGAAGGTGGAAGCGTAGTCAAAAAGGCGGGTACCACAAAGTAGCCTACTACTGTGCTATGATTTCCACGATTCGAACCCGCACCTTCGTCTCAGTATTCGAAGTCACTACCACTGAGTTACATGGTAATATTTAGGCAATATTCTGGCTGACCGTTATTTTGACCACAATCTCAACATTATGAACAACTAAAAATAAAAATTTAAAGAAACCCCCGAAACTCACTAGAAAATTGGGGATAATTTTCAAACGGCTGCTGAGCGAATTTTCTTGAAACGATACCTTTCAAACAAAAAATACTAAATCGAAATCGGTCTATCCGTTCAGCAGCTACGATGCCACAGACAGACACGTCAAACTTATATTATAACACGCCGTCGTTTTTGCGTCGGGAGTTATATATACTTATAAATATCCAACCCATATTTAAAATTGTATTGATATAAAGCAATCATTCAAATTTACAGAAAGATCCAGATGAGGCAGTTGAAAATCCAAACAGTAGTGTGAACAGAACTAAGATAATCAAAGCAAATTTGTTATCAAAAACAATGTCCAGTTTACTTATGGAAGAAAATAATCCTGATATATCTAAAACAGAAAGTCCTGCAGTTGCTGAGAAAAAGTCTGTAACGGACATACCTAGTCCTAAAAAGCCCTTTACTACTTTTAAGGTAATATTTCAACCATTTATTGAATTTATTGATTTTTATACTACAATGTTGGCAAATAAGCATATAGCCGGACCGACCGTGGTAAGCGATTACCGTAGCAACCACTCAGCATATCCTACTATAATATAAATGTGAAAGTTCTGATTTTTATTCTTTTTAGTTCTGATATTACATCTAACTGTATTCTACATACTTTTCTTTTTAAACTAGCCCTTGGCTAAATCTGAAATCTGATGTAAATTTTATCATGTGCCTGTTTTTTAATTGATGTTGTTTATTTATCTAGCAATCATATCACGGGTCTTTACTAACTCGCGGTCGAGGTGCCCTCGCCCGGCTGGCTGCACTAGCAACCCCACTGGCTGTAGATGACGACGCACCGAAAGTTGGATCACGTGCGCCTACAAACAGGAGAAACTTCGTCTTTGCTGCACTAACGCCTGACGACGATAAACCTAAGGTAAAAATGACAGATATCTAAGTGCGGCTGAGGTAATCAGCAATTTTAATAAAAAAAATGGGGAAGTAATCATATCAGATCCTATTTTTTTATAATATGGTTTTGTCGCTATTAAAGCTTCATCATGTGGTTAGCAAACAATGTAACATTTGTAAGGAAGTTTAATTCAGCAAACGAATACCTATAATAATACTATTGCGACGCGAACAAAGCCTGTAGCCTTGTTTGAATGGCGCTTGCATGTATGTCTGCACTAAACAAATATTTTCATTTTACCCCTCAAAAGGTAACGCCCCAGTTTTTTTTTATTTTGTGGTTAAGCTACTATTTATGACTGCGACAGAACTTTCTACATCAGTCAGCATGATCAGATAATTCCAAAACAACAGTCCGACCAATCATCTTTTTCCAGGTAACCAAAAGAAAGGCTGATGTCAACGTGAACACACCAAGACTTGTTAAGAAAATGAAAACAGAAGAGAAGCCGAAATATTCAAAGAGTTTATTAGATCAATTGAAAGTGTAAAAATAGAGTAATTAAATTGTTATTATTTAACTAAGTGACAATATTTGAACGATGTAATTTTACTCACATTTGACAAAAGTTATTTTTTAATTATACTCTTTCGAATGGCAAAGGAAAATAAACCTTATTTCTGTAAATTTAGGTTCATTTGTATCATCTATTCTTTACTTCGTGGTATCATCATACCCTTATCGTTAAATATAAAGTTCATTTTCCTTTGGCATCCTTAAACATAAAAAAGGATCTTAAGTACTAAATTATATAAAACTAATAAATTAATTTTAATGATAAAATTCTGCGTATAACTAAAACCATACCATGGAATTCAATTATTACTGTCCAGCACAAAAATTATTAATTATTCAATTATTACTGTTAAAAACAATCCTTAGGTACTATAATTATATTATATTAATATAATGGGAAAGTAACTATGTCTCTGTCGCGCTTTCACGCCAAAACTACTCAACCGATTTTAATGAAATTTGGTACACCGATAGTCTAGAGCCTTAGAAAAGGCTACTTTTTAATGCGAAGAAAGGGTTGAAATTGATCGATGGGTTGAAAGGTAAAAAAAGTTTGTATGGAAATATGTAAATGCAAAAGTAATTCGGTCTGTGTGTCATCTTTTCACGCCTAAACTGCTGAACCGAACACGATGAGATTTGACATGCAGATAGCCTATGATATGAAGAAGGACATAGGATACTATTTATCTAAGGAACGCGGGGGACAGCTAGTTTACGCATAAAAGCAGACAAAGAACACTTAAGAGCAACAAACTAGTTGATGCCAATTTATTTACAGACACATTTTGGGGTGAATATAAATCCAATAAACAAGCTCGTTTATTTCACAGATTTATAAACAATAGGGTTTATTTATGAATGTTCAGTACCCCGCGAAATTCAGATTTTATTACGTTTTTGCTCAGTTCTAAGGTAGTAAGTTTGTCAACGTGTGATTTGCGATGAGAATGATAGTACTTCGTAATATAACTCGTAGCATTCACCTTAAATCCAGTACAAAGAGTTTAAATATGATGTAGGTATTATTCAGATTCCCTAGGTCTATGATCTATGAAGATATCAGATATCCGACTTGCATGCCTGTGTGCCTGTCTGACTAAGGCACGCCAATACACAGGAACCAACATTAAATCGATATCAAGGAAGGATTTAGTTGAAGTATGGATAAACTATTTTAATTTTTATTATATTTTCATATATCATTGTTTGATGTGATATAATTTAGCCACCATTTATAAAATTATAGAATTACTTTGTCACATAATACCAACCTCGTTCACATACACTCAACATACAACAACACTACTGTTAAATTACATTATTTTTTTGATATGGTAATATTCTCATGTATTTCGTTAGTTGGTTGCATTGGTAACAGATGTATCTTTCCACATCCTTCCGTTTTCTCATCTCCCTCCCTCTTTTGTTTAGTAATTCTATCTCTATCACTCTTTAAGCACATCTCATCTGATTTGCGCATCTTTCTCCGTCAAACGATCATTTTCTCCTGTTCTCGCCGTCTGTTCGTTTGTTCCGTTCAATCAATGCTTTTTTCTGTGGCCGTGTGAGGTAGTAGTGTTGCGTGAAGGAATTTCTAGACAACGAAAATCAGAAATACCTAAAAAGTACTCCTGTTAAAGGAAGTACTTTACTCTCGAAATGGCTAATGATAATAAAGAAATCGGCGAAATCGTAAAGAAGTGCACAATTCTTCTGTTGGATATCGAGGGAACAACAACATCGATCAGCTTTGTTAAGGTAGGTCTACTGATTACCGGCCGGTGTTTTTTTCTCGACATGTATTTCGTTTTTGCCCATTATATTTTTTCTATATTTCTATCCCGTAATCATGAAATTTATTGTAATGGGACATGCAAAATGGTTGCGTTTTCGGATTCGCAATATGGAGGACGAAATCAAAATGGTACCCTTTCATGTTACTTTCATTGTCTGATAAATCCACGTGTTTTACGATCTAAACTGTTTATTGTTATTTGAAATAATAATTTGTTTTATTTAAGTTTTTAATATTGTAGCAATTTGAGAGCATATTACTTTTTTTAAATAATATCCTGAGGGACCCCTATGTAATAATTATTTTACGGGTACAAAATAAATTTAGTTTATGGGTCGTATTGTCAATCAATAGGTATTTTCCAGGTACTTTCTGCTATCGTAATGTACTAGCATTCCTACCGGCATGAACAGCTGTTCGTAGCAGCTGGCAGCTAAAAAAATGTGGAACAGTTAACTGTCCTCTTTGAATAGGCGTCGAGTTGATATAGGCCGTCCTTGTTGCACTAATGTTGAGTCAATCAAATTATGACTGAGATAAAAAATACAGTTGATTTGATTGTAACTCAGTGCCGTATTGTGAGTTCGCGATTTTATGCGTGACGAGTTTTTTACTGGGTGTCTGGGAGGGTTTATTGTTATGCTACCTAATGTTATAAAGGTATTGGACATTGAATGAAGACCTCAAAAATTAATGTGTTATATATAATATATTTAATAAAAGTGTGTTAAAAATCCCAATAATTTTATTGAAAAAGATCAAAGTCTTGGTTTAGAAGTCTTGTCTTCAACTGAGGTGAACTGGCAAAAACTTAAACTTTTAAATTTGTGGGATAATCTGATCAGGTACAAGTATATTGGGTAATTAATTAGAATATGAGCCTGCAAGGCTTTGTGTAGCTACCACCTTAGGCCACATTATTACTGACTCAGGTGAAATTGTGGTCAAACAGATTTATATATCATAGTAAAAAAAAGTCGCCCCCACTGAACATGTAAGGAAAAAAAAATATTTGAAGATATATTATGAATAATAAGTAAAATTTCAACTTTGTTGCTAATAGCAAACTAATAGTCTCAGTCTAATAAATAGGTAGGTACAGCAGATGTTATTCACCTTTTTTTTTTTACATCCAACTAATATTGTAATTGCAAATGTTTGTGAGAATGTATGGGTGGAATTATGGATGTATGGATGTTTGTTACTCTTTCACGTAAAAACAACAATGCATTTGTATGAAACTTGGCACATAGATAGATCATACCCTGGAATAACATAATAGGAATAACATAACTTTTTATCCTGAGAAAATATAAGATCCCTAGGAACACGGGTGAAACTATGGGGCAGAAGCTAGTGACCCAATAAAGCTACATAAAAAATTAGGACATTGGTAGGTATAATACAGAAAATTAAGACTAGAATAGGTTCTTAACCAAACCTTGTTATATGCAGATCCAGTATCTTGATACCAACTTAGTAATTTCCAAGCAATTTAATCCTGTTTATCAGAAATAAACTATCAGAAGTTAAATTTTATAGATACAATCTTCACTTAATAACTTGGTAGTGAAGCATTAATATGATTTTTGGTGATATGTATTTACGAGTAAGTAATAGTTCTGCTAGTGATACCCTAGTGTTGTAAACATCAATAATCTGGTGTAGGTTTCTGCTTAATATAATAGAACCATTGTTGGCTGTCTTTATTAAACTTTACTGTTTGGGCCCGTTCATCAAACCTACATAGTACCTACCTATAACACAGAGCTAAAATGTTTTAGTTTTCTTATTATGCCATTTTTATCAAAACATATACAGTAGTATATAGGATCATATAGAAATATGTAGTAGGTATTTACGAAATGATAACTAATCATAAAAATTGTGGGTGAAGGATTTTTTTTTCGTGAAATATCACGTTTTTTTTTTCAGAAAATACCTACGCCTAAACTCAAAATGCAGAAACCTTATCTAAACACTCATCCAAATTCTTACAGCCGTTTTCGAGATAATCGAAATACTTAATCTATATTGCTCTTTTTAAGTTATTAAATAATTTGATTGATTTTTCATCCGCTAGAAGTTTATTAAGTTATTCCTCTGTCCATCAAAAAAAATTTTTTCTGTGTAGGTAGAAAGGCTTTAGAAAAATCGGGCCTTATTAGCTATAATGATGGATCAAAAACAAAATGTTTATTGTGTGTCCAAATAGTATCAACTCCCTAAAGGTATTTTATTAAATACGGATTTGGTTAGCACGTCTGTCTACCTATTTGCAGGTAACGGAGAAAGCGAAAGTTAGTAGATACCTACTTACGTTCCTTCCTTGTAAACAGGTAGGTACCTACCAACTATCAAGAAAAGCCGCAAGTAGATTGGTATTGTGCATCTAACAACATCTAAATGAATTGAGCAAATCATTTCTTCAAGATTAATTTTAACCGAGAAGATTAAATTTTAATTAGAGCATGGTCGATTTTTACGACTATGTGCCTATATCATTGTTTCATCCCCACACCCACGGGTCGGGTCGTTCGGCTAGGTATAGGCTCGCTATCCGGTTTGGTTGGACAACAAGTCTCACAGTTCGTTCACCCAATGGCTTGCTGCATCGTAGACGTTGCAGTTTCACCAGGGTATCACGTTATGCTTAATTTGTCGTTTGTGGCACTATTTGCATGGTTTTATTGAAGAAATATACCTATACCCATGTAAATTCGTATTGAAGGCTCTTTTATTTTGCAATAAGCAGTCGTTCTTCGAAAGAGATAGTCTCAACATAAGATCATAAAGATATGTGTAGAATTGGAAAATAGTAAAGTGTCGAATTATTGAAAACTAGTTTCCGCATCACAGTTTTTCAAAATATAATAGTACCTACTGATCAATAGTAGGTACATTAAAATCAAAAGTATCTAGGTATTTGTTATAAAACTTCTGTGATAAAGTAAACTTCCATCCAGGGTAGGTATGATCTATGTGCCAAATACCTACTGCCAAAGGGTCTGTGATTGCTGATAGTACCTCTGCGAGAACTATGAATAAAATCTTCTATAGGTACTTACTAATATTATAAAGCTGAAGAGTTTGTATGAACGCGCTAATCTCAAGAACTTCCAATCAGATTTGAGCTAGCGAGAAGGATGTAAATTATTGTAGATTACATGAATAGCGCGGGCGAACGACACATAAAAATACAATGCGACGCGGGCATCTAGTAGAAAAAATCTATAAAAAATACATAATGTCGACTATGTTTTGTCTTCCTTAGGTTGGAGCGCCAAATTCAAATTTTATTACGTATTTTGCTAATTGCAGCTCAGTTAGGTCGCAAATTGTCAACATTTGTTTTGCGACAAGAATGGTAGTATATTTACTGATTAATAACAAAAGAAATCATCAACATAATATGTCATATATTTTTAAAACATATATTAGCTTTTTTATATACCTTGACCACGTAACCTTGACATAATCTCGAAAATACAAACACTTGCAAAGAGTTTATTTATTACAGGCTCTTTGAATTTAAAAACACTGCACTATCGAAACAAAGGATCGATTAGGGAGGTTCCTAAGAAGTAGGTCAGCAAGAAGGTTACTATTTGGTATTGTAGTTATCCTGCAGCTTTATTTGCAACTAGCTGTTCCTTGCGATTCCTGGGATCAAAATTAGCCTATAATTTCGTTTTAATTTTAAAGCACATAACCCAATTCTTATTTTAAAAAGTATGCTAAGTTTATCCTTTTAACAGCTATCTGCCAGTGAAAGCCCTATCAAAATCGACCTAGCTGTAGCGTAGATTACCCGGATTAAACAGATAGTTAGAGGATTTTTTTTGTGTGGTTACCGTTTATTATGTTATTAGAAATTGACACTTCAATTTTATTTATTTGTATAGACATGGATAATAATAATAATAGTCCACTCATTTAAGCAAAAAAAAGAGGTCAACCTCGGAATGAGAGAAAATAAGCTAGAAACTCATACACACCTTTATTTTGGCGTTCTACAAGTTTTCTCGGAAGTTTCATAAAATCTCGTGTCTGCGTCGTTATTCATGATAACAAAAATCAGTTTCCACGATTATCTCTGTTTCTGTAGTTCCAATGATTTTGACATCTTTGTAAAAATTTTAGATATACCTACCTATTATATGGTATTTGTTTCAAAAATTTTTTTTACGCGCTCAACTGTTTTTAGATAGAAGGTTACGTGTTACGACCGATTTCATGTACTTTATGCTAAATTAATTAATTGTACCTATTTCATATGTGTGATCGATCACGTCTGGTTGGAATTTGTTTCACCGCTCGCGCGCTCTGATAAACTTCAAACTTTGATTTCGCTGATAAACCCTTGTGAAATAATGTTGACTGTGAAGCAAGTTTATGCTAGATAAAAGAACAAGATGTGTTTGTGGGTTAATGTTATTTTTTACGTTGTTACAGGATAAGCTCTTTCCTTACGCCGAGGAGAATGTCAAGGATTTCCTAGACAGTCAGTGGGAGAACGAGGACGTAAAGGAGGCTGTTAGCGCTCTCAAGAAGCTTGCACTCGAGGACAAGGAGAAAAACCTCGATGGAGTTGTTACAATTCCTGGGGAGGTACCTAACTTAGATTACATGTTCTTATTTAAGGTGGAGGCGTCGGTTGGAGCGGGAAATTCAAATTTTATTACATTATATATACTTATTTGCGACAAGAATGGTAGTATATTTACTGATTAATAACAAAAGAAATCATCAACATATTCCTCCAAGGTATATTAGTAACATTTTCATGAAATAGTCGTTTATGTCAGTAATATACCTTGGAGGAATATGTTGATGATTTATTTTGTTATTAATCAGTAAATATACTAAAATTCTTGTCGCAAATACGACGTATAACTGAGCTGCAATTTGCAAAAAATGTGATAAAATTTGAATTTCGCGCTCCAACCGACGCCTCCACCTTAAAGATACAGCAATTTGATAATGTACTGGGAAATTAATTTGATTTGATTACATGATTTTCAAATTGCCGGTGGTTGCCAACCAGACGGGTACCTACTAAAAAGTACCCTACCACCGTGCTATGGTTTACTTCACCGATGTGCCATGTTTCATCCCAATCCATTCAGTAGTTTTTTTCATGAAAGGGTAACAAACATCTTAATATATGGATGTTATATACAAAGTTATACATTGATTATATTACTACCTTCCGCCTCGCAGTTTCACCCGCCTTCCCGAGGGATAAAAAGTAGCCTATTTGTTAATCCAGGGTCATCTACCTCCATACCAAATTACACCAAAATTGGTCCAGCCGTTTCAGCGTGAAGAAGTAATAAACATATAAACTCACAAACTTTCGTATTTATAATATTAGTAGGATAAGTAGATAATGATGTTGGGCCCTTCCCTAGTTATACTAAACAATAAAAAAATACATCACTGCATCCACACTTGCCAGTAAGGCTTGTTTATTATTATGTAAAAGGATATAAGCTCTGTGAAGGGCACAGATAATTGCATTTGCATATCCATCGAAATATTGTTTTATTAACTACGAGTCGTTTGTCTTGTCTGAGTTCTAATTGGAGCACTTGATTCTTTTACCTCTACATGTCTACCACAAAAAAAACTATCAGGAAAACTATTTTATAACACAATTAATTTGATGACGAATTCAATCGTGTTCCCGGAATTAAAGACATGATTTAGGGTTGTGATAAGGCACTTATGAACATTAAATAAAAATGACTCTCACCCACCACTCTTTATCTCTGGAGTATTTTGAACTTTTTTTGGTGGGAAACCGGAAGGTGTGTCAGTTTTTGTTACGATGGCAAAGTCACAAGTCAAGTTTGCCTGCATATGTTCAATACTGGCAAGAAACCTATACAGGTACTAACTAACAAAGTACCCTCCCGCCGTGCTATGGCTTGCTCACGATGTTTTCCTTCACAGACACTTATTTATTGACACAAACACAAGGATATTTAGTCTCACATAATTATGTTGGTTGTTTCAGGATGCGTCCAAGGAGGACCAGATTGAGGGTCTGGTGAAGAGCGTTAAGTGGCAAATGTCGTCCGACCGTAAGGTTGGGCCTCTTAAACAGATTCAGGGACTCATCTGGAAGCAAGGATATGACAAAGGGGACATAAAGGGACAGTAAGTTTTGTTGAAATATTGTTAATTACTTGAGAAGTTGCAACATCGCGATGTTCATAGGAATTTTGCTGTCACTGACATATTCTGTTCAAAATGTATCGATATAATATAATTATAGATCCCACCGAAAACATTTTCATTTAAAATATTGCCAAGCCGAGACCACAATATGGTTGGCACTGCCAAATTTAATGTGATTTAAAAATATTTCTAGCTATGTAATGCCATCTTGGTCACTGAAAATTTAGACTTCTAGTTTTTTCCACAACGAAGTTACAAGGGGTCGAAAATGGCCCGAATGGCTTCGAGAAAAGGATGGTATGGTACGGCCGTGCCTTTTTTTGCACGACTTGGCGGGGGCACTGGACACTTCCGTGGCCCCAGATATCGACAGTTTTTCTGTTGTAATTTGGTGTCAGACAATAAATTTTGATCACAACACTTTCCAGTGTATACGATGACGTGGCCGCTGCTCTGGAGCAATGGCGGTCAGTGGACGGTCAGAAAGTTTACATATATTCATCGGGCTCAGTCCAAGCCCAGAAGCTGCTCTTTGGACAATCCTTAGCTGGCGATCTACTGCGATTCATCGATGGACACTTTGATACAGCTGTCGGTGCTAAGCAGGAAGCAGCCAGCTACACTGCCATTGTCGATAAAATAGGCTGCAAGTCTGATGAGATCCTCTTCCTTACTGACATTGTTAAAGGTATATGTATAAAATAATATAATAATCATCATTATAACAACAACAAATTCACTGATTGTGAGGGATGGATCGCTTAGCTTGGGATTAGATGTGTTATTAATAGGATTTAAAGGTGATTGATTCACGTTTTGTATGAAACAATTAATACAATCTTCCTATATTATATACTCACTGTTGCCCGCGACATAGTATTATTTTGCACCTCAAATATTGTAATCTAACAGTGGTTAAAGTTGTAGTAGATTTCTTAAGTGCAAAATTAATTATGTAACTTTCAACAGTATTAAAGTAAATTTCAAAAAATGTTAAATAACTATACCTCTTTTTGTAACATCCGATTTTAATTAAACAAAGCCTATGTTCTCCATGTCTGTCTGTTTGCCGGGGAAATCTAAAATCCGTTCAGTAGTTTCGGAGATGTGCACGAACAAACAAACAAGAAGATAATTCTAAAAATCGCTGGTTTATCTTGTTACTCATCTTTAGTTTATCGTTACTATTACTTTTCATCTTTCGTCAACTTTAAGTTGTCACTGACATAAATAAAAAGTATTTAAAAATCAATAACCCAAAACTCAAATGAAAGTTTTATAACGACGCTCGCGCTCCTATAAGGTTATGCCAATGTGGTATGTTTGGTTCGTTGACAGAGGGTGAAGCGGCTCGGTCGTCTGGGCTGCAGGTGGCGCTTGTGAGTCGGTCCGGGAACGCGCCGCTACCCGAGGAGGCGACAGCCGCCTTCCCCGTGCTTCACTCGCTCGCACAGCTCACTCCTTCCAACAAACGCAAGCCCGACGCTCAGGTGCAGGTGCTACCCCGATGATGATATACCCCCACAAGCCTACGTAGCCTAGCCAGTAGCAAGCACGCAACATGCAACACGCTTCATGCATGCACTATGTTATATTATGTATATAATCTTCATGTGAACGGGTGAGTATGTAAGTGTTGTGGTTGGATTATGGTTAATTTAACTCTATTCTAATATTTAGACGTTTTTGTTAAACTTTTGATATGGGCCTTTGTTTCGCTTTGTATGTGCTGATACTGTAGTGTAGTTAATTAGTACTGTATTGAATAGTTTCGTCATGGAAAGTTGTTCATTGTTAGCCAATCATTTAAATAAACTATTTGTTAATAGACTACTAGTTCTTCTTTCTTTTCAATATTTATCGAATTTGTTTCCTAAGCACTTTATTATTTAGTTTTTTCATTGTTAATGAATATATTGATGATAACTAACTGGACTAAGATATCTTTGTCTGTCTGTTATCTACTATTTGAAAGACTGTAACGTCATAGCAAATAATAGTAAATATCTGGTTGTGGCGACACAGTGTAGGTTGGTGGATGAGCTGATTTTTTTTTTTTAAGTTTTTATGATCTATATTTATAATGTAATGGTGGAGGTTTTTTTTGTAGTTTACAATATTTTATCTGATAAAATACAAATAAATATATAAAGAAATATCCATGCACACTCGCACATAGTATAAGCTCTGCTTATTTAAGGATTAAAAAATGTACATATGTTGAAACCTTTAAATATTGAGTATGTTTAAAGTTTAGTGGTGTGTTGAGACAGAATCTCCTCCAAGTTCTGTGGAGACATATTTTGATTGATTGTTGTTGTGTGTATAAAAGATGTGCCCACAGACTAACTCAGGGCTAGGTAGGTAGATAGATAATATGTGAAAGTGAGAAATGGATTTATATAAATTTAAAGATTTTAACTTTAAAGAGTAACAAAAACATTCATCCATACTCACAAACTTTCGTATTTATAATATTAGTAGGATTAACACGTATATTTTTTAACTTCAAATGCAAATTTTATGGTTTCTTGTTCGGCTGCCATTTTTATGCGACGCGACTCAAATAGCGTGCGACCAGCACAACCAGTAGTGTGCGACCAGCACAACCAGTAGTGTGCGACTGATATCAAACGCATCTTGTCGTGTGCGGAACTTAGCGAAATTGTATAGCGGCTTCTTACAAGAAACTAGTAGGATATGCGTACTAAACGCGAATCGCTTGTTAATAGCCTCGTGGGAGAATGGCCTTACACTGGATATGGTGATTCTCGAATTGTTGATGAAAAAACATTGTGAGGAAACCATGTCTGTAGGCTGATAAACAGGCTGGCGGTCCACCTGATGGTGGATGGGCTTACAATTTTTTTACAAAGTCTAGAAGGCATACCATGGTCTTATTTATGTGGCAATTACAATAGATCTAGCCTGATCACCTAAGTTCTGAAAAGATTTGAAACAGCCACTTAACTCAAATAAAATAGTAATAGCACGGTGAAATGGTGATCTTACACAGAATGTATATTGATAGAAATCGGTGGAATTAGTCTTGTCCATGGGATTATTAATGGGTTAGATTCCTATCGACCAAAGCAATTATTTTTTTTGCATTAAAATGTAGATTGTGAGTGGGTATAATTTGTATAAATATTTGTATCAATCATAGTGACTGATGACTGTATGACATATCAAAGCACAGCTTAAACTGCTTGTCCCAGATATTATTCCAACAAATAAGGAATAGCGGGTGAAACCGCGAGGCGAAAACCTAGTTTATCTGTGTATAACAAGGAGTATACATTTTTTGAAGTTGTTTTTTTGGGATCTGATTTCCGTGTGTGGTTGAGGAAGTTTATGAGATAATCCCAATTTAACATGGATGTAACCATGGGGTACTTCTCATCAGTGAATTATTTCTTATAGGCTCAAGCATAATCTGTCTGTAGCTTTTGAATAGTAAATTATTCGTTATAATATTTTAAATATTTGTTTAAATATATTAAAATCTTTTATTATTTCCATTTTTCAGGAAGAAATACCTGCCAAAGTACTTAAGACTGATGCAGAAGACGATGTGAAAACTGCTGCTGAAAATAATGTTCCTGATACTACTAATGAGAAAGTTGTTGAAGTTAAAGAGTCGGAAAAAATGGAGGTTGAAGTAGAAACGATTATCTCTAAGGAGGAAATAAAAGAAATCACTAAAACAGAAGAAACTAAGAAAGATGAAATTAAGTTAGTGGAAACAAAAGAAGAAGAAGGAAACAAAGCCGAGACAATTAAAGATGATTCTAAGCAGGAAAAAGCAAAGAAAGAGGAAACAACTACAGAAGAAACGAAAAAAGAGGATACCAAAACTGGGGAAACAAAAAAAGAAGAACCAAAAAAAGATGATTCGCCGATTTCGATGCAGGTCGAAACAATTGTAGAAGAAGTGACAAATTTAGCTGAAATCGCTGATATACCTGTTTGTGATGTTGAACCTGTTGTAGAAGATGAGATTGAACAAAAGACTGAACAAAATGAGACTGACAAAATGGAAACCGATTCCTCTGAAAATGTGGAAGATACGTCCGATTCAAAGATACAAGATGAGATTAAAAATAGTGCAGATAGCACACCGGTTGCAGAAGAAACATCTCCTCCAATTATCACTGAAATAGATGATATGTCTAACGATAAACAGTCCCTGAGTGAAGTGGCCGAATTAATTGAGAATCTGGAACCCGTGGTAGAGGAGCCTACGGTTGTTGAGGATATGGAAGAATTACAAAATGTTGGCGAGGTACTCGAAAAGGAGTGCGATGAAATAATGTCAAAGGTACATGATGTTACAAATTTAGACAACATTCCGCTCAAACCTTTACTCAATACGATAGCCGAAGAAAATATGGAAACTGAAAATATAGATTCAAATGATATTGTGGATAGGATTTTAGATACTGAACTCGAACTTGAAATGAAAAAATGTGGCGAAATTGATCTAAACACAGTACAGGAAATGTCGGAAGTTAAACCGGAAGCAGAAGAATGCAAAAGTGGTAAAGACGAAGTAAGTCCTTCAGAACTGAAACCAACACTTGAAGAGAAACCTTCAGAGGGTACTGTAGATGAAAAAAAAGAAGAGCAAGTCAAAGAAAGCAGTCCTTCAGTTAAATTGGTAGACGAAACTAGAGTAGAAAAAGAATCTGTGGAAAAATCAGACAATGAAACACCTGCTGAACAGATTAAACCTGACACTGAAGCATTGAAAGAGTCAAAAGAGAGTTCAAGTGTTCCTGAGGAGTCAAAGGAAAAGGAGGTTGACAAAAACGAGAGTGAAGTAAAAGAGACTCACTTGAACGGTAAAACGACAAATGGTGACGCTGAAACATCGAATTTAAATGGAGATTCTAGTAAAGATGAAGAATTAAGCTCCCGACTTTCTGTTGAAAATGGAAAGGAGGTAGTGAATGGCTCTAATGGTAATTCTAATGAAGCAGAGCAGGGACAAGGTGATAACAAAGTGGAGACAGATGTATCAGACATTAAAGTAAAGACAGTCGCCACAGATGAAAAGCGCAACAATCCAATAGAGCAACCTACGGAAGCATAAGATGATTTGGTGAGTATTACTATACCTACTAATTCTTTCGAGATTGGTTAAGATCCACCCAAAAGCGGTCTTTATGAAGAATTATCTTGAAATAAACCAGTAATCAATATTTTACTTTCCAGTGTCGAGACGAGCGGAACAGCAGGGCGTCGTAGCGTTGTTGGTTCACATCAGACGAATGACAAGACTGAGGTTGCTTCCACGCTAATTGACATCACTTCCTAGTTTATACGTGTATTGAAAATTTTACTGTGTAACATGTGGTGAGGATCTGTGTACACTGCCAACGTGAGGCAATATTTTACACAAATTTTATAGCACGTGACCACTGTAAATTTACTATTAATAAGCTATAATGACATTGTTTATTAGTCCCGATCTGCTGAGTTCTCTAAACGCGTTTGTATCAGTTTCAAAGACCGTCACGGCTCTTAGTTACCCTTATAGTATCACTTGGTTACTACAAAATACTTCGTCGTACGTCTACTTTTCCCTCGGAAGATCGGAACTGATAAATCTTATCGTATATAAATCCTGTAAGGATACTTATAACAACTGATGTTGACGGGATTGTTGTCTGTATATAGAATTTGAATAGAATCAATAAATATTTTTGGGACACTTTCGGGCGCAAAAATTCCGTACTAAGAAAATGTTTTAGGTTGGTAAAATACCTGCCACAAAGGTGACGCAGTTCAACGCAGAGGAGGGCAGATGTATGTATCGTATGGACACTTGACATTTTCTACGGCAGACGTGCTTGCGTCGTAGTTTCCACCCTCTGCTCTGAGCTGCGATGTTTGAGTTGTAAACTGCATCGCTCAGTTACCATTCCGTTAATGTCTGCTGTAATAAATTGATACCTAAGTAATTTTAACTCTCGATGTAAGTAAATTTATGGAAGATTAGATTTAAGGTTTCATAATTTTTAATTAGACATTCCTGTATGCATAAACAGTGGTGATTGTAGCTATTATTTTTGAGCTACATTCTTATAATATTTTTTTGTATGAATATGGCCAAGCTATGGTGCTTTATACGCTTGCCTGTGGTACACGCGCGTGAATATTGCCACCCTTGTTTCCCTTTTCAAGCGGACGTATAAATCACATTAAGTTAGCTATAAAGTAATATGAAATAGCGCGTGCGACTTGGCTGGCAGTGTACACTATTTTTCGCCGCTTCTCGTATTTGACCTAGGTAAGTTTTATTCGTAAGTATTAACTGTATTGTGATTCTTAATTATCGTATATGTATAACTCGATTTTCTTAAATCCACTGCCAAACAAACTCGCACTGTAACATACGACGTTGGTCTAGAAGCACTGGTTATTGTGATATTGATACGAAAGGAAGACTGTTTTAGTGATTGACCTGCGGGCTGTGTTAGGTATTTATTCGGCTAGGTGTGATGTGGAATGCATGTACATTTGGGCTTTAATTTAATATTTATTGAAAATCTAATTTCAATGGTTTTAGAGTATTATTTCGATTGTAACTTGCCTGTGTCATATAATAATTGGATGGAATCATTGACACTGTAAAACTTGTTAGGTAAGGTCAATGGGGCAGGAGTTTTATGTACGTAATTAATCTATGATTATCTGAAAGTTGAAAGGTTGCAAGGATGGCCAGCCGGACCCATGTTTTCGATTAAACTAGTCAAAATGTATTTAGAATCTCTCGTGGCTTACGAACTACGGTGTGGTCGGCTGATATGTTAACACTATTTTGCTCTATTTATAAGTTTCTTTTTTTTATATTTGTTCCTGTATTACTTAGCTGTAAGCCAAAACTGAATAAGGGCAGTGTGGATACGATTTAGTAGATCAACGTCAGATGGCAGTGTGAGGATCTTCGTTTAGACTGATTTTTACTTATTCAGAAAAGTTCCCGGCCCTAACATTATCTAGAAATTGAAAGTAAATAAGGTAACGATAGCGTAAGTTTCTATTTTAGATAATGAGCGGGCGTGAGGTGCTCTTACAATTAAGAAAATCCTACAACATTTATGTTCATACTTTTTATTGTAATGAAAATGAACAAAAAATATCGAACGCAATTGAAATGTATTGTTTTTAATTGTCGCACTAACGGCGTTGAAATATAATGGATGTAGAATTTTTTATTGGTATTTTTATTTAAACTGAATGGACTTAATTAATTAAGCCTGGCGAAAATCAATACAAAAAATCCTAGTGGTAAACGCTCGATTATAACTTCTCGGACCGCTTTCTTGTTGTTTTTGACAGCGGTTCTGTTTTGTGAAAAGTCATCTATTTTTAATTTTCAGCGGGGGGAGGGGACCCACGTGATGCATTTTACCACTTTGGAAGTGTCTCTCGCGCAAACTATTAAGTTTAGAAAAAAAATATATTTGACACCTCAATATCATTTTTGAAGACCTATCCATAGACACCTCACACTGGGTTGATGAAAAAATTTTTTTTGAGTTTCAGTTCTAAGTATGGAGAACCCACTCAAAATTTATTGTTTTTTTTTCTATTTTTGTGTGAAAATATTAATGCGGTTCACATAATACATCTACTTACCAAGTTTCATCAGTATAGTTCTTATTATTGTTTCGGAAAAAAGTAGCTGTGACATACGGACGGACAGACAGACATGAAAACTCCATAAGGGTTCCGTTTTTTGCCATTTGGCTACGGAACCCTAAAAACTTGCAGTCGAATTGAGAACCTCCTCCTTTTTTGAAGTCGGTTAACAAATTAGGTTGTGCTCAAGAGTTATATGGGTTCCGAGGTGACCTGCCAGAATGAGCCAGCTTTGGCAGGGCTACATCTGTATCTCAAGAACTACATACAGCAGCAAAAAAAGATGACGATTTTCAGAATTTCTCACCAAGATTCAGATACTTGCTTCAAAGTTACTTAAATGGGTTTTTAGGTGCCAGGAAGAGTCTCTCGAAAGTTAGACTAATATAAAAATATTTGTATGAAAAAAATAGTTATCGATTTAATCGTCTGTGTACACACTAGTACATCCTTTAAAGTACACGCCAAAAAATTCTATATTTTCTCTCTCTCTATTTCGGGGAGCAAACAACTTTGAACCAGGAGGGCAAGAAGATTTCAGATACCCAGGTACCTACATATTTTAAAGTTTGCGAACTTAGAATTGATCCGTGGGAAGGGTCCGCACGCACTTAGTACCATACTATTCAGTTGATAATAAATAGGTACTTATTTGATACAAATAATGCAAAATATCCAGATCAGGTTATCATTGTTTTGTGCCTCGTAATTTCGATAGATATGCTTCCATTGCTTCAGGGCTAGAAGGTCGCAATGTGTGCACAGTCGGTGAAGCAAATTCGGCACAGGCGGCGCAGTGCCGAGCGAGGTGATGTGGAGGTTATGAATACAAAAGGTACGCGCAGCATTGCGGTCGAGAAACGGAACGCAACGGGCATGAACCGGTGGCGCGCGGTGACTTGGGTGGGACCTATTCTGAAAACACTACCTATTTAATTAAACAAATAATTAGGTAGGTTTTTAGTTACTGTCACCAGTTCACCACACATGTAAAGCTTTTTAATTCCGTGATTTTCCGTGGGTGCACTGTCTGGTAGGGCCACCATCACGAATTTGAATTCTAAGTCTGTCGCTATTTTGTCCCTAATTTTTCCTCGAATATCAGATTTTGTCGCGCCCTGGTTCAATAGTTATAATGGTTTTTGAGTGGCCGGGCTACCTCATATCTCAAGAACTAGAGCACCTAGCGAAGATCTGTTTGCTTCCAGAATTTGTCCAATTTTGTCACCACGTATCACATTTTGTCCTTGGTTCAAAGTTATAAGGATTCTTATGTCCAAGTCTGTCGCTATTTTGTCCCTTTTGTGGCGAAAAAGGGACAAAATCAAAGAAATCATTAAAAAGGACAAAGAATCTTACACCAAAGAATAGAGATATTTTTGGTATTAGTTAAAAATATTTTTATATCAATCATTTTAAAGTAATAAATAGAAAAAAAGCATAAGCCCAAGGCTCCCCTCTAGATCCCACACGCGGACGCCTGAGCTTTGAGAACTTATTAGTATGGACAAATCGTCAAGGTCATTGGCGTTAGTGATCCTCTTAAAGTCCTGTAAAATTAGATGAAACAGAAGATAGTTACACAGGTAGGTAGGTAGTTATTAGTTAGACAGGTCGATGAAATGCTATCCGAAACATATTATGAAGCTGCAAATGTGATACAATTAACCCTACTGATTGTGCTCGCTCTTGAACAGTTTCTAGGTTAACAATAATTCGTTAATGAGGTGTGTATAAACAATAATCCCGTGCGTGTCTATATAAAATATTACGGTGCATTTAAATGGTAGGTACTTTATAGCAGTAGTGCATGAGTATGTACGATGTAGTGGGAAAAAAATCGTATAGTTTTGATAATAGCCGCCGCCGGACGCGAGCTGACGTCAGGGATTCTTGTGCACGCAGTCCGATGCCTGTGAATCACGCGGCTGATGTGTCACCATCGACAGACGCCGACGCCCGCGCCGCGCGCCGTTCGCTTTGCGGCCGCGCTGTTTACGATCAACTCAACGAGAGATAATGCGATGTTCTTGGAACGTACTGTTTTGTTTCTAGCACTTGGAACGTTTATCAAGCCGTCGAATGAAATGCGGGTAGGCATTGAACACTTTTGTAAACAACATTTTGTAAAGACCCAAAAACCTACTGTTACCTACTAATTAACTGTGGCTCCTCCATTATAAATCCATATTATGATGATAATAACTTTTGACTTTCCTAATAGTCAATCAAATCTTTAGACTTTTTGTCCAATGAAGATAGGATTCTTTGTTATTTTTTTCATGTTTTTTGTCACTGGTCCTTTCAAATCCTTCAAAGTTCTGCGGAAATACAATAACTAACATCAGTTCATGTAAATTAAGAGCAGTTTCAAAGCTAAGAATTATTTTCGAAAGTGCTGATAATCAAGCTGTCCTGCCTGGTGAATAAAAACGAGTGGACATCAGCGAGTAGTGTGGCAGTCAGTGTGTAGCAACCGGTAAGGTGGCGTTCGTTGTCGTGGTCGGCCAGTCGGCTGACTTGTATTTTTATGTAACTTGTTAGGCGGCAGCGGCAGTTGCGCCACGCTCGCTACTCGCCGCTCGGATCGAATCTGCGTCGCCGCTGCCGCCGCGCCGTGCCGACTCTGCCAAATGGATATAAGGAAAACTGGGTTGTTTTTATACTCAAGATGCAGATTTAATTTAAGTGCGATATTGTTTTCAGGTATCTACCTATCGAAGTAAATGCTTGATATATTTTATGAGAAGGATAATCTAATGCAGGGATGGCGAACCTTTACGTATCAACGTGCCATTTTTAAAAAAAGTGTTTAATGACGTCATAGATGTGAAATCAAATAATTTTGACTGTGATTATTGGGAAAATAATAATAATAATAAATACTATCCACTCAAAACTAGCGTAGGGATCACTCGCGTTGGCTCATCAATATCTACTTCACAGTTTTTTTTCGTAGTGCATAAATAATTTTGTGATCAGTGACGTGCCGTGCCCAAACTAGTGCCATTGGTTCGCCATCCCTGTCGAATACCACGGCGAATAAAGACCTACATTGAGTTTTACTTTCAGATTGATGTGAAGGAATTCTTTAGGTTTACAGACTAGCAGATTACAAGCATAATTGGGGTAAATGAAAATGTTAAACGAAGGTACTGAAGTACTGTAGCCATCTACAATATTTAACACTAAGGATTTAAACTTTAACATCGACAAATGAAAACCCTACGATATTTCCAAGTCCTCGTTGGTATATAAGTAGGTATATTCTTTGTTTTCTTGGAAAAACGAATGCGTGCCTAATGATAAAGGATGCAGAATAATAGATCACCACACATTTGCAATATGAACTATTTCTGAAAGTTATATTGTCGTGGCCAAGATGTGGCATCATGTGGCATGTGGGATATGATCACAAATTTTTGACCATAATATGAAGTAGATATTGGTGCGTTTCGCTGTTGATATCGTCAAACGCTGATTACATGTAGTTTGATCTGTAGCCAGACCATATCATGATGTGGACAGCGGGTCGGCCACATCATAAGGTGATCAATTCTAAGATATGGACACGATATACATACTGATTGGGGGATGATGCGAGCACAAGGTGATTATTTTTTCAGTAACAAAAGTAGTAGTAATTTAATTTTTTGCAATAATGAATATAAAGTGTTTTGGAGTTGCTCATTTTACGCAACGATAGAACGAAACGCACACGTTTTGCTGTTAACTGAATAATGTATCGCCGAGTACGTTGCGTGAAACTCTAACAATACCTACATCTCGCGCGCAACCTTGTCACCACGTGAAAACTGCGAGTTTCAATAGAAACTTCACTGGATGCCATCGGCCTATGTATTGAGTTTGTTTTTACGTTTTATAAATATTATATTTAATAGTTACAATCTCATCTCAATTTCAGGATTGGGTTGAGATCATACATAATTAAACAATAATACCTTTTTTATGGTGTCTTAATAATACAGCATAGGGTTGTCGTAACCAAAATTTATAATAAGTTTTGAAACTCAAAACAAGTGGAGCGTAAATAGGCAGTACAAATGCAGTGGATGTTAACGGCTTAGGGGCCGATGCGTCGTCGTAGGCCGTGGCGCGTCCCTAGTACCCTTGGCCGAGAGTGCCCTGACGCCCTCGGCACGGCGACCCCAGCGCCCTCTGATGCCCTACCGTCCTTGCACACCCTCTGCGCTTTCCAGCGCTACACCAACGCTACTATCACTTATAACAATTACTCTTTTACATTTGTAAACCAAGCTTTAACAAAATCGTAAACGGGCTGGTTTACGTATTTATCTAACGTCTTATTTAATTAGCAACTTACTTGAAATTGTTTTGTGTTTCTGTAAACAATGGGTTGCACATACAGCTCTTGGTGTTTCGAACAAGATCTTGTATAGTTTCTGATTATCATTGAAATTATCCGTCATTCGTCTAATAGTGTATAGGAATTAAACTGGGCTAAGTGCAAAAGTTCAAACGATTAGAAATAAATCCACCAACGACATGTCCATTATGATATACTTACGGGAATATTTTGCTGTGTCTAAAATATGACTTATTAATGTAGGTATTTTTACTTACCATAGGTAGGTGCCTACTTATTGCATTGATTTACCTATTTAAATATACGTTATTTTTTTGTTAAATAAGATCTATCTATCTATAAGATACTGGCTGTTTCCCGCGGTTTCACCCGCATTTCTGGGGAAAAAAGTAGACTATAGAACACAAGAATAATGTGGCTTCCTATTAGTGAAAGAGTTTTTAGAAGCAGACCAGTAACTAAGGAGATTACCTACATCCGAACTTATAAATATTAGTAAGGCGAGACCTCAACCTGCCTATTATAATGTCTACACACGAATAAACATAACAGCTACCATAAGATACTTAATTATAATTCTAAATTTCGAGTTTGGATATCTCGGAAAACATTAGCGGAAATATAGAAGTTTTCGTGAAAATCCTGTCCCATTAGAGTTACCTACCTGCTTCCAGTTTCAATTCTGTCCCTCTCAATCTCAGTTCTCTATTCTCTATCCCGTTCGCACACTAGCTGTGGTTGTGCTATTATGGAATTATTTTTATTATTTATGTAGTGAAATTTTTATACAAAAATTTAATTTATTAGATAAATATCTAAAATTTTAAAATAAGCGAAATATATGGGAAATCTGGGATTAGCTCGATAAAGCCTAGTTTTGAGTTTTGCTGTGAGTCACCTCCTTGTTATTATTTTCTTTACATTATTACGTGTAGTCGATGATTTCGGTTAGAGTAGGATTTTATTTGTGCGATTTTTTTAGCGTGATACTAACATAACAAACTAAGTGATCATTAGGCCCAAGTTGATAAGAAAAACGAAAAGCCTAGACTCCAGTGACTCTTCAGTGTAGCTCTCAGGCCAGTAGGTAACCTACACAACATCTTGAAAGGGGATTTTAAGGGATTTTCAGGGCGGGTACTACAAAATATTCTACCATTTTTCTATGGTTTCTTATATCAAAAACACAACCTGGTTGAAGTATTTAAACACACGACCTTCGTCATTAAAAAATAACCGGTCAAGTTGACTTAGATGCTCGATTTGACCGTAGCACTTGATAAGTGATACCTCTACGCGTTCCTGAAAAAAAGAGTCCTGACACACAGACAGACGGACAACAAAACTTTTGAAAATTTATGGATTATGGTCTTGTTTAATTTAATTTTAACTTATATAAAAATTCTGTTAGATTAGTACGGGTAAGCATTGTTTATTTAATTGTGTAAATAGTATGTAGACAAAAGTCCGTCGCGGTGTCCATGATAATCATCGCTGACCTGTAGAGAGCCCTGCACAGTCCACATCTGTTAGTCAGCACACTTGTCAAATCGGAAAATGATTGTCACCGTCTTTCGCCGCGCCGTTAATCAGGCGTTAACGTAACGTAAGCAAAACGCATCAGCTACGCGAATCTAGGCGATGACGGCGACACGCCGCGCTTGCGGCTCGCCGACCGCTGGTTGACGCCTAGCCGTAAGCTCGGCGAAGCCGTTCGTGAGCTTCTCCCGAGGCGACATAATAAACGGCTCGAGTTGATACGGTAGCGATCACTTTCCGAGTTGATATGTGTGCTAACCTTTATGCCTACCTGGAAGAGATCCCTTAAACTTACGTGGATAGTTTAATACAATTATAACAGACTTTATATATAAAACATAATTAAATAATAACAACAACAACTTAAATTTTGTTGCTAAATAAAATAAATGACTAAAATAACTCCGTCCTACTTACGTAGCCTAGCAAGAACTGGCTCTCAAGTGCAGCTGCCGAGAAGCACATATGAGTAGGTAGGAACTGATTTTCAACGGTGGCAGCAGGCAGGTATTAAGAAGTACCCTAGCACTGTGCTAAGGTTTCCGAGTGACATTAATCTTCACAAACTTCATCTCGGATCTTTGGGCGGACTAAGACGAGCACACACCCTTCAAATGTCATCAGTCAGGGACTTTGAATTGTATACATAATTATATACAGAAGACAGCTACGTTATCATCTCATTATTTGAATTGGTACTATTAAGTAGTTGGTATACATTGTTGTTTAGTTTTAATTAAAGCCTCCATAATAAGTATCTAGATTACTTACGGCAGGTAATTGTTAGACAATACGTAGGTACCTTAGTAGACATGGATTTCTACCTGTGGTAGGTACTACAATCAAAGGTTTGCTTCTCGGCAATCGAGGGCGAGCGTGGCATACTATGCTAAAGCTTAAAGTAGATAAAAACCTTACAATAATATTAAACTGATTTCAGTTCCTAAAAATTTCCATGAATCACTCGACATTGCAAAATTTAATGATTAATTACGCTCTAAAAAATAAGTTTAGTACTTGAATTGATGGTGTAACTTCTAGATATTGTGATTTTGGGAGGGTATAGTAGGCCGAAAGGGCATTGACGTAGGTAAACCTTATACACCTAAAATTCTAGTTGTCATAACTACGTAATGTTCAGGAACCTGAAATTTTGAGGGATTGTTGATAAAGACGTACACTATCCACAGTACTCAGCCTAACACCATTACCATTCCAAAATCAAATCGTATGTATATGGGATATACGCAAAAAGCATAAATATTTTCGTTAAGTACCCACTGAGGCAATCGCCTTTAGGTATCTGAATAGGTCTTTAACAAAGTGTAAATTACGTACCTATGTCTATGTGTATCATTGTGTAAATAAAGAGAAAAAAATCGCAAATGGAAAAGTATGATATTCCTTGACACAATGGCAATGCAAGTGGTACAAGTCTTATATATAAATTAGTTCCATGTTTCGCCGCAATATGGCGTACTGTAATGTTTTTCGTACGTACGATTGGACTCTACACAGTGTCGCATATTTCAGTTCAGTCAGCCACACCGCCTGTCCACCTTTCTCCTCATAATTTGGTAGCTACGGGTTCCGCTTATTCCCACGCAAGCTTTCTAATTTTTTTCATCTATTTGACCTTATTCCTGTCTACTATGAATCATATTCTGATAGAGTCAAGTATCTATTAGTTCCTATAGCAGGACTTGGTAATTAAAGCATCTTATGTCTATGATATCAATCATGGGGTAACGATTTGCGAAGTTTCCTTTATTTTTATATTATTTATATATATATATGTGTATGTGTGCGTAATTTCAATAAACAATATTTTTTTTTAATGTTATGGTTAACCTGTTTTACTATTTCATATGAATATTTGTTTACAGATTAACCTGCACCATATATATGTAAAGAAAAAGGATCAGATTAATTTATTAAAAAAATATTTTACGACTGATAAAATAACAGAAAGTCCAGTCCGTAAAACCATCCAACCGTCCGTAATACTTCTTGAGTGGTTCATGTTAAATAGACGATTAGAAAATTTAGCTGTTTTGAAGGTAAACAGACCAAGATGAAAAAGACCTTTGTGTTTTTGAGAATTTACAAAAGTTTTAAATAGTAGTAATACTTTTGAAAATATTAAAGAAAGCTCTACCAATCACATCGGCATTCGGCAGTCCAATCATACAACATCGCAAGTTCACACGCTTGCTTGATTAAGGAAAAATAAAACGATTGGTTAATTATCCGCAACAGCGCTATGGTGCAAGTGCTAGCACCATCATTATGTTAAGCTGCAAGTATCGTCCGAGTTATAAACTGATCACATAACGAAGTAAGTTTATTTGGCATTATATGATAAAACCTTATTGTGAGCTAGCGGTTTAAAATTCGCAGCGTTATATAAATTTTTGACACCGAATTTGTGGCGCTCTCCACGAACGCGCATATCGGCCACTCGGTACCATGAGAAGTTATAAGTACGCGGACGTATCTCTCTTGTATTGAAAACATTCATCGCTTCTATCGCTGGTAAAGATCGACGAGTATATTGGTAGAGGGGTAGCTGTTTTTCTGATGTGATCACAAACCGGTTGACCATCGGCGTAATGACGAGCGCGCGGCCGTGGTCGGACGACTAACAGAATCGGTATAGGTAAATGTCGAATGACTACCTACTTTGCATTAGTAGAAATAGTTATTACGATTGCAAGGAGGTACGCGAAAGATATTCAAATTAAACAGGAATATCATTCCGGACGTGAAAATAAATAGAGACCAAGATTAGGATCTCAATTTTACGTTTGTGCACGTTTTGATAGCATAATTCTTTGTATCTGAAATACACTATCCTTTTTATGGGAAAATTTAGAACTTTTGAATAAAAGAATTCATCTTTTAACTTAACTATGATTAGGGTGGATAACAATCTGACAATTTCCTAATTGAGCAATTTTCATAATTAATCGTTATAAGGAATTCGAATATCAAATCTTAAAATTTGACACGTGTTGGGTTGGTTCCCGGGCCGCGTTTTCCTACCTACCCCGGGAACTAGAGCAAACTCCCTCTTTCCAAATATCCCGCCCGGCCAACTCGAGAATTCAAATCTAAATACAAATAATATTTTAACTCCGAAATTACATAAATTCAATGTTAAAATAAAATTTTGACAATAACATTGTATTACTAACTAGCTGTTCCTTACGGTTTCACTCGTGTTCCCGGGTTTAAATATGCACATCTGCACATCCCCGATGTGCTGCAAATTATAATTCGAAGACTGCAATATTCGAAAATAGTTGAAAATCTGGCCTATTATTTTCTAATCTGAGTCCGGCCCCATAAGGAGTGCTACTGCAACCATTTATGTGGGCGGGGGCTCCTGGATACCAGCTTCTTGACTCGGTACAGCAGCGTTACGTTAGAATTGTAGACGATCACAAGTTCAAACGCGGTTTAGAGCCTCTTATTCTAAGGAGAGACTTTACCTTCTACGAGTACCTATTCATCTCTATCATCGCACCTCTCGCTATTTACGGGGAGTAGGTACCTATTTAGTAACCAGCACTGCGATATCAAAGGAATTTTCTACCACTGACTCGTGGGATGAACACTTTGCCGTGGTTTTCCCAAGGGATGCATGGCGTGGCGTTCTTCATGTAAGGTGTGGAAAGACTTTTTCAGGGTCAGCAACGAGTGAGTGACTAATACCCCTCTGTTGCAAGCGTCAATAGGCATTAGTATCTACCATCCTATATATTATATTATCCCTACCATCAGAAGGGCTATCTCCTTGTTATTTTTATGCTGGAATAAAAGGGAACTATTAACAAAATACAAGGACTCGCTTGAGTTAATTAGCTTTTCCAAGGATTTCTTTCACCACTTTTGCATTGTAATGAATTGTAAAAATCCAGTTCTTATTTTGTATTAAACCATAAACAACAGCAAAAAGAGCGGGAAAGTTCCCCAGCGGCGGCCATATTGGATTGGAATTGCGTTCCATTGTGCGCAGCATTCGGCCGACAATCCCGCCACGTGCGGCGCACATCTGCCGAGCGGGTGGCGCTGGCACCCTCCGTCATCAGACATCTCGCTACCACTGACTGCTCACTCGACCATATGAGTATCCCTAGAATATACCTATATACAGAATATCTTTCCAATATGAATTTTTGAAACTAGAAAAATTGCAAGCTACGAAAAGTTGGTGACATTTTACAACATTTAAGCACATAATTAGGAAATATAGCTATATATAAAGGATCACCATATTATTTTTCTTATATTACTATAAGTATTTTTTTAATGTTGAACATCAGTTAATGAATAAATAAAAACAATAAAATTAACATGAGAAATACAACAAAAACATTATAAAACCGATATTAATGCGGCATGTGGAGCGCATGCGCGGGGAGAGGGTCGCCCTCCGTCCTCCCCTTCCTATTACGCACTCTATTTAGGGGCTGCTACAAAGAACAACTCCGGCCTATCTATTTTGGTCTCACTCCGGAATATTGTCATAGACAAAGTTATTAGATTCTGAACGTTCATGGGATGCCTGCGATAAAATATGACAATATCGGGATGAGAAAATACAATTGGCGGGAAATAAGGATCTTATAGAATCTATTGCTAAAAAGTATGTACTATTGGGTATATTATATTTTTCAATTACACTTATGTGTAATGAAAATTTACTCTGGGTACCATTATTAATAATTTAAAAATATTTTTATAGTATATGGCAGAAGGTGATCTAAGACTAAAGATGCATCTCAAGTGCAGCTACTAAAACACATCTTCATAGAGTTTCATCTTTATATATCAACAATAACATTTGAACCTCTAAAATGGTAATTACTATTTTATAACTATTCCAATTAAAAATCCAATAATTAAATAAGATACTTGATGTATTTTGTATCAGTAATAATTGGGAACGTGAGCAGAGTCCGCCGGAAGTGGCCGGGCCGCCCGGTCGGCTGCCGGAAGCGACCGGTCTCCGGTCCGGGGGAGGCGTAAACCCGCCAAAACTAAGAGGTAAAGGTCATTTTGCTACTGAAGATGACTGACAAATGATATACGTAAGAAATAATAATAAGACTAAATATAGGTAGTAGAAGATCCCGAAGATGTTCGGGTTATGCCATATTACAATATGAAACAAAGAAATTCGGTCTCAAACTTCTTGTGGAGATAACTTGATGAAAATTAAAAAAACACTACATAGGTTGGTACTGTATTTCGAGTTAGTGCCGTTATTATAATAAATAAATGTAAATTATGGATAAATAAATTGAACTATAGGTCAATTTGTAATAAAAATTGGGATATTGCTTCAGTCGTCAATGTTGTAAACATTTTTTTTGTGCTACTAAGTACAAAGAGATTCGGAATAGTTCATTTAAAGTAAAAAAAAATAAGAACAATCTTTGCCGCTTCCAGAGGGTCTGCCACTTATCGAATTAATATCTTGCCTCGCGCCTAATTAACGGAAACCTCAAACTGGTTTTTTTTTGGAGTTTTCCTTAGGTACTACCCTAGACAGGTGCGCTGACCAATGCTAGCGATGACATCCATTTTATTTGCCTGTGGCCACCTTCCAGCTCCATCAACAGACCGCTCAATGATACCATGTTATTGTATTGTCTTCAGACTTACCTACATAATGATCACTTAAACACCAGAAAGCGAATCAGAATTGACTTATAAGTTTCGACTTAAACATACTAAAACAGCAAGTTAAATAAAAGCTTGTAAAAAACTAACTCTATTTTGACTAAAAAGTCTAAACTCTACTAATGATTAGTTTAATGACAAACAAAGAACTCGCATTTATTCCTTTGGACATGCTCATCAGGATCCCCGATATGAGCGTAGGTTATCAATTAGGCCTACCTTATCAAAGATTTTTTTTGTTTGACCACAATTGCACCATGGTAAGTGATAATGTAGCCAAACAGCATAATGCCTAGAAGGAAGCCAGCTTTTTGGTGCTTTGCAGATTTGCAACCAGTGCCGCATTAAGCAAGCGCTGGGCCCGTAGGAAATTATATCGTGGGGCCTTTACTTTTGCTACGGGTTTTCAAGTATAAAGTGGAAAAAAAAATGCAAGACTCAATACGTTTAATTATGTAATAATTTTAAAAAAATATGCTCAGGCGGAGGTCGGCTGGTTTGGATACGCGGGGCCCGTAGCAATTGCTACCTACTCTTGCTACGTGGTTAATCCGGCACTGTTTTCTTCAGAGGAAAAAGGGCTTCGGTGACTATACTCACAAGCACGAGTTATTTGGATGCGGTACACAGATAAAAAGGATTTCTCCAATTAAGAATAAAAAATGTCTTGAAATATTTCTTAATATCAAGAGAATGTGTTTCTGTTCAAGTCATATAAATTTTCTCCAAGAAAATATTATTCTTTGTACAATAAAATATTTTACTTGACATTTAAAGAAAACTTTTTTCAAAGCAAATATACAAAGTTTTAGTTTAAAAACAAAAAAAAATCTTATTTCAACATTTTTAAACAATTTAATCTATTAAAATTTAATCTTCAAATGAAGAATTATGTTATTTAAGCAAGAAAATATTATTTTAATGAGTTCCAAAGTAATAATATCTTAAATTAAGATACTCTTCTTTCATTGTAGTTTTATAGTATGTTAATTGGAAGAAATAATGTTGTCTTAACTTAACAATTCCTATTGCTTCATATCATTGAACGAAATAACTTATAGTAAGATACATTTTCTAGATTAAAGGAATTACGGTTTACGGCAGACAAAATATGTTTTTGTCAAGACAATACCGCGCAACCAGCGAGCGGCCACCATGTCCATTCTTTCCGTGACCGGCCGGCCGTTGGTGCACATCTTGAAAGCAAGATGCAAGAAGAAGTTCTGCAAGCAGAAGCCTATAGTAGAAAGTGATAACAAGCAACTCCATTTGTGCGCGCAGAGGCAGTTTAGGGCCAATATAAATTGCATAAATGCTTTTACTGCAATGGACAAGGTGTCCCTCGCAGTAAAAGCTTGTGCGTTGCTGTCCCACGCAACGAATAACTTTTTACAGGTTATTTAAAGAAGTTTATCAAGAAAACCTGTAAACGAAAATCTGCTCAGCATTGTGCAAGGCTTAGAAAAATTGGACAGTGAAAGTAAGTTAATAAGTTTATTTTTAACCGACTTCAAAAAATTACGAGGTTCTCAATTCGTTGTAATCATTCATATTCTTTTGTTTTCATGTTCGATCTCCGATTACTCAAAGACGCCTGGACCGGTTTGGAAATTATACATTTAGATACATACAGTAGGTACTCGTACCTAGTACATCCCTAAAGTATTTTATTTATTTTAGAATATGATCATTTCATTACAATACATATGCATTCATCCACCTCTTAATATGCTTTATTTTGTCTGTCATACATTAATCTAGGTGTCATTTCTATAATATCGCTACGATCTGATCAATCAACGTTCTAATACATTTGTCTTATTTTTAGAATCCTGGTCCTACATACAAAAATAGAAGAACAAAAGCTGAAGGCTTCTGCAAGCAAACAAGTTAAATGTTCAATATAATTTTACAAGGGAATTTGCACAAAGATATTTCAACCTAATGTGTTGATAATTCAATGACCTATTATTAATTATACTGTATTGACAGTTTTTTAATGTTAGTCATATTTACTGTAGGTAAGTCGACATAAGCATGCCAACTTTTAAAGAATAATGTTAAAGGTATCTAAATTATTGTTTTAGTTTTAGATAGTTATTAGGTTATTATTTTAATTTTGTAATTAATCAATATTATTGACTGTTGTAAGTGTTATATGAGAATTTAAAATCAGTTTCTCCTATTTTTTTTTTAAATTATGTGTAAATTAATAACATTATGTGAGATATGTCTTTATTACTTGAATAATATGATGTTATTCGTGTGTACAGCCAGCTATTAATATAGATTGCATTATATTCAAACCTGTTTTTTATTTTGATCGAAAAAATTGTGTTAAATAAAAAGAAAGTAAATTGTATCTTTCTTAGATGTAGTAAGGGTACTTTGTACTGGGACTAAAAGGGTTTTTATTATATAGTAATTATCTAGGATGTAAGTAGTAAAGTTAGCTTGTTTTGATTAAGGTCTCCATTCAATAATTTGTTTCTCATTGTGAGATTTTTGGCATGCTTGTATAGGTAGAAATATATTTGCTTAGTCTAAATTTAAGATTATATGAGTGTTAAAACCATAATGTGAAAATTTATAACATTTTTTAGATGTGTACGAAAGAAAAAAAAAGATTATTTTTTTATTTTCACGAATACCTACATTATGGTTTTTACACTAATATAATCTTAAATTTAGACTAAGCAAATATATATCTACCTATACAAGCATGCCAAAAATCTCACAATGAGAAACAAATTATTGAAAGGAGATCTTTATTTTTCAGAACAAAGTAACTTTACGACATCCAAGATAATTACGATTTAATAAAAACCCTTTAATTCTCAGAAGAAAGTAACATTACTACATCCAAGATAGTTACGGTTTAGTAAAAAATCGTTACGTTTTGCCACAAGTAAAATTTATCTCATAATGAGAAAACCCTTTTTGTTGGTAGGACAAATAATTCTACAATGAGAATATTTTATTTCTGCAGAAGATTTCAGAAACTTACACAAAAACGTTGAAATCTTGAAAGAACCTATTATTTCTCTATGCAAGACTTTTATTTGTTATTATAATATAATAACAAATTAAACTGAGAATGTTTTATATCATGTGAAGATAAAAAAATCTCAAGATATGTATCACTTTCAAAATCCAAGTAAAACCAATTTCAAAATAAGATCGTTCTGTTTTGTTATACATTTTTATCATATTGAACTAAGAATATCATCTCTTACATTGAATCTGCATTTTCTTGAATGAACAAGTTATAAGTACTTTTGGATTAAGAACTTCAATTTCATTAGAACTAGAAAACTAAATCTCTTTGGTGGAAGATACATTGTCTTGGATCAAATGTCAATTGTCTTGTCACAAAACAATTGACATTTGATTTCTTGAATTATGAATATTCATTCAAAAGTTTTTTTTTCTTTCTACAAGAAAATATTAGTTTCCCTATATATGAAATCGCCATTATCTTGGTTCAATGCAAACTAACTTCGTGGAAGTTAAAATATCTTAAATGAAGAAATCCTTTTTATGTGTGTATTCTTTAAGATAAAGGTACTTCTCTAGTTTAACAGTTGCGAAAAAACGCTACTTTTTACCATTCTTAAAAAGAACTAAATTAGGTTAACAAAAATTGACGTATATCTACATGGTATGATTTTTTTTTTACACGGTAAATATTATTATTAATTAAGTATAGATCATCAATATGTGTGGTTGAATTTGTTGCTGAAGACTTAGGTAGGGTCACAATTACTTTTATCTGTGAATACGTACTTGACTATGAGTTTATTGTTTACAAAATGTCACATATCCACATGGGTTGTTATTAAAGCCACGTGGTCCATATCCTTTGCGAGAAGCGAATGAGTCGATCGGCCCTTCGCTCGCTTGACCATGACTCAACACGTAGAGGGAAACTACGCAGATCTCTGAGCAGCAATCACTTAGTACGCTGTTAGTCATGTCATATCAATGTTGATACCTGATTCTTGCAAAAAAATAGGGTGATTCGCATTTTTTTTTGGATAATGCATGTACACACTACACAATGCAGGCAGTTAGTTACTGAACTTAAAAATATTAGTGATTTTTCAGGGTAGAGCAGGGCGTTTCTAGGAATTTACATAAATGTCTGATTCTAATAAACGCCTTCAATCTACCTTTCCGAAGATGCATGGAAAAAAACTGCTCAAGAGTGAGCTGAACTCTCGTGGAACGAGTTCCGTAGCGTTCCGTTTTAACTTTTAGATTTTATATTTATTTTAGATTGTCGTGTAAACTATAAGAGGCGTAATATTTTCTATATTTGTTTCAAAATTTTGGGCTTGGTACTTTTTTTTACATCGGATGTCGATAAAATTGAACTCAAAGGCACGGTTTTTTCTGATTAAAAATAAGCATAACATATTTTGATCTGGAATATAGAATCGTAAAATCCAAGATTAGTTAATATTTCGTAGCTTGCCTAACACAATGAATGAAGAAGCTGAATTAGAACACCCAAGCGGGCGTAGCTACTACAGATCATGCACCGTAATAGATTTGAACGAATATGTTCACAGATTAATATACTGTTGTCCTGAAGTTTATTTCGTTGCTCACTGGCAATTTATAGTCTTCGTTGTAGATCTTGGTTAAATAAATTATAGTTTACTAGCGACCCGCCCCAGTTTCACACGGGTGTACACATATTTAAATTTCTCGGCTTTTCTGTACTATAATATGCATGTATTACCTCTTGAATCACTCTATCTATTGCTGAAAACTATATTAAAATCCATTAAGTAGTTTAAAAGATCTAAGCGTACATGCAGACAGCGGAAACGACTTAATTTTATACCATGTAAAGATTGTAGAGATTCGGAGCTGAGTTTCAACCACAGCGATTGATCCTACAACGGTGATAGTGAAGCATAGCTCTGATCTGCTAAGACGCCTGGTACCAGTCATTTTGAGACTACGTCCTTACCTACAGAAGAGATAGGAGCTCTTCCAAACCAAATTGCATGGTCAGGTAAATGTAATTCAGCTTTATTTGCATAAGTTTGTGATCACCTCTTCGTGGTCAGTGATGATGATGCCGAAGGTGGCAACGAAGCTTAGAAGAGAACGATTAATTTCGATTTTCGACCCGTGATACGATTTTTTAAAGTATCGGATAGTCATGCTGTTTCCTAAAAATTGGCCATTATACTTACTGGTTATGAGTGGGATAAATTTAGATGATTTTTGACTTTTGCTTACTTATACAGGTTGATTTTGGGTTCGTATATTATGGTCTGCGGATATCATTATCAATCATCCTAAAAGAATTCAGGAGTCTGAGATATAGAAGTTTAGCGTAAAACCTCTGGTGTAAATACTCTAAGTCGTACTTATATAGAAATATAGTGATGAGATTAGGCCAGAAAGCGATTTTAAAACTGAGTAATCTGTAGATACTCAGAATGCTAAACTGTTGAAATTTTTATGAAGTTTTATGGTAATATTTTTGTGCTGTTTTTCATTCTAAAATATTTTACTTCTAATCTTATAGTAGGTATTCTTCGATTAGCTTAATATTACCTATTAATTTATGCACTGCAAGCAAAGCCCGTTCTAAAATTATGATATAAGGAAATTCAACATTTCTTTCCTATATATATACCTTCTAGTAGATAAAGCAACGAGAAATATGATCTGTAGGCGAAGATTAATAGCAATACATAATATAAAGAAGAATATCAAATAAGTCATCAAGTAAAGAAGTATTGGTTCCTGTTATGTCGGATATTTAAGGAACAGTTAATTGGAACTACGGCGCAATGTTTCCACTAATAGATTTTATATCTAGACTCGCCCACTTTGTTATTTTTCTTTTAGAATACTGGAAGCAAAATAAAAGAAATAATATTATTTTCCCGATTCCCTAAACATACCTTTCTCGTGTTTATTATTCATTTAAAATAGATTGAATTTTATTTACCTACATAGAGGGATAATACCGACCAAATTTAATATTTTATGGTTTTTCTCAAATTGGTTATAATATAATGCTTTTTGAAAGCCATGTAATGGTTTTGCTGCCATATAGATATATGAAGTTATAAGTACCTATAACATTTTCAAGATTATGCTATTTTAGTAAGTTTTGTTTTGTTTAATTCACAATCTACATAAAATAAAATAAAGGTAGTTAAAAGAATTGATTTTTTATAATTATAAGTACCTGTGCATATAAATTTAGCTACCTCCTAGTCTACCTACATAATTTTAATGTCACTGTTCCCACGTTCACGTGTTGGAAAATTGTATTAATCCGTCGATAAATAGGACACGCAAAATGGCGCTGGATGTTAACTTAAAATAGATGAAAGCTTTTCTGTTCGTCTACTTTATTTCTGTTTAGTAGAGATTCGGAAGCTCTGGCACTGGAACGACAAGAATTAGAGTAATGAAAGAAAGATACGAAGCGAAACCTTTTTATACAACGCGACAATGTTAAAATTACTGCAAACTTTGAATAATAAATTGTTTTGTATTGTTTTTAATTACCCATTATTTTATTTCTAGGAATTCTACCTTTAAGAAATATGCCATTACCAGCACGAAAATCGGTTGCCAAAGGAGATATAGAACAGAATAGACTCGTATTGACACTAATCTTATTAAAATATGTTCCAGCTTCTTTTTTAGATTAACTGTCTAAAAAGTAGTAGCTAATAGGGGCATATTTGTAAATGGTGTTTTAAATCAGTTAAGCTAGGTAGGTACTTGAAAATTCTTTGTCTCTAAAAGCAAAACAAAGTAAGGTAAATGTTTAATTTTCACATCAAAATATGTTTATCTGTTTAGACGTAACCATTTTCCATAGAACTAATAACGTTAGAGAAAATAAATGGAAATAGAAAAAGGAAAGTGGGAAAGCAGTGATGTTTTATCTTAGAGAGCGGCAGAGGCGGTGGCGACGGTGGCGCCATCGATCGGCCACACCGGGTACCTACCCACATTACGCCTGATACTAATTTCAGCGACTAATATGAAAAACAAATTGAAATGGACATTGCTAAATTTCCAGCACGCCAAAAAGCGAGGCTATTATTGTAATGCTGCAAAGATTGAATAAAATAATATTGTTTGAAGAACAAATTGGTTAGGTTTTAAGCTTTAAGTACGTAAAACTGAATAAACTAAAAACTGTTGTAGGTATTTGTAGGAGGCTTTCGGGTAATATGGTACTTTTTAATTATTTTAATATGACTCACATTTCTTTATAGATATAAAACTAGCTTACGCCCTGCAGTTTCACCCATGTTCCCGGAATGAAAAGTATCATAAGTCGTTTTCCTTAATCATAGCTATCTGCGTCCCAAATTTAGTTGCGATCGGTTCAGATGTTTAAGCGTGAAAAGGTAAGAAAAAAAACATGTAAATTATGGTAAATATGGTCGCGTATATAGTGCCATATACCCGTCCATTAAAAGACGATGACGAAGTCTATAATAGAGCACGCTTATCCAGAAGAAAACGATTTATTCTGACCTTGAAAATCCTAGGATTATATGCACGATAGAAGTACAGGTTAGAAAGCATTTATCTATATTAAGGTAAAAAAAAAAAGTTTTAGTTTTAGTTTTGTTCCCATCACAAACAAAGACATATATCAAGTTTGGTAAAAAAAAAGTAAAGTCAAATCAATGTTGTGCTGACAAAAAAACAAATGCAATTAGAAAAAGTAAGTACCTATTCATTCACGGTTCAATAATGCTGCCCTGTCAATAAAACGAAAACTTGTTCAAAAGAGGCAACCTTTGTTGCTTGCATTACCTTACCGTGCTTTCAGGATATCAGCAAAAATAATTGTGACTTTATACCGGTCCGTGAATTAAATTATCTCGTCGTGTGGTGCTAACAAAGCAATGGATGACGTACTTTACTGTAGAGGTGAAAATATTTGCGATTTACTGTATGTCGGCGTCTGCGTTATCTTCAGATAACCTTTGCTGTTCCGTTATCTTCGGCTATTTCAGCGCATTTGATATGATTATAATTGTGAAGATTAGGTGATATAAGGAACTGTTCACTGAAAAGTGTAGTCACTAAATAAAAACTGAAAATTACATGGTCGTCGTATTTCTTACCTAGAGTGTTTTAGCACAGGTCTTGAAAACGAAAAAACAGAAAATTCCATTTTTAAATTAGATTGAGGTGGCTAAAACTTATTGAATTGTATGATAATTATGAAAATATGGGATAGATTTCTAAAATATTATTAAGCACTCTTGATACTCTTATAGCCTATTTTCGATCCAGTGACCATGATCCTGGGACCAAGGAGTTTCACCTATTCCAGGGCTACGTCGTTCTGTGTTACGGACGGGGCATTACAATGTCCAGGAATCTTTCTGGTTATCCCAAGGGAACTGAATTGTATTTTGAAATATATTGTTTTACTTTTAAAGCATTAGTACTATGTTTGAGACCTTCATAGGGCGGTGGCTGAAGGACTCACATGTCGTGAGCTCGCTCGTAGTTGATGTATCTTCTATGTTTCTAACATACAATAAAACCTGCTTTCTATTCTAGGAAACTTCGATATACTGAAACTAGGTAAACGCGACAAGGTCTGTTTTATTTTTTTACTAGCGGAAAGCCCCGCGATACCATACCAGATCCCCTATTTCTCCCCTTAGGGGTTGAATATTCAAAAATCCTTTCTTAGCGGATTGCTAGTCATAATAGCTATGCTGCTAAACTGTAGGTATGCCTTATTTCAGCCCAATCCGTCTACTGGTTTGGGTGGGCTGTACGTTGATCAATCAGTCAGTGAGTGAGTCAGTCAGCCAGTCTTTTCTTCTTTTATATATTAAGATAAATATATTATAAATAACATAAGAATAGAGATAAGTACAGTAAAATCTTAAAATTTGGCTAGTAATTGAATAGTAATTCTGTATAATTATTACTTAATCAAAACTAGCCTATGGTTGCACCCGCATGCTTATTTATGTCTTTGACTTGTTTGTTATATAAAAAATCTGTCATCGCGCAGATCTCTTTAGACCTTTTTCAAGGAACCCTCTATTAATCTGTGAAAACCCCTTAAAAGCATACTAATGGATAGTTAGCGAGACAGAGACGCCATATAATATTTATGTAAGAATAATGATTAGCAGGCAGAACTCAAGTAGGTATATTTAGGTAAATTATTAAATCGATTTATGTTCCAGATTTTTAACGAATTTAATGCCGGTATATCTTGACTTTTTCCATCCTTTTTTTCTCCACTGTAATCGTATCTATCTACTGTTTTCGTGTAGGTAATATAATACCAGACCAGCTCATCCTGTTTAATACCTCCAATTCTAGGCTCACATATTATATAAGCTATTTTATAATAAAATAAACTTCAAATAAAATAGCCAGTACGTAGACTTTAACTATCGTTAAGTATTTCTTGCATAGTTAAATGGGATTGCAAGCAAAATACCCCCATAGGACAGGTGGACTGCGACTGAAAAATAAGACAAAAAGCAGCACCGGCCAACTTTTTAAAATAGTCAAGGGATCCGAGACATTTTTGCTACAGTTAGCTTTTTTTAAAAGACTAGTCTAGCTAGACTAGATATTGAGATGATTTTTAAAGCTGGTCGATTATTGGATTAAATGACCAGACTTCTTTTAGTAGTAGAGTACATGCTTTTGTTACTACCCTACTTATAACATTTGTCCAGCTGGTAAGGCTGTAATTTTATTGATCGGCCGGTACTCCCTGCTTGACTGGAGGTAAGACCTTGATAATCTGTAAGTTCAGTATCACTTTGATTGAAAAATCGTAAGTAAGTTTGTTATTCCTATTATAATGTTCACCAAACCAAAATCTAATATCAATTAAATATCTTAAATAAAACATATTAAATATCTGATTGATGAAAGATTTTTATAAGGTAACGTAACATACTATTTCACAACCATTTCATTTTAATTAATTCAAACGACAATTGAAAGGCGTGTTACTCCTAACACAGCATTAATAATTGATTAACTGAAACTGTATAATATTGTGTATTATACTGTAACAAGATCCGTGCTATAAAATCGAGTGTTACCTAAACTCTGAGGACAATATTATTAGTGACGTTACTTGGGGGCATTCGATATCTGTGACAATAAGAGTCACCACCGCACCGCGCTGTGAGCTGTCGTACCACCCGACCTTCGTCCGACTTTTTCTTGCCAACTCCATGCTGCAATCAACAAATATTTATTTGCCGTAACAGTACTAGAAATAAGGTATGAAAAATGTGAAGAATATCCCTTAAAAAGGCAAATTTAAAATAATTGTAAGAATTAAAAAAGCGAAGTAGAGATTTGCTTAATCCTGTTTTCAAAGAAGATAGGTAGTTATTGGGTTGCTCATTTACATAAATGTTCACATTCTCATCTTTCAAAGATGGTGTAGTAAATAGTTTTGTATTTCAACCGTATTGATAGGGATATATGGAATTAATTAAAATGAAAATAATATATATACTGACTTGCTTTCAATTTATTATCAAAACTAATCAAGGGCTTTTTCCGCCCACACATCAGCTTGACCATCCATAGAAGAAACGCTGGCGGTTAGTTCGGATCCTTGCTGATGATCACCAGCGCGGCTATTTGTATATTTAGTATTATTTGTAAATAATACATTTATGATTATTTCATAAGTGTATTTTAAACCACCATTAATTAAAAGTGGGATTGTGATTTTTGAAGGTTTTATTTACTTTATTTATTTCATTTGGTCCTCTCAATTATGTTTCCAAAATACAATGATATTAAATGTGTGCTCAATACACTCAAATCTAAAATCAAATATTTGACAATCTCACCGTGGTCAGTGATAATGTAACCGATGGCCAGTGATAAGCACATAGAGCCTAGAAAGGAACTGGCTCTCAAGTGCCGCTGTTAGAACCCGGTTGGTGCTTGGCGTCAGATTTTCAACTTGAGGGTAGCCAGTCAGGCGGGTACTACACCGTGCTATGGTTTTCTCACGATATTTTCCTTCATCGAAAGCTCAAGCGTATTATAGGATTCGAACCCACAACCTTCGTCATTCAAAAATTACTACCACAGAGTTATCATTTCTTCAAAAATCGCCTGATTCGAAATAATTATGATTGAAGAGTTGTATAATAGGTAGTTATTATAAATACCTACTTGGCCAAAGAAGATGAACGTAACTGACAAATTTTAGAGTGACTTTAAATCATTATAAGTAAAAAAATATATATATTAACTATGTGACTTTAGTTGGAATCATGAATTGCTGGATAAAAGCTTTAATAATATTCCATGTCAGTGGGACAGCTCATAATAAAGCTGAGTAGACAGGTACAAAACCAGCTTGCACGGATATCAATGCTGCACGTTACCAGTGAAGTGTTCCGAGATCCAAGCGATTATCACTTGATGCTATTAGTGACTTGTCAAGCTTGTCAGTGCATCTTGATTTGCTCCTGCATGCTCTTTATACGGACGCTTTATACCTACTGTATGATACTAATTACTTTATTATTCAAGGAGTTATGAATCTAACAGCTTAGATCCTATCGTTTCATCACTTATGTAAAGTTTTTTTTTGTTTCATTGTTTCTGCAGGCCTTATGATCATGGAGTATAATTTTGTGTAGTCAGACGCAGTGAATAATTTGTAATAAAATAATGATTTTGATAAATAAATACATTATCAATTTTGATTTATACGATTTTTGATGTAAAAATCACGTAATAATTTCTAAAATCATCTCAATCCCGTATTTATTCCCGGCAATCGATGGTGAGCGCTATTAATGCCTCAGGCATTTTCAGGATTCTGTTACGCGTTGGCACATAACACGGCACCTCGTATTACATCCACTACTGTAATATTACCTGCTACATGGGCTTATAAATATATACATGTTAAACCTTTAATGATGTTCAGCAAAAAGTTATCATGCGATTACAAGTATTCTAACATTATTTGGTGTTAGGACGTCTTAACCATAGTGCTCATAAACTTATTGAGTGTAAATTAAAGTTTTTGTTCCTATCTCTCGTATAATGGATCTTTTTTATACTACTACGGTGGCAAATAAGCATACGCTGGGCGGGCGTTGGTATGGTAAGCAGTTACCGTAGTCTGTGATCGGTTTCAGCACCAGGAGAATCACTCGCGAGTTGCCAAACCTAAAAACTTGTAACAAACTTCTTGATGAACTTTTTGGGAAAACCATGGCTTACTTATTCCACAACCGGAGCTTTCGCGGTACGAAGCTCCTATAAAAGCGGGCAGTGCGAGACCATTTTGGTTTCAGGATGATCTCTCCGGCTATGGTGAGATATCAAACAATTTCTCAGAACTCTGTCCATTGTACAATTGGCTAAATGGCTAAATACTGCGGCCTTCTACGGTTAAGGAGGCAAAGTATTTCTTCTAACGCTATCATACAAGGAGCTCCAAATACAAGAGTAATCAGCTAATAAATTTATCAGCTCCAGTTCCCAATACGTCATTATGAATCATTGTAGGTACAGAATCAATTTTCCTCCTAACAAAATGCGATAAAAGCGTGCGTTTCTAGAATCCTTTCAAATTCGAGTTTAACGTAATCATTGCACCTACTGTTATTTCTGTAAAAAATTCTTAGGGAATAATCATGGGTAATTAAAATGTTTAGGTTTTCTTGAATGGTGAGTTAAGCTTATTTGTTATGAATGCACTGATTACCTGCATGCTCAGACTTTTTGTTGAACGAGAAACCTCTCTGACATCATAGTGATAAATAAGTAGGTACGTGCTAACTAGCGGCCTTGCACCTACTTTGACATTTCCCTGTTTCTGTTTCATTCGAGTTCCCTGGATGCTTGTCGTGACAATAATAACAATTTGTGCAGAGTAGGAGGCTAAGTATATATAAAATATGATATGCTCTTTGATGCATTTATAACAGATATGAAGTTGTAGCTTATGTCTCCAACAAGTTTTGTTTATCAGTATAGAGGTATTATTATCCATTACAGATGGTACCGCGATAGCTTGGTGCGAAGTGCGAACCGCCCTCTGCCGTGAAAAGTGGTGCTGCCTAAATATTTATGTATTTTTAATTTCGAAATACGACTTTTGTTTTTCAACTTTCGCCTTTTGACTTTTGATTATCTTCTTTCTACTTTCGATTCAGATTTTTCACTAATCTAATCCCGGTATTTGTTAATTTATCATTTATTATTAAGTTCCGCTTCAAAATATATTTTTTAAGAGTTAA